>OV702294.1:490410500-491610500 GCA_916181665.1 Avena sativa | reverse complement strand
TGCAGAAAAGCTTCTGCCTTGTTATTTTTACCAAGGATGATCTACAGATCCAAATGACTTGAATCCAACGGGATTGGATTCAGCATTCCTAGACCTTTCTAACAAAATTGGTTTCATTCAATTTGGTTCAATGAATCGATCTGGGTTGATTTTTGAATCTAGGTGCAGAAGTGTGTTTGAAATAAAATGGAAAAGGTTAATTTCAAATGACTGGGCTGCGCGGGAAGCGATACTGGGCCGGCCTGCTAAGCACAGCGCTTACGCGGTCTGGTTAAGTGGTTGTCCCCACGCGTCAGTGAGACGAGGGGGTGCGAAGCGGTATGGGGCTATGTGGGGCGTTCGATCTGGTTCTAATCCAACGGCTGAGGGTCATCGTCGACATTGGGCAACACCGGCGAGACAGAAACCTAGCGCGTCCAGTGGGGGTCATTGGGGGCTCACCAGGGTTCATGCGAGGGTCGGCGAGGCGGGCGAACGACAAAGTCGACGACGGCGAACCTCCTGGTACCGACAGCTTCTCCTGGGGCGGCTCCAATTGCTGGCCCCCTTCTTCTCCAGCAGCGGCAGACTCCGGTGAAATTCTGGCGAAGTGCTGCTCACCTTGCTCAGGGAATGGGGTGGCACGATCAGTGTGGAGAGGGGAGTGAGATGGTGTGCTCAATTCGTCTGGGGGTGGCCTCTATTTATAGTCACGACGATGAGACCGAACGAGATGGGCAGGTGATGGTGGCGACATGGCCGGGCGGCTAGAGGCATGGCCGGCGGTGGCGATCGCTTGGTGGTCTCCTGGCAATGCTCCACGGCTTTAATGCGCATGTAGGGGCGGTGCGGTTTGGTCTGGAACGCGCGATGTTCTGCACGGCAGAGGCGGCGTCTTCGACGGTGAGCGGTGGTTGCGCGTCATGGGGCGGCAAACGGTGATGTCTGGCAGTCTCCTGGGTCGGTGGCGATCATGTATGCACGCGGCGAGGGCGGCGCGCGGTCTGTGGGCGTCGGTCGAGTGTGGCGCTCTATGGCATGCTCGGCATGGTTGTTGGCGTGCTGGGCGCGGTTCGTGCATTTGGTCCAGGGTTTGGCAACGCTCGCGGCTGGGACAGGGAGTGGCGGTGGACGGTGGGTTGCCTCCCAGACAAGGTTGGCACGGCTAAATCTCCTCCTAGCTTGCTGTCTCCACTGGGGTGGCATGGTGAGCTTCGGCTGTTCACCATTGATGTCATTGCCCAGCTTACAGTGAGTCTAGTGCTTGGTTTAACTTGCTAGATGATCTACTGAGATGGTTGTGAGCTAGAGAGGGAACAAGTTAGGCTTCAATCACTGCTCAAAATAGTGTTTAAGATTTTGATGATTTGTGTCTGCAATGTGTTTGATGAAATGGCCGCAAGAATTCAAGTTTTGTATTTTGAAAAGATTTTTGGTGGGTGTGCTAGGTTGGTGCCGGTGAGTCTGCAGATGCTTGGGTTTTGAAAGTTGAGCTTGTTTGAGTGGTTTTTGAAAAAGTGGGATCTTCTCATATGATAAAGATTCAATTTTGAACTATCATTTAAACTATGCATTTGAATGTTTCTGGATGATCACAAAGTGGGCCTTGATACTTTGTTATGAGTACAATCAAGGGGTGCAAAGATCCAGAAAAGTTTCTGTTAAGTTCTGAAAGTTTGAGACAACCAAAGTAGGCATGGGAGTTAAATTGGTCAAAATGACCATTCCCTTATTTTATTTGTTTTGATTTACTTGTCTTTGAGAAAAGATTGGGAATTGTTTAGATGATGTTTATTTCACCTAAGTATCCATTTACAAGCAAAGGAACACACAAACAAGTTGGTTCAAAAGGATTCAAAATGAAATGCATACTCACATGCATGCATTCATATTTTTATTTAGCAAAGTTTTTGTTAACCCTAAATTTGATGATTAGAGTTTGATGATCCAAGTTTAGTATTTTTGGGATGTTACAAACCTTCCCCCCTTAAACAAAATCTCGTCCCGAGATTTGAAAAAGGACGAAAAATATTACCTAGGATTTGAAGAGATCGGGAAACTCCGTCCTGATGTGATCTTCGCGCTCCCAGGTAGCTTCCTCTTCTGTGTGGTTGCTCCACCGAATCTTGAGAAACTTGATGCTTCGGGTTCGGGTAGTTCTGAAAGCTTCTTCCAAAATACTGATGGGTACTTCGGGATAGGTCAGGTCATCGTTGATCTCTATGGTCTGGTGATCGATATTCTTGAACACTTCGGTCTTCTCGGGGACTTCGAGAAACTTGCGAAGTAATGAGATATGGAACACATTGTGCACAACTGACATCTCTTCGGGTAGTTCCAATTGATACGACACTTCTCCTCGATGGTTCAGAATCTTGAAGAGTCCGATATATCTGGGGGCTAACTTTCCCTTGAGTTGGAAACGCTGCATTCCCTTCAATGGCGACACCTTCAGATACACAAAATCTCCTATGTTGAAAGCGAGGTCTCGATGTATCTTGTCAGCGTAACTCTTCTGTCTTGACTGAGCGGTCTTGAGGTGCTCACGAATCTTGTGAACCTTCTCTTCTGCTTCTCGTAGGATGTCGGGTCCGAAAATCTGACTCTCTCCTACTTCCGACCAGTTCAAAGGGGTGCGACACTTCCTTCCGTACATAAATTCAAATGGGGCCATTTGCAAACTGGCTTGATAACTGTTATTGTATGAGAATTCTGCAAACGGCAGACAGTCTTCCCACTTGGATCCATATTCTAGCACACATGCTCTCAACATATCTTCGAGTATTTGGTTTACTCGTTCCGTTTGTCCATCGGTCTGAGGGTGATACGCGGTGCTGAAATCTAGGCGGGTTCCTAAACCTTCTTGAACTTTCTTCTAGAATCTCGAGGTAAACTGAGTTCCTCGATCCGATACGATGTTCTTGGGGACTCCATGCAAACTAACTATTCTAGCGATGTACAACTCTGCTAGCTTCGAACTCTGATATGTGGTCTTGACGGGCAAGAAATGGGCGACTTTGGACAATCGGTCCACTATGACCCAGATAGAGTCATTTCCCCTACTAGAAGTAGGCAATCCGGTGATAAAGTCCATTCCAACGGAATCCCATTTCCATTCCGGAATCTGCAATGGTTGCAATAATCCAGCGGGTCTTTGATGTCCTGCCTTGACTCGCTGACATATATCACACTTGGCGATATAGCTCCCGATTTCTCTCTTCAGCTTATGCCACCAAAATTGCTCTTTTAAATCTTGATACATCTTAGTTCCTCCGGGATGGATAGAATAAAGAGTATCATGAGCCTCCTTCAGAATCACTTCTTTCAACTCAGAATCTGCTGGTACACAAAGGCGTCCTTTGTACCACAGAACTCCTTCTTCGTCTTCGGTGAATCCGAGTACTTTGCCTGTACCGATACGATGCTTGATTCTATCGATACTAGCATTTCCCTTCTGCACCTCTTTAATCTGACTGATCAAAGTGGGCTAGAGTTCTATGCTAGCCAAAAATCCTTTACTCACTAATTCCATTCGAAAATCTTCCATTTCTTTGTGCAAGATTGGTTGCTCCTTTAAAATCATGGAGTTCAAGCGGCACGACAATCTGCTAAGGGCATCGGCTACCACATTGGCTTTACCGGGGTGATAGTGAATGTCCAGGTCGTAATCCTTGATTAGCTCAATCCACCTTCTCTGTCTCATATTCAGCTCCTTCTGAGTGAATATATACTTCAGGCTCTTGTGATACGAATAAATCTCACAACGATTTCCCATCAGGTAATGCCTCCATGTATTTAGGGCTAGAACTACGACTGCGAGTTCGAGGTCATGGGTTGGGTAATTTTGCTCATGTTGCTTCAGTTGTCAAGATAGATAAGATATAACTTTGCCTTCTTGCATTAGCACACATCCGAGACCGATCTTGGATGCGTCACAATACACGTCGAAGGGCTTCGTGATATCTGGCATGATTAAGATTGGGGCTGAAATCAATCTCCTCTTGAGTTCTTGAAAACTCGCTTCACATTTGTCGGTCCATTCAAACTTATTGTCCTTCTTCAGCAATTGGGTCATGGGTCTGGCAATACTCGAGAATCCTTCTACGAACTTGCGGTAATATCCCGCCAATCCGAGAAATGCACGAACTTGGGGTTTGAGTGGTTGGGGCTTACCAATCTTCTACATCTTTCACTTTTGCAGGGTCCACGGCAATTCCTCCGGCTGATACAATGTGGCCGAGGAATCCTACCTCCTATAACCAGAATTCACATTTGCTAAACTTTGCAGACAACTGATGCTCTCTAAGGGTTCCAAGAATGGTCCTTAGGTGTAGCTCATATCCTTCTTCCGATTTGGAATAAATCATAATGTCATCGATGAAAACAACGACAAACTTATCCAGGAAGTCCATAAAAATCTTATTCATGAGATTCATGAAATAAGCGGGGGCATTGGTTAATCCAAAAGACATGACTGTATACTCGTACAATCCATATCTGGTGGTAAAGGCAGTCTTTGGAATATCCTCTGCGTGAATCTTGAGTTGATGATAGCCAATTCTAAGATCAATCTTAGAAAATACTTTGGCACCGGTCAACTGATCAAACAAGTCTTCTGTCTTGGGCAAGGGGTATTTGTTCTTGATGGTGACATCATTCAACTTCCGATAATCCGTACACAAACAGTTACCTCCATCCTTCTTGTCCACGAACAAGACAAGTGATCTCCATGGTGACGCACTTGGTTGAATCAATCCAATTTCCAGTATGGCATCCAGTTGCTTCTTCAGTTCTGCTAGCTCAGACGGGTTCATACTATATGGTATCTGGGCTATGGGTCCGGTTCCGGGGATTAGTTCGATGATAAACTCGATATCCCGATCTAGGGGCATACCGGGCAAAACATCTGGAAATACATCGGGGTATTCACAGACTATCCAGACTTGGTCAATGGTAGGTTGGGCTATACTCTTGTTGCACTTGAATTAACGAGGTAAGGTTTCAGATATGTGCTCGACTGATATTCCGGCTGTACTGGTCACGGTTATGGCTTTCTTGGCACAGTCAATCAATCCTTTATGTTTGGACATCCAATCCATTCCTAGTACTACTTCCAAACCTTTAGTTCCGAGTACTATCAGATTTGCATAAAAATCTATGCCATGGATTCGGATAGGGACGGCTTTGCAAATTTGCCTAGCCTTGGTGGTTGATCCGGGAATTTGAACAATCATAACATTCTTCAGTTTGGTTGGTTGAATTTTACTAGTGCATGCAAATTCTTCGGTGACAAATGAGTGCGATGCACCAGAATCAAACAACACTCGTGCAAGTACTGAATTAACAGAAAACATACCCAGCACGACGTCTGGCGCTTCCTGAGCTTCTTCAACATGCATGAGGAAAAGACAGCCATTGCGGTTGATCGAATTCCCTGGGGCAAACCTTCTTCCGGGCTGAACACGACGCTGCTGCTGAGCTGGGGCATTTGCATTGGGTGCTGCGGCATTCTTCTTGTTGGGGAACTCGTTGGAGTAGTGACCCTTATTTCCACAGTCATAACAAGTCACCTGCGACTTGTCCTTTGCTGCTACAGGCACAACATTGCTTCCAGTCCTCGGGACAGTGTTGGTGTTGGCGGTAGCATTGTTGTTGTTGAACTTGGGTGGGGCACGATTGAAATTGCTAGCGTTGCCGGGGTTGTTGTGATTTCCTCCGGGCCTAGGGTTTCCACGGTTGGGATAGGTCGGACGGTTCATCGAGGGTCTGTTGGTTCTCGGGGCAAATCCTGGAGATGGGTTTGGGCGATACTTTGGGGTCTAATGGGTTCCTGGCTGATGCATCATGCAACGCTTGTGGTTCTCATTGGCTTGGTTGATCTTTCCTTCCATATGGATGGCAGAGTCGACAAGGGCTTCAATATCGGCAAAGGGGATATTGACTAGCACTGTCTGCATCTGATCATGCAGACCATTCAGGAATCTTTCTTTCTTCTTGGCTTCGGTGTCGATCTCATCCGAGGCATACCTAGCTAATGACAAAAAATTGTCATGGTATCCCACTACGGTCATCCTTCCTTGCTTCAGTTCTCTGAACTCGTCTCTCATCCTCTTTATCAAACCCGGTGGCACATGGGTTCTGCTAAACTTGACCTTAAATTCCTCCCAGGTCATCATCTGGCCTCCGATCATTGCGCGAACACTGTTCCACCATGCCCTGGCATCTCCGGCTAGATAGTGGGTGGCGAACAGAACTTTCTCGTTGGCTTCCACTCCAGCGACTTCTAGGTTATTTTCCATGGTCTGCAGCCAATCATCGACGTCTAGGGGTTCTTCTGACTTAGTGAAAACAGGTGGGTTGGTATTCTGGAAATTCTTAAGCTTAGATCCATGGTTGTCCTGATTTTCGTGGCCTTGGTTCTTGTGGGCTAGCTGAGCTATCTGTTGCAGGGTGGCTAGGTTGGCTTCACGTTCCTCTCTTTCAGCTTCACGGTCAGAGGTCAACATTTGCAGGATCTGCAACATCGGGTCCGGGGATGAACCACTTCCTCCGCGTGGCATCTGGAGATTGAGATAGATCATGAGAAAAGAGGGAAATTTCTAAGGTTCTGGGATTTTGAAAAGTTTTCAAAGTTTGACTCAGATTTTCTAGTAACTTGCTTTTCATTCATTCATTCATAGCACACGGTAAAACACACACCACAACAAGAAAAATAGATGGTTTTAAGAACCATTCTGAAAACTACGATACAGTGGGACCGAATACTACTCACTACGCTAGTGCTCAAGTGGTACTACTCCTCGGAATCTGTGGCTTCATCATCCTCATCATCATCGATGAAGGCGAAATCATCCTCATCGGTGAAGAAGTCCATAGCCTGATCCTCCAGAAAATCATCATCATCGCTGAGATAGGAGTAGGGGTCTCCACGAAGATCCTCTCCGGCATTCTCCCTTTCCTACAACTGCATGTCTCTCTCGTGGATGGTCTCCTCCAAAGATGAGATACGGTGGCAAATACGGGCAATGATGCACTCCTTCTTGTCGAGCTGACGGCGGCGAGACTTGCGATCCTTTGCCAGCATGGAGATGGTTTGGTCCTTCGTCTTGATGATGGCAGACTTGTGGTTGGAGTAGTCACGGCAGTTATCCAACTCCTGCTGACGATCGTACATCATGAAGCTGAGGTGGTCCAATTGGGTCTTCAGCTCGTGGTGGTATGGGGCTTCCAGTGGTTGTCCATTTGCATCACGTCTTGGGCAAAACTCAAAGCGGGTTCCCTTGATCTGATTGATGCTCTGTCCACACAGACGGGAAAGAGCTTCCTGCATGGCCCTGGCAAGTCCGTCGAGCCAGTTGTTCTCTCTTAAGGTAAACTGAATTCCCTCAGCAGTGGGAGGTTCAATCTTTCCTCGGAGACTTGCAACAATTAGCCACTGCAGATCTTCTCCCCCTTGATCATTGAGCTGAGCTCCGAAGAACTCGGGGTGCGGACGCTCCAGAAGTTCCGAAAGCTGGTCCAAATCCCTCTCAAAGATAAGGTCTCCTCCATTCCCCAACTCATAAAACTTGTTGTACTTCACGTCCATCTATAAGAATATAGGATGAGTAAGTTAGTATAGTGATTAAGTGTGTCAATATTTTATGTATTTTGCAAGAGTTTTTGAGGAACATGAATTTTCATGAAAGAATAAAAGGGATAAGAATGAGAATAAGTTTTTGTAAATATTTGTTTTCTTTGGTTTTGAAACTAAGTTTTTGATTCAACGTCCAGTCTAACTAGGGTCTCCTATGGTCAGGATGGCTCTGATACCAACTTGTCAACACCCGGATTTTTAATCCCAGATGCCTGTTATGCCATACATCGCAATCCCAGGATTACCATTTTTGCGAGACATAACACAATTGGATACCATAGTACATCATCCATTACAAACCATACATAAGTTCTTACACAAATAGGGATCTCATGATCCAGTTCTTAATACAACTTCAAGCAGCGGAATACGTAATAATAACGGTAACGTAGGCGGAGCTCCATCTTCGGGGTCACAGGCAATGCTGACGATGGGAGATGATCCTAGTTGTCGTAACCTTCCTAGGGTCCATCCTCCAGGTACTCCTCTTCATAGTCTGGCCATGGGAATAGCCAGGGACAAAGCCATGAGTACTCTTTAAGTACTCGCAAACTAATACTAACAAGTGGAAGGGGTTTTTGATAATAGGACACTAGGCTCTAGGGTTGTTTGGCAAGAAGCCAGATTTACATCTACTAAGTTTAGAAGCAACGAATGCTAGTTGAAGTTTTATAACACCTAAGTGGGAACTTGTATCTCATGTCACAACTCTGTTGTGGTCAAGTCAAAGTCTCACTTCCTTTCACAAATCATTTTGAAAAGTCTGACGGGGGAACAGTATGGCCACTCCAACTGTCCATAACCGCGGACGCGGCTATTCGAATAGTTTGACACTCTGTAGAGATTGTACACTTTCACCAGAACATTCGATACATCCGTCAGGAACAAATCCTAAATTCACCATACTCAGTATGCGGATAATCAATCCTAACCTTTCAATTACACGCCCTAGTAGAAGCACCTCTCCTGTGATTTTGGCCTCCCAACCATGACCAACTGTCATCTTGGGTACTGCACAGGTGGACAATCTTCACAAGGTAGCCTCAGCTCAGACCTTGGCCGTGAGGGAACTAATACTAAGGTATATAAGTTTCCAGTCAAGCCCTACCCAATTCTCGGTTATTGTGGTTGTACGATAAAATTGGAATGGTATCGCATCCAGACAACCATCAGTTTTATAAAGGGCTAAGGCTCATGCCTCAACATTTTCATCACCAAAATCATCTGGTGTTCGGAAACACATGTCAAAACATCTCAGTAGAATGATCCATCATTCTAAGGTTTTCATAACCATTTTCACCAAGTATTCCCATCTAATGTTGATCAAGTTTTATGCTTAGCACTAGCATCTACAAGTGGGGGTAAGTACTAATGAGGGGTGGTAAACTAGTGGAGTTTAACTAATCTCAATCTCATGCCTTAGGATGACATAAAGATTATCTAGCTTAGGCCAAATTTTATGCTCTTTATGCAACCTTCAATATATCTTTCTAGAATCTACAAGTCACTTAAGTCAACTCTAAGTTAAAGCTTTGATAAATAAATAAAGTAGAGGGATTGCAAATAAAACTAGGATTGGTTTATCAAGTGGATATGATCACATATGCTTAAGGCATATAGTTGACATAGTATCAAGTAAGTATTAACTTGTCCAATTGCAAGTATAGGCTTGCCCATTCAGCTAGTAGTATTAGGCTTGCAAGGTTAACTTGTATAGTAAGGCTTGCTAAAGTAGAGTATCTTGCAAGTGTTAGCTTGCACATTCAACTAGTAGCATTAGGCTTGCCTTGTGCAGAGCAGTGGTTGAAGTTCTCCTCGGCTTCTTCTTCGTAGAATCCTCCTTCCTCCTCATATCCTTGGTCGGTACTAGCGTCTATAAATAAATACGATGTACACAATCACCAAACAATACTTAACTACTTGCAATCATCACACTAAAGGGTCCTATAGATGATCTAGCATCATCACTAACATTACAAGATTAAAGCTTGGTTTAATTCCTTTTATTTTTAGAAAAGTAATTTCTACTCATTGGAAAACTACTTAAGATTTAATATTCTCCAAACCAAACATGGGATCATGTTGACACATGTCATCACCTCATATTTTAGTCCATGGGAATGTGATTTAGAGTGGTGTCACAATTTAATAAGGTTTTACCCTTTTATTTTTAATTAAATAATGTGACTAGAAATGCCTATGTAGCATTCTTTTATTACTTGAACATTATTTCTGTAAGTAAACCTATATATTTTTATATATTCTGAAAGGTATGGTTAAATGTGATTTTTGAGAGTTGGAATCAACTCAAAAGCTATTATGGTTTTAATTTGAAAAATGTTTGAATGCAGAAAAGCTTCTGCCTTGTTATTTTTACCAAGGATGATATACATATCCAAATGACTTGAATCCAACGGGCTTGGATTCAGCATTCCCAGACCTTTCTAACAGAATTGGTTTCATTCAATTTGGTTCACCGAATCGATCTAGGTTGATTTTTGAATCTAGGTGTAGAAGTGTGTTTGAAATAAAATGGAAAAGGTTAATTTCAAATGACTGGGCTGCGGGGAAGCGATACTGGGCCGACCTACTAAGCACAGCACTTACGCGGGCTGGTTAAGTGGTTGTCCCCACGCGTCAGTGAGACGAGGGGGTGCGAAGCGGTATGGGGCGATGTGGGGCGTTCGATCTGGTTCTAATCCAATGGCTGAGGGTCATTGTCGACGTTGGGCAACGCCGGTGAGACAGAAACCTAGCGCGGCCAGTGGGGGTTGTTGGGGGCTCACCAGGGTTCAGGCGAGAGTCGACGAGGCGGGTGGATGATGAAGTCGATGACGGCAAACCTCCTGGTACCGGCAGCTTCTCCTGGGGCGGCTCCAATTGCTGGCCCCCTTCTTCTCCAGCAGCGGCAGACTCCGGTGAAATTCCGGCGAAGTGCTGCTCGCCTTGCTCCGAGAACGGGGTGGCACGATCAGTGAGGAGAGGGGAGTGAAATGGTGTGCTCAATTCGGCTGGGGGTGGCCTCTATTTATAGTCGTGACGATGAGACCGAACGAGATGGGCAGGCGACGGTGGCGACATGGCTACGGGCGGCTAGAGGCATGGTCGGCGGTGGCGATCGCTTGGTGGTCTCCTGGCGATGCTCTACGGCTTTAATGCGCATGTAGAGGCGGTGCGGTTTGAGTTGTTTGCAACTCTCAAAAATCACATTTAACTTTATCTTTCAGAATATATAAAAATATATAGGGTTACTTACAGAAATAATGTTCAAGTAATAAAAGAATGCCACGTAGGCATTTCTAGTCACTTTAATTAAATAAAAATAAAAAGGTTAAACCTTATTAAATCATGACACCACTTTAAATCACATTCCCATGTACTGAAATGTGTGGTGATGACATGTGTCCACATGATCCCATGTTTGAGTTGGAGAATATTAAATCTTAAGTAGTTTTTCAATGAGTAGAAATTACTTTTCTAAAATAAAATAAATAAGACAAGTGCTTTATGTAGCACCCCCCGGGGTTATGGTTAAAATAACCTCAGATCACGATCTAAGATAAGTTCAACTCCAAACACGGAAGATCATAGTATGCTTCGGTAACATTACAGAACACATGGATTCAACAACATAAGTTTAAACTCTTAACAGAGTAAGATATTAGAGTTATTACAAACCAGAGGTCATAGACCCAACATTACATCACATAGCGAAAGCAAATTATGTTGTTCTACACAACAACTTAGCAAAAGGCCTAAGAGGCTATAAACAAAAGCGACGTCCATCCCATAGTCCTCAGGCTGCTACTTGGGACCCCCAACTACTCGTCGATGTCAACGTAGAAGCCACCTTCAGTTGCAACCAGATCCTCTGTAGAAAAACAACAATGGCGCAAGGCTGAGTACGAAAATGTACTCCGAAAGACTTAGATAACCTAGTATCTAAATGCTTTGGCTAGAAAGGCTTTCTCTGGATTTTCTTTTGCGGAAATCAATCTTTTTTGTAAACAAGAGAGAGAAGAGGCTCGTCTACTCAGAATCTTTTAAAAGGGATAGGATAGCGACTTCTTCATCTTGTTCATCACATCTTGATAACCACCAGCTTCATCAGAACCTCCTATCTAGGATTACCACCTCGTCCCAGAGGAAGCATCCTTAAGCACACGTGGGTCGGCAAGTTTTATAGTGGTTAATGTTATCTATGATCTTAAGTACGGTCGCCAAGTCGTTCATAACCGTGAACACAGCTTTTCGAAAAGATTTAACCATGCAGGGGTGTACAACTTTACCCACACGCACCAACCGACTCTTAATGCCAAATTATTAGCCCTCTTCCTTGGATGGCCGGCAGAGGGTGGTTGACCAGGACCTTTACCTTGCTTTCGCCGAGACCATGAGTCACGCAATAAGTATGATTCCGCCATAATGGGTTAAATCCTGAAGCCGGTACTTCAAGATGTGAGGCGAGGTTGGTTTACCAGGGGCTCTATCTACCCCAAGCAACCTCGACCACACTTACCTACTTGTTTTGAATGCACCCACTTCACCCGGCAAATCTTTCAAAGGATTTTCTATGCATATGTCGAATGGAACGCCCGAACTATGTGACTCATGGAATCTACTAGGAAAGTTAGTCAGTCATGAGGTTGTCCAGGCCCCGTGTGGTTGCACACTCATCTTGGTTCCAAAGGTAAGAACTCAGTTCCTAATGGTGGCGAGCATGGGACTACAAAAAACACACCCAACATGGCCTCCCATACAAGCCTTAGCAGATTTAGTTAACTCCTTCGGAAATGTCACCAACTCCTACTTTTCTAGATTCTCAGGCACCTCTGATTCATCGTTCGGATAGATCAGACGTTGATACTATGCATGGCTAAGCTGTCGATCTCAGAAGCTCTAGCAACGCTCAAATTCCAAACCTAGGTATGCTAGGAGCAGTGGATCAGGAGTGTAAGGCTACAATAGGGAAACTATGTAGCAGATAGGTAACCCTAACTACTGACAAAAGACCACATTGCAATCATGTGCATCATAGCGAGAAAGTAATATACTTTGTAAAAGTAGGTTCAGAATGAGAGGCTACGCTTGCCTTGTCCGTCAGTAGACAGGTACGGATCTTCGGTGTTGTTGACTTCAACTTCGGGTTCAGATCCTATCGCGAAGAACCAAATACCGGAAAGGGAGAAGGAACATTCAATACATGGCATGTGCAATGCTCAATAAATATGGATGATATGACAAGTTAACTTGCATTGAAATGAAACCCTAAGGCATGCTTGACAACTTAAACGGGGTTCCGAGGGGTGAAAACCCTAACTCAGGGAAACTCCAGAATCACCTGTGAGGGGTTACTATGTTGTTCTAATTAAACCTGTCATGTAAGTTACTTAACAATGCATGATTATAGCTCTATTAGATAGTTCTCATTTTTCTGAACATTTTGATATATTATTTGTATTTTTCTGATTTAAAATGAATTATTTATGAATTTCTCAACTTTTAATTCATTTTAAATTATTTTTGGAATATTTAAATTATTTTCCAACTTGGGCCCACATGTCAGACTTTTATTAATTTCAGAAATGATTTACAAAAAAGGTTAAAACCCTGACAGACAGGGCCCACCTGTCAGCATTTTATCTATTACAGAAATGAATTACAAAAAGTAAGAAAATAAAAGAAATATGACGCCAGCATGACGCCTGGCTGACGTCATCAATGGGGAAGCCCCCAGGTCGAGCACGGATCTCTCAATCCCGTGCGCGCCTGGATGCGTGCTTGGCGGCGTTCGAAAGAGGAGGCCGAGGCGGACGTTATAGTGGTGGTGCCGCCTTAGTATGGTCAACAGAGCTACGCCGACGACAAGGAACAGCGGCGGCAGCGTCAGGTGCTCGTTGGGCCAGCGGCACATCGCAAGAGAGAAGGAATGGAGAGGTCCATGAGGATCACTGGCTCACCACGGTCACGTCAGTGAGGTCGTTGAAGCAAGGGGAGGCCGGAGGGGGAGGAGTCGATGGATTGACTACGGCGGCCGACGTTGAGGTCGAGCTCGATTTTGACCAGACGGCTCCCTTCCGGCTTGCGTGTCTTGGCGAAGATGACGATGTCGATGCTGCGCTTCTCCCAGGCCACTCTACGGTGCACGGGGTGGCCAGGAACGACGGGTGGCGGCGGATCCCGAGAGCTAGGGTTTGGCCGGAGGAGAAAGAAGAAGCGTGCGAGGGGGAAAAGAGGGTTAGGGTTCTCCACCGCGGCAGGGGAGGGGTCTTGTAGGCCTCCAGGGGCGGCAGCGCACATCTTGGCGCTCGCCGGCGGCGGGCGAGCGGCCACCGAGCTGCTTCCGACGATCCAGCGACAGAGACGATGACGAACATACGACGAAACGGTACCGGGCCAGGTGGGCTGCTGCTTGGGCCAAGTGGGCCGCGGGAAAGGAAGGGAGGGGAGGGAGGCTGCTGGGCTGCTCGGCCTGGGACGGTCTGACTCTGTTTTTCCTTGGAAAAACCTTTTCTTTTTCTGATTTCAAAATCTGTTTTGTAATTCCATTTCAAATTCCATTTTGAATCATTTCAGAAATATCATTAGCTTGTATAAAATATGTAAAGTATTTATGAGCCCATATAATCCATTTTGGGCTCCAATTGTTTTTTGTATTTTTTTTCAAACTCAAACCATTTCGAATTGGTTTCAGATAGGGGAATAAAAAGTAGGGTTTAGGGTTTGGTAATTGTATTCTTAAACCATACACTTGATCACATGCAAATTTTTATTGAATTTAACACATGCATGCAATGCTTAGTTACTAATTACATATTTTACAAGCTTGGGATGTTACAACTCTACCCCCCTTACAAGAATCTTGACCTGAGATTCCTAAGTTTTAGAAAAGAAGGCAGTGTACTTAGATCTAGGACGATCTTCTCGTTCCCAGGTTGCTTCGTCCTCAGAGTGATGAGACCACTGAACTTTCAGGAACTTGATGTTTTGACGACGATTTTTGCGCTCGGCTTCACCAAGGATGCGGATAGGATACTCACAATAAGTCAGATCCTTCTGGAGATCAAGATTTTGGTGATCAACACCACAGACAGGATCTTTGAAGCAACACTTGAGTTGTGACACATGAAAGACGTCATGCACCTCAGGGAAATTTGCAGGCAGCTCCAATTTGTATGCGAGGTTACCTTTCTTGGAAAGAACACGAAAAGGACCAACATATCGAGGAGCCAATTTGCCTTTGATACCGAAACGATGGACACCCTTTAAAGGAGTGACCCGGAGATAAGCTTGATCACCGACTTCATAATCAATATGTTGATGGTGACGATCATGATAACTTTCCTAGCGAGACTGAGCAGTTTTCAAACGATCTCGAATGATACGAACTTGATCTTCTGCTTCCTGGATTATATCCGGACCAAAGAACTTTCTTTCGCCGGTTTCTGACCAGTTCAAAGGAGTACGACAGGTTCTTCCATATAGAAACTGGAATGGTGCCATAACAATACTAGATTGAAAACTGTTGTTGTAGGAGAATTCAGCAAAAGGAAGGCATTTCTCCTAGTTCTTGCCAAAAGATATGACACACGCTCTTAGCATGTCTTCAAGAATTTGATTCACTCTTTTGGTTTGACCACCAGTACTAGGATGATAGGCTGTGCTAAAGGAGAGGCGAGTTCCCATAGCAGCTTGGAAGGTTGTCCTGAACCTTGAGGTGAACAAATTCCCTCAGTCAGAGACGATTTTCTTCGGAATCCCGTGAAGAACAACTATTCGAGAGATATATAGGTTTGCTAGCTAACTAGCATTGATACTCTCGTGAACAGGTAAAAAGTGAGCAACCTTGGACAAATAGTCAACGATTACCCAGATAGAATCATTTCCTTTCTGAGTCTTAGGAAGGCCAGTGATGAAATCCATACCAACTTCATCCCATTTCCACTCAGGTATCTTATGTGGTTGCAGGAGACCAGCGGGTCTTTGGTTCTCAACTTTGATGCGACGGCAAACGTCACATTCAGCAACGAAACGAGCAATGTCCTTCTTCATACCAGACCACCAGAATCTTTGACGAAGATCCCGATACATCTTGGTACCTCCAGGGTGGATAGAAAGAGGTGATTCATGAGCCTCTTGGAGAATTAATTCCCTCAATTTTGTTCTCTTTGGCACTACGAGACGGTCTCCAAAGTAAACAACACCTTGCTTATCAACAGAGAAACACTTAGCAACTCCGCTAGCAATGTTCCCTTTGATCTCAGCAATTTCAGAGTCATGTTTCTGAGCAAGCTTGATGTGATCCTCTATAGAAGACTTCATTTCAAGGGTAGAAAGGAATCCACGAGGAACTACTTCAAGATTCAATCGAGCGAATTCCTCATGAAGAGAAGGTTGAGATTGTATGATCATCAAATTGTTGCAATAAGACTTATGACTTAACGCATCAGCAACGACATTGGCTTTCCCAGGTTGATAGTTGAGACCCAAATCATAGTCCTTGATGAGTTCCAACCATCTTCTTTGCCTGAGATTCAGATCAGGTTGTGTCAAAAGATACTTCAGACTCTGATGATCCGAGTATAACTCACAACGGCTACCTAGAAGGTAATGTCGCCATTGCTTAAGAGCATGAACAGCAGCTTCAAGCTCAAGATCATGAGTTTGGTAGTTGTTCTCATGTGGTTTTAGCTGACGGGAGGCATAAGCCACCACATGTCCATCTTGCATCAACACACATCTGAGACCTTGGTGAGAAGCATCGCAGAAGACAACAAAGTCTTTCCTAGTGTCTGGGAGAACTAACACCGGAGCAGTGGTTAACTTGGTTTTCAACATATGGAAGCTCTCTTCAGCCTTATCGGACCATTTGAACTTCTTATCCTTCTTAAGAAGATCAGTCATCGGCTTTGTAATCCTGGAGAAGTTCTCGATGAATCGACGGTAATAACCAGCCATCCCGAGAAAACTTCGGACATCCTTCACGTATTTAGGAGACTCCCAATCGAGGATAGTTTGAACCTTATCGGGGATAACAGCAACCCCTTGAGCGGAAACAACATGACCAAGGAATACAAGCTCTTGTACCAGAACTCACATTTGGAAAACTTGGCGTAGAGAAGATGTTCTCGGAGTTTTGTCAACACCAAACGAAGATGTTCAACATGCTCTTCTTCAGTCTTGGAATAGACTAGAATATCATCGATGTAAACCACGACGAACTTGTCAAGATACTCCATGAAGACAGAGTTCATGAGCCGCATGAAAGTGGCTGGAGCATTGGTAAGACCAAAGGACATGATTGTATACTCATAAAGACCATAACAAGTGGTGAAAGTAGTCTTTGGAATATCTTCCTTACGGATCTTTATCTGGTGATACCCTGACCTTAGATCCATTTTGGAAAAGTTAGTGGCACCACTTAACTGATCAAAGAGATCGTTGATCCTAGGGAGAGGATACTTGTTCTTGATAGTCATAGCATTGAGTGGGCAATAATCCACAACCACACACGGTATATTGGTATCCCGCTTCTCGACAAAGATGGTAGGACATCCCCAAGAAGATGTGCTGGGCTGAATGTATCCTTTTCCTTCTAACTCCTCTAATTGCTTCTTCAACTCCACAAGCTCATGAGGAGGCATACGATAGGGTCTTTTAGAAACAGGAGCAGTTCCAGGAACTAGCTCTATGACAAACTCCACACTTCGATCAGGTGGCATGCGAGGCAACTCCTCAGGAAAGACATCCGGGAATTCACAGACCACGGAAACATCTTGGATCTCTAACGGAGGTAAAACTTCAAGAGCATACAACTCTGCTCAGGAATAGAAACAGCTGAAGGAGATAGTGACCCTACGGTCCAATACTTGTCTGTTATGCCAGTAGGACTAGTCAGAGTCACAAACTTGGTGGTACAATCGAGAATAGCATAACGGGTCAACCAGTCCATGCCCAAAATGATGTCAATATCAGTTGACTTGAGGGCGATCAAGGAAGTGGGGAAAAGTTGAAATGCAACTTCGATTAAATTTCCATGACTAACCATGGTAGAACGCCAACTGGAACCAGGAGACTGGACTAGCAGAGGAATAGATAACCCCTCAAAGTTTATCCCATGCATTTGAGCAAAAGCTTGTGACAGGAATGAATGCGATGCTCCAAAATCAAACAAAACTTTAGCTGGAATTTGATTGATATGAAGTGTACCCATCATGACGCTTGGATCTTCCTGAGCCTCCTCAGCAGAGATGTGGTTCAGGCGTCCTTTTCCAGCACCTGGATACTTATCATTATTCTTTGGGGGTCGTGCCTTCTTAGAAGCACTCTTTTGAGGACAGTATCTTGCATAGTGGCCAGGCTGGCAACAATTGAAACATATAAGGTCTGATGCATTGCCAGAAGGAGGGTAGTTTGAT
Organism: Avena sativa; assembly: GCA_916181665.1. NCBI lineage: Eukaryota > Viridiplantae > Streptophyta > Magnoliopsida > Poales > Poaceae > Avena > Avena sativa. Next base: position 491,592,467 of record OV702294.1, on the reverse strand, counting down.
CCACCAGCATTGCTTGAATTAACATTCGGACGAGGAGCATATCCAGAAGACCTTGGAGTATAAGGAGCACGTGGCACAACACTGTAAGGCACAAAGACACGGCGCTTCTTATTACCAGAACCGGCCTTATTATACCCTTCCCGAGGACGCTTACGGGTTTCTTCATACTCCACTTTACCACTCTCGGCTTTCATATCCTTGTTAACAAGATCTTGGAAGTTAACAAAGTCCATGAGATGGAGATCACGATGAACCTCAGGATCCAGTACCTTGCGGAACAGAGCTTGCTTCTTAACATCAGTGGAGACCTCTTCAGTAGCATAGCAGGCAAGACGATTGAAGTTGCGCTGGTAATCACACACGGAACAAGTGCCCTGCTTAAGCTTGAGGAACTCCTCCCTCTTTTGATCCATCAGACCCTTTGGAATATGATAAGCTCGAAAGGCTTCAGTGAACTCTTGCCATGTAACAACATGTTGATCTTCTTGAGTAGCCAAGAAATTTTCCCACCAGGAGCTGGCTGCTCCCTCCAGATGATAGGCAGCAAAAGTCACCCAATCAGCTTGAGCAACATGACCAACCTGAAGTTTGCGATCCATGGTGCGAAGCCAGTATTCTGCATCAAGTGGCTCAGTGGAATAGCTGAAAACTGGCGGAGTGAGACGTGTGAAGTCCTTGATTCCAACTTGATTGTTCTGGCGTTAAGCGGTGTTGCGCTCAATCCTTTCAAGGAGCCTCATGTTGTCAGCACGGTTCATTTCATACATGGCCATGAGTTGAACCATGGACGGTGGTGGAGGAAGGTTGGAAGATTCACCCTCATTTGCAGCACCTCGTGCATGAGCACGGGTACGGGCACGAGAAGTGTCACCCATCCTAAAAGAACAAGAGGAAGGTTAGACAAAGGATTCAAAGGAACAAGACGGAAATATGAACAAAGAGTACTTGATATAAAGGTATCATCTTATCAGGCATGGTAGTACCAAAGCATACTAAAGTATACACTAACCAGCTGACTTACAAACCATGACAATGGAATGCTAAGATGTTACATACCAAGCAAAACTGAGATATCTTGGAACTCTGAGAATAGCAACCAAGTACGGAGTACTTTAGAAAAACAACCCCAAAACCACGATCCTAAAAGTTTTGAGATATAAGATAAGGAATGAAAACCTTTGCAAACCAAACAAGGTAAGAGAAACTCCAGCATCAGAAATACACCAAAAAAGGAGTAAAAAGAATTCTAGTCAGAATTTCTGCAAATAGTTTTTAATTTTCAAATAGTTTTGTCAACTTCTAGACTCAACATCGACCAATAAAAGGGTTTCCTATAGGTAGTCTTGCTCTGATACCAAAACCTATAGCACCCCCCGGGGTTAGGGTTAAACTAACATCAGATCACGATCTAAGATAAGTTCAACTCCAAACACGGAAGATCACATTATGCTTCGGTAACATTGCAGAACACAGGGATTCAACATCATAAGTTTAAAATCTTAACAGAGTAAGATATCAGAGTTATTACAAACCAGAGGTCATAGACCCAACATTACATCACACAGCGAAAGCAACTTATGTTGTTCTACACAACAACTTAGCAAAAGGCCTAAGAGGCCATAAACAAAAGCGACGTCCATCCCATAGTCATCAGGCTGCTACCTGGGACCCCCAACTACTCGTCGATGTCAACGTAGAAGCCACCTTCAGTTGCAACCAGATCCTCTGTAGAAAAACAACAATGGCGCAAGGCTGAGTACGAGAATGTACTCTGCAAGTCTTAGATAACCTAGTATCTAAATGCTTTGGCTAGAAAGGCTTTCTCTAGATATTTTTTGTGGAAAGCAATCTTTTTTTGTAAACAAGAGAGAGAAGAGGCTTGTCTACTCAGAATCTTTTAAAAGGGATAGGATAGCGACTTCTTCATCTTGTTCATCACATCTTTATAACCACCAGCTTCATCAGAACCTCCTATCTAGGATCACCCCTCGTCCCAGAGGAAGTATCCTTAAGCACACGTGGGTCGGCAAGTTTTATAGTGGTTAATGTTATCTATGATCTTAATTCCGGTCGCCAAGTCGTTCATAACCGTCAACACGGCTTTTCAAAAAGATTTAACCATGCAGGGGTGTACAACTTTACCCACACGCACCAACCGACTCTTAATGCCAAATTATTAGCCCTCTTCCTTGGAAGGCCGACAGAGGCTGGTTGACCACGACCTTTACCTTGCTTTCGCCGAGAACATGAGTCACACAATAAGTATGATTCCGCCGTAACGGGTCAAATCCCGAAGCCGGTACTTAAAGATGTGAGGCGAGGTTGGTTTACCAGGGGCGCTATCTACCCCAAGCAACCTCGGCCACGCTTACCTACTTGTTATGAATGCACCAACTTCACCTGGCAAATCTTTCAAAGGATTTTCTATGCATATGTCAAATGGAACGCCCGAACTATGTGACTCATGGAATCTACTAGGCAAGTTAGTCAGTCATGAGGTTGTCCAGGCCCCGTGTGGTTGCACGCTCGTCTTGGTTCCAAAGGTAAGAACTCAGTTCCTAGTGGTGGCGAGCATGGGACTACAAAAACCACACCCAACGTGGCCTCCCATACAAGCCTTAGCAGATTTAGTTAGCTCCTTCGGAAATGTCACCAACTCCTACTTTTCTAGATTCTCAGGCACCTCTGATTCATCGTTCGGATAGATCAGACATTGATACTATGCATGGCTAAGCTGTCGATCTCAGAAGCTCTAGCAATGCTCAGATGCCAAACCTAGGTATGCTAGGAGCAGTGGATCAGGAGTATAAGGCTACAATAGGGAAATTATGTAGCATATAGGTAACCCTAACTACTGACAAAAGACCACATTGGAATCATGTGCATCATAGCGAGAAAGTAATATACTTTGTAAAAGTAGGTTCAGAATGAGAGGCTACGCTTGCCTTGTCCGTCAGTAGACATGTACGGATCTTCGGTGTTGTTGACTTCAACTTCGGGTTTGGATCCTATCGCGAAGAACCAAATACCAGAAAGGGAGAAGCAACATTCAATACATGGCATTTGCAATGCTCAATCAATATGGATGATATGACAAGTTAACTTGTGTTGAAATGAAACCCTAAGGCATGCTTGACAACTTAAACGGGGTTCCGAGGGGTGAAAACCCTAACTCGGGGAAACTCCGGAATCACCTATGAGGGGTTACTATGTTCTTCTAATTAAACTTGTCATGTAAGTTACTTAACAATGCATGATTATATCTCTATTAGATAGTTCTCATTTTTCTGAACATTTTGATATATTATTTGTATTTTTCTGATTTAAAATGAATTAGTTATGAATTTCTAAACTTTTAATTCATTTTAAGTTATTTTTGGAATATTTAAATTATTTTCCAACTTGGGCCCACATGTCAGACTTTTATTAATTTCAGAAATGATTTACAAAAATGTTAAAACCCGGATAGACAGGGCCCACCTATCAGCATTTTATCTATTACAGAAATGAATTACAGAAAATAACAAAACAAAACAAAATAAAAGAAATATGACGCCAGCACGACGCCTGGCTGACGTCATCAATGGGGAAGCCCCCAGGTTGAGCACAGATCTCTCGATCCCGTGCGCGCCTGGATGCGTGCTTGGCAGCGTTCGAAAGAGGAGGCCGAGGCGGACGTTATAGTGACGGCGCCGCCTCGGTATGGTCAACGGAGCTACGCCGGCGACAAGGAACAGCGGCGACAGCGTCAGGTGCTCATCGGGCCAGCGGCACAACGCAAGAGAGAAGGAATGGGGAGGTTCAGGAGGACCGCTGGCTCACCACGGTCACGTCGGTGAGGTCGTTGAAGCAAGTGGAGGCCGGAGGGGGAGGAATCAATGGATTGACTGCGGCGGCCGGCGTTGAGGTCGAGCTCGATTTTGACCAGACCGCTCCCTTCCGGCTTGCGTGGCTTGGCGAAGACGACGATGTCGACCCTGCGCTTCTCCCAGGCCACTCCACGGTGCACGGGGCGGCCGGGAACGGCGGGTCGCGGCGGAGCCCGAGAGCTAGTGTTTGGCCAGAGGAGAAAGAAGAAGCACGTGAGGGGGAAAAGAGGGTTAGGGTTCTCCACCGCGGCAGGGGAGGGGTCTTGTAGGCCTCTAGGGGCGGCGGCGTGCATCTTGGCGCTCGCCGGCGGCGGGAGAGCGGCCACCGAGCTGCTTCCGACGATCCAACGACGGAGACGATGACAAACATACGACGAAATGGTACCGGGCCAGGTGGGCTGCTGCTTGGGCAAGTGGGCCGCGGGAAAGGAAGGGAGGGGAGGGAGGCTGCTGGGCTGCTCGGCCTGGGACGGTCTGACTCTGTTTTTTCCTTGGAAAAACCTTTTCTTTTTCTGATTTCAAAATCTGTTTTGTAATTCCATTTCAAATTCCATTTTGAATCATTTCAGAAATATCAGTAGCTTGTATAAAATATGTAAAGTATTTATGAGCCCTTGTAATCCATTTTGGGCTCCAATTGTTTTTTGTATTTTTTTTTCAAACTCAAACCATTTTGAGTTGGTTTCAGATAGGGGAAGAAAAAGTAGGGTTTAGGGTTTGGTAATTGTATTCTTAAACCATACACTTGATCAGATGCAAAATTTTATTGAGTTTAACACATGCATGCAATGCTTAGTTACTAATTACATATTTTACAAGCTTGGGCTGTTACACTTTAATCTTGTAATGTTAGTGATGATGCTAGATCATCTAGTATGAACCTTTGTGTGATCATTAGAAATAGTTAAGTCTTGTTTGGTGATTGTGTACCTCGTATTTATTTATAGACGCTAGTACCGACCAAGGATACGAGGAGGAAGGAGGATACTACGAGGAAGAAGCCGAGGAGAACTTCAACCACTAATATGCACAAGGCAAGCTAACACTTGCAAGATACCCTACTTATGCAAGCTACTACTTGCTTGTTACTAGGCCAACTATATGCCTTAAGCATATGTGATTATACCCACTTGATACACCATCCTAGTTTTACTTGCAAGCTTATTAGTCTATGTCTTTATCAAGCTTTCTCTTAGAGTTTACTTAGTGACTTATAGATTCTAGGAAGATAATTGAAGGTAGCATAAAGAGCATAAAATTTGGCCTAGGATAGATAATCTTGATGTCATTCTAAGGCATGAGATTGAACTTAGCTAATCCCCACTTATTTATGACCCACCATTTGTATTTACCCCACTTGTAGATGCTAGTGCTAAGCATAAAACTTGATCAACTTTAGATGGGAATACTTGGGTGAAAATGGTTATGAAAACCTTAGAATGATGAGTCCTTCTACTAAAATGTTTTGACATGTGTTTCCGAACATCAGATGGTTTTGATGATAAAAATGTTAAGGCATGAGCCTTAGCCCTTTATAAAACTGATGGTTGTCTGGATGCGATACCATTCCAATTTTACCGTACAACCACAATACCCAAAATTTGGGTAGGGCTTGACTAGAAATTTATATACCTTAGTATGGATTCCCTCGTGGCCAAGGTCTGAGCTGAGGCTACCTTGTGAAGATTGTCCACCTGTGCAGTACCCAAGATGATAGTTGGTCATGGTTGGGAGGCCAAACTCACAGGAGAGGTGCCTATACTAGGGCGTGTAACTGAAAGGTTGGGATTGATTATCTGCATACTGAGTATGGTGAATTTAGGATTTGTTCCTGACGGATGTATTGAATGTTGTGGTGAAAGTGTACAATCTCTGCAGAGTGTCAAACTATTCGAATAGCCGCATCCGCAGTTATGGACAGTTGGAGTGACCATACTGTTCTATCATCAGTTGTTTTCAAAATGACTTATGAAATGATTTATGACTTTGACTTAACCACAACAGAGTTCTGATATGAATTCAAGTTCCCACTTAGGTGTTATAAAACTTTCAACTAGTTTTCTTTGCTTCTGAACTTAGTAAAGGTAAATCTAGATTTTTGCAAAACAACCCTAGAGCTTAGCATATCCTATTCAAAATCACTTCACTTGATTAGTATTAGTTTGCGAGTGCTTAAAGAGTACTCATGGCTTTGTCCCTTGCTATTCCCGTGGCCAGACTATGAAGAGGATTATCAGGATGACGGACCGCAGGAAGGTTACGACAACTAGGATCATCTCTCGTCGTCAGCATTGCCTGTGACCATGAAGATGGAGCTTCGCCTACGCTATCGTTATCTTTATGTTATTCCGCTTCTTGATTTGTATTAAGAACTGGATCATGAGATCCTTATTTGTGTAAGACTTTATGTATGGTTTGTAATGGATGATGTACTGTGATATCCAAATCTGTTATGTCTCGCAAAAATGGTAATCCTGGGATTGCGATGTATGGCATAACATGCATCTGTGATTAAAAATCCGGGTGTTGATAACACCCTAGGAGATATCTCACATATATATACTTGATATTGTCTCCCTTGGTGGTATCCAATATTTCACCTTTTGTTGGATTCTCTTGGTTTTATCTTTCCAACAAAATTGGTTTCATTCCAATCGGAGTTTCCAAGCTCAAGTTCTTTTGTTTTGGGTTTTGGAGGTTTTACCGGTTCATTGCTTCTAGAGGGGTTATACCTTTCTCAACTTGGTTTTATCCTTCCATGCTGGACTATGATGTTTCTTTGTACAATCTTGTAAATCTTGGTGTTCTCTTCAAAACGAGCCAAGATCATCAAAAACGGAGTCTGGAATCAAAAGTTATTGAAGTTTTTGTGCAATGTTGTCCAGCTTTTTTGCTTGAGCGGAAATTCCGGTCCAAATTCCGACCCAAGTTCCGGTGACGTACTATTTTGTTCTGTTTTTTATGTCTCTATTTACTGGAAGTTCCGATGGAGCACCAGAAATTCTGGTGGTGCGCGAATCTGGCCCAAACGGGCAAATTTCTCTTGCCCTTTTTAAGGCCCCTCTTCCCTATTGTTTCCCCAACTTTTGAGTTCATTTTTGCTAGTTCTTACACTCTCTCTCCTCCATTGTTGACCTTCAAAATCTTGCCCTCTCTCCTTCTCCCTCCAATTATTCTTGCATCTCTTTGAGGCATTTGAGAGAGGAGATCGAGATCTATAATCCCACCAAACCAAATCCCTTCTTTGTGAAGAAATCTTTGGGATCTAGATCTTGGAGAGTTTTGTGTTCTTCCTCCCTTATTCCCCCAATAGCTTTTGTAGCTTTGTTGGAATTTCAGAGTGAAGGACTTGCCCTTGCATTTGGTGCATAGGTTTGAGTTCTCCTCAAAGATTCAGCGAGTTCAAGCTTGTGGGCTTGTTACTCTTGGGTTCTTGGAACCCTAGACGGTTATGTGGTCGTGTTGTTGACTTCTTGTGACCTTTTGTGGTCTTGTAGCCTTTTGTGGCTTTGTTGGCCTTTTGTGGCATTGTAGCCTTTTGTGGCTTTGTTGTTGGGAGCCTCCAATTGAGTTGTGGATATAGCCCCAATCTTGTACGGGTTTTGGTGACCGCCCTCAAGTGTCCCTTAATGGATCGTGAGTAGGCCTTTGTGCGAGCTCACGGGAGAATAGGGTGAGCCTTTTGTGGCACCGTTGAGTTGCGTGCCTATGCATCCAGGGTGAGTCCTTGTGTGGCGTTGGGTGAGCATCGAGCCACCACACCCCGAGGTGAGCTATTTGTGGCGTTTGGAGAGCACTGCGCCATCGCACCTCTCCAACAGAGATGTAGCTTCTTTGGAAGTGAACTTCCGGATAAAAATCTTCGTCCCCATGTCCATCGGTTATCTCTCAACCGAGCCCTTTACTTATGCATTCTACATTATGGTAGCCATCGTGCTTGAAGTATTTTACCTTGCTATCACCTTGTTTCTTGAATTGCTTAGCTTAGGTTGTTGGTGCACTTAGGTGAACCTAGTGGTTAGGTTTTGTGCTCAATAAATTAAACATTAGTTTTTATGCCGCATTTGTTTGAGCCTAAACCAAAGCCTATTCACCCCCCTCTAGGCGACGTCCATTGTAATTTCACATATGAATTTCTAGATTCCTCTATTGGTTATTGATCGGAGAAGAGTCTCGATCATGTTTGCATAATTCACGAACCATAGGGAGACACACTTAAGGATTCGATGTTGTTTAGTAGATATGGAATGTGATTAAAGAGACCGAATGTAGTTCGGAGTCTCGGATGGGATCCGGGATATCACGAGGAGATCCAGAATGGTCTGGAGATTAAGATTCATATAAGGAAAGTCCAATTCCGAAGTTCGGGAATGGTTTCGGTGTTTTCACCGGAATGTTCTAGAAGGGTCTAGAAGGTCCACCGATCCGGAAGGGGGAAGGGTACATGGATGTGTCATGATAAAGTGGAATGGTTGCATCATGTCCTAGGTCACTTGGCTGGACACTTGGAAGAGAGAAATCAAACTCTAGTTTGAAAGACAAAAAGCCAGTTTGAAAAAGTCAAACTAGGACAATGATTTCCATGTGGAGGGAGGGAAGGAATCCTACCTAAGGAGGATTCCTCCCTATCCCTTGCACCGGCCTAGAAGTGGAGTTGGTGGAGTACTCTCCTCCCCCCAAACCGCCCCTCCCTCTCATAAATAGAGGGGAGGGGTGCCCCCTTGAACCCTACTAGGAACCCTAGGTTGGCCGCCGCCCCCTCTCTAGTTGCGGCCGATCTAGATCCTCCTTTAAACAGTTGCCGACTAGCTAAACCCTAGTTGCCAACCACCTCTAAACCTCGGCCTTCTAAAGCCTAGATCGCCGGGGCTCCCTCTACTCCACCATACCCACTTCGGCTTAGGCGAAGCCCTGCAGGATCTCCCCTCTACTTCCGACACCACATCATCGTGCTGCTGGAATCGCAAGGAGAGAGCTACAACCTCCGCTGCCTACTGGAACAAGAAGTTCTTCATCGAGTACCGTACATGTTACCGACTGCGGGAGCACTACCGGAATGCGCCGCTGGAAGGATCCTCTACGTGATCTTGAGATCGGCAAGTGAACGGCTACATCACCCACGAGAATCTGCTCTCGTTAACCGCTTTGGATCTTTGAAGGTTAGTACTCTATCGACTCTTTGCTACAATCTAGTAGATAGATCCGTAGGGTTTGCAGCATAGAAAACAAAAAATTCCTACGATGGGAACAACTATGTACCAAGATCTATCTACTAGATACAAGCAACAGGTGGATATACATCCATAGAGTACATACCCTTGAAGACCGACAAAGTTTAAGGAGGTTGTACTCGTGGATGATGTAGACAAACACTTACCGATCTCAAGATTGAGAAGAAGTCCAGCTCCGCAAATCAGCAGCGCATCCGTGCTCGCACACACGTCCAAGCCACCGAGCAACCTCTGCCTCCTTGCTCCAGCGATGCAATAGAAGCAACAACTCTTTCTTGCCAAAAATCCATCGGGAACATGTATCTCGCTAGTCCGAGACCATGGGGAATAAAAACTAGAGGGGGAGAGAGATCCTTCACGAGGAGGTGTGAGTGAGAAGGAGTGAGAGGGGGCTTTATATAGGAGGGAGGGGCACCCCAAGGGGTGGACAGCGCATGGGGGGATGCCCCCACCCCTTCCTCCATTCATGTGGGTGGAGCTTCCACTCACAATTTGGCCCTTCACTTATCCACTCAAAATCCCACTCAAAAATCCCATTAAATTTCCACCAAATTTAATGCAATATCTCTTTAAATAAAACTCCTTTTATTTATTCAGAATTTTTTCAATTAATTTAATGGACAAACATTCACATAAAACCCCTTGCTAGTATTTCATTTCACATGCAGAAACACTTTCAGCAATTTCACCCGAAATAGTTCTGGTGTCTAGTGAAATAAATTCCCGCGCTTTATAAATCTTTTCGACATGAAACTATTTGTTCCAAAAGGTGTCGGTGTCTCTTAAGTGTGTCACCCTACGGTTCGTGAATAATGCGGACATGATCGATACCCCTCTCGGATCAATAATCAGAAGGGGGACCTGGAGATCCATACTGACTCCCACACATTCAACGATGACTTTCTTGTGATCGTGAGAACCTTTTACGCTAGAATCTTAATCCCTTTGTCTCGCTATATATTACATGTTCGAGATTCGATCATCGGTATCTTCATACCTAGTTTGATCTCTTTACTGACATGTAATCTTTTCTCGTTCCCGTGATATAACATTCTAGTGATCAAATCACTTGCTTGCAAGCTAACCAATGTGATATCACCAAGAGGGCCCAGAGTATATCTATCCATCATCGGGACGAACAAATTCCACTCTTGATCCATGGGCCTCAACATAACACTTTAGTAGCACTGAACCCATCTTTATAATCACCCTGTTACGGTGTGACGTTTGATGTTATCAAGATACTCTTCCAGTGTTAGTGATTGACATGATCTCATGGTCTAAGGATTAGGATTACTCCATATAAACTCAATGACTTTGATCGTAATGTTATACTTCGGATGAATGCTCATCACACCATTCCAATAATGTTGTGACCTCGTTATTAACAACATCCAATGTCTATGATCAGGAAACCTTGATCATCTTGTTAATCAACGAGCTAGTTTATAAGAGAGGCATAACTAGGAACTTTCTGTTTCTTTATTAAACACACATTTATTAACGTTTCCGTATTAGTATAATTATAGCATGAAAAATAAACATATATCATATACTTGGAATATACATAATAACAACTTTATTATTGCCTCTTAGGGCATATTCAAAAATTAATAAGGATGATTGTGTTCCCCACCTCCGGTGGCGATGAGTTTTCATGTTCTTCCACTTCACCAATATGTGACTTTTCACAAGATAATGATATGGTGAGTGGTGATAGAACTTGCGTCGCGAGATCTCTTTTCTGATGTCAATGTTGATGTTGGAAGATTAAATAATTCTCTAATATGGGTCTTCAAATATTGTTTCGCGAGATTGATTTTGGATTTGTTTTCCCTATGATTGCCGCAAGGAGGATTGTCCTCATTGTATTTGTCTTGGATGGAATGGTGATTCATAAAAAGTGAGCCGAACTCACTCTGTTAGGGGGTGGATGTACAACTCAGTCACCCATGTACAAGTTCTCATGGACATAGATTTATGTTCTTATTATTTCAAAAAACAACCGATGTAGGGGTTTACTCTGTTGCATTCCTTAAAAAACAATGATCATCCTACTCTTGGCATTGCATTCCTTAAAAAAACAATGATCATTCTACTCTTGGCTCCCTAGAGATGTTGAGTAGGCTGTTTGGTTGTTTTTCCTGAAATACCGGTGTTAGTACTCTTGACGATCTTGGTTAATTAATTTAATGGTTGCACGTGTGTAGCCTTATCACTGCGACTCAAATTAAAATTATACGAGGAGACTCATTGGTATTTACATGTCTTTGATTTTGCATCTATATTATTTTTGTTCAGTTTTTTTTGTAAAAGTATAAGATTGTGTCACGAAAAACTAAAAAGCCTGAAATATCTCAAAGATTTGCTCTTTTTAAAACTTTATTTTGTAATCGTTGAAGACTAGTTATATACCTCTATCATATACTATTCACTACTATAATATAGCCTAGTATTGATTTCAGAAAATAAGAGTCTGTTCCTTTTCTTCTTCTTGTTCTTCTTCTTTTGTTTTCTGTTTCACTTTTTTTCATTTCTAGATTTTTTCGTTCTATTTGTTTTCTTATCTATTTCTTTGCTACGTTTTATTGTGATAAAATATTTTGTTTATTTTTATTTTTACTTTAGCAGTTAGTTTCTGTTTCTTGTATTATTGTTTTTTTTCATATTATATTTCTCTCGGTTTTACTTTTTCTCGTCAAAATGCATGTACCCCTCTATGTTGAATTAGATTTGTTTAAATTTGCATGTATTTTCAAAACAGTGGAAGTATATTCTTTTTTAAATACAAATGCTTTTATTTGGATATATAATTTCCTTTTCATATGCGACAAGCTCTCGGTGCTGGACCTATTCAACAACGGGCACTGCTCTACTGTCCTCGGTTTGAGTTCTGTCGTATTATTATTTTGTGAATGAAAGATCTCATATATTAAATGAGAAGGATTACAAAACGGCTCATGATAGGGATACACCCTACGGGTCCTTTACATTAGTATACCCGGTTCAGTCCAGGGAAGGCCCACGTGAATACTTGTTGCCCAAGAAGATTTTGAGTGGCCCAATCCCATTACAAGTTTGACTCCTTGGAGGACACGTCTAGCTACAGATATAATTTCAAAGGGTTCAACCCTAATTTGTAACCGACTTGACCTATCCCGGGACCTGGCCTATCTATATAAGGACCAGGAGGGCACGGTGAGAAGGATATCTTCACCTCATACACACACCTCATGCCAGATTGCATCTGCGCACCCCTGTAACTTTCGGTTCCGCCGTAATCAAGAACAGACAAGTAGGAGTCGGGTTTTTCCTTCGGGGGCCTAAACCTGGGTAAACCTCGTGTCCCCGTGTTGCTTTCCCATTAACCGTCTCGTGACTTCTAGCATCCCCATCTTCTCCAAAACCCAAGTCCATAACAATGGGCATTGATGAGATCGAACCTCGTCAATTGGCGCCGTCTATGGAAAGTGGGGACGTTGATCGTGTGGTCGTTACGGTCCCATCCGGAGCGATCTATGATTCCTCGGAGATGGAGAATCACCTCCTCTTCGGCGCCTTTGACTTCACCACCCCCTCGCCGGCCACCCACAAAGATTTCGAGTCCGTAGGCGACGGAATTGAGATGTTGTTCGAGAGCTTCTGCTTCCAGGTGGGGCAGACCAATACCCTCCACCTTCCAGAGCGGGTGCCACTTCCATCAATCAGGCCTGCCTCGTCGGTCCCACCTATAACACCTCAAAAATATTAAACAAGATTATCAAGTTCTAACCACCCAAGTTTAGGGTTAACAAAAACTTTTATTATTAAAATTAATATGAAGGCATGTGTGTGTGATTAATGCATGAATGATTGCATTTGCCATGTTTGATTTCTATGAATGATAAGGATTGGTTTAAAGATGAAAACAATATCATCTAGGTCAATTACAAACCAAAATCAACCACTAGTCCACTTAGAGCATCTCTATTAAATGATTTCTAATAGAAACAAATCCAATTCTTTTCACCCCTTGCTAGACCAAGTAGCAATGAACCCAAGCAAACTCACAAACTTATAGAAACTATTTTCAAATCCATTTGAGAGGCATTCAAAAATTGAATCCTTAATAGGTACTAAGATGACCATTTCTCAAAAACCAACCAAACCACTACCCCTTGGCAAACCCTATGCGGTGACCCAGCATATCACTGCATGTGTAGTACACTATAGTCGTTGACATGACATCCACATAACAGCGTTCCGTAAATATCACATCCCTCAGAGTGGTACAACAGAAACATTACGGGTCCATATTACAAAAATACACACATTATTATTATTACAATACCGGAAGTTCAAGACTTCCAAAAGATTCAACTTACAAACACAAATATAAAGTGTTTCAGCGGAATTTAAAAGTAGCAACTCCGACTAGGAGTTGAGCTCAGCAGCTTATTCTATAGAGTTCATGCTGCTCGGCTTCGTTGGTTACTACTAACTAGGGATACTTAGTTGGACTCGTTATCATCGACACCGTAGCAGATTTTGTAATCCACTCCTTCAATACCTCTAGACAGATCGGGTTCCTTGTAAAACACATCTTCTTGACATTCGACTGCATACATTGGCATGTCTTCGGGATCCTCAGAGTCTAAGCAAGGGATCAAAGGAAAGAATGAGTAACAGCGTTACCCAAAAAGTTCATTATATGCAAGGTGGGAAGTTTGATGCTCTAACTACCACCTCGGATTATAAATCCTTGGCACTATGCATTTTTTGTAAATCTTTCTTCAAAGATTGATTTTATTATGAAAAACTATGACAATCAGCCTTCACAGGTTGACCAGAACTTTCATGGAGTTCCTTTCCTGCCGCGTTCGCAGCTCCTTCCCGGAACAGGGAGTAACAAGTTACAATTCTTACACTCTGCAGAGGTGCGTTACTTTACCCATGAGAGATCAACTCCTTGTTGCACAACCGGGCGTACTTTCCCGTCCACAATTCCATGATGTGGGGCCTAGTAGTTGGTCCAAGACAATCACTGCCCCCTTCGCGACCTCGCATGCCTCCTTGGTGTACACCATGCCCACATAATGAATTACGACAATGGTTTGTACAAATCGTTAGATGCCAGAACTATCATGCGACGATGAGGGTTCCCGCCCATATGCTGCATATCCTCTACGAATTACCAATTAATATGCACGCTACGAGGATAACAGCCACGACCTGCACATCTGGCTTCATGCGAGAGGAAGAAGATACAGCTGACTTCTCTGTCCCATTCCAAATCTCATGGCTAACGCGTAATATACGACGCTAGAATCACTGATGTCAGGGGTTATTAAGTCCCTACTTGATCATCATTGTTGCAAATAGAACCCTAAGTTCTATTGCTCCATTATATCACCACTTAGGATGATATCTATGATTTCTTTATTTGTGAAAATAATATTTTCTTTCTTTTATAGCATATATGATAACACACAATTTGCAAATACTTTGATAAAGATTCTTCAAAGGAAATGAGCAAGTGATGAACTTGCCTTGTGATGGCAAGGTAGTGAAGTCTGATGCTTGCACTGGACCTTGAGCTTCTATGTCTACAAAAACATCATTATTGCCCGGTAAGGACAATATTTAAAGAAGCAAAATGATTATGCAATAATGTAATGCATCATTTAACTTGATATGCATTCACCCTATTATTATAAAAGTTCTTTTTAATAATAAAGGATTTATAAATATTACTTTTTAATATTTATAACATATATTGAATTATTTTATTTTATTTTTCCTTTTATTTGACTTTTATTGATTTAATAATTCTTTTAGGAATTATCAATTAAACATTAAAAATTGTTATTAAATATTTATTTAGTATATTTCAAAAATACTACAATATTAGTATATAATGAAAGTGATTTTTATTTATTTTTATCATCTTTCAATAATTTTTTAAAATTCCATAAGGAATATATAAATTACAAAATTCTTATTAAAATTTAAATGTCTAAATTTTTATATCTTATTTTATTTGGATAGTCTAGGTTATTGTGAATCCAAAAATACTTTGTTTATAATTTTTGGACTTTTATTTTATTTTCTATGATTTAATTAATTTCAGGGGTATTAGAATAGGCCTTAAAAGATTTCTAGGCTGGCTTATTCTTATTGGGTCCTAGTGGCCCATTAGACATAGTCAAAATAACCACACCGAAAGGGTCTGGCCTAACTCAGCCCACTCCCCTGCTGTCTCTCTCCCTCGAGCTCATTCCTCTCCTCCTCTGACCTCGACCCCGTGGTCGATGATGTCGCCGCCATGGTGCGGTAGGAGGTTGTCGACTACGCCCATCCTTTATATCCAATTAGATTTGAATATGGGGCTCTCCTGTGACGGATCGATGTCGTCGTGTGTCATGGTGATGCTCCTCACCTCTATGCATGTTCATGGTCGCCGTCGTGGCGCCGTATGGGTTGCAGCGCCCCTCCTTGGGTGCTCCCCATGCCGCCATGGATGTCGGCCACCTTTGCTTCCTCTTCTAGTCTTCAGCGAGGACCTTTGGTGAGTTCTGTTCCTCTCCCCTAGTGCTCTCTGTGCTCGCTCATCCTATGCTAGATGTTGGTAGTGACCTCTCTGGTTACTGTATTGTCCTAATTAAGATGATTTATTCCATTTAGGGTTCTTATCATGTGGTTGATCATATACTGGATGAATTAGATCATGTTTGGATGGTCTGTAAGCATGTTAAATGGTTATTAGCCTGAGGCTTGTTGCTTGATATGAACTACAATGGTTCTGGTGGCTTATTAGTTGATTTTTATGCTTGGTTTGCATATGATTCAAATGGTATAGTTGCTTTGGAATCCATGCTTGGTAAAGTCAGTGGCTTGATAACTTTTCACTGTCATTTCTTGGTTTATGATCATGGTTATGGTGTGATGAAACCACTGTCTTAGTGCTGTTGGCTTGAGAATTTATGTGACAGTGAAGATTAACATAGGAACATCCTAATTATGATTCCTATATTAACAGGAAAATGATTAGTAAGTTAATTGATTGAATCTGTGATGATTAAATGTTTATCCTGGTTCATGTAGAATTGTTCTTGTGACACCATCTTGGTATGGCACACAAGATTGATTCTAATCCTTTGATTGGGTTGGTTTAAGCTTAATACAAGCTTAGCTTTAAAAGATAAATGGAAATGTTCTTTTCTGAAATCCCAAAGACCAATGATGTTGGTCTGAGGCTTAGGGTTTTAGGCCTTATCTAGTTGATTCATATAGATAGTCCTGGTAGTGGTACCAGCTATTATTTCTTGAATCAAAGCTTGGAGAAAAATGATAGTAGGCTTGATCATTATATGGATCCAAAAGATTAGCTTCTATGGTGCTACCCTTATCTTAGGGATGTGCCTAGAATTTAAATCTTAGCTATATTTGTGTTTGAATTGAAATATAGAGCTTGACAACCAAATCAATGATGTTGTTCCGAGTCTTGGTTGGATCCTTGTACTTTGCTGTTTGCTTTTAAAGTTTAAAATCTCAATGATGGATTCACCCCACTTGGGTGTTTTCTGAGAGTTTGTTTCATAAAACAACACATGCTTCTGTCTAGATAATATGATTTGATCATGTGAGGGTTTTATGATTCTCACCATAAAAACTGATGATTATGGAGTTGGTTGATAATCTTGATCTAGTTTTGTTGAACTCCTGTGCTTGACCTTGAGCTAGACTGCTCCTCCTAGCTCCTGGACTTGATCTTGCTGTCCACTTGATCCTTCCCCCGCCTTATGTCACCATCCTGGTGATGAGATCTTGGCTTTGGTTGGTTTGGTTGCTGGCTGTTGTGCTTGGTTAGCTGCTGGTTGTTATTGTGTGTAAGCAGTGAAGAGATGCACTAGTGCCTCTCCTATCTGAGTTTGGGCTGTGCTGTGAAGCTGACAGCACACCACATGCATTTAGTTGTGTGTCCTGCTTGTGTGCTTGATGTGCACTTGTGGATATGCTTTGGACTTGAAAGTTACTTTGATCAGATTACTTTTACCTGGCTGGTGAACTTGCCCCTCCTTGCTGTCAATTTGACCCCTTTTCGGCTTAAAATTTATGAAAGATAAATTCTTTCATATTGGTGAAACTTGCCCCTTTTATAATTTCTCAATGATGAACTTTTTCAGTGCACCTCACTGACATGTCTGAGAGAAAAACAATTCTAACTCTAACCTTATTATTGTTTTATTAGTGTTTGTCTTGAAGGTACAGATTTGAAGATGAAGATTTTAGTTTAGGTTTTCTTTATAGAATAGTTAATGTAATCTTCTTATTCTTTTGTAATTTTCATTTTATTATTTTGTAATCTTCATTTTATTCTTCTGTAATAAAGATTATATTATTATTAAAAAAGAAATATTCTTATTCTTTATTTATTTGCCATTGTGAAGTTGTTGAATAATTTCAATAAGTTATATTTTTGTAACTTATTTATTGAATGAAAATATGAAATAAGTTTTTCATATTCTTAATTGTTTTCTTTAGATAAAGTTTGAGTTAAAATAATTAACTCTTAATTTAATCAACATTCCAATCTTATTCCCAATTCATTTGAATTATAATTCAAACACTCAAGTTTAAAATTCAAATTCATTTTCCAAAACACATAATTCCTCAGAGATTATATCAAAGTCTATAGCAATCATCCTTTAAGACTAAACCTAATCTCAAAGTATCAAAGAAACCTTGATCACTTAAGATTTTTATTTGGCAAAAATTTTATCCACATTTTCACAGATGAATGCATGCAACATTTCAAATTCCTAAATCTACCCTTCGTTAGTTCCTAAATGCTGGGATGTTACATACTTCCCCCCTTAAATTAAACTTCATCCCGAAGTTTGTGGAGATGTACCTGAATAGTTCTGGATAGGATTTTCTTAAATCCTCTTCTTTCTCCCATGTGGCTTCCCTTTCAGGGTGATGTTCCCACTGTACCTTGCAATATTTGATTTCTCTGTTCCTTAATATTTTCCAGTTTTGTTCCAGAATCTTACAGGGTTTTTCAATATAGGTCAGGTTTGCTTGTAGTTCTATCTCCTAGTGTGTGATTGCATCATTTGGAACTTTCAAACATTTACGAAGTTGTGAAACATGGAAAACATTATGCACTTGAGCTAATCTTGATGGTACCTCTAAAGCATAAGCTATATTTCTGTTTTGACTCAGTATCTTGAATGGTCCGATGTATCTTGGACTCATTTTTCCTTTAACTCCGAATATTTTCACCCCTTTCATTGGACTTACTTTCAAATAGACCATATCTCCCACTTCTGGATGCCATGATCTTCGACTTTGATCTGCATAACTTTTCTGCCTGCTCTGGGCTATTTTCAGTCTATCCCTGATCTTATCAATGATATCTTGTCTTTCCTTGATATAATCTGGCGCAAATTCTTTGCTGCTTCCAGGCTCATACCAACATATTGGTGATCTACACTTCCTTCCATACAAAACTTGGTATGGGACTGCCTTCAGACTACTCTGATAGCTATTGTTATAAGAAAATTCTGCCAATGGTAGATGATCTTCCCATGTTCCTCCAAAATCTAGTGCACAAGCTCTTAACATGTCTTCTAGTATTTGATTTGTTCTTTCAGTTTGACTTCCTGTCTTAGGATGATATGCTTTGCTGAAATCTAACTTTGAACCAAGTGCTTCATGCAATTGCTTCCAAAATGCTGAAGTAAACACTGATCCCCTATCAGTTACGATCTTTTTGGGTACTCCATGCTTACTTACTATCTCTTTGACATATACTTCAACTAACTTCTCGGCATTATCTTTTTGATTCACTGGAATAAAATGTGCACTCTTAGTGAGTCTGTCCACAATTACCCATATCATATCCTTCCTTTTTGGTGTCATGGGAAATCCTGTGATGAAGTCCATACCTATTTCCTCCCACTTCCATTAAAGAATTTCCAAGGGTTGTAATGGTCCTGCTGGACTTTGATGTTCAGCCTTCACCCTTTGGCAAGTATGCAATTCAGATACATATTTAGCAATATCTCTTTTCATGTTATTCCACCAGAATAGTTCTTTCAAATCCATATACATCTTAGTACTCCCTGGATGTATAGAATATGGTGTTTCATGTGCTTCTCTGAGTATGACATCTCTAATCTCAGTCACATCTGGAACACAAAGACGATCTTGAAACCATAAAGACTCTTAATCCCCAAGGCAAAAAACTGATTTTTGCCCTTGAGATATCCTCCGAATTTCCTCAGTAATAAAAGGATCTTCTGCTTGATGTCTAAAAATTTCTTGTTTAAGATCATTGTCCTGCTCTGCAACTACCTGCATAGTAGCTAATCCTCCAAGAACCTCTGTTCTAATGAATTGAAGTCCTAATCTTTCCAAGTCCATTTGTAACTCTTTTGGTAACTCTCGATTACTAGGCTGAATATCTGCACTCTTTCTGCTTAAAGCATCAGCTACAACATTAGCTTTTACTGGAGTATAGTTGATTGTTAAATCATAATCCTTGATTAGTTCCAACCAACGCTTCTGTCTCATATTCAATTCCTTTTGAGTGAAGAAATATTTGAGACTTTTATGGTTAGTGTATAACTCACATCTGGCTCCATATAGAAAATGTCTCCATCCTTTCAGCGCAAAAACTACTGCTGCTAACTCTAAATCATGAGTTGGATAGTTGACTTCATGTGGTTTCATTTGTCTTGAACCATAAGCAATCACTTTCCAATCTTGCATTAATACACAACCCAGACCTTCTTTAGACGCATCACAGTATACGGTGAAGTCCTTCCCTGTTTCAGGAACTGCTAAGATTGGAGCTGTGGTTAATCTAGTCTTCAACTCTTGAAAACTTGCTTCACATTTCTCATCCCACTTGAATGGTGTATTCTTCCTTAATAATTTGGTCATTAGTCCGGCTATTTTGGAGAAACCTTCAATGAATCTACGATAATAACCAGCCATTCCTAAGAAACCTCGAATTTGCTTCACATTGGTCGGTGCAGTCCACTCTAGTACTGACTGAACTTTAGATGGATTCACAGCAATTCCATCCTTACTGATCACATTACTGAGGAATTCTACCTCATCAAGCCAAAATTCACACTTACTGAACTTAGCATAAAGTTTGTGTTCTCTTAAAGTCTGCAATTCTATTCTCAAATGATCATCATGCTCTTCCTTATCCTTGGAATATATCAGAATATCATCAATATAGACTATGACAAACTTGTCCAAATATGGCATGAAGATCTTGTTCATCAGATTCATGAATATTGTCGGTGCATTGGTCAAACCAAATGGTACTACCAGATATTCATGGTGTCCATATCTTGAGACAAATGCTGTCTTTGGAACATCTTCCGGTTTGATTTTTATTTGATGGTATCCAGATCTTAAATCGATCTTTGAAAATACCCCAGCTCCTTTCACTTGATCAAACAAATCTTGAATTCTTGGTAAAGGATACTTATTCTTAATAGTAACGTTGTTTAGGTTTCTACAATCACCACACATATGCCTTCCACCATCTCTCTTATCCACAAAGATTACTAGTGTTCCCCATGGAGATACACTTTCCTGAATAAATCCTTTTCTGGCTAACTCATCAATTTGCTCCTTGAGTTCTTTTAACTCTTTGGGTCCCATTTTATATGGTGCTTGAGCTATTGGTGTTGTACCACGAATTAGGTCAATAGTAAACTCTATCTCCCGGTATGGTGGCATTCCTGGTAGCTCTACTGGAAAAACATCTTGAAATTCATTTACTATAGGAATCTCTTCCAATTTGACCTCTTTCATTGAGTTCAACTGCAGATCCACCATGATATGACTGTTCTTATCTGCCTGATAAACTATCCTTGCTCCACTTGGAGTTTTGATTGAGACAATTTTCTCCTCACAATTTATCTGAGCTCCGTGTTCCATCATCCAATCCATTCCCAGCACTACTGCAATTCCCTTCAAAGGGATTACATAAAGGTCTGTGAAATATGTACAACCATAGATCGAGATAACCTGATCTTGTTTTATGTGGCGTACAATCACATTCCCTCCTGTCGTAACTACTGTCATAGGGCTTTCTAACGTTGCCCTTCTAATCCCGAACTTATCACAAAATTCTTCACAAATGAATGAAGTAGTTGCACCAGTATAAAATAGAACTTTGCCGGGATTGGTAAGGATATTGAGCGTACATATCACTGCATGCTCCGAATTATCCACCTCCTCGAGGGTTGCACAGTTCAGTTTCCCGGTAGGTCGGTTCCTCTTGCCATTGTTGTTTTTGCCATTATTTCCTCCTTTATTGGGTTGTCCATTTCCTCCACTGGCTTGTCCTCCTCCCTTGGTAGGCCAACCTCCTGGTGGTTTGCTCGGACAATCGGGCTTGATATGCCCCTTCTGACCACAACCATAACAAATCACTACAGGCTTTTTGCATTCCCTCTGGAAATGCCCTGGAATTCCACAATTGTTACAAATAACATTCCTTCTCGGATTGGATTGATTTCCACCACCGCCCTTGTTATTGTTATTGTTATTGTTGCCATAATTCCTATTCCGAGGTTTGAACTCTAGTTTGGGTTTAGGTTTGCTTGCCTGAATTCTCTTCGTTTCCTTCTTGGCTCTCTTCCTCCGGTCCTCTTGGACATTCTTATAATCATCTTCAAAACTAATGGCTGCATCAAACAACTGCTGATAAGTTTGCTTATTGGCTAACCTTAGTTGCATCTTCACAAATGGATTTAATCCACGCAGGAAACGCTTCTTCCGCTTCTCTTCAGTGTTGACATCCTCCTCAGCATAGTGATACAGTTGACTAAAGTCCCAGATGTACTTCATAACACTAGTATATCCTTGGGGAAGCTCCTCAAATTCTCTCCGCTTCAACTCCATAGCACTTTCCGGAACATGATATTCACGGAATCTCTGCTTGAACTCTTCCCAGGTAAACTCCCTTCCTGGTTGTTGCATGGCTAACTGATTCTCCCACCATGATGCTGCAGGTCCAGTCAGAAGATGAGTTGCATACCTCAATTTCTCCTCATCATTGCGACCTACAGTTTTTAGCTTCCTTTCAGTATCTGCTAGCCAGTCTTCTGCATCCATTGGTTCAGGAGCTGATGCAAAAGGTAACGGTCTTGCATTCTGGAAATCAGATAGACTCACTCCTCCACCTTCAGGTGCCGTCTGATTTGCTCGCCCCAGCAACTCTTCCATAAACTTGTTCTGGGTCTCTTGCATCATTTGCATGCATTGCATAAAGTTTTGCTCCATTAACAGCCTCATTGGTGGTGGTGGTGGTAATGCTCCTTGATTTGCTACATCTGCATCGGCCTTCTCCTTGGCCTCTTGCTCCATCCGCTGCTGCTCAGTTTCCATTTCTACACCTGTATCCATGACCCTCTAGTCTTGCAACATAAAGCGAATACTCATAATTACATCATGCACATGTTTTCTGAGCTCGACTTTACGCACAGAACTAGTCACACAATGAAGATCCAAAGAAAATCCAAATGTGCATTTCACATATGATACATACTATCGTAATAATACAAAGTCATTACAACATATACCATATAGGTATAATCACAAAACTACCTTATTCATCTCACTATCTTATTTCTTGGAGTCCAATACACGGTACTTGATATCACTAACTAATTGCCTCCTTCTAGTAGTAACTACGCTCATCGTACATGCCTGATGTCCAACCGTGATGACGTGTTGTTCGTCGCACAGTTTGTGGAACATATGGCCTTCCAGAAGGAACATACTCTATATCTGAAGTGTCAGGACTTGAGTCATTACTCAACCTGAGCGCATTGACTCCCTCCAGCTCAGCTAAAAAGTCTTCAGAAACATATTCAACATTATCTCCAGCCTGCATCTCCTGAGCTTCATTTCTTGAGTTGTCAACAGGATACGCAGATCCTGCTGCTTCCCAGGTGCTCTCTTGGGCAAGATAATTAAACACTGGATAATGTATATTCCCTGGGTTTTGAGAAGATGTTGATGATTCAAACACTCTCTCCTCAGGATCTTCTTCTTCATCCTGATTATCTATTGACATGGTATTTCTACTACTATTATTAGGGTTCATCCTTGCACCCATCCAACTAGATTGTCCAACATTTCTGTCAGAACCATCTGTGGACATCTGGTGTTCATGAGATCCATTATATGATCCCATTCTCCAACCATCCGAATTCTCAATAGGAAGTTCTGAGTCAGAACCATCCTCTGAGCCCTGTGGTACTGCATACTTCATATCCATAGTAGGATCATGTATAGGTTCAGGTCTTGGTGAATAAGGATATGGTATAAAAGATTCAGGATCTATAGGTATATCCTTAAAGATAGGTGTTGCACTACTACTTGATTCCTTCTCTAACTGGAATGCTAACTGCTTCCTCCTTTCCGGATCAGTTAGATCCTCTAACATATCATTTTTGTCTTCAACAATCACTTGATGGGTCTTCTAAAAAGATGCAACGAGTGTTCGATATCTATCCATAAACTTGGAAACTAACTTAGGATGCTTCTTAACCAAAATAAGATGATCCGGTATAGGCTCCGAGTCTATAGAATCATGAGGTATCACAGAGAATGTGCTACCTTCTAACTCCTTGGTTTTCTGCTCCCGGATATTAGCTATCGCCTCCATAACAGCAACATGATATGCTGCTAAATGACTCCTACCTTCTCCTATAGGTAGATCGTGATATAATACAAGCTTCTCTGGAAGTTGGATACTCACACGATACTTGGATAACATCCGGCCATCAAGGTAAGTGATAGTGTTCACTGTAATTCTAGTTGGACAACTAAAGAGCTTTAAAAGTTGACGAAGTTGGTCTGTGAATGATCCTTGATAATCATCAAGAGTCTCCTCTTTCCTTACCAAAGTCTGTTTTGGAAACTTTGGTGCCATATCTCTGTATATCAGAAAAATAATTTTGATTAGTATCCAATGATATATTGCATCATAATAAAGAATTATCGCACTAAAATATATAACAGAATATTCTCATTTGAATACCCATTATATTATTTTTAGAGAATTCTTTATCGTTGCTAAATTTTCCTACAGGTAATACCCTTTACTAGGTTTCCAACCTAAGGTCAAAGCAATTTGCTCTGATACCAACTGCGGTGACCCAGCATACCACTGCATGTGTAGTACACTATAGTCGTTGACATGACATCCACAGAACACCATTCCGTAAATATCACATCCATCAGAGTGGTACAACAGAAACATTGCGGGTCCATATTACAAAAATACACACATTGTTATTATTACAATACCGGAAGTTCAAGACTTCCAAAAGATTCAACTTACAAACATAAATATAAAGTGTTTCAGCGGAATTTAAAAGTAGCAACTCCGACTAGGAGTTGAGCTCAGCAGCTTATTCTATAGAGTTCATACTGCTCGGCTTCGTTGGTTACTACTAACTAGGGATACTTAGTTGGACTCGTTATCATCGACACTGTAGCGGATTTTGTAATCCACTCCTTCAATACCTCCAGACAGATCGGGTTCCTCGTAAAACACATCTTCTTGACATTCGGCTGCATACATTGGCACGTCTTCGGGATCCTCAGAGTCTAAGAAAGGGATCAAAGGAACGAATGAGTAACAGTGTTACCCAAAAAGTTCATTATATGCAAGGTGGGAAGTTTGATGCTCTAACTACCACCTCGGATTATAAATCCTTGGCACTATGCATTTTTTGTAAATCTTTCTTCAAAGATTGATTTTATTATGAAAAACTATGACAATCAGCCTTCACAGGTTGACCAGAACTTTCATGGAGTTCCTTTCCTGCCGCGTTCGCAGCTCCTTCCCGGAACAGGGAGTAACAAGTTACAATTCTTACACTCTGCAGAGGTGCGTTACTTTACCCATGAGAGATCAACTCCTTGTTGCATAACCGGGCGTACTTTCCCGTCCACAATTCCATGATGTGGGGCCCAGTAGTTGGTCCAAGACAATCACTGCCCCCTTCGCGACCTCGCATGCCTCCTTGGTGTACACCATGCCCACATAATGAATTACGGCAATGGTTTGTACAAACCGTTAGATGCCAGAACTATCATGCGATGATGAGGGTTCCCACCCATATGCTGCATATCCTCTGCGAATTACCAATTAATATGCACGCTACGAGGATAACAGCCACGACCTGCACATCTGGCTTCATGCGAGAGGAAGAAGATACAGCTGACTTCTCTGTCCCATTCCAAATCTCATGGCTAACGCGTAATATACGATGCTAGAATCACTGATGTCAGGGGTTATTAAGTCCCTACTTGATCATCATTGTTGCAAATAGAACCCTAAGTTCTATTGCTCCATTATATCACCACTTAGGATGATATCTATGATTTCTTTATTTGTGAAAATAATATTTTCTTTCTTTTATAGCATATATGATAACACACAATTTGCAAATACTTTGATAAAGACTCTTCAAAGGACATGAGCAAGTGATGAACTTGCCTTGTGATGGCAAGGTAGTGAAGTCTGATGCTTGCACTGGACCTTGAGCTTCTATGTCTACAAAAACATCATTATTGCCCGGTAAGGACAATATTTAAAGAAGCAAAACGATTATGCAATAATGTAATGCATCATTTAACTTGATATGCATTCACCCTATTATTATAAAAAGTTCTTTTTAATAATAAAGGATTTATAAATATTACTTTTTAATATTTATAACATATATTGAATTATTTTATTTTATTTTTCCTTTTATTTGACTTTTATTGATTTAATAATTCTTTTAGGAATAATCAATTAAACATTAAAATTGTTATTAAATATTTATTTAGTATTTTTCAAAAATACTACAATATTAATATATAATGAAAGTGATTTTTATTTATTTTTATCATCTTTCAATAATTTTGTAAAATTCCATAAGGAATATATAAATTACAAAATTCTTATTAAAATTTAAATGTCTAAATTTTATATCTTATTTTATTTGGATAGTTTGTAGGTTATTGTGAATCCAAAAATACTTCGTTTATAATTTTTGGACTTTTATTTTATTTTCTAGGATTTAATTAAGTTCAGGGGTATTTTGGTCTTTTCCTATTTATTAGAATAGGCCTTAAAAGATTTCTGGGCTGGCTTATTCTTATTGGGCCCTAGTGGACCATTAGACATAGTCAAAATAACCACCCCGAAAGGGTCTGGCCCAACTCAGCCCACTCCCCTGCTGCCTCTCTCTCTCGAGTTCATTCCTCTCCTCCTTTGACCTCGACCCCGTGGTCGGTGATGTGGCCGCCATGGTGCGGTAGGAGGTTGTCGACTACGCCCATCCTTTCTATCCAATTAGATTTGAATATGGGGCTCTCCTGTGACGGATCGATGTCGTCGTGCGTCATGGTGATGCTCCTCACCTCATGCATGTTCATGGTCGCCGCTGTGGCACCGTATGGGTTGCAGCGCCCCTCCTAGTTGGTCTGAGGCTTAGGGTTTTAGGCCTTATCTAGTTGATTCATATAGATAGTCCTGGTAGTGGTACCAGCTATTTTTTCTTGAATCGAAGCTTGGAGAAAAATGATCGTAGGCTTGATCATTATATGGATCCAAAAGATTAGCTTCTATGGTGCTACCCTTATCTTAGGGATGTGCCTAGAATTTAAATCTTAGCTATATTTGTGTTTGAATTGAAATATAGAGCTTGACAACTAAATCAATGATGTTTTTCTGAGTCTTGTTTGGATCCTTGTACTTTGCTGTTTGCTTTTAAAGTTTAAAATCTCAATGATGGATTCACCCCACTTGGGTGTTTTCTAAGAGTTTGTTTCATAAAACAACACATGCTTCTGTCTAGATAATATGATTTGATCATGTCAGGGTTTTATTATTCTCACCATAAAAACTGATGATTATGGAGTTGGTTGATGATCTTGATCTGGTTTTGCTGAACTCCTGTGCTTGACCTTGAGCTAGACTGCTCCTCCTAGCTCCTGGACTTGATCTTGCTGTCCACCTGATCCTTCCCCCTCCTTATGTCACCATCCTGGTGATGAGATCTTGGCTTTGGTTGGTTTGGTTGCTGGTTGTTGTGCTTGGTTAGCTGCTGGTTGTTATTGTGTGTAAGCAGTGAAGAGATGCGCTAGTGCCTCTCCACGGCTGTGCTGATGGTTTTGTGAGTTTGGGCTGTGTTGTGAAGCTGACAGCACACCACATGCATTTAGTTGTGTGTCCTGCTTGTGTGCTTGATGTGCACTTGTGGATATGCTTTGGACTTGAAAGTTACTTTGATCAGATTACTTTTACCTGGCTGGTGAACTTGCCCCTCCTTGCTGTCAATTTGACCCCTTTTTGGCTCAAAATTTATGAAAGATAAATTCTTTCATATTGGTGAAACTTGCCCCTTTTATAATTTCTCAATGATGAACTTGTTCAGTGCACCTCACTAACATGTTTGAGAGAAAAACAATTCTAACTCTAACCTTATTATTGTTTTATTAGTGTTTGTCTTGCAGGTACATATTTGAAGATGAAGATTTTAGTTTAGGTTTTCTTTATAGAATAGTTAATGTAATCTTCTTATTCTTTTGTAATTTTCCTTTTATTATTTTGTAATCTTCATTTTATTCTTCTGTAATAAAGATTATATTATTATTAATAAAGAAATATTCTTATTCTTTATTTATTTGCCATTGTGAAGTTGTTGAATAATTTCAATAAGTTATATTTTTGTAACTTATTTTTTGAATGAAAATATGAAATAAGTTTTCATATTCTTAATTGTTTTCTTTAGATAAAGTTTGAGTTAAAATAATTAACTCTTAATTTAATCAAAATTCCAATCTTATTCCCAATTCATTTGAATTATAATTCAAACACTCAAGTTTAAAATTCAAATTCATTTTCCAAAACACATAATTCCTCAGAGATTATATCAAAGTCTATAGCAATCATCCTTTAAGACTAAACCTAATGTCAAAGTACGGAAGAAACCTTGATCACTTAAGGTTTTTATTTGGCAAAACTTTTACCCACATTTTCACAAATGAATGCATGCAACATTACAAATTCCTAAATCTACCCTTTGTTAGTTCCTAAATGCTGGGATGTTACACCCTAGCAACCACAGACTACCAAGCTTATGACCAGATCACTCACCAAAATTCATCCAAAATTTCAAATTTTGAATTCATGCGGCCATTAGATCGAACACCTGGTGGACACAGATAAACCTTGACTAACTTCTACTGTGGTGAGAAGTAATTGATCAACCCTTTGTCCCCATTTCACTCCCCTGGTCTCCCCCAACAGCTAGCAACCCAGCAGACCAGCCCCCTTCATCGTCGCTATGCCAGTACCACGCCGCCCGATGCTCACCCGCCGGTCGAGCATGGGCAACTCGCCACAAGCCGCCCCGCGCTGGTCCATGATGTCTAGAAGACAGGCCACCGTCTACCGCCACTTCATGTCCACCCCTCGATCGCAGCCCAACCGTGGACCACCCAAGAAACGTCACGCCCAGTTCTCTGCAGCCATGCCGAGAGTGGGCCAGAGCACCGCAGCCAACACGCGCGCACATGTTGCGCCTCGCCTTCACCCCGTGTAACTGCACTCGCCACGACCCTAGCTACCCCCCAGACATGCCCATTCTCCGCCGCGCGACACGAGACCACTGTATGCCGTATCGAACACCCGCTGTTCCCGCGCAGAGCACGGACCGCTCCTGACCATCCTGACCGCCCCATGCTAAGCCATTAAGTGTGCGATGACTGCCAGGAAACACCGCACCGTCCTACGCCCTCAGCCATGCCCGTAGCTCACTGCAACAACATCGCCAGATAAGCCAGACCATGCCGCTCTTCCCCTCTCACCGGTGTATAAATAGAGGCCCCCTCCACCTCAATTCACCATACTATATCACTCCCCACTCCTCACAGAACCTCCCACACCTCTCCCCGTAGCAAGGCGAGCACCGCATTGCCAGAATTTGGCCGGAGTATGCCGCTGCAGAGGAGAAGAGGAGCCGACGATTGGAGCCACCCCAAGAGCTGTCGTGACCACGCCTGGAACCGCCGTCATTGACAACGTCGTTCGCCCCCATCGCCGACCCTAGCTAGAGCCCAGGTGAGCCACGAAGTACCCCACCGTCGCCGTTAGGGTTTGGTCTCGTCAGAGCTTTGCGACGGAGACGACGAACCACCGCCGTCGATCTTAGTCTAATCATAGGGCTGAGATTGAAACTTACCATTTTGGTTAGATAGAGCCGCTGACGCATGGGACCAGCCTGTCAGCAGCCCGCTGCGTGCGCACAGTGTAGTTGGGCCGGCCCAGTATCGTTCTCGCGCATAGCCCAGTGATTCAATTAGTTATTTTCCATTTTAACTAAAACCAGTTTCTATCAGTAGATTCAAAGTTCAATTCAAAGAGATTTACCGAACCAAATTTCATGATTCCAATTTTGTTAGGAAGGTATTCAAATTATCTATCGAAGCCCGTTGGATTCAAACCATTTGAAATTATAGATTACCTATAGTAAAAATAATAAGATAGAGACTTTTACATATTCAAACATTTTTCAAAAATCAACCATAAATGCTTTTGAGTTGATTCCAACTCTCAAAAATCACATTTGACAAGATCTATTTGAATATGTAAAAATATTTAGGTTTACATGCAGTGATCTTGGACTAGTACTAAAAGAATGCTCTGTAGGCATTTCTAGTCACTTTAATTGTATAAAATAGTAATTTTAAACATTATAAAATATGACCACCACTTTAAATCACATTCCCAAGTATTAGAATATGTGGTGATAACATGTGTCAACATGATCCCCTATTTTAATTGGATAATATGAAATCTTAAGTATTTTCAATGAGTAGAAATTACTTTCCTAAATAAAATAAAATAAAATAAAAAAGGACTAGGTATTTATTTCCTGTGATGATTGTGATGATGCTAGATCATCTAGTGTGAACCTTTGTGTGCCAAATATAAGTAATAAGTATTGTTTGGTGATTGTGTACCTCGTATTCATTTATAGACGCTAATACCGACCAAGGCTATGAGGAAGAGGAGTTCTATGAGGAAGAAGAAGAAGAAGAAGAAAACTTCAACCATTGCACCAATCAAGGCAAGCTAGAACTTTGCATGCTACCTATGCAAGCTATCTAATGCAAGATAATCAATCCTAACCTTTCAATTACACACCCTAGTATAGGAACATCCCCTATGAGTTTGGCCTCCCAACCATGACCATCTGTCATCTTGGGTACTGCATAGGTGGACAGTCATCACGAGGTAGCCTCAGCTCAACCTCTTCCGCAAGGGAACCCATACTAATACATATAAACTTCCAGTCAAGCCCTACCCAATTCAGGTATTGTGGTTGTACGGTAAAATTGGAATGGTATCGCATCTGAATCCAACCATCGGTTTTTATAAAGGGTCAAGGCTCATGCCTCAATATTTGCATCATCAAAACATCTTGTGTTCATAACACATGCCAAATCATTTCAATAGAATGAATCTTCATTCCAAGGTTTTCATAATCATTTTCACCAAGTATTCTCATCTAAAGTGATCAGCTTTTATGCTTAGCACTAGACACTAAAGTTGAGGGTATTCACTAATGAGGGGTGCTAGTCAAGTGCGACTATCCAAATCTAGTCTTATGCCTTTTGATGACATCTAGTTCTAACTAATTAGGCCTAGTTTTATGCTTTTTATGCTATCTATAGTATCTTTCCAAAACTCAAAAGTCACTAAGTAAAAGTAAAGAACTTTTGTAAAGATAAAAGAATAAAGCTTGCAAGTAAAACTGGGAATTGGTATAATCAAAGTTGCATAACCAAAACATGCCTAATGCATCTTTAGTTAGAACTCCTCTTCCTAGCTATTCCCATGGCCTGACTACGAGGAGGACTACCAGGATGATGGACAACAAGAGGTCTATGACAACTAGGATCATCTCCCATCGTCAGCATTGCCTGTGACCCTAAGATGAAGCCCCACTACATTTAATTTCCGCTGCGTTGATTGAATTAAGACTGGATCATGAGATCTTTTATTTGTAAGACCTTTATTATGGTTTGTAATGGATGATGTACTATGGTAGCAATTCTGTTATGTCTCGCAAAAATGGTAATCCTGGGATTGCGAGGTATGGCGTAACAGGCAGCTGGGATTAAAAATCCGGGTGTTGACAACTTGGTATCAAAGCCATCATGACCATAGGAGACCCTAGTTAGAATGGATGCTTGAAACAAAAACTTAGTTTCAAAACAAAAGAAGTCAGTATTTATGAAAACCTATTCTCATTCTTATACCTGAGATTCTTTCAAAAAAATTCATGTTCCTAAAAAATTCTTGCAATCCTATATAAAATTTGACACACTTGATCACCCCACTAACCTACTCATAGTACATTCTTATAGATCAAAGTCAAGTATAACAAGTTGTACCAGTTGGGCAACAGAGGAGAACTCATCTTCGAGCGCGATTTAAGCCAACTCTTGGAATTTCTTGAGCGCCCGCACCCCGAGTTCTTCGGGGCACAACTCAATGATCAGTGTAAAACCCCACCTTTTTATGGTAAAGGTCCCTGTTATTGCAATGCTCGTCCCTGGATCAAATGCTAGCATCCACAGTTTAAGATGAAGTACACAGATACAAAGGTCTTTATTACATCGTCATTCCAGAGATAAACATAGTATTTTACAACTCCATAGCCAAAGGCTAGTACAAGAGTTCATAACCTAAATAAGTAAAGTAAAGTCTTCATCTTCATGTGCCACAAGCAAGCATGTTGAGTGTAGACTCATAACCCTAATCCTCATCAGAATAACCTGCAAAATCATAAGTTACAGCCACAGTGGGTCAATACATTTGGAATTGTATTGGCAAGTGATACCATAGTAGAATAGTAGTATCCAACATCTATATGAATTTTGCTAAGCGTAGTTTAGGCTTGCTTTGCTCAAAACAGGTTTTTCCTATCAGTTGAAAACACTAAGTTTTTGTTCGTCAAAGACTCCCAAGGAACCACCAATATACATTGGTGAACCTTAACCCTTGTTCAACCACAAGTTTTAACTTAGAAATTGGGATGAGGAGATCCTTGATAGCTTCAATGTCTTTATGCTCAAATTGTCTGTTGCCGGGGACACGGCTAAGTACTTAGGTTTTTCCTTCTCGAGAGGTGGTGCACTTTCCCCACAAGACTCGACATGCATCGAGGCGAGATCTTTCAGAAGCCTTCCCTTAGACCAAATGGACGCGTTCCATCCTATCACCCTACCACCATCTGTCCATCTGGCTAAGTTATTGCAACATATATGATCAAGGCAGAGCCCATATGCCATGTGGTTGCACTAGAAGCTTCTAACCATTAAGTATCTCAAATCCCTTTGTTCCTGGGTGGCTTTACACAAGTGTGATACACAAGGTAAACCATAGACATGGGCCTTGTGTAACCACTCAACATAACCCAATCATACCATTCCACCCAGGTGATTCGTTCACTTAGTTGTTTTATTAAGCAAAAACATAAGTCAAAGACTGAGAAAAATTTCCATAGCATGTATATAATCCACCCTTGTTTGCTACTATCTAGGATAAGCATATAACATATTAAGTATATTAACTTAGATAAAATTCTACTAATACTACAACTACTAGGATTTCCCAAGGCATAACATAGTTTATACTTAGCAAAAATTCCATGCAAGCCCTATTCAAAATATCACTAGTGCATAGCCAAAATTATAGGACAAATACATGTAGCACTCACATACCTTGGTAGTCGGGGGAGTAGCAACAATCTTCACAATCACAATCACCACTAGCACCAAAATCTACACATAAAATAATAGCACCAAATTCACATTCAAATAATTCAAGCAAAAATATATGAATGCATGCAAATGCAATGGAATAAATTTCTACACTAAACCATTCAAACCAAACAGTACTGAACACAAAACCAACTAATTATAGTGTAAATAAACTTAAATGTGCTTTAAAATCATTTTCTAAATAATTTATATAGCCAAAATAAGGCTATATTTGATTCTGCACAAATACCCATTTTTACAGAAGCAAAATACAAATTTAAGCCTACAGTAGTGTAGGATTTATTTTTCTGAATCCAATGATGTATTATTTGCATTTTTTGGAAACAGAACAAAAGTTATCAATTTTTCAAATTCAAACATCTAATAGATCTATTTCCAGTTTTTAAAACAGAGTCTGGCCACGTGGCATGTTATTACTGGACGATACTGATTCGTTCGGATCATGCGATGTGGGGCGTTGGATTTATGTGACCCTGTACGGCTCAGATCAACAAAAAACGATTCGCTTAAGTGATCTAACTTAACCAGTAGATCTGCATCTAACGGCTCACAACGACTTGACCACTAACTGGCGGTGCTAGCGACGGATGTGCGGCGGCGGTGCTCTGCCAACGGTGTTTTGGCAGTTCCAGGAAGCAAAGGAGAGGGTACGGGGCATTACCGAAGTCGCTGTGGTGAGGGGATGCTCGAGGTGGTCTCCGTTGGCCAAGGGGCGCACGAGGTCGTTGGGAATTTCTCGCCGGAGATGCTACTGGTTTCGGGCACGCTCTGGCATCGTCGGAGGTGAAGCTACAAGGCATGGGAAGGTAAGCAGAGAGTGGCGTTAGACGCGCACAGGGATGGTGAATGCACGAGCATCATTCAGATAGAAGGGGAGGGCTTGGTTTACCAGGAGAAGTCGTCAGAGTCGAGCTTGTCGTCGGTGGCGCTCATATGAGGAAGTAGTCGGTGCTCTGGAGCAGTACAAGGAAAACCAAATGCACAGTAAGCTTTGCAAGGACAAGGGGAGCATGATAGTAAGAACGAGAGGGGATGGGGTGGACGGTGCTCATCGGAATATCTCACCGGAGACGTTCGGGCAGCAGCGATGCGGGCGCAAATACGGCCAGCCTGGGGGCACTCTAGTGCTGCTGGTTGGGGGAAATGACCGTGGAGGCGTGGGGGTTAAGTAGAGGGGATCGGGGGAGGGAATTGCTCACCGAATCAATGCAATTAAGCATGGCATCAACGCGGCAGTGAAGGGGGAAAATGGCAGCGGCGAGGTGGTCTTCGGCGTTGATTGGGGAAGAAGGGGTGACGTGGCTGCGGGGCCCAATCGTTAGTGGGTGGGTGCACGCGCGTGGCGTAGGAAACGAGAGGAGAGGGGGAAACGGCCCGGGTGGGCTGCTGGGCCGATTCTGGCACTGGGCCAATTAGGTAGCGCTGGCCCTTTTATTTTTATTTTATTTTCTCTTTCTCTTTTTCTATTTGATTTTTCAGGAATCATTTTCAAACCCTTTTCAAACAAATTTGAATTCAAATTTTTTCTGGATTTTTGTAGTCTGAACCTTGCACCTAAATGTGTGTCAAACACCACTGTCTAGTCCACTACACTTTGATCCTTTGAAAAAAACATGCCTTAATGATATATAGATAATAGGCATAAAATGGGTTTTATTTGGAGTTTTGATTTGAAAAATTTTGTGCAAGTCAAGAATGTCATGAATGCATGAATGAAATGCAAGCTTTTGTAATTCATGATTTTTGGGATGTTACAAATCTAACCCCCTTAGGATGAATCTCGCCCTCAAGATTCGGATTGGCTAGCAAATAGGTGAGGGTGATCTTTTCGAAGGTCATCTTCTATTTCCCAAGTTGCTTCCTCTTCGGAATGATGGTTCCACTGAACTTTGCAGAATTTGATAGTCTTGGTACAAGTAACTCTTTCTGCAGACTCGAGGATTTTTATAGGTTTCTCCTCGTAGGTGAGATCACTCTCCAACTGAACCTCTTCCAACGGTATAGTATCTTTAAAAGAAGTTTCTTCCATCTCCGGATGGCATTTCTTCAACTGACTTACATGAAACACATTGTGAACTGCTGACAGTGATTCGGGTAATTCAACCTCGTAGGCCACTTCTCCTTTGCGACTCAAGATCTTGAATGGTCCAAAGTATCTTGGTGCCAATTTTCCTTTGACTCCAAATCTCTTCACACCACAAAGTGGTGAGACTCTAAGGTATGCTCTATCACCTACATCATAGGTGACTTCTCTACGCTTTGGATCTGGCGTAGCTCTTCTATCGGGACTAAGCTATCTTCAATCTGTCCTTTACCAATTTGACTCTCTCTTCCGCTTCCTTGATCAATTCTTGTCCGAACAAATTTCTTTCTCCAACACCACTCCATAGCATTGGTGTAGTACACTTCCTTCCATAAAGGAATTCAAACGGTGCCATCTCAATGCTTGCTTGATAGCTATTATTGTAAGAGAATTATGCGTAAGGAAGACTGTCATCCCAACTAGCACCATAGTCTAGGGCACATGCCCTCAACATATCCTCCAAAATCTGATTGGTTCTTTCTGTTTGTCCATCAGTTTGGGGTGAAAAGGTGTGCTGAACTCTAATATTGTACCTAATGATTCATGTAATTGTCGCCAAAAATTCAAGGTGAATTGAGTTCCTCTGTCAGACACAATACTCTTGGGTACTCCATGTAGACACACAATCCTGTTCATGTAGATCTTGGCTAA
This sequence comes from Avena sativa, assembly GCA_916181665.1. NCBI lineage: Eukaryota > Viridiplantae > Streptophyta > Magnoliopsida > Poales > Poaceae > Avena > Avena sativa. Next base: position 491,556,756 of record OV702294.1, on the reverse strand, counting down.
CTTAGCACTTGTATAGGTTGTCTTCACGGGTATGAAATGAGCCAATTTAGTTAGGCGATCTACCACAACCCAAATGTAATCATACCCGGATCTAGTCCTTGGCAGTCCGGTGATAAAATCCATACCAATCTTGTCCCACTTCCAATCAGGAATAGGTAGTGGTTATAATAACCCTGCCAGTTTCTGATGTTCCGCTTTCACTCGACTACACACATCACACAATGCAATATGTTCTGCGATGTCCTTCTTGAGATTATTCCACCAAAATCTTTCCTTCACATCCATGTACATTTTGGTGTTACCTGGATGAATGGAATATGGTGAGTTGTGTGCTTGTTGCAGAATCAGTTTCCGAAGCTCCGGATTTTGCGGAATGCGGATATGTTTTCCATACCATAAAGTACCATGTTCGTCTTCATGGAATCCTTTTATCTTTCCCTTTGCTAATTTTTTCCTTTAATCTCTTCAATTTCCTTGTCCAACTTTTGGGCTTCTCTGATCTTGTCCAACAATGTGTGGTTTAACATCTAATGACATGAGATGTCCTTCAGGTACTATCTCCAATATGAGATCTTTGAATTGGGCACACAGATCAGTTGCAATTCTCCCTTAGTAAGGCCATTCACATAAACCTTATGGCTTAAAGCATCTGCTACAACATTTGCTTTACCGGGGTGGTATTGCAAACTCAAGTCATAGTCCTTGAAGAGTTCAAGCCATATTATTTGTCTCATATTGATTTATTTCAGGGTGAAGATATATTTCAAAATCTTGTGATCTGTGAACACTTCACAACACTTCCCTAAAAGATAATGTATCCATGTTTTGAGTGCATGGACAACAGAGGCTAACTCTAAATCATGAGTAGTATAATTCACTTCATGAGTTTTGAGTTGTCTTGAGGCATAAGCCACAACTTTCCCTTCTTGCATCAAAACTCCACCCAAACCTTGGTGAGATGCATCACAATAAACATGGAAATCCTTCTCCAAATCTTGCAGACATAAGACTAGTGTTGTCACTAGTCTCTTCTTCAATTCTTGGAAACTTAGTTCACATCCTTCAATCCAGTCAAACTTATTTTATTTCTTGAGTAAGTCTGTCATTGGTTTAGCCACCTTTGAGAAATTCTCAATGAATCTTCTATAGTATCCTGCCAAGCCAAGGAAACTACGAACTTCTTTCACTGACTTGGGAGATTCTAATTCAATCACAGCTGACACCTTTGCGGGATCGACAGCTATACCATCTCCCGACACAATATGTCCGATAAATCCCACTTCATTCAGCCAGAATTCACACTTACTGAACTTGGCATACAGCTTGTGCACCCTGAGCTTCTCAAGTATCAAACGCAAATGCTCTTCATGCTCTTCTTTGCTCTTGGAATAGATCAAAATGTCGTTGATGAATACGACAACAAACTTGTCAAGAAACTCCATGAACACCTTGTTCATCATATTCATGAAATAGGATGGTGCATTTGTCAAACCAAATGGCATCATGGTGTACTCGTACAAACCATACCTAGTGGTGAAAGCAGCCTTAGGTATGTCTTGCTCTCTAATCTTTAGCTGAAAGTATCCTGATCGGAGATCAATCTTCGAGAACACAGGGCACCTTCTAGCTGATCAAATAGATCGTTGATTCTAGGCAAAGGATACTTGTTCTTTATAGTCACCTCATTGAGTGAACGATAGTCTATGCACAACCTTTGACTTCTATCTTTCTTCTCAACAAACAGAACTGGTGCACCCCAAGACGAAGAACTTGGTTGAATAAATACTTTCTGCAACTGTTCTCCAAGTTGTTTCTTGAGTTCTTTCAACTCATCAACTAACATATTATAGGGTATCTTTGCTATTGGTCCAGATCCTGGCATCAAGTCAATGAGAAACTCTACATCTCTATCTGGTGGCATTCTAGGCAATTCTTCCGGAAACACATCCAGATACTCTCTCACAATTAGCACACTGTCTATGCTAACCCCCTTAAGAGAATTTAACTTACTCCCTTTAGATTTAAAATTAGACTTGAACCTAATTCGTTTCTTATCCGGGGTTATGAGTGTGACGGTACGATTGGCACAATCTAGTATTCCTTCATACTTAGTCATCCAATCCATGCCCAGAATAACATCCAATCCTTGGGTATCTAGGATTATCAAACTAACTGGAAACTTATACTTTCCAAACTCTATCACTAGATCATGACATCCAAAGTTCACTATCATCTCTCCATCGGGAGAACTTACTTTTATAGGACACCCAATAGTTTTAGTTGGAAGTCCATTTTTATCAAAAAAATGCTCTTGATATGAATGAATGCAATGCGCCAGTATCAAAAATAACAAGTGCTGGAAAAGAATTAAGCTTGAACTTACCAGCCACAGCATCAGACTCTTCATATATTTCTTCCACATTGAGGTGGTGCACTTGTCACTTCTGGAAATGGTTGGGCTTGTTGGCTCCTTCAACTTTATTTTCTGGGAATTCATTTGCATAGTGCCTAGTTTTCTTGCATTTGAAGCACTCAACCTGCTTGATGTATTTTTTTGCAGGCTGACTCCCATTACCACTTCCACTGTGGTGGCTCTTGTGTCCACTCTTGTGGTTCTTGTATTTGTTATTGTCAAGACTGCGATGATGCTTGTTGTCATGGTGACGGTTATGGTTGTGGTGGCTGTTATACTTCCCATGCTTGTGGAATCCAGAACCTCCACTATCATCATTACGGGAACGCTTGTGAGACGATCCTGAGCTATGCTTATCAAAGTTATGCTTCCTCTTCCTGCCCTCAACCTGTTTCATCTTGTTCTCCAAGATGCTGGCCTTGTCACAAAGTGATTGATATGTTGGGACATAGGCAAAAAATAGCTGCAGGTTCAATTCATCATTCAATCCTTCGAGGAACTTCTCCTTCCTCTTGGCATCAGTATCAACCTCATCCGGTGCATAGTGCGCCAGATTGTTGAACTCCTCAATGTAGTCAGACACACTGCGGTGATGCTATTTCAGATTGTGGAACTCTTTCTTCTTCAAGTTCATCACTCCTGATGAGATGTGGGCAGTGCGGAAACCATCCTCAAAGATAGCCCATGTCACATCCTCAAGGGGAGTGGTGATCTGAAAGTTATCCCACCATGTTGCTGCTGGTCCCTCAAGCAGATGTGCTGCGAACCTGACCTTTTCTTCATCAGTGCAGCCTATAGTGACTAAGTCCTTGTTCACGGAACGTAACCAGTCATTGGCTATCATTGAATCAGTTGTTCCCGAAAATTTGGCTAGCTCAACCTCAAAAATCTGGTAAGCATGTCAAATGTTGGTGGATTGTTGGGAGTGTTGTTGTTTTTTTTTTTGTTGTTGTTGTTCTTATTCTGATTATGGTTTTGATTGGCCATGAACCGAGTCATCATCTGCATAAGTTGAGCTTGAGCTTTCACAAACTGCTGCATCTCGGGGGTGACGTTATTGTTGTTGGTTGGGTTGGGATTAGCACGACGGGGAGGCATCTGTGGTTTCAATAAGGATAAGTAATGAGATATAACCCATAGATGCTATGCACAATACAATCACAAAGCAACAAACACAATAAACAATCACAAAATAAAGTAGAGTTTCAACAACATAAACAACCAGTTTGGAAAAGTAAACATAATAGCAAGCCATCCACATGTTGGATGATCATTGCGACTCAATAATCAAAGGATGATAGATAAATAGGTAGCCGAATAATCAACTACTCCTCCATGTCGACCTCCACGTCCACAAGAGTATGTCTGGCTGTCTCCATAGCTGACTTGTACTCCTCCACGCTGGTGGTCAAGGCCTCAATCTTCACACGAAGAGCTCTCTTCTGCGAGCGAAGCCTCTCTATCACTCCCTGCTGAGTCTCTAACTCGAAGTCCTTGGCCTCTATCTTGGCCTTCATGTCCTTGATCTTCTTGTTTTTGTCCTAGACTCTCTTCTCCTGATTCTTGAACTTCTTGTCCTGGCTCTCAAATCTGGCCTCCATCTCCTTGATGATCTCGTATTGCTCCGGGAAGAGCTTGTCCTTCTCCCTCAACTGGACCTGGAGCTAGTCATTGCTAAGCATGACGTTGGTCCTATCAGTGTCTAGGTGTCTAATAAGGCCCTCTAGGTCCTGGAGGTACAGACGAACTGGCTCAATCGTCTCTCTAGAAGCGCCCTCATACACTAATGTCTCTCCCTCCTCGTCACGTCTCCCGAACGGGTGGAAGTATAGACCTCTAAGCTCGGTGGAGTGGCATCCGCAGAGGCGTCCGAGTAGCTCCTGCATGACTACATCTAGACCCTTCTCTTTGTCATCGTGCATCAGCTTGAAGGAAATCTCCTCCGTGAGTGGCTTCGTCTGTCGTCCTGGCTGCGTGACTCTAAAGCCCCAAAGGTCCTTCCTCTCGAACTTGGTGATCTGAAGTGCCTTGATACTAGGAAGTGGGAGGTTGAGCACACTAGTAACTGCACGATGCGTGAACCAAAACGAGTTTCATTGAACTCCTCGGCAGTGCTGATCACAAAGCTAGGCATCTAATGTAAGATGAATAAATATTAGGACAACACACGTAAGAGAAAAACAAGGCAGTAAAATGAAAACAAAAAAAGCATACATCATCCATAAAACATACAAGTCATGGCATACAAAGTCTACCACAAACACTAAGGTTCAAACATAACTTAGACAAAATTTTCGAAAATACGACAAGTGTGGTGGTCCAACTAGCGGAGTACATTACAATTCTCACTCACTTGCCAAAATAACTATCAGGGCATCCCTAGAGGCAATCTGTCGATCTTGGTCACAAGATTCCAATGCTAAGTGTATGATATCTTCCCTTAGACGGTGGTTGGCAGTCTTTAAGTCCTGGGTATGTTTCTTCTCTTCTCTAAGGTCATTTTGGGTGTTGAGCATTCTACACTTGAGTCTATCACCAAGCTCTTTGATGGCATTCCAAGCTGCATTTCTTGCAGAGTCAAAGAATGACATGTGCATTTCTGAGTTGGTGACCATGCAGAATCCCGACTCTTTGTGGTTGTCTTCCTTGTTTTTGTACAAGTGAAGTTGCACCCACCAATATTCTTCTCCTTCATCCATCACGGGAAATCCCTTGTACACTGTTGCACCATGTATCCCCATGGTAACATAAGGTTCGTGAGTGCTTTGGGAAACTCCGTCTCACACTCCAAAGTCATGGTCATGAGTGGTCCCTTCCTGACAGCTTCGTTGATGGAGTTCATCTACAAATGGATATGAGAAAGAAGATTAGAAAAGTTTACGAGAAGAAAAAGACAAGTGTGGAATTTTGCAAAGAGTTGCATTTCTCCTAGTGGTTTCCTTAGTCTAATCCAACTTAGGGTCATAATCCTACAGGCAACACAGTGCTCTGATACCATCTGTAAAACCCCACCTTTTTAAGGTAAAGGTCCCTATGATTGCAATTCTAGTCCCTGGATCAAATGTTATCATCCATAGTTTAAGATGAAGTACACAGATACAAAGGTCTTTATTACATCGTCATTCCAAATATAAACATAGTCTTTTACAACTCCATAGCCAAAGGCTAGTACAAGAGTTCATAACCTAAATAAGTAAAGTAAAGTATTCATCTTCATGTGCCACATGCAAGCATGTTGAGTGTAGACTCATAACCCTAATCCTCATCGAAATAACCTGCAACATCATAAGTTACAGCCACCGTGGGTCAATACATTTGGAATTGTATTGGCAAGTGATACCATAGTAGAATAGTAGTATCCAACATCTATATGAATTTAGCTAAGAGTAGTTTAGGCTTGCTTTGCTCAAAATAGGTTTTTCCTATCAGTTGAAAACACTAAGTTTTTGTTCATCAAAAACTCCCAAGGAACCACCAATAGACATTGGTGAACCTTAACCCTTGTTAAACCAAAATTTTAACTTAGAAATTGGGATGAGGAGATCCTTGATAGCTTCAATGTCTTGATCCTCAAATTGTTCGTTGTCGGGGACACGGCAAAGTACTTAGGTTTTTCCTTCTCGAGAGGTGGTGCACTTTCCCCACAAGACTCAACATGCATCGAGACGAGATCTTTCAGAAGCCTTCCCTTAGACCAAATGGATGCGTTCCATCCTATCACCCTACCACCATGTGTCCATCTGGCTAAGTTATTGCAACCTATATGATCAAGGCAGAGCCCATATGCCATGTGGTTGCACTAGAAGCTTATAAACACTAAGTATCTCAAATCCCTTTGTTCCTGGGTGTCTTTCCACAAGTGTGATACACAAGGTAGACCATATACATGGGCCTTGTTTAACCACTCAACATAACCCAATCATACCATTCCACCCAGGTGATTCATTCACTTAGTTGTTTTATTAAGCAAAAACATAAGTCAAAGACTTAGCAAAATTTCCATAGAATGTATATAATCCACCCTTGTTTTCTACTAGCTAGGATAAGCATGATAACATATTAAGTATCTTAACTTAGATAAAATTCTACTAAGACTACAACTACTAGGATTTCCCAAGGCATAGCATAGTTTATACTTAGCAAAAATTCCATGCAAGCCCTATTCAAAATATCACTAGTGCATAGTCAAAATAATTGGACAAATATATGTAGCACCACTTACCTTGGTAGTTGGGGGAGTAGCAACAATCTTCACAATCATAATCACCACTAGCACCAAAATCTACACATAAAATAATAGCACCAAATTCACATTCAAATAATTTAAGCAAAAATATATGAATGCATGCAAATGCAATGGAATAAATTTCTACACTAAACCATTCAAACCAAACAGTACTGAACACAAAACCAACTAACTATAGTCTAAATAAACTTAAATTTGCTTTAAAATCATTTTCTAAATAATTTATATAGCCAAAATAAGCCTATATTTGATTCTGCACAAAAACCCATTTTTACAGAAGCAAAATACAAATTTAAGCCTACAGTAGTGTAGGATTTATTTTTCTGAATCCAATGATATATTATTTGCATTTTTTGGATAAACAGAACAAAAGTTATGAATTTTTGAAATTCAAACATCTAATAGATCTATTTCCAGTTTTTAAAACAGAGTCTGGCCACATGGCGTGTTATTACAGGACGATACTGATTCATTTGGATCATGCGATGTGGGGCGTTGGATTTATGTGACCCTGTACGGCTCAGATCAACAAAAAACTATTCGCTTAAGTGATCTAACTTAACCACTAGATCTGCATCTAACGGCTCACAGCGACTTGACCACTAAATGGTGGCGCTGGCGACGGATGCGCGGCGGCGGCGCTCTGCTAATGGTGTTCTAGTGGTTCCAGGAAGCAAAGGAGAGGGTACGGGGCATTACCAAAGTCGTTGTGGTGACGGGATGCTCGAGGTGGTCTCCGTTGGCCAAGGGGCGCACGAGGTCGCTGGGAATTTCTCGCCGGAGATGCTACTGGCGTCGGGCACGCTCTGGCGTCGTCGGAGGTGAAGCTACAAGGCATGAGAAGGCAAGAAGAGGGTGGCGTTAGACGCGCACGGGGACGGTGAATGCATGATCATCATTCAAAGAGAAGGGGGAGGGCTAGGTTTACCAGGAGAAGTCATCGGAGTCGAGCTTGTCATCGGTGGCGCTTAGACGAGGAAGGAGTCGACGCTCTGGAGCAGTACAAGGCAAACCAAAGGCACAGTAAGCTTTGAAAGGACAAGTGGAGCACGATAGTAAGAACAAGAGGGGATGGGGTGGATGGTGCTCGTCGTAATATCTCACCGGAGACGTTCGGGCAGCGGCGATGCAAGCACAAATACGGCTAGCCTGGGGGCACTCTAGTGCTCCTGGTTGGGGGAAATGACCGTGGAGGCGTGGGGATTAAGTAGAGGGGATTGGGGGAGGGAATCGCTCACCGAATCAATGCAATTAAGCGCGGCATCAACGCGGCAGTGATGGGGAAAAACGGCAGCGAGGTGGTCTTCGGCGCTGATTGAGGAAGAAGGGGTGACGTGGCTGCGGGGCCCAATCATTAGTAGGTGGGTGCACGCGCGCGGGGTAGGAAACGATGGGAGAGGGGGAAACAGCCCGGGTGGGCTCCTAGGCCGATTCTGGCACTGGGCCGATTAGGTAGCGCTGGCCCTTTTATTTTAATTTTTCTTTTCTCTTTTTCTTTTTCTATTTGATTTTTCAGGAATCATTTTCAAACCCTTTTAAAACAAATTTGAATCCAAATTTTCTCTGGATTTTTGTAGTCTGAACCTTGCACCTAAATGTGTGTCAAACACCACTGTCTAGTCCACTACACTTTGATCCTTTGAAAAAAACATGCCTTAATAATATATAGATAATAGGCATAAAAATGGTTTTATTTGGAGTTTTGATTTGGAAATTTTTGTGCAAGTAAAGAATGTCATGAATGCATGAATGAAATGCAAGCTTTTGTAATTCATGATTTTTGGGATGTTACAATCAGCAAGGAGGGGAACTACAGTGGCTGATAGTTGCAGATCTTAGAGGCAAGATGGAGGCACCCACCTCAGATAAGATCCAATTCGGCTTGAGGGAGAATAACTGGCTAGACGGACTTGCCAGGGCTATGAAGGAGGATCTGATACATCCAAAACGTATCTACTTTCCCAAACACTTTTGCTATTGTTTCTCTCTAAACTTGTGTGATTTGGATACAACTAACACGGACTGACGCTGTTTTCAACAGAATTACCTTGGTCTATAGTTTTTGTGCAGAAAATCAACTATCAGGAAAAATCCCAGAAAATATGCCAAAAATCCTATTTCACCAGAAGATCCACGGAGCCATAGTACGAGACAGAGTGGAGGCCTGGGGGGCACACCCTACCAGGCGCGAGTGGGCCCAGCCCACGCCTAGGGGGTGCGGCCACCCCAGGCACCCCCTCGGGCTCCCTCTTCGCCTATAAGTTACCCCTTGACCTAAAAACCGAGGGGGTTCGTCGTTTTTACAGAAAGAGTTCCGCTATGCCTCCACCACTAGAAGCCGCAATTCGGATCAAGAAACTCCGTTCTGGCACCCTGCCGGGACGGGGAATTTTGGGAGGATCATCGCCATCGTCATCACCAACGCCTTTCCATCAACCATCAATGTTTCCCTCATACATGAGTGAGTAATCCCCCGCTGTAGACTATGGGGATGGTAGCGATTGGATGATTTCTATCATATAATCGAATAAGATTGTTAGGGCATAGTGCCTAGTATCTCTATTAGTGCTATTTGACTTTGTTGCAACTTGTTGTGCTTAATGCTTGTCACTAGGGTCCGAGTGCCATGATCTCAGATCTGAGCTTATTATTGAATAATTATGATAGTATTGTTTGTGATCTTATCTGCAAGTTGTGTACACATATCATTGTCTGGATCCAAAGGCCCCGAACTGACAGAAATTGGGACAACCGGAGGTGATGGCTGTGGTGTGAGGATCACACGTGTTCACGGAGTGTTAATGCTTTGCTCCGGTGCTCTATTAAAAGGAGTACCTTAATTTCCAGTAGTTCCCTAGAGGCCCCGCTGCCACGGGCTGGCAGGACAAAAGATGTTGTGCAAGTTCTCATTGTGAGCACGCATGACTATATATGGAGCACATGCCTATGATTGTTTACTACTTGGATGCGTATTCTTATTTATCTGCAATGCCCTAGATCTTGAAGTTACATGTTTAGACTCGTCCATGCAACGCCCGTCCATCCATCCCTATGCCTACCGCACTCATATCCTACTGTTTGCTACTACTGTTACTATTGCTCTTGTTTTTCTGCTGCTGTTGCTTTGTTGTTGCTACTATCAAACTGTTGCTACTGATAAACTTCTGTGAGCAAGAACTATTTCCAGGTGCAGCTGAATTGAAAACTCAGTTGGTAAGGCTTGCAAGTATTCTTTGGCTCCCCTTGTGTCGAATCTATAAATTGAGTAATACTACCCTCGAAGACTGTTGCGATCCCCTATACTTGTGGGTCATCAAGACTATTTTTTGGCGCTGTTGCCGGGGAGCATAGCTTTATTTGTAAGTTCACTTGGATCTACTATTGTTCACTGCTACTCCTTTCATCATGGGAAGTCTCGTGATGGAAAGCCTATTTTACCATCCACTACAAGAAGAGGTGCAGTCCTAAACACCTCTGCTGCTCTTGATTCACCGTCTGTTATAAGTAAGCTTGTCACACCACCACCACATAATCATGCTACACACACTGTTACTACTGCTTAATCTGAAAATTCTTTTGATGCTCATGATGTTACTTCCACTGTGCTTGATACGAGTGGTTCATTAGGTCCTTTCCTAGATGCTACTATGGCTAGTCTAGGAAATACTAAAACTCCTAGTGAAGACACTGTTACACATGTTCGCTCACCTGAGTCTAGAGAGAGTTATGATATTAATGATGGTTATATTGAGTTCACTGATGAATTTGTTGAAGAGTGCCAAAGCACACATGGTGCTAGTGCTATAAAGAGTCTCCTTGCTAGATGTACCATTATTCCTAAACTGTCCTCTGATCCTAAGTTTGTCACCTCTCCCATAGATATTAAAGATAAATATTATGATTTCTCTCTTGATTTATCCTATTTGGACATTGTTGAGAAAGAACCTTTTTGTGGGACTAAAAATGAGAGTGTTGTAGCTCATATGAATGAGCTATCCACTATGAGTGCTTTATTCTCTAACGATTTTAAGATGCGTAGGTATTTTGTTACAAAGATCTTCCCCGTTTCATTAAAAGGAGAAGCTATGGCTTGGTTTAATAGATTACCTCATGGTTCCATTGATAGCCCTGATTGCTTGATTGCTTCTTTCTTCCAGAAATATTTTCCTCCCGGTGCTAGACATGCTGCTTTGTAGAGACTTTTTGATTTTAAACAGGGACAAGAAGAGAAATTGCCTGAGTCATGGACAAGGTTGTGTGCCTTGATTCATTCACATCCTGGATGTCCATTGCCTAACAATGAGCTTCTTGATATTTATTATAATGGACTAATTGGTGATTCTAGGACATACCTAGATAGTTTTGCTGATTGTGTTTTCAGGAAAAGAACTCCTACAGATGCTGAAGAATTAATGGCTAAAATAAGCAAGAATTATGATGATTGGACTTCAACTAAGCTAAATACACCTAAGCCTATTACTCCTGAACCAGTTGTGCCTGAACCAGATCCAACACCAACACCAAAAAAGAGGGGAGTTATTGCATTAAATGATGAAGTGATGAAAGAAGCAAAGAAATGTCTAAAGGAGAAAGGTATTAGAGCTGAAGATGTGAAGAATCTACCTCCTATAGAAGAATTATGTAAGCTAATTCCCCACTCGTCTACTATTAAGGTACACTCTCTCCACTTTAATGAAGGTGATATTCCCTATGGTAAGCCTCATGATCAATGCTTAGAGGAACTTGACACATTTATTGTTAAACAAGGTAATTTTAATAAACAAGTTCAGAATCATTTATTGGAAAACTCTAGAGCTATCAATGAGTTGAAAGATATTGTGGAAAGAACTTCTAATGATATTAAAATGCTTTGTAAACACTTTCAAATGGTTCAAATCCAACTTGATCAACTTGCTAAGGTACAAAAGTATATGCTAGTTAATGCCTCGGGATATAAACATGCTTATGGAATTAGAACTAGGAGTGGTATAGCTACTCAAGATCCTTTATATCCTGAAGGACACCCTAAAAAATTGAGCAGGATTCTCAACAAGGTGAAAGTAGTGGTAGTCATCATAAGAGAAAGAAAAAGAAACATAAAATAGTTGAGGAACCACTTGAGCCTGTTGTAGATCCTAATAGTATATCTGTGTCTAATGCTGAAACTGAGAGTGGTAATGATAAAATAATGCTCCTGATAAGGAGGAAGTTGAGGAAGAACCTGAGAAGCAAACTAAGAACACTAGGTACACTAAGGAATATTTTATTACTAATAAACATAGTAAAGAGAGAGAACCTTGGGTGTAGAAACCTATGCCTTTTCTAGGTAAGAAACACAAGTCAAAGGAGGAAGAACACTACAACAAGTTTTGTGAGTGGATGAAACCTTTATTTTTGCAAATCCCTTTGACTGATGCTATTAAATTGCCTCCTTATTCAAAGTATATGAAGGATATTATCTCTAATAAAAGGAAGATTCCTAATGAGGAAATTTCTACTTTGCTTGCCAATTATTCATTCAATGGTAAGGTTCCAAAGAAACTTGGTGATCCAGGTATACCAACTATTCCTTGCTCTATTAAGAATAATTATGTTAGAACTGCTTTATGTGATTTAGGAGCTAGAGTTAGTGTTATGCCTTTTTCTCTCTACAAGAGACTCCAGCTAGAAAAGTTGAAACCAACTGATATATCTTTGCAAATGGATGATAAGTCAACTACTATTCATTTTCAAGTGGCTCATAATTGCTTGATTTTAACTGATTTTGTTGTGCTTGAAATGCCTGAAGATGATAATATGTCTATTATTCTTGGGAGACCTTTTCTTTATACTGCAGGTGATGTCATTAATTGTAATCAAGGAAAAGTAACATTCAATATTTATGACAAAGAGAATACTGTCTATTTCCCCAAGAAGGTTGCTAAGAGCTATTGCCTGAATTCCATTGAAAATATTGAGAGCATCAAGGTTGGAGAAATATATTGTCTCATTCCACAAGAAAATTTTGAAACTATTATGATTGGGACCATTGCTATCAAGTATGAGGTAACATAATCACCTTGTGGAATGCAAAGTTTTGTTTCATATAAGATTGTTTTGGTAACAAGACTTGATCAACCTTGTTAACAAAAGGACTTTAATGAACAAAGCAATGCTTTCACTGTGGTTATTCTTGCTTTCTTTTACTTTTCTCCTTCAAAGTCGCTGCCTTTCTTTTGATAGCTTTGGTTTTGCTAGTTGTTTGCTTGTTAGAGTGTCTTAGAACTTCTGTAGTTTGGTTTTTGGTTTGCTTTTGCTTCTTCTAAAAAACTATTTCTGCGAGAAAATCAATTTTCATACCCTGGAAATTGGCTAAAAATAAAGTTTCCCGAAAATCCCAGAAAAATTCAAAATAAGTTTTTCCACGAAAAAAGGGGCAGAGGGACACCTGGAGTGACCCAGGGGACCACCCCAGGCCACCACACCCCTAGTGGGCACGGGCACACCCTAGGTGGCACCTAGGTGGAGTGTGGCCCACCTAGGCCCCTCCAAGGTGCCTCCTCCCAGCCATCTTCTTTCTCTCTCTCAAAAAAACACCAGAAAACTTTCTCAAGCTCGAGTTCCTGCTGTTCTTGCTCTCGATTTTCGATCTCCTTTCTCAGCCCATCTTTATTGCTGATTTTTGGAGGGATTGCTCCTTGGTATGTGCATCCTCCACTTGTCCAATTAGATTTGTGATTGGTAGATTGTATCTTGAGTATTTTGCTACTATAGGTGATAGGTTGTGTGAGCTTTCATGCTTTTTCTATGCTTAGATATTTCATTTTGATGCATGTGTAGCCCTCTAGCAAGTTCCTATAGTAGTTTCTCATCATTTATCAACTTGGAAATCACTTGGCTTGATGTTTGTCTAAAAATTTCAGAAAAAAGAGGTCATGGATAACCACAAATTTGGTGAAATATTTGAGAGTGATGCAATTAGAAGGGCAAGCCCTTCAAGATCATCCTCTCGAGCTAGGCCCTGATACAACGAGGATCTCATTACACCGTGATTTAGCGACGAGGGAGATGAGGGGGATGCTCACCCTTCCACCTTTCCTTGCCTAACCTTTTTGCGGTCTGCTGGGATTCTTGATGATTTTCTAACCTTGGTTCGGAGGGCTGGACTAACAAGATTTATGCAGGATGAGAGTGTGCAATATGCTACGCTCACTAAAACATTTGTGGAGAGATTTTCTTTTACTAACAGCTTGTTCAAGCCAGATGTGTCTTTCAAAATTTATGGCAGGTCTTACAACATGACATTGAAGAAATTTTGTGAGGCCCTGGGACTTGGTACAGCTGGGTCAGCAAAGAAGATTCCAGCACAACCCGCTAATTTGTTGGAGCTCTACCACGGGATAACCAATGATGATGATCGTAGAGCTCAACAGGGAAAGATAAGAAATATTCAACTCCCAGCCATCAGGTACATTGCTTACTATCTTTCCACTAGTATTCTTGGTAGGGAGAACACTAGTAATTTTTCCAACTATCATTTGGCATTCATAGCTGTTGCTCTCAACAATGAAACTAAGTACAATTTTGGTTCTCTCATTGCTCGTCGCTTAGTTGCTAAGGGACCCATTTATGGGGGAGTTATTGATGCACGTGTTGCTGCTGCCTTGGACCTTGCTGTTGATCCAAATGATACAGTTTTGGCCCCTCAGAGGCTTGATCTTGCTGCCATGAAGGCACATCACTTTGTCACTATTGGCTCTACCCTTGAGATCTTGGTCTATAGAATGTTGTTTATTGACGGGGAAGAGAGAGATATCCCTCTCCCCCCAAACCACTTTGTTCAGTATTTCCTAGGGACCTTTGTTGCGCTCCAAGGAGGAGATGGATGACAAGCAGTGCATTCTTGGCTTCCATGGACGCTATCAGGGGACGCGCCCTCATATGACCCCTCTGTGTACTACACGGGTGAGTCCTCGAGTTCGTACCAGGACGAAGGGGCCTCCTCGTCGTACTACGGAGGTGCACCTTATTGGGGACCATGGAGTTGAGCCCCACTTAGGCCAAAAGCCTAAGCTTGGGGGGAGGTATACCGACATCACACTCATCTATATATCATATTTCATCGGTTCTTTGTATATCCATTGTTTTGCTTTCTTTTTGGTTTTTGTTTCTGCTTTCCCAAAACACAAAAATACCAAAAATATTTTCGTTGTTTCTCTTGGTTTGTTTCTTTCCTTTTTAGTTTTGGCTTGCCGTAAAGAAAAATCCAAAAAGATTTTGCTTTGTTTGCTTGCTTTGAAAAATCGAAAACACCAAAAATACTTGTTGTTCTTCTTTGGTTTTGTGAGTTCTTTGCAGGGTTCAGCCGTCCTCAGTGGATTTTGGTTTCATGTTATTATTCAAGTCACACAAGTGAAGGGCAATAATGAATATTAAGACAACTCGAGGAGTGGTAAGAGGCTGGTAACAAACTCTATTTGTTTTCATTTTTATACATATACTCATCATGGTGAGCATACTTAGTCTGTTCATGTAAGGTATATGTTACTGATGGATGCTTAGTAGTTCTTTCTTGTCTGTGATTAGCTCCAGCTTGCTAATATTTTGTAGCACGTCATATGAATGTTTGCTTGCATTGTTTTATTCATATTTTGGTATGATATTGTGGTATCCTCCTCTGAATGTTTCATGTGAATTTACTTGGCACATGCTCACGCATGCATATGACTAAACAATAGTCAGTAAACCTCGATGATTTATTTTGCCTCAGAGTTCTTGTATCACCTTCATGACATAATTAGTCATGTTTTGTTGCAAGAATGATTATGATAGTTATTGCTCTCTAGTTTATCGCTCCCTCTCTATTGCTAGCCTTCACTTGCACTGAGTATGAGCTCTACTTGTGCTCCAACTCCCCAAAACCAATATTGCCAACAGTGTCCACCATACCTACCTATTAGCATCATTTGCTATTTCAGTGCATATTCAATATGCCTTGTGTTCTTCCAAATAAAATGTTTGTCTGTTTTGAGAAAGTTAGTTAGTAAAGCTCTCATGAACTTGATGGCACACTTTATTTCTTGCGCTTAATAATCCTGAACCATTGTGACTTGTCCGTGAAAGTTATATGCTTGCAAATTATAGGCTAGGAGTTAGCAGAACCGTGTTGTCACGGGGAACATTTTCACACTTATGGATACATATCCAGTTGATACCCTGCTCTTTTGTTTGCGGATGTCGACGATGTGAAATAAAAGGGGAGCTTGTGAGTTAATGGAGTATATATATGTGTTAGAGAAACGCCTGGGCCGCTAGCCTAAGCCATGCCTAATCCTGGTGGAAACTTGCAGCATCGCCATAATGAGCATACTGTGAAGCATCCTCAATAAAAAGCTATGCACATAGTAAATAAAAAGATCGCTGAGATGCTCATTGTCTGCTTGCCTTGTCATTTTGATCATGGGATAGATCATGTATCATGTGCAAGGGGTACCCCGTTGGCGGTTCTCTATGATATGCATGTATGTACAATGACAAGAACTTGTAGGTAACCAAAGTTGAGTAGCATGCGGAGTGGCCCTCATACTCAAGGGACATGGGATTTCCAGTTTATGGTCTGTCAAGCATATAACTCATATTAGAAATCACTTTCACCTTAACCATATGAAGATGCCTATGATAGGGGCAATGAGAGCTCAAAGCTAATGAGTACCTTCCTTTCAGCATTAGGAAGCCTTTCAAACTTTTCAAACATTTTCACTTCCTTGTTGAGTCACCACTTATTCTATGAGCACCTTCTTGAGAGCATAGTTGTCATTCTTGTGTTTGTTCCAAAACTTGGTTAATTATGTCATGAATTTGATGCTTATATCTCTGACATTTTTGCTTCTAGTCTTCACTTGAAGTTCAGAGGTGCATTGGCATTTACATTGTGCTCTACAAACAAAGGCAAGCAAGATACCACTCTATCATACCTTATTATGAGCATTGCAATGTTGTTTATGTTTATGTTTATGTTTATATTTCATACTACTTATTATAATTGAGTTGGTTTCTCTTTATAGCTTGCAATGACTATTGAGTAGACTTAGTTGCATACTTCTTATTATGAATGGTTTAAGTATCTACTCTTGTGCTGAGAATATATACATCATATGAAGCAAATGTGTTCGTGAAAGTTCTTTTATCGCACTCAGTTTTCAACTGAATTGCTTGAGGACGAGCAATAAGCTAAGCTTGAGGGGAGTTGATACGTCCAAAACGTATCTACTTTCCCGAACACTTTTGCTATTGTTTCTCCTCTAAACTTGTGTGATTTGGATACAACTAACACGGACTGACGCTGTTTTCAGTAGAATTACCTTGGTGTCTAGTTTTTGTGCAGAAAATCAACTATCAGGAAAAATCCCGGAAAATATGCCAAAAATCCTATTTCACCAGAAGATCCATGGAGCCAGAGTATGAGACGGAGTGGAGGCCTGGGGGGGCCACACCCCTGCCAGGCGCGGGTGGGCCTAGCCCGCGCCTAGGGGGTGCGGCCACCCCAGGCACCCCCTCGGGCTCCCTCTTCGCCTATAAGTTACCCCTTGAACTAAAAACCGAGGGGGGGGGTTCGTCGTTTTTCCAGAAAGAGTTCCGCTGCGCCACCACCACCAGAAGCCGCGATTCGGATCTAGAAACTCTGATCTGGCACCCTGCTGGGACGGGGAATTTGGGGAGGATCATCGCCATCGTCATCACCAACGCCTCTCCATCAACCATCATTGTTTCCCTCATCCATGTGTGAGTAATCCCCCGTTGTAGGCTATGGGGATGGTAGGGATTGGATGAGTTCTATCATGTAATCGAATAAGATTGTTAGGGCATAGTGCCTAGTATCTCTATTAGTGCTATTTGACTTTGTTGCAACTTGTTGTGCTTAATGCTTGTCACTAGGGCCCAAGTGCCATGATCTCAGATCTAAGCTTATTATTGAATCATTATGATAGTATAGTTTGTGACCTTATCTTCAAGTTATGTACACATATCATTGTCTGGATCCAAAGGCCCCGAAGTGACAGAAATTGGGACAACTGGAGGGGATGGCTGTGGTGTGAGGATCACATGTGTTCATGGAGTGTTAATGCTTTTCTCCGGTGCTCTATTAAAAGGAGCACCTTAATTGCCAGTAGTTCCCTAGAGGCCCCGCTGCCACGGGCTAGCAGGACAAAATATGTTGTGCAAGTTCTCATTGCGAGCATGCATGACTATATATGGAGCACATGCCTATGATTATTTAGTACTTGGATGCTTATTCTTATTTATCTGCAATTACCTATATCTTGAAGTTACATGTTTAGACTCGTCCATGCAACGCCCGTCCATCCATCCCTATGCCTACTGCACTCATATCCTACTGTTTGCTACTACTGTTATTATTGCTCTTGTTTTGCTGTTGTTGTTGCTTTGTTGTTGCTACTATCAAACTGTTGCTACTGATAAACTTCTGTGAGCAAGAACTATTTCTAGGTGCAGCTGAATTCACAACTCAGTTGTTAAGGCTTGCAAGTATTCTTTGGCTCCCTTGTGTCGAATCAATAAATTGGGTAATACTACCCTCGAAGACTGTTGCGATCCCCTATACTTGTGGGTCATCAGGCTCTTGCCCGTCTGTGTGGGCAAAACATCAACCAGATCAATGTCACTCGCTTTGCTTACTACTCAAGGCATGATTCTATGGGACAGCCATTGGAGGTGCCAGGACATCCGGAGCTAAAGCATCAGGTGGATTATCTCGACTTCATGATGTATGATAGGCAGAAGGAGTTGGACAATGCCCGCGCCTACGCCAACCACAACCATGCCATTGCAGTCAGGAAGAACTAGACCCTCGCCATCCTTGTGAAGGAGCGCAAGTCACTTCACCGTCTGCGTGACAAGAAGGATCGCAGCATTGCCCGCCTTCGTCACAAGGTGTCATCTTTGGAGGAGACCATCCATGAGCAGGACATGAAGCTTGAGGAGAGGGAGAACGAAGGGGAAGATATCCATGGAGATCCCTACTCATATCTCAGTGATGATGATGACTACTTGGAGGACATGGACCAGGAGTTCCACACTGATGATGAGGACCGCGACTTCATTGATGATGAAGAAGCCACCAATTCTAATGAGTAGTAGCACTTGAGAACTATCGTAGGTGTGAGTTGTATCCGGTCCCACTGTATCATAGCTTCACAGAATGGTTCCTAAAACCATCTATTATCCTAGTGTGGTGTGTGTTTGTATTGGGTGCTATGAATGAATGAATGAATGAATGAAAAAAGTTGCTAGTTGGCAAAACTAGAGTCAAACTCAAAGTTTAGAATATTTTCAAAAACAAATCCCTGAACCTTAGAAATTTCCCTCTTGTCTCACTATCTATCTCAATCTTCAGATGACTCGCAGAAATCCCGGAGGAAGCAGTTCATCTCAGGATCCAATGCTGCAAATCCTACAAATATTGGTTGCTGACTATGAAGCTGGAAGAGCTGAAAGTAAAGCTAATTTAGCCATCCTTCAATAGATAGCTCAGATGGCCCATAATAATCAAGGCCATGGAAACCAGGATAACCATAGATCCAAGCTCAAGAACTTTCAAAACACCAATCCCCCCATATTTAGTAAGTCTGAAGAGCCATTAGATGTTGACGACTGGCTGCAGACCATGGAGAACAACTTAGAGGTCGCAGGAGTGGAGGCCAATGAGAAAGTATTGTTTGCCACCCATTATCTGGCAGGTGATGCAAGAGCTTGGTGGAATAGAATTCATACCATGAATGGAGGACAGATGATGGCTTGGGATGAATTCAAACTCAAGTTCAGCCGAACCCATGTGCCACCGGGTTTGATTCTGTGGATGAGGGATGAATTCAAGGAGCTGAAGCAGGGAAGGATTACTGTGGTAGAGTACCGTGACAGATTTCTGTCTCTGTCTAGGTATGCCCCTGATGAGATTGGTACTGAAACCAAGAACAAGGAGAGATTCTTGAATGGTCTGCACGATGAGATACACACAGTGCTGGTCAACATTCCCTTCGCTAACCTTGAAGCCTTAGTGGATTCTGCAATCCAGATGGAAGGCAAGATCAACCAAGCCAACGAGAATCGCAGGTGTCAAATGATGTATCAACCAGGATCCCACCATACCCCTAAGTATTGCCCCAACCTGTCTGCAGGATATGCCCCGAGAAACAATATACCCCTTATGTCCCGTCCGAACTATCCCAACCGTGGAGGAGGAAACCCAAGGTCTGGAGGAAACCACAACAACAACCCTAGCAATTCCAACAATTTCAACCGTGCACCGCCCAAGTCCAACAACAACGCCAACAACAATAATAATGCCCCAAGAACTGGAAGTAATGTCGTGCATGTTGCAGGAAAAGACAAGTCTCTGATTACTTGTTTTGAATGCAGAGTCAAGGGACACTACTCCAACGAGTGCCCCAAGAAGCTTGCAGCAGCCATCAATGTGAATGCACCAGCTCAGCACCAATGTCGTGTTCAGACTGGAAGGATATTTGCCCCAGGGAACTCGCTCAACCGTAACGGCCGTCTGTTTTACATGAATGCTGAAGAAGCTCGGGAACACTACAAGAAATGTGTTAATCTATGACCTTCTAATAGTGACCGTGGATCAAATCGTCATAGATCTATGACGATTTTCCAACAGATGGTCGCAAGATGTTAGAAGAGGTCAGAACCCTGAAAAATTAAGATGATTTGACTAAAAACGTCATACGTTGACTAGGTAAAATCGTCATAATCTGCCTAATACAGAGTACGACATTATTTGTAGCCAATTGCGACGATTTAAATTGATCTTAATGTCTAAAATAGAGTAAATTGCAATAAGTAAGCCTACGTGTCAACAATTTAATCCAAGTGGCATGTCTATGTGTCAATTTTTTGCCTATATAAAGTGTCTATGTCAAATTTTATTGGCCAACATGGACACCACATAGACATGCGTGCACGCGTACTTATTTTGAAATAATTAAGCAAAAATATGGACTACAGGGATCGAACCTGCACCCCTCACCCAACAAGCGCACACAACCACTAGCCACTCCACCTTCTCTTCATATTACCTGCGCGTCGGAGTATATATAAGATGCACACGTTTTTTTTTGGCAGCCAGGGAAGGAAGCAGGCCTGCTCATAGGAGTTTAGCTCTAGGTCGTCAGGTCCTTCGCGCGGTAATTTTGGTGCGGGCCAGCTCGGCTGGTTCGGTTAGGACAGATTTTTTTCTTTTTCATAATTCTTTTGTATATTTTTCATATGATGTCTAAAAGAATTAATTTTGGTCTCTAAATTTTTATAAAATCTAGTAGATCATATTAGGGTGTTGATTATGAATGTTTCATTATTTAAAAGTAGTTGATTTTCTAATCCCACATTATTCCATAATAGGGACAATATCATAATTCAAAATACGATTTTGAAATTAGGAGTTTGAATTAAACATTTGGGGATTGGGTCTTGCTAAACCCTTAATATATATATGATAAAACATCATATTTTGAGTCTAAAAATGATTTTTTCCAAAAATCATGGGCATCGTATCATGTACCTGTAGTTCAAATCGGACCACTTTCTACCGATTCGGCAGGAATTTGTCTTTTTCGCCAGGGGTGTACGGAAAGGTTTGAGATGCCCCGGTTGGGACATTTTTCCATGTAAGGTGGTCTAATATTTTTAAAAAATGTGTCGGTACCATTCTAAAACTGTCATTTGGTGGTTGCTTCACAAAACGCCCCGTTTTTTGCGCTCGGAAAATGGAAAATGGATTCTACGTGCGTCGAAAAGGAAAAATTCCTCCTGTAACATTGTTCTCCATCACAATATGCACATGCATACAAAATACGGGCACATTATCACAAACTATGTCGTGATTCTTGCCATAACACTGGTGGTTTGGCCCGAAAGCCATGAAACCTCGAACATGATAACTCATTTCTGAGAAGGGTTTTTCGAGACACTTGCAAAACACCAAGTTTGGTATTTTTACTTGCAACTATATCACATAATATGACACCACGCGAAGGATTTGCATTGATCGGATCGTTTTTGAATTTTTTATGCCCGTTTCAAACTATGGTCAAAACGGCGGGCATGAAGGTTGTTAGCTCGAGGCTGAGCCTCGCAAAACTTGCATTGGATCTCTGATGAAACATTATATTGTGAGTCTAAAAATGATTTTTTCCAAAAATAATGAGCATCGGATCATGCACCTGTAGTTCAAACCGGACCCACTTCCTACCGATTCGGCAGGAATTTGTCTTTTTTGCCAGGGGTGTAAGGAAAGGTTTGAGATGCCCCAGTTGGGACATTTGTCCATGTAAGATGGTCTAATATTTTTACAAAATGTGGCGGTACCATTCTAAAACTGTCATTTGGTGGTTGCTTCACAAAACGCCCCATTTTTTGCGCCCGGAAAATGGAAAATGGATTCTACGTGTGTCGAAAAGGAAAACTTCCTCCTGCAACATTGTTCTCCATCACAATATGCACATGCATGCAAAATACGGGCACATTATCACAAACTATGCCGTGATTCTTGCCATAACACTGGTGGTTTGGCCCGAAAGCCATGAAACCTCGAACATGATAGGTCATTTCTGAGAAGGGTTTTTCGATACACTTGCAAAATACCAAGTTTGGTATTTTTACTTGCACCTATATCACATAATAAGACACCACGCGAAGGATTTGCATTGATCGGACCGTTTATGAATTTTTTATGTCCGTTTCAAACTATGATCAAAACGGCGGGCATGAAGGTCGTTAGCTCGAGGCTAAGCCTCGCAAAACTTGCATTGGATCTCTGATGAAACATCATATTATGAGTCTAAAAATGATTTTTTCAAAAAATCATGAGCATCGGATCATGCACCTGTAGTTCAAACCGGACCCACTTTCTACCGATTCGGCAGGAATTTTTTTTTTTTGCCAGGGGTGTAAGGAAAGGTTTGAGCCCCGGTTGGGACATTTGTCCATGTAAG
Organism: Avena sativa; assembly: GCA_916181665.1. NCBI lineage: Eukaryota > Viridiplantae > Streptophyta > Magnoliopsida > Poales > Poaceae > Avena > Avena sativa. The sequence continues at coordinate 491,534,093 of OV702294.1, read as the reverse complement.
GTGGTCTAATATTTTTACAAAATGTGGCGGTACCATTCTAAAACTGTCATTTGGTGGTTGCTTCACAAAACGCCCCGTTTTTTACGCTCGAAAAATGGAAAATGGATTCTACGTGCGTCGAAAAGGAAAACTTCCTCCTGTAACATTGTTCTCCATCACAATATGCACATGCATGCAAAATACGGGCACATTATCACAACCTATGCCGTGATTCTTGCCATAACACTGGTGGTTTGGCCCGAAAGCCATGAAACCTCGAACATGATAGGTCATTCCTGAGAAGGGTTTTTCGAGACACTTGCAAAATACCAAGTTTGGTATTTTTACTTGCAACTATATCATATAATAAGACACCACGCGAAGGATTTGCATTGATCGGACTGTTTTTTAATTTTTTATGCCCGTTTCAAACTATGGTCAAAACGGCGGGCATGAAGGTTGTTAGCTCGAGGCTGAGCCTCACAAAACTTGCATTGGATCTCTGATGAAACATCATATTGTGAGTCTAAAAATGATTTTTTCCAAAAATCATGAGCATCGGATCATGCACCTGTAGTTCAAACCGGACCCACTTCGGCAGGAATTTGTCTTTTTCGCCAGGGTGTAAGGAAAGGTTTGAGATGCCCCGGTTGGGACATTTGTCCATGTAAGGTGGTCTAATATTTTTAAAAAATGTGGCGGTACCATACTAAAACTGTCATTTGGTGGTTGCTTCACAAAACTCCCCGTTTTTTGCGCTCGGAAAATGGAAAATGGATTCTACGTGCGTCGAAAAGGAAAACTTCTTCCTGCAACATTGTTCTCCATCACAATATGCACATGCATGCAAAATACGGGAACATTATTACAAACTATGCCGCGATTCTTGCCATAACACTGGTGGTTTGGCCCGAAAGCCATGAAACCTCGAACATGATAGGTCATTCCTGAGAAGGGTTTTTCGAGACACTTGCAAAATACTAAGTTTGGTATTTTTACTTACAACTATATCACATAATAAGACACCACGCGAAGGATTTGCATTGATCGGACCGTTTTTGTATTTTTTATGCCCGTTTCAAACTATGGTCAAAACGGCGGGCATGAAGGTTGTTAGCTCGAGGCTGAGCCTCGCAAAACTTGCATTGGATCTCTGATGAAACATCATATTGTGAGTCTAATAATGATTTTTTCCAAAAATCATGAGCATCGGATCATGCACCTGTAGTTCAAACCGGACCCACTTTGGCAGGAATTTGTCTTTTTCGCCAGGGGTGTAAGGAAAGGTTTGAGATGCCTCGGTTGGGACATTTGTCCATGTAAGGTGGTCTAATATTTTTACAAAATGTGGCGGTATCATACTAAAACTGTCATTTGGTGGTTGCTTCACAAAACGCCCCGTTTTTTGCGCTAGGAAAATGGATTCTACGTGCGTCGAAAAGGAAAACTTCCTCCTGCAACATTGTTCTCCATCACAATATGCACATGCATGCAAAATACGGGCACATTATCACAAACTATGCCAATGATTCTTGCCATAACACTGGTGGTTTGGCCCGAAAGCCATGAAACCTCGAACATGATAGGTCATTTCTGAGAAGGGTTTTTCGAGACACTTGCAAAATACCAAGTTTGGTATTTTTACTTGCAACTATATCACATAATAAGACACCACGCAAAGGATTTGCATTGATCGGACCGTTTTTGAATTTTTTATGCCCGTTTCAAACTATGGTCAAAACGGCGGGCATGAAGGTTGTTAGCTCGAGGCTGAGCCTCGCAAAAATTGCATTGGATCTCCGATGAAACATCATATTGTGAGTCTAAAAATGATTTTTTTCAAAAATCATGAGCATCGGATCATGCACCTGTAGTTCAAACCGGACCCACTTACTACCGATTCGGTAGGAATTTGTCTTTTTCGCCAGGGGTGTAAGGAAAGGTTTGAGATACCCCGGTTGGGACATTTGTCCATGTAAGGTGGTCTGATATTTTTACAAAATGTGGCGATACCATTCTAAAACTGTCATTTAGTGGTTGCTTCACAAAACGCCCCCGTTTTTTGCGCTCGGAAAATGGAAAATGGATTCTACGTGCGTCGAAAAGGAAAACTTCCTCCTGCAACATTGTTCTCCATCACAATATGCACATGCATGCAAAATACGGGCACATTATCACAAACTATGCCAATGATTCTTGCCATAACACTGGTGGTTTGGCCCGAAAGCCATGAAACCTCATACATGATAGGTCATTTATGAGAAGGGTTTTTCGAGATATTCGCAATATTCAATTTTTATATATTTTTTTCTTAAAACTATGTCACATAACATGGCACCACGCGAAAGTTTTACATTGTTTGGACCATTTTGAAGGGATTATTCATTTTCCAAGTGCAAAAAAGAGGTGTTTTGTGAATCGACCAATCAGAACACAGCAAACCGTCTCCCACGGATCGTCCTCAGAGGCATGATCTAGACCGTCCAGTTTCAATCCAACGCTTGTCAGCTCACCCGAAGAAGCACACCTACTCCCCAGTGTCCACCGCATCCCCACCCGCTCCTTTCCCTGTGCTGCCAAACTAACCCTATCTCATATCTCCTCGTCCCCCGCCGCCCACCGCCACCCACCCTCCTCTCTCCGATCCAATCCTCCACCGCATCCTCACCATCCCACCCCCGAGCCACGGCGGCGCAGCTTAACCTCCTCGAAACCCTAACCCTCTCCACTCGCCGTTGCCTGCCCTTTGTCTCCCAGCACCACATGATCTGCCCCATCTCCACCATCCCAACCCCGAGCCCCGATGCTCCTATCCCCTTGTTGATATTGTGACCCTCGTCGGCGGCGCCTCCCCCAACATCCAATCCTCCTCGTTCCCGGGCGCCACACCGGTGGCCACCCCAGACCTCCAGCGCCCTCCTCCCCCCCCCCCGGCTGACCCGCGACCCATCTCCCCTCACGGGATTTCTCCCCTGCGCCCGAACCCATCTAGATCGAGGAAGCGCTCACGCCATGCTTCCCTTCCTCGCCGGTGACCAGGCTTCGACCATCTCCCCGGAATCCCCCTCCTCCCCCTCTCCATGCCACCTCATGAAACCCTAGCCCAGATCATGTCTGTCCGGTGAAGGAGCAGGACGTGGGCATCGATCGGTGTCTGCGAAGGTACAAGGTAGGGCACATCGTTGCCGCCATCGTCCACGCCTTCGGGAGGCTGCTGCACCTCGTCTGCAAGAACGGCTCTATGCAGGAGCTCAGGCTCTGCTTCCACAAGGTCTAGCAGGTACTTGCCACAATCTCGACATCTTCTGAAGACTATAGTACTGCAACTGCAGAACTTTTGTTGTGTTTCTGGCCAGTGGTTCTTTGAGCATGAATATCTCATATTTTGCAGCCGCGGTATTGCGGGTCAGAGGCGACGAGGCATGTTCTAGCAGAGATATGATCCATTGCCCTCTCTATGTCACCCTCCTGTCCTACAAACAATCCGGTAAGATCCACTACAGATGCCACCATCGTTAACTGAAATTGGCAGAGTGGTTTTTAGGTCGAGTAACAGGTTTATTGCCTCCCATTATCCTGCCAGACCAACCACTAGGTATTTACCAATTGGGCATTTCAGGTGGAATGTTGATTGCTAGTAGAATGTTGATTGTTGAACCCTTCTCTGAATGTCTAGTAGAATTTGCATGCTGAACCCTTGTATGCACATCTCAAGTAATTCCTGGAGTGTCTTGTCCTGTAGGATCACCTACTTTGGAGTGTCCTGTAGGTTATATGTTTTACTTGGTGTTTTCTCCTTTTTTTAGCAAATATATAGTACCATTAATGTTGTAGAAAGATGTTTCTTGCATCTTGTAGAAATCTATGAAAGTAATTAGAAAATAGTTGCTATTAGTACACAATTTTTGTGCATCCGCCTTGTTATTTATTTGTGCAACTTGCGCCTACAGTTTTAAAGTTTTGTAGCTTTATATCATGATGTGTAGTAATTATATGTACACATGTAGCTTTATATCCTGATGTGCTTCATTCCATGAATCTGAGTATTAGTTGTTGAAGTAGATTCACATGGTGTGTTTTGACATGAGAAAAGAATGTTTGGCTTGGATTCTCGTGTTCTGTAGTGAAATATGTAGCTTCTGCTGAATTTTGGTTCGCCGATTTGGGTGAAATTTTCTGATTTTCTGGACGACTTTCTGTTCAACAGGGGCTTGGGTCATACTCGAACACCATCAAGAAGGTCGAGAAGGAGATAAAAGAGAAGGCAAGGATTATCAATGACCTTTGTAGTACGTGCACATTGATGTGTTTTGACTGTCCCTAAATTTGGGTTAGTTGTTCCCTTTATCTAATCCTCGGAGATAAAATCTGCATTCCTGTAATTTTAGAAGTTCTGGTTGTTTTGTACTGCTAGTTTATAGTTCTAGTTGTCACTACAATTCCACCTCCTTGCATTTAGCTCAGCGGAACTGTGGTTTTACTGAATTACAGGGATAAAGGAGTTTGACACTGGATTAGCTCCACCAAGCCAGTGGGATCTTGTATCAGATAAACAGATGATGCCGGAGGAGCAACAATTGCAGGTGAATTTTCTTGATTCCCATCATCAGCATTAGACATTGGGATGCTTATGGCTGCTAGTTGTTTTACAGCATTATGCTTTCATGTCGCCCCTAATAATAAGTTTCATCCTTTTGTGAAGGTTGCTAGATGCATCAAGATCATAAGTACTAACACCGATGATGCCAAATACGTCATCAACGTCAAACAAATCGTAAAGGTGCTTCAGCATAGTACTATCTTATGTCCATTACATATCCCTGGAGGTCCAAAATTCAATTATTTTCATGTTCATTTTTGGGTGTGATTGCAGTTTGTGGTAGGTTTAGGAGACAAAGTTTCGCCCACTGATATTGAGGAAGGAATGCAAGTTGGGTAAGTTTCCTGTTCTCTCCATGAATATTCTCTGGTATCCCCCTCTCATTTGGTTGTTTCTAGAATGCTTCTTGCATGTGATTATGCTTTTTATCGACACTATCAGTAAAAGCATAGGTCTAAGAGCGAACTATTTTTTCATAGAAGACTAGAATAAATAAACATGATAGTTACAGTAACTTGTAGATCTAAGCTACTTCACTGATATGCAACGAACAACAGAATTTGCTAAGAAGAATCTTAAGATTAAGGAAATCATTTTGGTATCATAGTATACTTAGTAAGATGACATGACAGTATTCGGACTCGTTGGAGAATTTATCAACAAATCTCATGCCGCGTTGTTACTCTACTATTGTTGCCTATTTTATGATTCTACTGTTTCATAATAGTTGCCAATTATTTGTTATATCTTGACTCTAAAAATATGGCTTTTCCTCTCTTTTCCAGGAGTTCCAGCCAAAGAAATTTGATAAAAGCTTGAAGACCCTATAATTTTAGAGCTAGTTGTATTCTAACAGTCAAAACATCTGGCTGTTTGGAATGAACCATGTAATGACTGTAATAGACTAATAGACTATTCTTGCCTGTTGTTTGAAATTTTCCATATCTTTCATGTTTCAGTATAAATGTTATGTGATGATGAATAGAAATTTGATGAGCGGAATCATCTTATGAAATTATGTACTGTGATTTTCGCATAGAACAAATATGAAAAAAGGGCTGAAAATTGTTCTGGACCAAATATTAATTGGGCTCTAAATAGGCACTGGTCCAAATTATATTGACACAAATGTTTCAAAAAACATAAAAAGCTAAGAACTAATTGGACAGTAAAAAGGCCAAGGCCCAAAACTGAAATATGAAACACAATGGCCAGAGCCCATAACAGTAACGAATAGTGGCAGAGGAAGTAAAAGGCCAGAATTATTGGGCTCAGCCCAAGTAAGAAACTAAAATGGACTGGACTGATTTTGATTTAAGACAATTTAGTTTCATCACGATTTTGCCACGTAGGATCGGCCACGTAGGATCTGACTTGGCCAGGTTAGATGGCTCATGACGATATTAGATCGTCATAGACATTATGACAATCCAATATCGTTATAGTTCATTTGCGACGCCCAGCTTTCGACGATCTCAAAATCGTCATAGAATCGTCATAAACAGAGTACTATGACGATTTTGTGATGAAAATGGAGGGTCATATATAGACAAATTCCTTGTAGTGGAAGCGCCAGATATCGTGTTGGGTATGTTTTCTGTTAACTCAGTACTTGCAATGGTGTTGTTTGATTCTGGAGCATCGCACTCGTTTGTTACCAAAGAATTTGCATGCACTAGTAAGATTCAACCAACAAAATTGAAGCATGTTATGATAGTTCAAATACCTGGTTCAACCACCAAATCTAGACAAATTTGCAAGGCCGTACCTATCAGAATACATGGAATAGATTTTTATGCTAATCTAATAGTACTTGGAACCAAAGGTTTGGAAGTAGTACTAGGAATGGATTGGATGTTTAAACATAAAGGATTAATCGTCTATGCCAAGAAAGCCATAACCATGACTAGTACCACTGGGGTATCAGTAGAGCATGTATCTGAGACTTTACCCCATCAATTCAAGTGCAACAAGAGTCTACCCTAACCAACCATTGACCAAGTCAGAGTAGTCTATGAATACCCCGACATATTCCCAGATGAATTGCCCAGTATGCCCCAGATTGGGATGTCGAGTTTATCATTGAAATAATCCCTGGAACTGGACCCATAGCTCAGAGACCTTATAGTATGAACCCGTCTGAATTAGTGGATTTAAAGAAGCAACTAGATGCTATGCTGGGGAAAGGCTTGATTCAACCAAGTGCGTCGCCATAGAGATCACCTGTTTTGTTTGTAGATAAGAAAGATTGAGGTAACCGTTTATGCATGGATTATCGGAAGCTGAATGATGTCACCATGAAGAACAAGTACCCACTATCGAAGATAGAAGATCTATTTGACTAGTTGACCGGTGCCAAAGTGTTTTCTAAGATTGATCTTAGAACTGGTTATCATCAACTCAAGATTCGCGCAACGGATATTCCAAAGATTGCCTTCACCACCAGATATGGATTGTATGAGTACACTGTCATGTCTTTTGGATTAACCAATGCCCTTTATGAACTTCCTGGATAAGTTTATCGTTGTTTTTCTCGATGATATTCTGATCTATTCCAAATCAGAAGAAGACCATGAGATACACATGAGGACCATCCTTGAAACCCTTAGAGAGCATCAGTTGTATGCCAAGTTTAGCAAATGTGAGTTCTGGTTAAAGGAAGTAGGATTCCTAGGATATATCGTGTCGGCAGGAGGAATTGCTGTCGATCCCACCAAGATTAAGGATGTTGAAGAATGGAAAGCCCCAACCACTCAAACCCAAGTTCGCGCATTACTTGGATTAGCGGGATATTACCGCAAGTTCGTAGAAGGATTCTCGAGCATCGCAAGAACCATGACCCAGTTGTTGAAGAAAGATAAGAAGTTTGAATGGATGGACAAATCTGAAGCAAGTTTTCAAGAGCTCAAGAAGAGATTGATTTCAGCCCCAATCTTGATTATGCCGGATATCAAGAAGCCTTTTGATGTGTATTGTGACGCATCCAAGATTGGTCTCGGATGTGTGTTGATGCAACAAGGCAAATTCATATCCTATTTGTCCCGACAACTGAAGCAACATGAGCAGAATTACCCTACCCATGACCTCGAACTAGCAGCCATAGTTTTAGCCTTGAAGACATGGCGGTATTACCTCATTGGTAACCGATGTGAGATTTATTCGGATCACAAGAGTCTGAAGTATATTTTTACCCAGAAGGAGCTAAATATGAGGCAAAGGAGATGGATAGAGTTAATCAAGGACTATGACCTTGGCATTCACTATCACCCCGACAAAGCCAATGTGGTAGCAGATGCTCTTAGCAGATTGCCGTGTCGATTGAACACCATGATAAAAGAAGCCTAGCCAAGTTTGCATGAGGAGATGGAAAAATTCAGAGTGGAGCTAGTTAGTGAAGGATTTTTGGCTAGCATAGAACTTCAAGCCACTTTGATCAGTCAGATCAAGGAGGCGCAGAAAGGAAATGCTAGTATCGATGGAATCAAATGTCGTATCGGTACAGGGAAGGTACCTGGATTCACGGAAGATGAAGAAGGAGTTCTATGGTATAAAGTACGAACTTGTGTGCCCGTAGCTTCAGATTTGAAACAATCTATTTTGCAAGAAGCCCATGATAATCTTTATTCTATCCACCCGGGAGGAATGAAGATGTATCAGGATTTGAAGGAGCAATTTTGGTGGCACAAGATGAAGAGAGGAATCGGAAGCTACATAGCCAAATGTGATATCTGTTAGAGAGTAAAAGCGGGACATCAGAGACCCGCATGACTTTTGCAACCTTTGCAGATCCCAGAATGGAAATGGGATTCAGTTGGAATGGATTTGATCACCGGTTTTCCTACATCTAGTAGGGGAAATGACTCTATTTGGTTCATAGTGGATAGACTGTCCAAAGTAGCCCATTTTATACCTATCAAGACCACCTACTAGAGTTCGAAGCTATCAGAGTTGTACATTGCTAGAATCGTCAGTTTGCATGGAATCCCCAAGAACATTGTGTCGGATCGAGGAACCCATTTTACCTCGAGATTTTGGAAGAAAGTCCAAGAAGGATTAGGAACCAAACTGGATTTCAGCACAGCTTATCACCCGTAGACTAATGGACAAACGAAGCAAGTAAACCAGATACTTGAAGATATGTTGAGAGCTTGTGTGTTGGAATATGGATCTAAATGGGAGGATTGTCTGCCTTTCGCAAAATTCTCATACAACAACAGTTACCAAGCCAGTTTGCAAATGGCCCCATTTGAGTTTATGTATGGAAGGAAGTGCGTACCCCACTGAATTAGTCGAAAGTAGGAGAGAGTCAGATTTTCGGACCCGACATCCTAAGAGAAGCCAAATATAAAGTTCACAAGATCCGTGAGCACCTTAAGACTGCCCAATCCAGATAGAAGAGTTATGCCGACAAGAGACATTGAGATCTAGCCTTCACTATCAGATATTTTGTGTATATGAAAGTATCACCCTTGAAAGGAATGCAACGTTTCCAACTCAAAGGAAATCTTGCCCCTAGATATATTGTACCCTTCAATATTTTGAATCACCGAGGAGAAGTATCATATCAACTGGAACTGCCGGAGGAGATGTCAGCCGTGCATGATGTGTTCCATATCTCGTTACTTAGAAAATGCCTAGAAGTTCCGGAGAAGACCGAAGTTTCCAAGAATATTGATCACAGAACCATAGAGATCAACAAGGACTTAACTTATCGTGAAGTACTGTAACACCCCAGTTTTAGTTAAATAGTAATTAGGTTTTGATTGTGCATCATTAGCATCATTCTTAAAAATGCATGCAAAGAGAAACACACAAAACCCTAAAACCCTATGTTCCCTCCTTTGAAATTTATTCAAACTAGTTTTGAATTTTGAAATGACAAAAATAATGGAGCCAAATTGAATACAAGGGCTCATAAATATTTTACATATTTCATAAAAGCCTTTGTTGTTGTAAAATTATCCAAAACATATTTTAAAATGAATTGCTAAAGAAGAAAATCAAAACAGAAAATAAAAAGGGTTTGCAAATAAAAAAACGAGCAACATCCAACCAGGCCGCGAAGCCCAGTTTATTTCTCTTCCTCTCTCTCTTTCCTATGGCCCAGTCAGGCCCAACTTCGGTCCAACACGAGGCCCATACCGGTTCACTCCTCTGCCGTCTTCTTCTTCCTCGCGATGGAGAGAACCTGCTCACTGTCGACCGCAGCAGCGCTCGCCGGCGCCAAGATGCGTGCCACCGACCACCGCCGCCCCCGGACGACTACATGTACTCGACGCCGATGCTCAGGAACCCTAGCTGTGTGCAGTTTATCCTCTCCCTCTCTCAAACTCGTCCCCACAAAGAGCCCCGAACCCTAACCTTCGGACCTCACCGGCGCCACGCCATTTCTGGTCTCCCCAAGGTCCATAGAGCACGCTCATGTGACCGCCTTGACCTCCTCTGTCGTTTGCCCCAAGAATCGCAAGCCGGGAGGCTTTCGGGCGCCTCAATTGGTATCTCCCGCCCGAACTCCGGCCGCCGCTGTCACCGTTGATTCTGCCTCCCCCACCTTCACCGACGCCATATTCATGCTCAGGGTGAGTATCTGCTCCTTGTGGACCCTCTACCTTGCCCTCTCTCGCTCTGGTTCATCCCCCCCACAACCACCTGCCGCCGCTGCCATTGTCCTTCGTCGCCGCTGTCGCTCCGACGACCTCCTGCAGGCGGCGCCGCCAATTTCTAGTCTCATGCTCGCCACCACTAGGAACTGAATTCTTGCCTTTGGAACCGAGACGAGCTTACAACCACACGGGGCCTGGAAAACCTCATGAGCAACTAACTTGCCTAGTAGATTCCACAAGTCACATAGTTCGGGCGTTCCATTCGACATATGCATAGAAAACCTTTTGAAAGATTTGCCGGGTGAAGATGCATTCATAATAGGTAGGGAAGCATGGACCAGGTTGCTTGGGGTCGATGGAGCCCCTGGTAAACCAACCTCGCCTCACATCTTTAAGTACCGGCTTCGGGATTTGACCCGTTACGGCGGAACCATACTTATTGCGTGACTCATGGTCTCGGCGAAAGCAAGGTAAAGGTCGTGTCTAACCACCCTCTGTCGGCCTTCCAAGGAAGAGGGCTTATCTAGTGTCATTAAGAGAAGGTTAGTACATGTGGGTAAAGTTGTACACCCCTGCAGGGTAATAATATTTTCGAAAAGCCGTGTTCACAGTTATGAACGACTTGGCAACCCGACTCAAGATCATAGAGAACTATAAACTAATCATAAAACTTGGCAGATCAATGTGTGCTTAAGGATGCTTCCTCATGGGTACGAGGGGGTGATCCTAGTTCAGATGATGATGATTTGGTGGATATCAAAAGATGATGATCAATATTTTGGAGACGTTGCTCTCTTATCCCCTTTTAAAATACTCTGATTAGACGAGCTTCTTCTCTCTCTTGTTTTATAAACAAAAGTGGCTTTATGCAAAGCAACTCCACCAGCCATAAGTCTTGCGGAGTACACCCTGTACTCACCCTTGCTTTGTTGATACTTTTGGCAGAGTAAGTTTTCCCTAAAGAACAGTTTGGTACTACATCGACATTGACGAGTAGCTTGGGGTTCCCGGCCGGCAGCCTAGAATCTATGGGCTGGGACGTCATCGTTATGCTTCAGGCCTCTTAGGCCATTTGTTAAGTTTGCTATACTTAATAGCATAGTTTTCCTTCCATTGTTTGATGTTTGTGGTCAGTGACCTCTGCTTGTAATAATTCGGTTCTCTGCTCAGTTATGAGCTTGCTGTAATAAGTTTTGTGTCGTAGGGTCACTAATGTGTTACCGATTTTTCACTAGATATTCTCGAGATCAAGGTTAAGCTTATGTTCAGACGAAGGTCTGGGATTTGTTTAGCCCTGATCCCGGGGGTGTCACAGGTCTTGGTATCAGAGCAGTACCAACCGTAGGAAAACCTTGGTATTGGTCGATGTTGAGTCTAGTGCTTGTGAAAACTATTTCAAAGATGAAAAGTATTTGCGAAAACTCTAGTATGCTTACTTTACTCCTTATCCAGTTTCGCTCTAACTCTGGGTCATCTTATCTGGTGTTGACTTTGGAAAAGTTTTGATACCTCTTCTAGTCTTTCAAATCTTAGGTGCCTTCTAGGCATGTCGTTTCTAAGCCAGTTGACCTAGTGTTGAGTTCTCTAGAGTTGTGTGTGTTGTGAATTCCTTGTTTCTCTTTTGCCCTGCTTCATCTGAGAGATTCCTTTCCATCATGATCTCTCTATCTTTTGGACCCACAATATTATATTGTTCGTTCCATAATATTCTGTGCTAGGCTTCGAGGTCTCCTTTCGCCTCGTGTGCCTCCTTTTCGTTTGTTGGGTACTTTAGAAATCGTTTCTTCTCTTGGAAGCTATCTCATGATTATTAACTTGCAGTGTATGCTAAGTCGCTCAAGTAGTAATTACTTCTCTTCTCAGGTTTTAACCCTCGGACTTGAATCTAAGATCCCCGATTGTGCTTGATTCAGGTGTTGTGAATCTTGTACATGAAGCTGACCTTTAACCCAAGATCCATCCTTTTGACCCCTATCGTTAATGTTCCCACATTACCCCTGGATGCCTGGTATTACCATTCTAGCCTTCAAGCTTGTGGCCTTTGTCGCGATAAAATTGTGACAACCAAGGACTTCCCCTACTACTAGCTATGGAAGATGTTCTTAAATGGAACCAAATAGATCACGACAAGAGTACTCCTCGAGAGTCTCGCATCTATACTCGTGACTCTGCCACACTTTACCCTTCTCTGCATTGGTTTTCGGAAGATTGTTGACTTATGCATCTACATCTCGGGATTCCATCCTGAGCATGTTATTTTCCCCTTTGTTGTTTTCCGACCTTTGTCTACCCGTTGGTAGCCAAGTAGTAAATGTGCATCGGTGTCTTCCGATGTAAGATACTCTTGTGGTCCGTCAAGACAAACCATTTCGGAATGTCTAGGGGAAACAAACTCCAGTACCTCGTCGTATCTAGGACCAGGTCAAAGTGTTGTAATCTGCAGATCAAGAGGCATTGATTAGCTTCTGTCTGATCTACCTCAAAGTATCACACTCTTTTATACTAAGAGGTCGTGTTGAGTTTTATGACCCTTTAATGAAGTGATGCTTTCACACATCTTTACCACCCTTCCTCGAGCTTTCGCGCTCGTGAGTGATGCATGTGCGTAATAATGTGCCCATCTTAGATTCTAGCAATTATTATTGTTTTGAAATCTAAGGACATTTGTGTCATACTTAGCGTGATTGGTTAACCCTATCATTAAGCGAAGAATTATTGTGCTACCAAGTCCGTTACTCTAGTACACTCTCTTTGGTCTAAGAGTTAGGCTTGTGCCGAAACTCTGAGACTATGTCCGCTTGCCTTACTAAGCAAGTTCCCTCTCGAACTAAGTGACATATCGGTGGTTCGTGATATTCTAGATGTCTTGTAGAAGTATCGCCATGTTGCCACATGACCATGTTGTCAAGTTCTTGAGCAAGTCAGTTCTTTGAACTACACCTTTCTCCAAGGATCCGTACTGGATACCCCTGAACTAGTTGGTTGAGCTTAAACAACAACTTGGAGAGTTGTAAGACAAAAGTTCTATCCGACTCTGTTCCTTCCTAAAGGGATGTCTAGTTTTGTTCGTGCTGAAGTTAGATAATATCTCCTTTGTGGATATGTTATCTTTCCCCACATTTGATTTGATTTGGGTTATCGTCAAATCAAACTCGGTTTCAAGGACTATCTTGATGGTGTTTCTTCTCGTGATGTTTCACTTGAGTACATCTTCATGTCCTTTGATCTGACCAATTCTTTTGCCTTGTTCAAGTAACATGTGAGTCCATCTTTTTGGATTGTCTTGATAAGTTTGTTGTTGAGACCATCGATGGCATCCTCATCTTCTCCATAATAGATTTGGTTCATATGGAACATTTGGCATTAATGTTGGAAAATTTTGAGAACCATCTTCGAATCATCTTGAAGTATGTGTTCTGGATGTTAGAAGAAACCTTCTCTGGTTCACGTGCAACTGCTGAAAGATGTCGCCGTGGACTCAAGAAGAGTTATCTCCATTCCTTAAGGACACATGTGTGTCTTATTGTTAGGACTTTATATGTATGCAGTTATCTCTCGATAAGTTGCTAATACATGGGTCTAGCAATCTAGCTCATCTTTTGGAGCTTTACACTATAGCCCCTATCTTGAGAATCTAGTAACTTTATCTTTGTGGTAAATGTTACAAACTTTCTATTCAGACATGCTGAGTCTGAAGTATCATTCCACTTAACCAAAGCTGAATCTCAAGCAGCAATGATGGTTGGTGTTCTTCAAGGTTTTGACATAGGTCTCATGGTGATTCTGGCAAGATTGATGTAATGGTTGACACAACTAGCCGTAAAGACCTTTTGCCATATTCTCTTGATTCAGCAATAACAACCTTTCTTCATAAGGCATCTTCTATGATTTATTATAGGAGTTGTTCTTATGGTTTCCTTTGTATACGAAGTCCGACCTTTACTTGATGATTGATTTCTCCAACATCAAGGAGAACATTTAAAGTAGTGTTGCTAAATGTCTCTCGGTCGATCCTCCAGACCCTTTATGTTGGCAAGCATCTTGTTGTGCCAAGTAATTGAAGTCTGAGAATGAAGTTTCTTTCTTCTCGTGTCATCAGGAATCTTCTTAACCATTCATATTAGTGGAGTAAAGTGATATCATGATCTTTGGCAAAGATTCTGATAAACCTGGATGAACAAAAAGTTTCCTTCGTTTTCTCAACCATGTTTAAGAGAGACTATGATTTTTGTAATCAGAAGTTTTTCTTGATACATGTTCTTTGTGACTCTTACGAGTCCTCGCCACCAAAACACCTTTCTGTCTTAAGCCTTCTGTTGAATGAAAGAGTGATCCTTCTGTGTCAAAAGTAGTTCAACAGCTTGGTTTTGTTGATCCAAATCTCTGCAACTAAGCTCTCTACTTAAGCTGTTTAGTGGAGGTTCCCTATCGAAGTATGTGGTCATGTTATCTCTGTTGGAAGCTCTCTTCTTCAGAAGCTTCAAAACCTCATGTAAGTTCCATGGTCTCAATTCTTATAAAGACCAACTATCTAACAACTTGAAACCTTCTCCTCTTGTTCCTCCGTTACCTTGATGTGTTTCATGGTTGTCATCTCAGAGTTGTTCTGAACACTCCATCCATGAGTTAACCATGAGATACCCTGTGTGTTGTTTAGTGTGTTCCCTCTTATCTTTAGAGTGACCCTGTTCCATTCTCTCTCTGTCTCTTTTCCTACCTTAGGAATCTCGGGTCGAGATTCTTGTAAGGGGGATAGAGCTGTAACACCCCAGTTTTAGTTAAATAGTAATTAGGTTTTGATTGTGCATCATTAGCATCATTCTTAAAAATGCATGCAAAGAGAAATACACAAACCCTAAAACCCTATGTTCCCTCCTTCTTTGAAATTTATTCAAACTAGTTTTGAATTTTGAAATGACAAAAATAATGGAGCCAAATTGAATACAAGGGCTCATAAATATTTTACATATTTGATAAAAGCCTTTGGTGTTGTAAAATAATCTAAAACAAATTTTAAAATGAATTGCTAAAGAAGAAAATCAAAATAGAAAATAAAAAAGGTTTGCAAATAAAAAAAGAGCAACAGCCAACCAGGCCGCGCAGCCTAGTTTCTTTCTCTTCCTCTCTCTCTCTTTCATATGGCCTAGTCCGGCCCAACTTCGGGCATCTCTATTAAATGATTTTAAGTCCATTGTCTACAGGTTCGGAGTACCCCATATCATCATAACGTAAAATGGCTCGAACTTCATCTCGAAGGAGTTCCGAGGCTTCTGCGAAAACCTCGGAATCAACATGTCATACGCCTCTGTGACGCACCTGCAGACCAATGGACGGGTCGAAAAGGCCAACGGCCTCATCGGCAACGGCATCAAGAAGTGTCTGCTATGGCCACTCGAAAGGCTTGCGGGAGCCTGGGCGGACGAGCTACCCTCCATTCTCTGGAGCCTGCGCACAACGCCAAACAGCTCAACTGGCTACACGCCCTTCTTCATGGTGCACGGAGCCGAAGCTATGGTACCTGCTGAGGTGCGCTACAAGGCCCCACGGGTGGTCGCATACAGCAAAGCCGAATCATCGGCCGCACTCGAAGACGCCGTCTACATGCTGGATGAAGCACGTGACATCGACGCGGCCCGCTCAGCGCGGTGTATCAGCAGAGCCTCCGCAACTACCACAGCCGTTGGCTGCGTCCAAGATCCTTTGTCGAAGGAGACCTCGTCCTGTGACTCAAGAAGGAAGGGCACAAGAAGCTTGAGTCACCCTAGGAAGGACCCTATATCGTCTCCAAAGTCATCCTAGGTGGCGCCTACCGCCTCATGGACGTCGAATCAGGAGTCGAATACTCCAACCCTGGAACATCGCAAGACCGATGCTTCTACCCCTAGTTACCTTTTACTTTCAATAAGGCTATTCAGCCAAAAAATGTACCTCCTCACTTACGATTAATAAAATCTAAGTTCCTTGGCCCAAATCTCTTCCCCTTATATTATTTATCGCTAAAAACACACTCGGGGCTGCGCCTCACCATACGACTTCGTTGATTAACAACAACGCATATAACCTGAGTAGCTGGCCACGTCAGGCTAACGAAAAGGACATGCATACTCTATAATCATACAACGCACTATGTGCCAATACATACAACTTTACAAGGGCATTACAAGCCCACTCAAAAATATACAGGCTTTACATTATCTTGTTTTTCGTTTACAGGACTCAACTATGCTGGAGCAGAACGTTTGTCCACTCCTCAAACACATATACAATTTCTTCAGCGTATTGCGCCACAGCCGCGTAGTGTGGGCGCATGTCCCACGCCATACCATCCGGGGGAGGAGGTGGCCTAGCCGCTATTCTCCGCAAGGTTGACATCGCGGTGATGCAGTCGAACAAGCAATAAGGCCTCCATCACCCCGCAACCAGCTGATGACGCACCAGCTCCTTGACGTGGCCTGTGTCGCAAAACTTTCCAAGAAGACCCAAGAAGCTGGAGGGAGTCGAATCCAAGGGGAACATCATCGCCCAGATCGCTGCAAGGGACGACCTTGCCCGCCTCAGCACTCATAGTACTTGATGAACTTGATCCTACACCGTCGCGAGGACAATCGCTCAGTCACAGTCCATCTAGAAGAATCTACCAGCCTCTAGCTCTTGTTGTGTCAGGCAATTCATTTGAATTGCAACATGCTCCTTCTCTTCCTTCGGAAGAAGATTCACAACTGCACAACATAGTGGGTGAGCTGATATACAACTGCACTCGAAGAAGCAAAGGGTCAAGATGACTTACATTGGATTTGCTCGCCCACCTGTCAAAACTCCTCAAGCAGAAACTCTTCCCTGGCAATGGCTCGACTTCCACACATCCGTGTGACCACGGATGTTGAGGATGTCCTTCTCCAAGCTTCGGACACGATCATGCAAAAACGGCAACTGCGATGACTCGCTCAATGACGGGCGAATGCCAGGTGCAGGAGAAGGTCTAACCACTAGAACCGCACCCGAAGGACCCTAAGGGTGCACAAGCAAACATCAAAATCACAATATTTGACAACAGTCAAAAGAGGCATTCATATATACACAAATAACGCCACTACGTGGCTGAGTAACACTTGTTCATCCAAAAGGAGTTACATGTGCAAAAGACAAAGAAAGCTAGACAAGATAAAAGACGAAGGGACCTAAGCGTCATCACCCGGAGGAGCTTCGGATCCAGACTGCCTACTCTTGGCCACTCGCTATTGCTCCAGTGAGTAGTTGGCCAGAAGATCTATAAGCTTAGGTCCAAAATGCTTGCAGCGGGAGGCAATGGTGGCAAACTCTACCTCAATGCCATCCGCCACCGTTGGCATCCTGGCGTGACCTGCGGTAGATCCAGCTGAGCTCCGGACGCCATTGCCATCGCCAGCCCCATCGCAGTGCCGACCCCCTTCTGCATCCGCTTGTACTTCGCTAGAGCATAATCTATCAGATCATCCGCGAGGGAGTTGACGTCCTCAAGGGAAACGCCCTTTGGATTGATCTCTTTGTAAAAGCGGGCGAGGACCTTCTTGGCCTTGTCAAGAGAACCCACGGCAGAGGAGTAGCGATCTTCGATCGCCACAGCGGCATCTGCTAGGGGATCCCCATGCTCCAGGGCGCTACGATCAAACGCAACGCCAGAAGCATCTGGCAAGAAAAGCAACAAAAACACTCGAATGAGGAAAAATAAGCTGCAAACAAGACACAGAACACTCAAAGGAGGCCAGGGTGGCTTACCGGATATCGCCTTGGCAGCAGCCATGAACTTCTCTGCCATGGCCTCCTCTCGTGATGCTGTAGCAGCTGCAAGATGCTGCTCACGATCTTTGGCCTCCTTCCGCTGGCGCTCAAGGGCCTCTGCGGCATCCTTGGACTTCTTATCCGCCTGCCGAGGCTCTTTTCGAGAGCGTTCAGCTTGTAGAGGGCATCGTTGTTCTCATCTACAGCATTGAAGAGAGACAGTCAAATACAAGGAAAGTATACTGTGAGCACTGGAAATCAAACAAGGGGAAACCTACGAACCTCGGAGCTGCTTGAGTTCACCCTCCAGTGATAGATGCTGCTGGATCAGGCAATTGACCTTGCGAACAAAGGGCTGCAAGGAAATCAATGCAATCGGTGAAAACAAGGCTCGGGGGCTAACTCACGAGCAAAAGGAAAAGCACTTACATGGTCGACTGTAGACTCCGAAGGATTTGTTTTCGTCTTCCACACAACAAGTGCACGAGCCTCACGCCTCGCGGATCTCGAGTCCTCGTCGTCGGAGTTGGCCACCATCTTGGGAAACAAAGACGCGGGCTTCGATTCCGCATACATTTCTTCGAGCTCCTCTTCGAGGGACTCTTCCGAATGAATCCTTCTCGCACTTACGAGGAACCACATCAACTACAAGCTAACACTTAGCATATCAACGAAGTAACAAGATTCAATCAAGAGCAACTTATGATGGTAGGTTGAAGACAGGAGCCTCCTTCTTCTTCTTGGCTGGTGGCTGCGGGGCCATCGCCTGAACAGGCACAACCGCAATGGGGGAGGAGGTCGCACCCTCATCCCCACCATGATGCTCGAGGAAGGAGGTCCCCTTCCGTGTTGGCAGTGTTGCTTCATCCGAATTTTCGCTTCGGGACCTCTTTCGAGTGCACCCTTCGCTAGGCTCGGGGCTTCCAAGGAAGGCGACCGCGCGGGAGGAAGCTCGGAATCAGACTCCGCCTCCTCATTGTCCGGTGCATCCGTGTACTTTTCAGGCAGAGGGGGCACCATCCCCGCTACCTTGTAGCCCTACAAATTGAAGACAAAATATGAAACAAGATAAGTAATAATAAAAAGCAGCAAGCACTCGAAAGCGCTACACGAAACTACAGGTTTCACCTGAGGGACTGCTTTCTTGGCACTGAATGGAGGAGTCAGGGAGTTACCTGGAAGGTCCTCATCGGTTTTGTACTTCAGCAGAGTCCAAAGCGCCCTATCAAGGTCAGCCAAAGACATCTCCTCCGGCAAAACCCTTGTTGGGTCACTGGCGCCAGCATACAAGAACATCGGGTGCACCCTCGCTTGGAGCGGCTGCACCCGACGCTTGAGAAAGGTGCGAATGATGTCGACACCGTTGACCTCTTTGCTTGGCACTAGCTGAAGGGCCTCTACCCACTGGTAGAGCTTCTCCACCTCTTCGGATTCACCCTCCAAAATTTCATTTAACCCCGAACATTTTCGGATGATCTTCTGGGTAGGGTCGAAGGGAGCAAGCCCGTAATGCTGACCGTCCAGCTTAACGTCGCGGATGTAGAACCACTTCCTCCGCCACTGCTGGACAGACTCGCAAAGATAAAAATAGAAGAACTGGACTGAGGAGCGGATTGAAATCCCGCATCCTCCCAGTCGATAAACACCACCGGTGCCAGATTGCCTCTTCATGGAGTAGAGTCTCCGGAAGAGGCCAAAGTGAGGCTCGATACCGAGCCAGCACTCACAAAGGGTAATGAAGCAGGCGATGTGGAGAAGAGAGTTGGGAGATAGATGATGCAGCTGAATCCCTTAGAGAAAAAGGAGCCCACGAAGAAATTCGTGGGCGGGCAGCGAAAGACAACAGATGGTAAACACATAAAACATAACCCGAAACCCTTCGGGTGGGAGCGAGATTACCTCCTAATCGGGGAGGATGGCGTCACCCTTCTCCTTGGAGATCAGGCCGGCCTCACGCAGTTTGCACAAGTCTAAATCCCTCATCTCCGTCTGTCGCAACCCGTCGTCGGTGGTGTGGCTTGGAGTAGCGGCCTTCTTCTCGGCACCGACGGCGCTCGAGCCCACTACGGTGGATAAGCTCCTCTTAGGCTTGCCCATTGAGGAGCGTCAAGCGCGGCGGTGCGAACGAAGAAAGGACGAGGGGAAGAACGTCAAGTGCACAAGAGCTCAAGAAATGGCAGCAATGGTGGAAGAACGAAGCAAATGACGAAGGGGTAAATTTTCCTCTGTTTACCCCCACAGTATAAAAGGGCGAGGACGATGAAGCAGAGTCGTCGATGCAGCAGCCCTAACGCGTACCCTGGATCTCACCATCCACATGTCAACAAAAAACTGAACTATCGCAAGAACGTCGTCCACTATGCATGGAAATCAAGAAGACGACGTAATTTTTGCCATGATTACACGTGACTAGTCAGACGGTGGGACCCACGATCGTCTCGTCGCATCGTATCTACTGTCGCAGACGGTTGAGCTCACCAATCGTCAGCAATGACGTCATCAAAGCAAATCCAGCAATGGCTCGAAAATTTCAACTGAATATAAAAGTACTTACTCGAGTCTACGACTCAACCAACTACTCAGGGGCTACTCCTATAAGGAGCGCTGGCCGCGCACCTGAGAAACTGCAATGGTAACAGCACCTCTAAGAAATCTTCGAGTCCTACGTCGAGTCTAAGACTCCACTACGGACTCCGGGGCTACTCCCATAGGGAGATTCAATCACGCATTCGAAAAGAAAAAGGTGTCATTTGGATAGACAATTGAAGAACTTGCAAATGAATGAACTAAAAGTCTCCGCTCAAGTCTACGACTCGAACAGACACTCGGGGGATACTCCCATAGGGAGCGCTAGTCGCGCAACCTATGAATTATTCGAGTGAGATCCTTCGGACCTAGTACGATAAAAATCTTTTTTGGCAACTTTGCCGAAATTAAAGCTAAGTGAGAAATAGTCTCATTAGTTACCCAAAACACCTCTACGGTGATAAAACTTTGGATTTTGTGTCTACGAAGCAAAGATAAGCCATAAATATATTATCTGATGGCCTAGTAACGCACCAGACTGCGCTCTACCAGTAAACTCTCGTGTCAACAGGCACGATGAAAATCCCGATGGACTCGTTGGGTACATCACTTGAATAACATTGGGATTCGACTCCTATAAGACCTCAACAGCCTGAGTCGAATTACACCAGCACTTGTTTCGGATTCGAGTTCAGGGACTCGAATCTGAAGAAGATCGTGTAGTTTTGTCCTATGACAGTTAACTGGCCCTGATCCGTCGGGTGAACCATGCAGACGTATCAACAATCCCAATGAACTAACATGTTTATTCCTAAAAGATAGGTTCAAATGCGAAGCACCCGAAATATTATAGAGTCTCCGGTTCA
This sequence comes from Avena sativa, assembly GCA_916181665.1. Lineage (NCBI taxonomy): Eukaryota > Viridiplantae > Streptophyta > Magnoliopsida > Poales > Poaceae > Avena > Avena sativa. The sequence goes on along the minus strand of OV702294.1, from coordinate 491,512,761 downwards.
ACTGAACACTCGGGGGCTACTGACAGGGATATACCCTACGGGTGCCTTACATTAGTATACCCGGTTCAGCCCAGGGAAGGCCCACATGAAGAATTGTTGCCCAAGAAGATTTTGGGTGGCCCAAGCCCATTACAAGTTTTACTCCTTGGAGGACCCGTCTAGCTACAGATAGAATTTCAAAGGGTTCAACCCTAATTTGTAACCGACTCGACCTATCCCGGGACCTGGCCTATCTATACAAGGACCAGGAGGGCACGGCGAGAAGGATCTCTTCACCTCATACACACACCTCACGCCAGATTGCATCTGCTTACCCCTATAACTTTCGGTTCCACCGTAATCAAGAATAGACAAGCAGGAGTAGGTTTTTCCCTCCGGGGGCCTGAACCTAGATAAACCTCGTGTCCCCGTGTTACTTGCCTGTTAACCGTCTTGTGACTTCCAGCATCCCCATCTTCTCCAAAACCCAAGTCCATAACAATGGGCATTGATGAGATCGAACCTCGTCATCTCATACAAGCTAAACTCTGGAGATCAGAATCGATCCACCAGCCTACAAGCTCACAGAAAATAGTAGCTGAAAAAACAGGTTAACTAAGTAGAAGAACACCATTGGAACCTATCGGGGTGTCCATCGAGAACATGAACAAAAAACACCTGCAATTGTGTTCTTCAAACGCCTTACATAGCTTGAACCACCGAAGAACCAGCGTCTCAACCAGCAATCGAGAAGACCAAAGCAAACAAGGTTGAAATTTGAGCTGTAGATATTAAGGCAGCATCACTGACCTCAATAGCAAAAGATCTTCCTCGCTGAATCTGAGGAGCGACATCAGAGATGATCTCAACTGTCTCCGATGCACACACCCGAGCAAAAAAGAAGATCGCTAAGACAACCTAGACAGCAATTCTCAATATATCCTTCGTGAAGCAGGCATACTGAAGAGCTGCATCCAAAGATGTAAAATTCCAATAAAACCGCTGGAGTAGCTAGACAAGAAGGCACCATCTCCTCAGATCTCCAGATCATATCCAAGCCTGGTTGATCATATTTCATGAAGGGGATATGCCCTAGAGGCAAATAATAAAGAGTTTTTTCTATGTATCTCTTGTTCATAATACGTTTCTTACCGTGCTATAACCGTATTAATACGAAACATTAATACATGTGTGGTATGTAAACAACCAGGTCTCTAGTTACCTCTGGAAAACTAGTTCATTGGGAAAGTGATGATCCTATGGTTTAGCGATCATGGTGATAGTACCAATTGACAATGAGGTCACATCATTGGAGAATGATGTGATAGACATTCACCCTAAAGTTAATCATAATGAGATCTAGTGACTTAAAAGGTTCATCATTGATGATAATATAAAGACACCATGGCTTATATCCTTTGACTGTGAGATAGTACATAATCGCTGTTTTGGAGGGAAACATTAATGATATCAAGTATCAAGATGTGAAAGTGTTATCATAAAGGTATCATTAGGTTTCCTGGGGAAATGGGTTGAGGAGTTTTATCAAGACTAGGATTTTTGTCGATCCAAGTAACAGAAAGATACACGTGGCCATCTAGTGACGTTGCATTAATGAAACTTGCAAGCGTATGATTGGATCATGGAATGCAACGACACGAGAACGAGTAAACAAGTTTATTGGTAACAAGATCGAACACAAGTATGGAAATACTTGAGATCAAATCTCAGATGAACTAGGTATCGTATGGCAAAAGGAATAGCACTACACAGTCAGGGTTCAAGCGATGAGATTAATCATGAGGGCACGAGGATCATTATGGACATCTAGGTCCTGATGTTGATCATTGATACAAGAGAGTCTTGGTCATGTCCGTAGCAACTCCGAGCAGAAGGGTGGCACACTTAAGGGTAGGAATGCTTTGGGATTGAACCGGCACCGAAGGAGAAACGAGAGAGAAACCGGAAAGCTTCTGGGTATTATCCAATGATGATCAGAAGAGGTCTGAAAGGAGTTTTGGTGTATGGAATATATTAATATATGTTTTTTATATTCATTAATTGAATTAATATTAAAACATATTATTTTAATATTTTAAGGGCAGCCTTATTGCTATTGGGCCACTTCTAGAAGGGCCCAATAGGGTAGGCCCAAGGGAGAAAGGGGAGAGGGGCCACCGGCCAAACCCTAGGGATGGGGCCCAGGGCCAACGGCATCCAGCCCTCTCCTGGCGACAGCTTGGGGGTTCCCACCCCCCAAGCCCTAGGGTTTTCCCTACCCTCCTCCCTACTATAAATAGAGGAGCCCCCCTCCCCTCTATTTGCACCCAACAACAAGTTCTCTCCTCTCTCTCCCAAAACCATAGAACTCTCTCCATTATATTGGATCTAGCCTCTTTGTTTAGTTCTCCACCTCCGCACTACTGGCGTGCGTAGGACGGTCTGGCTTCTTTCTTCTTTCGCTGCTCTGTTGGATCGGATCCCGAGAGACGTTCCTACACCGTACGTTTGTAGAGCTTCGAGGCGCAACACTTGGGGCGCTGTCTTCATCGCTATACGCCTACCTGCATAAGGCATGCCACAGTCTTCAAGGGTATGAACTCTATTCTTCCTCTCCGTTACTTATGTCTACATAGTATAGATCTTGGTGATCATGTTTGTATAGGGAAAAAATAATTTTCTGCTGCGAACCCCTTCAGTTGTATCAGAGCCAAATCTATGGGTAGACATGTCATACGGATAGAACACATTGAAGTATGTGGGTGTTGATTCTCTAGTTGCGACCCTCTTTCATGTTTCTGTCATATCGCGAGATTTATTGATGAAGCGACCCAGACCGACCTTACGCGTAAGCTTACGCGAGACTGGTTCGATGCTCAACATACGGCTTGTTCCATATAAGTGGATAGTGGGTGTCTGTCTCTCTTTCAATAGTGGATATGACCTTTACACCAGAGGGCCCTGAAAAAGGAGAAAAGAGGCAATCATTGAATCAACATTGTGGCTCAAACATTCATAGGTGGGAAGGGGTTCTACCATGAAAACCCTAAAGCCGCATAAAACTTGCAAAAGGATAAGGTAGAAGCGTCAAACATTGTTTTGCAAGGGCGTATGTGACATGGTAATGGTAAGTTTATGAAATGATTGTCCATTGGAGATCTCATGGAGATCAAGGTGTTGCAACCATGTCATGGCACCATGCTTATTAAGTATTTGTTTGCTCATCTTGTTTGGCATAGTATATTAAGTTATATGACGGTAGCTAAATAGGATGATCCCTCTAAAATTCCAATGGTAGTGTTCCACTCGTGTGTGCACCACCAAGAAAGTTCTTCGGTATGAGGCAGGCCATGACGATCGGGTGTCAGACATACCTACATTCGAATGCAATGGGTGTAAGAAAGGTTATAATGCAATACACACGAGTTTGAGTTGGCGAGCCTAGCATGTGTAGATATGGCCTCAGAACACGGAGACCGAAAGGTCGAGCATGAGTCACATAGAGATGTGATCGATATTAAGAATGCCTACCTTTGGAACTATGTCATCGGCCGTGACGATCGGGGGTGATATAGCAACATGGGATCATGTGATCACTAAGACGAATGAAGGGATGTTTGTCTTGAGTGGGAGCCTCGTTAAGTTTATAGGAAAAACTTAAAACATGTGCTCGGTGTATTATGAACATGGTCTAAACTCTTTGCAAATCCATTATAGATGTATCGCCCACCCACCTTCAACCTTAGCTCATTCCTAGAGAAGGACAAGCTGAAAACCGATGGAACAAACTTCACCGCCTCTCATCGCACCCTAAGGATCCTCCTGACCCCCTATAAGCTCAACTATGTCTTAGAGGCAGAACTTCCCGTCAAACCCGCAGACACCGCTACTCAGGATGAAAAGAATATCTGGCAGTCCAAGGCAGATGATGCATCCCTCATCAAGAGTGGAATGCTCTATGCCATGGAGTCGGAACTTCAAAGGCGCTTTGAGAAGATGGCTTCATTTGAGATCCTTGAAGATCTCAAAGCCATGTTTGCTCCTAAGGCTCGGGCAGAGAGGTACGCAGCTTTCGAGATCTTCTTATCTACTAGGATGGAAGAGCATAACAGTACAAGTGAGCACGTGGTCAAGATGTCTGGATACGTTCAACGCTTGAACTCCCTGGAGTGCAAAATCCCGGACGAGCTAGCGATTGATAGGGTGTTGCACTCATTGCCTCCTAGCTACAAAGCTTTTGTGATGAACTACAACATGCAAGGGATGGTTAAAACCCTTGCTGAGTTGTTTGCCATGCTCAAGACTGCTGAGGTAGAAATCAAGAAGGAGCACACGGTGTTGATGGCCAATAAGACCACCAATTTTAAGAAGACAGCAATATCCATGGCAATAAACCTAAGAGGGATGGAAAGCAAGTTGCCCGATCCCCTAAGGTCCCAAAGCATAAGTCTGGTGTTGTGTGCTACTACTGCAAGGGAGACGGGCATTGGAAGCGCAACTGCCCCAAGTACCTCGAAGATAAGAAAGCCGGCAAGTTTGCCGCAAAAGATAAAGGTATATGTGATATACATGTTATTGATGTTTTCTTTACAAGCACCAGGAGCAACACCTGGATATTTGATACTGGTTCTATTGCTCATATTTGTAACTCCCAGCAGCAACTACAGAATAAGTGGTGCTTGGGGAAGGACGAAGTGACGATGCACGTCGGCAACGGATCAAAGGTCGATGTCAAGGCTATCGGTGATTTGTCTATGCGTATACCTTCAGGATTAATATTAATTTTGAATAAGTGCTACTTTGTACCCTCCTTAAGCATGAATATTGTGAGTGGATATTGCTTGTTGCAAGATCGTTATTCGTTTAAATACGGAACAAGTGGTTGTTCTATTTTTATGAATGATGTCTTTTATGTTCATGTGCGTGTATGCAAAGGTTTATTATTACTAGATCTTGATGATAGTACAAACATCCATAACATTGATGCCAAGCACTGCAAGCATAATGACGATAATACCATGTACCTATGGCATTGTCGTCTTGGTCATATTGGCGTAAAGCGCATGAAGAAGCTCCATTCTGATGGACTTCTGGGATCACTAGATTTTGAATCTCCTGATACATGTGAGCCTTGCCTTATGGGAAAGATGACCAAGACACCCTTCTCTAATACTATGGAGCGGGCTACAGATCTGTTGGGAATCATACATACAGATGTGTGTGGACCAATGAGTGTCTCGACACACAATGGGTATCGTTAGTTTGTTACCTTTACTGATGATTTGAGTAGATACGGGTATATCTACTTGATGAAGCACAAGTCTAAAACCTTTGAAAAGTTCAAGGAATTTCAGAATGAGGTAGAGAATCAACTCAACAAGAAGATTAAGCATCTCCGATCCAAACAGGGAGGCGAATACTTGAGTTATGAGTTTGGCATGCACTTGAGGAACTGTGGTATAGTACCACAGCTTATGCTAGCAGGAAAACCACAGTGTAATGGTGTGTCGGAACGAGGTAACCATACTCTATTGGATAGTGTTTGGTCCATGATGTCTTTGACTAATTTGTTTGTGTTGTCTTGGGGCTATGCATTAGAAACCGCCGCTTTCATTTTAAACAAAGCACCATACAAATCCGTGGAGACAACCCCATATGAGATATGGTGTGGCAAGAAGACAAAGTTGTCATTCTTGAAGGTTTTGGGATGTGAGGTTTACGTTAAGAAACTATAGCCTGACAAACTCGAACCTAAATCGAAGAAATGCATCTTTGTGGGATACCCAAAGGATACTATTGGGTATACCTTCTACAACAAAGCTAAGGGCAAAATGTTTGCCGTTAAAAATGGCATATTTCTAGATAAAGAGTTTCTCGCAAAAGGAATTAGTGGAAGAAAGATAGAGCTAGATGATATTGTTAAACCTTCTCTCAAAATACTGGGTAGCGCAACAAAAATTGTTCCGAAACTTCCCTCTACAATGGAAGAAGAAACGAATGATAAAGATCATAACATCGAAGTTCCTCCGGTTCGGAGATCAAAAAGAGCTCGAGTTGTCCCAGATTGGTACAGTAGCCTTGTGATGGCAACCTTGTTAGATGAACAAGATGAACCTAAAACCTACAAAGAAGCAATGGAAAGTGCTGACTCCGAGAAATGGCTACAAGCCATGAAATCCGAGATAGAATCCATGCATGATAACCAAGTTTGGAACTTGGTGGATCTCCCTGAAGGTCAAAAGGTTGTGGAGAACAAATGGATCTTTAAGAAGAATACAGATGCTGGTGGCAATGTGATTGTCCATAAGGCGAGACTTGTCACAAAGGGTTTTCGACAAGTGGAAGGAATTGACTAGAGTGAGACATTCTCTCCTATAGCAATGTTGAAATCTGTCGGGGTTTTACTAGCAACATATTAATATATTATGATTATGACATATGGAACATGGATGTAAAGACCGTCTTCCTCAATGGTCACAATGAAGAAGAGTTGTATATGATGCAACCAGAGGGGTATGTTGATCCTAAGGATGCTCGAAAGGTATGCAAACTTGAACGGGCCATTTATGGACTAAAGTAAGCATCCAGGAGTTGGAACAAGCGATTTGATCAAGTGATTAAGAGTTTTGGATTTGTCCAAAATAATCAAGAAGCTTGTGTTTATAAGAAAGTAAGTGGGAGCTCGGTGGCATTCCTAGTGGTATATGTGGATGACATACTACTGATTGGGAATGATGTGGATTTATTAGGAAGCGTGAAAGAATATCTGAGCAGTCAGTTTTGATGAAGGATTTTGGTGAAGCAGCATATATATTAGGAATTAAGATCTATAGAGATAGATCGAGACGTCTTATAGCGTTAAGTCAAAGTACATACATAGATAACATTTTGAAGAAGTTCAAAATAGAAGATACCAAAAAGGGTTTTGTGCCTCTTGTGAGAAATGTGAGGTTGAGTAAGACTTAATGTCCAGCAATAGATGCTGATAGAAAAAAGAATGGCTAATGTCCCCTATGCCTCATCCATAGGTTCTATCATGTATGCTATGCTATGTACTCGACCCAATGTGGCCCTAGCTCTCAGTTGGACAGGTCGTTTCCAAAGTGATCCAGGAGTTTAACATTGGAAAGTTGTAAAGAATATCCTGAAGTGTCTGAAAAGAACTAAGGATATGTTCCTAGTCTTTGGAGGTGATGATTGATACGCCCAATTTGCATCACCTTTCTATATCATAATTTACCTCTATTCATTGATATTTGTCTTATTATGAGGTATTACTTATGGCTTTTCATCTGTTTATGCATGTTGGATGATTCTTGGAGGATGGACTATCGGAGTCTGGATTTTGATGGAAAAGAAGGCGTTTCGGTGCAATTTTGCAAAGATCAGAAAAATATGGAAACATATTGTTTTAACAGAAGACGAAGGAAGCCAGAAGGAGGGACGAAGTAGGGACTCAGGGGGCCCACACCCCCTAGGCGCGGGACCACCTAACCCCGCGCCTAGGGCAGGTGTGGCCCACCTGTCCGGCCACCGACTCCGCCCCTTCGCCTATATCTTCCCTACGGAACCCTAAGTCTTAGGGAGCGACCACTGATTGATTTCCGCCGCCTCTAGGGGCGGAAAACACCGAGAGAGAAAGATCTCTCCGGCAAACAGATTTATGCCAGGGGAATTCCTTCCCGGAGAGGGGAGACCGTCGCCATCAACACCGTCATCAAGCTAGGCTTCATCGGGATCATCATCATCATCCACACCATCATCTCCACCAGCACCATCATCACCACTCCGTCCCGCTGTAAAAATTGTGTTGGATATTGCTTTAGTTCTTAGGGGAAACTTTCTCGGTGTTGATTACTATTATAGGTGATGCCTGTGAGTGGAACCATTGGATTATTGTTTATGTTCAGATTGTTATCCATTATCATATCATCTTTGATCTTGATCCATATGATGTCTTGTGAGTAGTTTGTCTAGTTCTTGAGGACATGGGAGAAGTCATGTTGTTAGTAGTGAATTTGTGATGAGTTATTATTCAATGGTTTAGTATTTAAGTTGTGGTGCTATTCTTCTAGTGGTGTCATGTGAACGTCGACTACATGACACTTCACCATTTATGGGCCTAGGGGAATGCATTGTGTATTGGCTACTAATCATGGGGTTGCCAGAGTGACAGAAACCTGAACCCCCGTTAGGACACCTTTGCACAAGGGAGTGTAGGATCTCAGAGTTTAAGGTTGTGGTTAGATTTATATCTTAATTACTTTCCTATAGTTATAGATGTTTGCAGGGGGTTTAATCACAAGTATGTATTAGTCCTAGTAAGGGCGGTATGTTAGCACAGGTTCACCCACACAACACTTACAAACACCAAAGAAGAGTACTCAGCTATTTGAAGCGAAAGCACTTGACAGAATTCCCATGTGTCCTCGAGAATGTTTGGTCCTTATAAGTATTTCCACCGGCTTGTCCTTTGCTAAGAAAGGATTGGGCCACTTGCTCTGTTTGTTCGTTACCTTTGTTATTTGCACTTTGTTTTGTTGCCTTATCAGAAAACCACTAAAAACACGTTTGATAAGTATTTGCAGAGAGTTCCTGCTCCACACCTCTGTTCAGCACCTTCTGCTCCTCGTTGGGATCGACACTCCTATTTATCGAAAGTACTATGATACACCCATATACTTGTGGGTCATCAATGATGTAGCTCTAAACGTAACTAGTTATGTGGATGCGAGCTGGCACACGGACTCCGATGATTCGAAGTCTCATAAGGGATTCATCTTTTTAGTGAATGGTGGCGCAGTAACCTGGATAAGCGTGAAGCAACCAGTGGTGGCACAGTCTTCAATGGAGTCGGAATATATCACAGTTAACTCTGTGGAAAATAAAGTTGTATGGCTACAGAATTTCATCATCAAATTGGGGGTTATTCCTAATGCGGATGAATCTGCGACAATCTACTGCGACAACACAGGTACCATAGAAAACGCGTCGGAACCAAAAACTCATTCCATAGCCAAGCACATCCAGCTTAGGTTCCATGCCATTAGACAAAATGTTGAGAATGGTGAAGTAAAGATTTTGCGAAGTGCATACGGATCTGAATGTCGCATATCCGTTGACCAAAAGTATTCCACAAACCAAGCATGAGCAACACCGGGATAGTATTGGTGTTAGGTCATTGCCTATTGTAAAACTAGATTAATGTGTACTCTAGTGCAAGTGGAAGACTGAAGGAGATATGCCCTAGAGGCAAATAATAAAGAGTTTTTATTTGATGTATCTCTTATTCATAATACATTTCTTACCGTGTTATAATTGTATTAATATGAAACGTTAATACACGTGTGGTATGTAAACAACCAGGTCTCTAATTAACTCTAGAAAACTAGCTCATTGGGCAAGTGATGATCTTATGGTTTCGAGATCATGGTGATAGTACCAATTGACAATGAGGTCACATCATTGGAGAATAATGTGATAGACATTCAACCTAAAGTTAATCATAATGAGATCTAGTTACTTAAAAGGTTCATCATTGGTGATAATATAAAGACACCGTGGCTTGTATCCTTTGACTGTGAGATAATGCATAATTACTGTTTTGGAGGGACACATTAATGATATCAAGTATCAAGCTGTGAAAGGGTGATCATAAAGGTATCATTAGGTTTCCTAAAGAAATGGGTTGAGAAGTTTTATCAAGACTAGGATTTGTCAATCCAAGTAACATAAAGATACACATGACCAACTCGGTGACGTTGCATTAACGAAGCTTGCAAGCGTGTGATTGGATCCTGGAATGCAACGGCACGGGAACGAGTAAACGAGTTCATTGGTAACGAGATCGAACACAAGCATGGAGATACTTGAGATCAAATCTTGGATGACCTAGGTATCGCATGGCAAACACTACACAATCAGGGTTCAAGCTTTGAGATTAATCGTGAGGGCATGGGGATCATTATGGACATCCAGGTCCTGATGTTGATCATTGATACAAGAGAGTCTTGGTCATGTCCGTAGCAACTCCGAGCCGAAGGGTGGCACACTTAAGGGTAGGAATGCTTTGGGATTGAACCGACACCGAAGGAGAAACGAGAGAGAGAAACCGAAAAGGTTCCGGCTATTATCCGATGATGATCGGAAGAGGTCCGAAAGGAGTTTTGGTGTATGGAATATATTAATATATGTGTTTTATATTAATTAGTTGAATTAATATTAAAACATATTTTATTTTTATATTTTAAGGGCAGCCTTATTGCTATTGGGCCGCTTCTAGAAGGGCCCAATAGGGTAGGCGACAAGGGAGAAAGGGGAGAGGGGCCACCGGCCAAACCCTAGGGTTTCCACCCGCGTGGTGGGGCCTAGGGCCGGCGGCGGCGGCTTGGGGGTTCCCACCCCCCAAGCCCTATGGTTTGCCCTACCCCCTCTCTACTATAAATAGAGGAGCCCCCTCCCCTCTATTTGCACCCAACAACAAGTTCTCTCCCCTAAACCCTAGAGCTCTCTCCATTAGATTGGATCTAGCCTCTTGGTTTAGTTCTCCACCTCCGCACTACTGTCGTGTGTAGGACGGTCCGGCTTCTTTCTTCTTTCGATGCTCTGCTGGATCGGATCCCGGGAGACGTTCCTACACCGTACGTGTGTAGAGCTTCGAGGCGCAACACTTGGGGCGTTCCTACATCGAACTGACCGAATTTTACATGAGACTATCTGAAACTCCAAATTTGTGTGATGTGCATGAATTATGGCATTGTTGAATGGTCATCAAAGTGCTATTGTAGAGTTGCTACATTTTATTAGGATTGTTGCACGTTTATTTCTTCCACTAAATGATAACATATGTATTAAAATATTTAAAATATAGTTGAAATATTGTCATATTTTTAATAAGTAATGTCTATCTTTTGTGTTGACAATATTGGCCATGTTATTCGGTCATGACCGAACCCGAACCCGAATTACTAGGTACCTGAATTTTTCGGGTATTAAAACTATCAAGTATAATTCGGTCTTTATTTTTTTAAGGACCGAATTTAAAATAGACCGAAATACAAAGACCGAATTATCGGTCATGACCGAACGCCCACCCCTAATGTAGAGACGAGGGCTCACACCAAGCAAAGCCACCATCGCCTTCAACCGAAGAGGTCGAGGGAGCCATGCCCTGGGCGACTGCCTGCCACCGCGTCGATGCGACAGGACGAAAGACCCTCCACCTCCTCTCATCGCCAAGATGGTGTAGTTCATTCCCCCTTCCCCTCGTCACCACGACCGACCGAAAGAGGAGCGAGGAAGAGAGCAGCTCCACAGAAGAGAGAGGGCGAGCTGGCTTTATTGAAGGAGATCCCAAGCCTCCAGACCACCACCACCCACTCCGCCCGCCAGAGAGATAGAAGCCGTCACCGCAGCTAGATGTGCTAGATCTGGCCAGAATAGACTGGCAGCCTACTCCTAACTACTGGCATGAAGCCAAAACACATAACCCTAGATCTAAGAACAACTCCGGCGCACCAGCGGAGAGGGCTCAGGATCAGGCCGGCCACTCGCTGGCGACTCTCAAAGCACAGAAGAAAGGGGAGCTGAGTCAAACGGAAAGTACAGAGATCTCGGTTCCTATAGCTAGTTGGACAGAGTAACATGCTGAACTAGTCAAATCTAGGACAAGTTAGCCGCTCAGTTCTGTCGTATTCAGAGCAAGCCCTCACGGTAGCGGTCCATGTCCATTCCACATCTTCTATCACAGAGGCATTGTCTGCAAGCATTTCTCAATTATCTCGAATCAGGATTCTACTATACACCATGTCTCAAATTATTCCCATTACAGCTGCTGTGTTTACAGATGAATCAATAATGTTAATACAAGCTACAATGATTAAATAATCAAGACACTTTCGCCGAAAAATTAATCTAAGACAACAACTCAGGGACCTATTGCTATCCAACATGCCCTGTATGGGGGAGTCAGGTTGTCACACTACTACAGCTATCCAACATGCCCTGTAATGTTTTGCTGAACGACCAGAGTCAGGAAGAATATAACCTACAACTCCCTCCTCCTGGTACTGCGCCTGACTGAGCTTGTATCAATCAACCTTTTGACGGACGAAGGTTGTGGAGTGGACAGCCCCATAGATTCTGGGATGTCTAAGTCAGCGTTCGCCACCGAGCCAGGCACCTCGTGATGCTTCTGCAACAGGTCGTGCATCGGATGGATTTCGATTCTGACTTTCTCCACCTGAAAGAGGAACTTGGAAGTTGAATTCCTTCTATAAAGTGCATTGCACAAATAAACGATCACAAGCAGGTACTAGAAACAGTTCTGATGGACAATGTTTAGCAAAATTGTCTGACTTCTACAACAAGACATGGGTGCTCAACACGAGATTCTGGCTTCTCTACTTGATGATTCACACCACAACACTTCCATACTAATACCGGACAAGAATCGAACTTAGCCTACGAAACAAGTTTGGGGTTTTATTTAGGAATACTACAAAAACAGTGGCTCTACAGGAAATCATTTCTTGTTGAGGATTACAGTGAACGAATTGCAGGTTTCATGTGATGAGCTGCTATTGCTTCCATGCATTAAACGTCCAGAATGACATGTAGATCTATTCCAATATTTAACACACTAGTACCATAGGTTAGTACTCCCTCCGTTTCAAAATATAAGATGTTTTAGCTTTGTGAAGCAAATGTATCTAGACTACTTTTAGTCACTCAGGTTTGGAATGAATCTACACACTAAAAGAAGTCTATATACATTTTCTTTACAAACCTAAAACATCTTATATTTTGAAACGGAGGGTGTACTACTCTTTCAGTAGAACTAAGCAATATACCTTGTAATTGCATGCTTACTCGCTATATGTGACGAAACTTGGCCAGATTGTGCGCGCCTATTATGTTGGTTTATGACGTACATTTTAAAGGTATTATCTCCATCTTGGAGACTTGGACTGATAGTTGTATACCTCTTACTTATCTAATGGAAAACAATGGAACTATTTTGCATGCTCTTCAGAACAATGAAAAGAAGTGTGGCAAGCATAGTGCAGATCTCCACACTTTCTTTCTGTGTCATGCCACACGTCCACACCTGGTTTAGTCTAGATGAACTTGGGGCCAAAGATCCTATGAAATGGATTTTCTACCGACTTTAAAGACACATATAAAATGCACTACAAGTAAATGTAACTCTACAAATCACAAATGTTCACTTCAGAGCTGTGGTACCATACCAGTTCCTGATGAAAAGCATGAGAACGAGCTTCAGTCAGTCTTTTCTGCAGATCGATTTCTTTCTTACTTCCATACTCAGAGTTTTCCATTTCATTTCCCCTCTCTTCCAATTCTCGATATAACTCTGACACAAAACATCAGTTACCGTGGAGCTCCAACAAATTTGCAGTCACAACATGACAGGCAAATGAAGAGGTAAAATAACCAGCATAAGAAACGAAATGAAACCAAAGTAAAGATAGGGCTTCTATAACAACTTGAGTTTTAATTATCGGGAAGAAATCACTGTAACCTCATGGCATACCTGTAAATACTGATAAGATCCAGATTTGTGTTGGAATGTCATATAGTGTCCTCGCTAATGTCAATGATGACTTCAAGATCTCTCTGGCCTGACCAATGTCATGTAGCTGAAGTGCTAATGTACCAAGTATTGTTAAATACTGAGAAACCAATTGGATGTTACCCAACTGTTGGTGTGCTATTTTCAAACCACTTGCAAGGCGAACCCTACATTAGATAGAGACATTAATATTGACAGAATATCAACAAAGCATCTGCGAACTTGTCAAGAGTTTGCTTGACACATAAAAGAGGAAATGTGATGTGGCAGACACCCATGAGAAGCAAATAATACAGAACATTAGCTAGCATGGAGATGGAACTTTTCCTTTTCAGAGCATACATGTGTAAGATAATGTGGGCTATAAACATAATGCACGATACACGTCTGCATTCATCATATTCATTTCACTAGTTACTATAATAGCCCTTACCGTGCTTCTTGTGGATTCTGCTGTCTCATAAGTAAAAGCCCATAAACAAAAATGATACAGGTCTTCTCTCGCACACCAACAAATGAGTCCATGTTTCTGTAAGCAGGACCAATCAATTCTAGCGCCTAAACAGTGAAATAAGGTGAAGCAATGTTTAGTCTTGCTAGACAGCTTGAGACAGAAAAAAATAAACAAGTACACATGATTGATACCTCTGAAGATGATTCTGCATCCCCCTTACAAATGTAGGAGACTGCTGCATAAACTTGGCACATAGATTGCATTGATTTGTTCTCTGTCAGCTGAAATCATTACATTTACTTGATTAGAAAAAGGCAGGAAAGCTTGCAACAAAACAGAAGCAGACTTAATTGGCCTAATATACCAAGATTTGTATCTTTCAGTTATATGCTTTTTAGATCACTGGTCACATGAAGCACAGTTGGAGGTGTAGTGTGCAGAACATTGATGTGTTTTTTGGCAGCATATAAGAGAAGACTAGGAAGTGCATGGCAGAGGGGTGCTTATCCAAAGCAAAATATTGTGGAGTAGAATCCCAACAGGAGGAAATACCTTTAATGCTTCAAGGAAGTGGAAAGCAGCCTCATCAAAGCAGCCAACAGAATGTGCATACTGTCCCCTTAGCATTGCAATTGTGTTTTCACTGCCTTGGAGAATCGTTGGGAAACGAGTCAACCAGTTCTTCATCTGCGCTAAAGCCTACAGGAAAAAAGGCAAATTAATAAGCGTTAGCTAAAGAACCAGTAGATAGGTAGATTTATTATTTAGAAACAAACATATCTGTGCTAATTTAGAGTGAATTGTTTTGTTTTGGAGAAGTGAAAGAGGCTATGAATCAATACACTGAATTGTTTGGATGCGAACAAGGACAATTTCCTATGACGTATTCCGGAATCCCAATTCATTATCGGAGACTCACGAATGCGGAATGGAAAGCGGTTGAGGAACGGCTACAGAAACGTCTAAGCAGCTGGAAAGGAAAACTCATCTCAGTTGGTGGAAGACTAGTTCTGATTAATAACGTACTCACAAATATGGTCTTGTATATGCTATCCTTCTTCCAAGTTCCAAAAGGAGTTCTCCAGCGGTTAGACTATTACCGCTCGAGATTCTTTTGGCAAGGAGATTCAGAAAAAAAAGAAATAGACTGGCAAAATGGAATGTAGTCTGCCGTCCAAAAGACCAAGGGGGGCTTGGGATCCACGATCTTGAAGCCAAAAATACGGCTATATTGGGGAAATGGCTATTCAAGCTGTTAACCGGGGAAGGCGTATGTCAAACCCTATCGAGAAGGAAATACATAGGCTCAGAAGCTCTATCCCAAATTTACTGGAAACCAGGGGATTCACACTTTTGGGCAGGTCTAATGCATGCGAAGAACTCATTCTTCCGCTTTGGATCTTTCCTTATTAAGGATGGCTCAGAAATTAAATTCCGGGAGGACTCGTGGTTAGGGAATATACCTCTCATGGAGCAATATCCAGCTTTGTACAACATAGCATGTAACAAAAGCGATACAATCGCCGAGGTGTTGAATGCTTCACCTCCTAACGTGGCTTTTAGAAGAGATCTCATCGGTGCCCGTCTCGCCTCGTGGCACGCTCTACAAGTGCGATTAGCGGATATACAGCTAACAGACGAGCACGATGAGTTTCGTTGGAACCTAACTGAGAATGATAAGTTTTCAGTTGAATCTATGTACAAAGCACTTGTACACTCCAAAGTACCAGTAAATGAAAACAAACGCATCTGGAAAACGAAGATACCATTGAAGATTAAAATTTTCGCCTGATATCTTCGTCGAGGTGTGATCTTAACTAAAGAAGATAATCTGGCTAAGCACAACTGGCAAGGAAGCACAAAATGTTGTTTCTGTCACCATGATGAAACTATTAAACGTTTGTTCTTTCAGTGTCAGTTTGCGCGTTCTATATGGTCAACCATCCAAGTAGCCTCAAGCTTGTATCCACCAAGGTCAGTAGCCAATATTTTTGGTAACTGGTCGCATGGTATTGATAACAAGGATAGGATACATATACGGGTGGCAGCGATTGCATTGCTATGGTTGCTATGTCTATGTAGAAATAATGTGGTTTTTTATGCTAAACTAGCAAACCGTGCCCGTGCGTTGCACTGGGAGAGAAAAAAGCACATGTAACCGTACAAGAACACACACGCAAGATCTCATAAAAACACACATGCAAGATCTAAGAAAACACGCACTCTATCTCTTGATCCCCTTTCTCTCAACCGACGATTGATCACGTCCGTGCCATCATGGTGATCCGGCCTCCGTTGGCCGTTTCCTCGCTGCCGCACACCGATGAGACTCGTCCCCGGTCTCCTCCACCAATTCCCCAACACATCAGCTTTCGGCCCCCTGTCCCTACGCGCACGACCTGCCAACCCTAGCTTCGTCTTTTACAGTTTCAGCCGCCATCCATCACCGCCGCCGATAATATTTTAGTCGGCATGTCTTCAGGACATATATGACGTATATGACGCACTGATAATATCCGTTCTATATTTGGTCTCTCGTTTTATTGCATTATTATTATTCTAAAAAGGGGTATATTCTAATATTATTATTCTAAAATGGGGTGTAGGAAAATGGTAGAATTTCATGCATGTTTGTGACATGGACGACAACTCTTTTGCATTTCCTATCTCTTTAAGAACCACGTTGTTACCATGTGGTGTACGTGGTGAGCAACTAAAAAAATATTTATTCAAAAAAGAACCACGTTGCCAACCGACCATAGGCTCATATCTTCAATTAGTCCAGAGAATGTCCGTTTAATTAGCCCACAACAACCCCTGGCTCTCGTTTCAGTCTGATCCCGTTTAGTTCGCCTGCACACAGACCGAGCTCTCCCATTCAATTAGGCAACCACTTATTCAATTAGCCCACAGATCTCTTGATTATAGCCCACAATCCTTTCCGTTTAATTGATGCTCGTGTGATTCTGGTACGTGCTGACCCGCAGGCTACCGTATATAAACCGGTGAGGCTCGTCGTGCCGCAGCAGGGTGGGACTAAACTCGTGAGTTGTACCATATTTGATTGAAGGTCAAAGCAACCAGGCCCAGGCCGAGCCCATCGAGAATTTATCGAAGCTAGGAGAGCGACCGAGGGTCATGTCCGTGGCCCATGCGCGCAACGGTTACGTTGGGAGATTCTGCTAGGCATAATCCTACTTGCTTGTCCGTATGTATGTTTTTATTTTTTATTTTCTTTTGACCAGATGTATGTTTTTACTTGGAGACGTGCGAATTTCTCGATTGGGATTCCAATCGGAACAACCTCATGGTATTTTGATTGGGCTAGGCCAAGCTGTATGGGCTTATCGTGAGTCCTAGGAGCGGGTTGGGGCATAGAATGAACTGTGAGGTGCGATTGGGTCACGTACCAAACTCAGTTGACATAGAAAAAATCGTGACACATTTTTTTTCACTTAGGGATGGCACGATGGGTATTACGTGATTTGGTGGGAGGGCAAAACGGTCTAAAAAAAGCGGAACCCGTAAGAAACACTTCGTACTTTATTATTAGGTATAGATTGCCTTCCCCTATGCAGGTTATCTTTCATTGTGCACACTTACTCCAGGAGTGGTCTACTCTTCAAAAACCGGAACACCGCGCCCTCTACACGGAGGTGTTTTCGCGGTTGGAGCAAGTGGCGAAAGAAGTTTTTTCCCATCATGGGTGGCAGCATAGTTTGCGGATTGAACCCCCTCCACCATAGGCTTTTCTTTTAGTTTCATGTATTCTAGGATTTGCCTATGAGACTGATACTTCTATCTATCCCTCTGTTCTTTCGGCTGTGTGCACCTTAGCTGTGCAGAGGCCGGGTGTGGCTCTCTTGATTGTATCAGCTTGATGTAAACTTTTGAGTCTAATAAAAGCGCCCTTTATCGAAAAATCTGTGCTAATTTCCGACCCTACTACACCAGATAAGATGTGCTTATATCAAAGGCAGTTATCCATATATATATATCAGCCTGCGTATCATGAGATATATTGGCTGCAGCAGACAAATTGGAATGGATGCTCTCGTAAGTGATTTAACAAGCATGGTTTTAACCTTAAGCAGTATTTCGAACATATTGGTAAAACATGAGTACGCAAAGGATGCTCTAGTAAGTGATTTATCAAGTGGTTGCAACCTTAAGCAGTCTTCCAACATATTGGTAAAACATTTTTTTTTCGAAACAGGGCATATTGGTAAAACATGAGTACACTGGTTGATATACCTCTAGGGCTTCAACAAATTCTGATCTCGTGAGTTCTACAGCAACACTGTTTTCGAGAAACTGAAGCAAAAGCGTCAAGTACAAACCAGCCGTCCATATCTTGGAGTGTTCCAAATTTTCCTCTGCGTAGCATGATAACACTAGATAAGATTATGGTAGATAGAGGACAATATTATACAATTTAGTTCTCAATTGGTGAAGATAAGTTTTTTCTGTCAAGCATAAAAGATACTCCCTCCTGTCCATATTAATTGACTTAAATTTGTCTAGATTTGAATGAATCTAGACACTATTTAGTATATAGGTTCATCCAAATTTTGACAAATCAAAGTCAATTAATATGGATCGGAGGGAGTACGAGGGAATACTTTATATAACACTGAGCAGTTCCCCGATCCCTGATCTGCCAGTGAACAATGACATGTCCTTTATATGCCATGACTGTAGCAAAACCTTATGGTCCATTCCACAGCTGAACAAATTCCATCAGTCGGTCCATGATGGGACTGCGCAAAGACCATTCTGCTACCACCATCTGCATTCTTCCTCCTTGTGAGTTGATCACATGGGAGCAGAGCTGATCCTAAACTCATCTCCTTGCCTTCTTTTCCACTTCATTCAAGCAGATGAGCATGGAGGAACGTGACAACCGATGGTTCTCGATGAATTTATCACATGGTGACGCGGTAAACAGAATTGATTACCCAGGAATGGAGCTCGAGATGTGTGCTACCAATTTCCATAGGAAGAGTAAAAGAAGAAATAATCAGGTGGTTGTACAGGATGCCACAATAAGGAACACTCTGAACAACAATAAGGAAAAGTCCAGTAGTGCTGATGAGAATTTAGCCTCGGATGAAGGAGCCACTAACAGCATTAGCTTGATCATTGGACAAGATGAATGTGTGATGTAAATCTGCATGGGAAAACATGGGCGAGGCTGCATGGGCAGAAGACGCATTATAGTCACGTCGGTTATGGTGAAGAAAGTGATCGTGGCAGGTGCAGCCGCCATGACACGTCAGCACGGGCAGACCCTGGGGAGCTCCAGCTTGCCCTTCTTGATAGCTCACAAGCAATTCTAGCTAGGCCAGTGCTTAGGTGTCAGGAAAGAGAACACATAGGTATTTGGCGCCCATGGGCATCAATTTGAGTGGTCTTGGTGCAATTGAGCGTGGTACTGATTTTGTGCTTCAATGGGAGCCTAGCAGAGAGAATAAGAGTAGGAGAGTGGAGGCAGAAGATGAGGGTAAAGAGTAAATGAGGTATTACAGAAAAATCTACCTGAGAAATTTGACAAAATGGCAATGTGACAAAAACTGGTAAGGTTCTGCTATAGTGGTGGCACATACTGGAAAGGTCATTATTTAGCAGAAGATCCAAGGAAATTATTCATTGGGATATAGATGTTTGCTGAGAATGAATTCGTACCAAAGCAGCACAATGGATTAAAGAAATGTACGTATGAAGTAATTGACGCTTTTATTCAAAATTAGTGGCATGACTGATATGGAAGATCTAGTTGGCATTGACAATAAGATCTAGGGGTGTATATTTCCATTTTCTTAAAATGAAAAACGAGAAAGAACAAGGAAAGAAAAGATAAGCACGCGAGAAGAAGCTAAAAAAATCTCAATTAAACAACTCTGCATAAGATTGGTACATCGGAGGCCCAGCAGGACTATCTACCATACCCAGCAGGCCAGCACACAGAACAAGAATCAATGGTGACAACTGACAGGTTACATCATTTAACTCTGTCAACGCAAGTAAGAATGTTTTTAAACTGGAATTAAGGTAGTTTCTGAATGAAATGATTTTTAGAATTAACGACGTGATTTTGTAATGGTTGCTTGGAAGATCAATGGTGAAGGAGATAGATGGAAAGAAGCAAGGTCTACGATTGTGTTGTTTGAGCCGTTGTAAGAGCAGTCTCCTAGTTGTGTTGTTTTCTGGATTGTTGCTTGACTTCGGGGAGTCTCGTCTCAACGTTCTGGTACAGACTCTGTTGTATCGAAACTGCCTTTCCTGCTTATTGAAAAGGCTCTTGCATAGTCTTTACAAAAATTGATCTTGAAAAAATGTCTGGAAGACATACGGCATTGAATGACACGGATCAAATAAGGACCATGCATAAGTGAGAGATTTATCATATGGTAGTACAGATGTAGCTACAACAAATGGTATCAGGTTTTCCCAGAAAACAATTAAAAGTTTTATAGTTACCTGTCACGCCATCCACGATCCCAAGCTTCGCTAGTTCCTCTGTAAAACAATGGGAATACCCAGTAAGTACCACTAATGTACTTATATATACAGGTTTCTACAGATTCAGCTTTTACACAAACAGGATAAATCTATCAGGTCCTAAACTAGATCATGTTTAGAATATCCAAGATAAAAATAAATGTCCAAATAATATGTTTAAGTCTACCATTAGCTCATGGGTGTTGACATGGATCAATGCATATACTTCCCGTAGTTACTCAACAAACTTTACATTCCATTATCAGCCAATGTACTCCCTTCCAACTTCCAGTGACGGACTGAAGTGTACCATGTTGCATGACCATACCCGGACAATGAATCTAGTATGCAGGGAAAATAATCAAAATATATACAAGATCATGCAGGTATATTTTCTCAAGGTCATGACAGGCTCAGAGTTGTGTTGTCAAATGGATACGATCAGCACGTAAAAGGTAAAACACAATTTCCTTATTTTGTGGAACACCTGTTTAATGAAACCTAATGGTTTAATAAAATACTACCTCCGTCCCAAAGCTTAAAGCTTCTTTTTTGAAAAGTCAAACTATGGAAAATTTGACCAAACTTTTAGAAAAAACTATCAAGAACTATGATATTATATATATACCATGTGAAAATATGTTTCATGATGTATCAAAGGGTATGGATTTCGTATTGTAAATATTAATATTTTTCTCTAAAAACTTAGTCAAACTTTACGTAGTTTGACTTTTGGAAAAAAATATAAGCGGAGGTAGTAAGATTTCTACCGCTGGGCCATACCACCACAATAGGCACCTAGATCAGTCATTCTAGAAAGTTAAATAGTAACCTTTTAATTTAAAAATAAATGCACATTTCCCATGGCACCACTCCCGTTTATACATGCCTCTCCCTTTATGTTGCAGCGTTGACACAGCCACCTTCATGAAGGTGGATTCAACAAGACAAATGGTCACGGAATGTAATTGAAACAAGCTCGGCCAAGTCATATTTGATGAAACGGCAGCATCCTTCTCAGATCGGCTGACGATCATACCAAAGTCACGATAAAGAATGCTGAGCTCAATCACTTTGAAGTGCTTAATAATAACACCAGAGAGGATGGGACCACTTGGCTTTTTCGAAAGAATCAACAAACTCGGCTGCAATATTTGCTAGAATTGCTACGCGCGGGGTTGAACCCGGCTGGCTTGGAGCACCAGCCAGTCCCCCTACCACTGAGCTATTGCTCTCTCTAAGTAGTTGATAGAAACACAACCCCGTAATGGTTGTTGAGCATATGGAGAAGTCCACACTTCACATATCAGTGTCACTATCACCACGTTTTTACAGTAGACAGGTATGAGGAAATGGTGAGCATGCTCCGAAATGACCTTTATAGGTAGGTTGTTCATATGAACGGTAAATCAAACGCATCACTGAGCAGAAGTTCCCTGGATTCTCGTTGAGTCGGACTGCAATTGCAGCATTGTAACATTTCAATGGGGAGGGTGAAATTGGGACGACTTAGAACATTTGCGGATCGCTTCCAAAATTACTGCTGATCAACTATTTTCCACAGGAGATGTGTAAGTAAATGGGCAGAAATGTTGAAGGTTATATCTGGTTCACACGGACAAATTGACGATAATAAATGGGGAAACCCTTTTAGTACAAAAACATCCACAATAAGTAGATGTGACATTATTAGAAGTTAATTATATCAAATATTCAAATTAAAACAAACATGCAAACACTCCGCACAATAAACCCTAGGCGAGAATACAAATTTTAACCGTTGGGTTCAATAAGCACCTCCGTCCTACTCCCTCTGTACACAATTCTTATAACTGTGTACAGGGGTAGTACAAGGCAAGAGACACGTCAGTACCCCTCAAGGACTAAGACCTAGTAAATCTCATACCCATGGTTGTAAATTAGCTGTGCCCAGTGGCGAAGCCAGCTGGGAGACATAGCCTGAGCAAAGTAGGAAGGCTCCTGGTCAACAGCATTTTGCCCATGGAAAAGTTGATTAATCTTTCATTAGCAGATACTACAAGTTTAACGAAAGATTCTAGAGAGAGCCGGGGCGGGCTATCCGGGCATGCTGGGCTGAAGCTCCGCCACTGGCTGTGCCTACTATATTGAATCATATAACATGTCTAGTTAGCTACAAGTATGTCATCCTTACACACAATACTTCAAATAAGTTAGCATTCAGCAGAACATACCATGGATGATCTGCAGTCCTGACTGTATTCTCTTTCCACATTCCTTAAATATGCCTTTTGGGCGACTGACTGTGACGACCATGAGATCCACCAGCACAAACACCGCAGTCCGTGGGAGCCATTCCCCATGCATCGGAGGTGGCGCCAACAACAACTTATCCCCATAATCCAACACATCATTCAATGTGTCATAGCCGCACAGCGCTCGCAGCTGATCTCTCAACTCCCGCCGCTTATGCACCAGTGCCGCCCTCTCCCTCTCCTTCAACATGGGCTGTGCTAACGTTCTCTCCGCTGCACCAAGTTCAGTGCCAAGCTCTTTAATACGCTGGCCCTTCTGCATCTCGCTCTTAACTGCGGTGTCCAGCCTCTCCACATGCTTTGAGGCGGCCTTGTAGTCGCAGACCCTCAGCAGGTAGAAGGTCTGCAGCAGCTCCGTGTAGAAGAACAGCCCAACCCAGTGCTCCTTCTGCACGGAAATCAGCACAAGACACATATGTAACAAAGCCACAAATTTTACATCTCCTGGCAGCATCAAAATGAAGAAAAGAGTTTACCTCCTCGTCGGTGAGCGCATCCCAGAGCTCGCAGACGCGTGCGACGGCAGCCTCAACGGCGGAGTTGTCCTCCCAGCAGAGCAAGTGGACGTGGAGTTTGGTAGCAGCGAAGAAGAGGTCGAGCTGAGGGCTCTTGAGATCGGTAGCGGCGGCGGCTCCCTCGGACAGAGCGGAGAGGGCAGACGCGGCGTCACCGTCTGCGGCGAGCGCAGATGCGAGTTGCGCCTGGAAGTTACTGGTCCACATGAGGGACGGGCCGACGGGGAGGAGCCCAGAAGCGGAGGCGGACGCGAGGAGGCCGAGCCCGCGGCGGAGCACGTGCTTCTGCGACGGGACGGCGCCGAGGAGTCCGTAGACGTTGGCGAGGAGGGAGTGCGCCAGCAGCTTGAGTCGCGGCGGCGCGGAGGGGAGCGGGTTGAGGACGAGCAGCGCGCGTTCGAGATGGGCCTTGGCGTTGGCGAGTCCCTTGGAGCGGGCGAGCAGCAGGCCGGCGAGGCGCAGCCGCGCGCGGGCCTCTGCGAGCGGGAGTAGCGAGGCGGCGTGCGCGGGGCTGAGCGCCGACTCCAGGCACGACGTCGCGGTGGAGAAGTCGCGCCGGCGCTCGGCCTCCTCCGCCAGCGCGAGGAGCCCGTCCGCCGCCGACATCGACGACCCGGCGGCGGCAGACATGGCAGCGCGTGGAGACGGGGAGGGCTACCTAGGGCGGCAACGGCATGGAGATTTGGGGAATTGGGGGGAGGGGGGAAAGGAGGCGAGTGGGAAGCGTGCGCTGGAAGGAGGAAGAAGGGGGTTGCGCCGCCGCCGATTTCAACGGGTCCGTGTTTGTGTGTCGTGAACTTGTGTTCGGTCGCTGTTCGCATCGCCAACGAGGAAATGGTTCGGGCCTGCATCTCCTGGCTCGAACCCGATATAGCCATTTTTCTTTTTTATAAGTAAAAGTTCCTCCTGGCAGGTTGTGTTTTGAGTTTCAAGGGAGCAAGAGAGAAGAATTTCTTCTTATAAGCAATGGCTTACAGCACAATAATACAGGTGAGTAATCATAAAACTATCAAGATAATATAATGTACAGTATGGACACCTGACCAACCAAAGCTAAGGACGTATTTGTTTGAGTTGTGGCTGGCTAGCTATGATTGGCTGTGCAGCTATGTACGGAAAGCTATTTTTCTGCTGTTTGGCAATTTGGCTGGTTGACTGTGTGCTAAGAAATTGTTTGTAATATCCATGTTATTAATATAACGCGTGCACTGGCATGTTTTTTTACTAGGGATATGTTGGGCTGAAACCGGGGTGGTATTTTTGTGTAATTTGAGTTGAACGATATGTCCAAACAAGAAAATGTTTCGCTGGCAGATGCGGGAAGCTGCGAAAAGCATCTCTAGACGTGCTTTGCCCGGGACGCCTGTTTTATAGAAGTGCTTCAGCAAAAGGCCAACGCATAGTTGTCCGTTTGTTTCGTTTTTCTGGCTTTTTCCACTTGAAAAATGGTCAAAAGCTCAAACAAACACCCCCTAAGAGTGATCGGGGACATCTGAGTCACGCGTCCGATCATGATAAAATATATCCAATGATGATAAAAATGGACATGAGAAATCTATAATCTAACTGTTGTACGAGGAAACAAGAAAGTCCAATCAGTTAGGATCGTATTGTATGGTAATAGAAGATCAGTGACTTGAGTGGAATGATTTACTTCTACTATCTATGTACCATAGTACATAATATAAAAGGTTTCAACAAGCTAAAAAAGAGTATTATATAAGATCACGTCTATAATGGTAGAGAATGCAAGTCTCCTATTAGGCTTCCACATCATCTAGAAAAGACAATAAAATTATAAAAAGAACTACGCATCCTTCGGAGGATCCGAATTTCTCAACTTCCGAGTCTAACATACGACACATGTCCTATCGACCCACCACTGCGCACACGGAAAGTCTCCTACACTGGGTCGCTGCGCACATGGAAAAAATGCATAAAATCAGTCTGGCGTCCTTGCTCGAGACGCGGGCTAGACCCTGGACTCTCACGCCTCTTTCTTGCA
The DNA here is from genome assembly GCA_916181665.1 of Avena sativa. Taxonomy (NCBI): domain Eukaryota; kingdom Viridiplantae; phylum Streptophyta; class Magnoliopsida; order Poales; family Poaceae; genus Avena; species Avena sativa. The sequence goes on along the minus strand of OV702294.1, from coordinate 491,487,419 downwards.
GCAGCTCTGGCGCCGTAGCCTGGACTCTCCTTGCAGCACCGCCGGCATCAGCGACCCGGACTCTTGCAGCAGCACCGCAGGGAGCGGCCGGCAATTGTAACATCAGCGTCCTTGGTTTCTAGCACGAGGCATCACCATTTGTAGCACCGACGGGTAGCACCGCTGGATGACGTTGGTAGCAAACGTCGTCGCTGGTTACAGCAGTCGCCGACGCCGATCACCTGCCGTTGTCGCTGATCGTAGCAGTCGACGTTGCCGGTTCTATCAACCGATGTCGTTGGGCACAGTCGTCGTCGTTGTATGTAGCAGACGCCGACGAGACTTGTAGCAACTGCTATCGTCGGTCGTAGCAGCCGTCGTCGTTGTATGTAACAAACGCTGACGCGACTTGTAGCAACTGTCGTCGTCGATCGTAGCACTCGTTGTCGGTGTATGTAGCAGAAGCCGACGCCACTTGTAGCAACTATCGTCGTTGTATGTAGCAAACGCCGATGAGACTTGTAGCAACTGTTGTCGCCGGTCGTAGCAGACGATGTCGTTGTATGTTGCAGACGCCGATGCAACTTGTAGCAATTGTTGTCACCGGTCGTAGCAGCCGCAGCGACCGGTCATAGCATCCTCTATGGTCGGTTATAGCACCAACAGGAGTGCCCACACGTCTAGCAGCCGCAGAAAGCAGCAACGCCCCTCCCCTATAGCAGCCCCTCACGTGGTCATTTATAGTTGTCAGGCAGTAGTCGATGTTTTCCCGGTGGATATCCATGCGCATAAGGTTGTTAGAGAGAGAGGTAGGGGAGCCAACGACCGAAGGGGGAAGGAGATCTGGGGCTATGCTACGCGGTTACGAGGCAGCAATTCATGGCGGTTGGGTGCTCATACGGAGCCAACGATTCATGGCAGCCACGAGCGAGAGAAAAAAAAGAGGGGAAAGCAACTCATGGAGGAAGAAGGGGTCGGCAGGAGATAAGGCTCGTGGTTGGACCCCCAACCTTAGATGTCTCCCATGCTCCGTAACACATGGCACATGCATGAACCGGAGGACGCGAGCGATGCGATCCTCTGGCGGGACAGAAGCATTTTCCTAAAATTATGCCATACAACCTTTGTATTATTATTTTCATCTCTAATATGAGTTGACTAATTTTAGTAAAAAAATTATGTTAATAAGAGAAACATATGGTGCAATAGAAAAATTAGACGTCTCTTATTTTATAAGGGACCCCACCACTTGGTTAAGGAAAGACAACCTTCTATTAAGGGACCACCACTTTGTTAAGGAAAGACAATCTTCTATTTCTTAATTCCCTCTTCTCCAACTAAACAACAATTCAACATGGTATGTCTAAGATAAGGCCGATGTCACCCTATTGCACATGCCCTAAGAAGCATGAAGGTCTTCGACAAAGGATCATCACATCCAAGGGTGGAGCCAGGATTGAAGCATGAGGGGGGCTAAGTTTTTTTTATCGCATAAAGGAGAAAATGTCAAAATATATTAAGCCTCATTTATAGTTGATGTATCCAACTCTTGTGGCATAACAAAAAGAATGTTCAGATGTGTCTATTTGATGGTGGCTCAGTTGACTGTAGAGCCTTGTTGGGAGACTCCAAGAGCAAAGTATGATGAACACAGCAACAAGTTTTCCCTCAGTTATAAAACCAAGATTATCGAACCAGTAGGAGCAAGGAAATAACTCCAAGGTGTTGCTAACAACTTGGAATTCTATACAACACAAACTCAAGACTTTGCCCCAACTTACAGTAAGATATGGTTTGCTAAAAACAAATGATTAAATGTATAGTGTGGAAGGTAATAGTTGCTTGTAGAAAGTAAACAACAGTAGATGATGTATCAATGGTAAAGGAATGGACCGGGGTCCACAGTTCACTAGAGGTGTTCTCCTTAAGATAGATAACATGCGGGGTGAACAAGTTACAGCGGGGAAATTGATAGGTTGAGAAAGCATAACAATGCAAATACTAGATATCATGACTCCTATGAGATTTGATTGGGCATTACAACAATATACATAGACCGTAATCCAACTGCATCTATGACTAATAATACACCTTCAGGTTATCATCCGAACCCCTTCCAGTATTAAGTTGCAAGCAACGGATAACTGCATTAAGCAATGTGTGTAAAGTAAATAATATATTTTTTTATGAACAAAAGATTGTTGTTTTCTCCCTAGTAGCAACATCACATCTACAACCTTAGAGATTTCTGTCACTTCCCCATATTACTAGAGGCATGGACCTACTATCGAGCATAAATACTCCCTCTGGGAGTCATAAGCATCTACTTGGCCAAGATAGCTACTAGCAACGGAGAGCATGCAAGATCACAAATAACACAGACATGATAGAAACAATAATCAATCTGACATAGTATCTCAATATCCATCGGATCCCCGCAAACACAACATGTATGATTACAAATAGATGATCTTAATCATGAATGGAGCTCACAAGATCTAAACATGATAGCATAAAGGAGGAGAAATAATCATCTAGATACTGTATGGACTCATAGTCCAAGGGAGAAATACTCACGCATCATACCAAAGGCTGGCATGGTGATGAAGAAGGCCTCCGGGATGATATCTCCCCTCGGGCAGGGTGCCGGGAAGAGCTTCAGATCCCCCCGATCTAGGGACGATGGTGGCGACGGCTACGGACTGTTTCGTGGAGATCTGATCGGATTCTTAGGATTTCTGCATCGGGGTGACTTTATAGGCAAAGAGTCGAGGCAGGGGGCCGTCCGAGGGGCCCACACCTAGGGCTGGCGCCCCCCAGGCCGTGCTGCCCTAGGGTGTAGCCGCCTCGTGGCCCCACTTCGTCTCCCCTCTAGACTTTGTGTTCTCTTCGGTAAAATATTGACTTTCGCTTTTGTCTCGTCCAATTCCAAGAATATTTCCTTGCTAGCTTTTCTTAAACCAAAAACAGCAGAAAACAGGCAACTGACACTATGGCATCTTGTTAATAGGTTAGTCCCAAAAATGTATAAAAAATACATCAAAGTATAGAAAAAGCATAGCAAAGTTAATACTAAACAAGCATGAAACATAAAAAATTATAGATACATTTACAACGTATCACTATCGCATAACACTTTCTATCTCAGATAGTTAATTTCTTATAAAACTATCACTCCTCTCACATAATAACTAGAGAATGGAGTTGGACCGACATTACATTTACTGTAAATCTTCAAGAATGCAAGAGAAAATTGTAGGCATCTCAGTATTAACAAACCAAAATAAAGGAAGCATCAAATTAGCAAATTAATTCTTGTTATAAACTAATCTCTCCGTCTCAAATTAGTCTCTCAACTTCCTCTAAATCTGTATGTATATAGGTGTGTTTTAGTTAGTAGATGCACACGAATCTAAAGTAAACTTTGAGAACTAATTTGATACGGAGGGAGGACAAGAAACCTGACTAACAGTAATATACATAGGATAAAAGAACTAGCTACCAGCGGTACCTGTGTATTAATATACCTTGGATTTAGCAACATATACTTGATCATTTATAAATATGGCAATGAACTTGACGCTGCAACCACTTGCTGCTCATCGACACTGCAGCAGAATAACAAGAGATAAACGCCATAACTAGCATCGTAGCATATTGATCGTGTCCTAGAGCACAGCGACGGTGTAGTTGTGGAAGAAGAATAACTGGTCGGAAGGGTAAAACATGACTAGATGGATCAATCGATGATAAGACATGCGGCACTAGGTCGTGGACAAAGAGACCAAAAAACTAAAGGTTAAAGAGCCGATGCCTCCACAATGGGTTGATCATGGGCTTTTGGCTTGTATATAAAAGTATATGATGTTTGCATGTTGTAACTCAGTCTCTAGTACTGAAGTTCCATTAAGGAAAGAAGCCTGGGTAGACGGCCAATTATAGCTTTTAAACATCAACGACATTATTGTGTCCAATTGATTATCTGCCACATGTGCACTTTGGTTTTACGTTTGAAATCTTTATTAAGGTGTGACAAATATTTTATAATAACCTATCCTTAGGTATAAGTTTCATATTGAGGAGCACCTATTGCTAAGCATGGTTAGTTTTATCCTTTTGTGGAGCTTGAATCCAACTTAGTCATAGTCCAAGTTCAGAATCGTCTTCAAATGTTAGAGCAGTTGAAAACTTATAACTATGAAATATTTATGCTTATGATTAATTCTGATAGAGCGTCAAGCGCAAGTGAATTGAATACACCGAGTCTGAATGTTTAGATACTTTATACTTTATTGCACTACATGCAGTAGTTTTGTATTAGCAAATAATGTTTGTACATGCGTCTTCATTCCGCTCCACTTCAGATTATCAGCAGTAAGGCAGTGCCGGTGTACGGCAAGCCACATAAAGAATTTGCAGCGTGGTAGAGCTTTAGATTTCCAGATTTCCTTGGCGCAGGGGAAGCGGATGTTGGCTGCAAAGAAGGGGTTGTAGGCATGATACGTTCGTAAACGTATGTATAATTTTTGATTCTCCATGCTTGTTTTGTATCAACTATCTTATGATTTGTCTACACTTTGAATCATTTTTATACATTTTTTGGAACTAACCTATTAACAAGATGCCACAGTGCCAGTTCATGTTTTCTGCTGTTTTTGGTTTCAGAAAAGATAGTAAAAAAATATTCTCGAAATTGGACGAAACAAAAGCCAAACTTCCTATTTTTCAGAGACGGAGACGGAGTCTAGAGGCTAGAGGGAGGCCCACCCCAGGGCGACCATACCTGGCCCAATCGTGGCTAGGGGGGGCGCCCTATGGTGTGGCCCCCTGGACCTCTACCGACCTTGCCCCTTCACCTATATAAACCCCTCGAGGAGAAAACCCTAAGTACCCGATCAAAATTCCACGAAAAAATCCATAGCGGCCGCCATCTCCATCCCTAGATCAAGAGGGATCCGAAGCTCTTTCCGGCACCCTGTCGGAGAGGGGAGATCATCCAGGAGGCCTTCTTCATCACCATGCCAGCCTCTGGAGTGATGTGTGAGTAGTTCATCCTTGGACTATGGGTCCATAGCAGTAGCTAGATGGTTGTTTCTCCTCTTTGTGCTATCATGTTTAGATCTTGTGAGCTGCCTATCATGATCAAGATCATCTTATTATAATCCTACATATTGTGTTTGTTGGGATCCGATGGATATTGAGTACTATATACAGATTGATTATTAATTCTATCATGTCTATGTTATCTGTGATCTTGCATGCTCTCTGTTGCTAGTAGTTACTTTGGCCAAGTATTTTCTTGTGACTCCAAGAGGGAGTATTTATGCTCGATAATAGGTTCATGCCTCTAGTAATCTGGGGGAGTGACAGAAACCTCTAAGATTGTAGATGTGTTGTTGCTATTAGGGAGAAAACAACAATCCTTTGTCCAAGGGCAATTGTATAGTTTACTTTACACACTTTGCTTAATGCAATTATATGTTGCTTGCAACTTAATACTCGAGGGTTGTTTGGATGATATCCCGGAGGTGGATTATTAGTCATAGATGCAGTTGGATTATGGTCTATGTATTATGTTGTAATGCCCAAATGAATCTCATAGTGATCATCATGTCATGTACATGCATTGTTATGCATTCTCTATCTGCCAATTGCCCAACTGTAATTTGTTCACCCAACATGTTATTTATCTTATGGAGAAACACCTCTAGTGAACTATGGAGACTGGTCCATTCCTTCCCAATGATATACCATCTACTGTTTACTATTTACTTACAAGCAATTACTATCTTCCATACTATATGTTTAACCCTTTGTTTTCAGCAAAATTAGTGAGCTTGACAACCTCACTGTAAGTTGGGGCAAAGTATTTTGGTTGTGTTGTGCAGGTTCCACGTTGCCAGCAACACCTTCGGAAGTTGTTTCTTTCTCCTATTGGTTCAATAACCTTGGTTTCACAACTGAGGGAAAACTTTTTGCCGTGCTCGTCATACCTTGCTCTTGGGGTTTCCCAACAGGTTCTACATCAACAGAGCCACCATCAAGCATTGTCTGGCGCTGTTGCCGGGGAGATATAGGACAGCTTCGATCTCTTCCTCCCCGTCAAAAAGATTTTCTAGGAGAAAGAAGATTTCTGCAAGGGGAGTCTCTCACTACCAATCTCTTTACTTTGTTTTTGTTTTGATTTGTTCCTTTAGCTTCATTTGGTTTGCTTCTTTTTATCAAAAACACAAAAAAATTAGTTCCTACTTTAGTTGCTATTTCTGTTGGATTGCTTTAATCTTGCAAAAATGAATACTCCTGAAAACACTAAGTTGTGTGACTTCACTAGCATAAACAACGATGATTTAATTTGCACACCTATTGCTCCACCTGATCCGGAAGCTACTTTCTATGAAATTAAACCTGCTTTGCTGAATCTTGTTATGAAAGAGCAATTCTATGGTGCTAGTACTGATGATGCTGCTGCTCACCTTAATAATTTTGTTGTACTTTGCGAGATGCAAAAATATAAGGATGTAGATGGAGATATTATTAAGCTTAAATTGTTTCCTTTCTCTTTAAGAGGAAGATCTAAAGATTGGTTGCTATCTTTGCCTAAAAATAATATTGATTCTTGGATTAAATGCAAAGATGCTTTCATTGGAAAATATTATCCTCCTGCTAAGATTATATCCATGAGAAGTGACATAATGAAATTTAAACAATTTGATAATGAACATGTTGATCAAGCTTGGGAAGAATGAAATCTTTAGTGAAGAATTTCCCCACTTATGGACTGAATACTTGGATGATTATCCAAACCTTTTATGCATGACTGAATTTTTCTTCAAGAAATCTGTTGGATTCGGCTACTGGAGGTACCTTTATGACCATCACTTTGGGTGCTGCAATAAAGCTCTTGGATAATATGATGATAAATTATTCTGAATGACACACCGAGAGTGGTCCACAAGGTAAGAAGGTAAATTATGTTGAAGAAACCTCCTCCTTGAGTGATAAAATTGATACTATTATGTCTATGCTTGTTAATGGAAAAGCTCATATTGATCCAAATAATGTTCCTTTAGCCTCTTTGGTTGCTCAAGAAGAGCAAGTTGATGTGAACTTCATTAGAAGTAATAATTTTAGCAACAATGCTTATAGGAATTATTGGTAATAATAATTATAGGCCATATCCTCCCAATAATAGCAATATTTATCATGGTAAATTTGTAATGCCTAGTGAAGAAAAGATTTTGGAAGTTGAAAGATCCACTAAAAACTTCATGCAATGCAATATGAGCAGAATAATTTATTCACTAAGACCACGGAGGAACAATCTGCCATTTTGAAAAATATTAGTTGTCAACTTGAGAATTTAAATAGGCAAATTCCTGGTTTGCAAGACAAAATTTCGAATGCTGAAAAAAATATTTCATCTTTGTCTGAAGCACAATCTTTTCTGATTAATAAAATAGTTGCTAAATCAAAAACTATGGAAAATCCCTTTGATGCTACTAATGCCATACAGGTTAGAATTGATGAAAATGTTAGAATGTTAGCTGAATTACATGCTAGGTGGGAGAGAGAAGATGAAATTGCTAGAAATAATAGTATGACTGAAGTTTTTATTATTAGCACAACTAGTAATGTAGATGCTAGCAAACCACCTAAAGTCTCAATTCCTTTTGCAACATTGCCTAAACCCAATGGAACCTTTTCCAATAAAAATGCTGAATTTTTTTGAAATATGGGAAACAATAGTTCTATTACTTTTAAAGATAATATTGATTTTGATCTTGATGGTTGCAATATTTCTGATGTAATTATGTTCTTGCAAAATCTTGCTAGAAGTCCTAATGCTAGTGCTATGAATATGGCTTTTACAAAACATATTACAAATGCTCTCATGAAAATTAAAGAAGAAAAATTGAAACATAAAGCTTCTATTCCTATGAAATTAGAAGATGGTTGGGATCCCATCATTAATATAAAAGTGAATGATTTTGAATTCAAAGATTTATGTGATCTTGGTGTCAGTGTCTCTATTATGCCTAGAAAATTTTATGAAATGCTTGATTTATCACCATTAGAAGATTGTTATTTGGATGTCCATCTTGATGATAATGCTAAAAAGAAACTTATGGGGAGAATTAATGATGTTATTATTATGGTTAACCATATCTTTGTCCCTATTGATTTCTATGTTTTGGATGTTGAATGCAATGCTTCTTGTCCTATTATTTTGGGAAGACCTTTTCTTAAAACTATTGGTGTCGTTATTAATATGAAGGAAGGCACAATTAAATATCAATTCCCACTCAAAAAAGGTATAAAATACTTACCTAGAAAAAGAGAGAAGCTATATTTTGATTCTCTCATTGGAAAAAATATTGATGTTGATGCTTCTTCATTTGAAAATACTTGATTCTTGCTTTCTGTGCCTAGATGAAAGGCGTTCAAGAAAAACACACTTGGGAGATAACCTAATTTTTATTTTAGTAAGTTTTTATTTTGTTGAGTCTTGGAAGTTATTGCCTCTGTAATAACCTCTCCTTATCCTTTTTGTCTGTTTTTGTGCCAAGAATAGCGTCTAATCAGAGGGAATTAAGATTTGGGGAAGTTGCTGTCCCGAAACAGATTTCTATGCTTCACTATAAAAAATCGTGAAAAAAATCCCAAAACATCGGATTGAGCTGAATTTTTTTCTGTGCATGCCCCTGGTAGTTACCCAACTTTCATTAGTTTTGCCCTTTTCGATTTGAGCAACAGAAGATTTTCGAAAAAATCGGTCTATACCTGCTGGTCTGTTTTGACAGATTTCTGCCATTATTTGTATTTGCCTATTAATCGATTTATTTTTTGAGTTATTTTTTATCACTTGAGCTTTTAAAAGGAGTTGCTACAGTAGCTTATGTTTTAATGGATGTTTCTACTTGAGTTGAAACTGAACCCAAGGGTTTATTATCTTGCATACACTAATGTTGCTAATGGAGATTGTGTGAAGTTTTGTATGAAGAAAGTTTTCAAGTGTAGGGAGAGAATGATGTGATGAGATGAAGTATGGACAAAATCTCAAGCTTGGGGATTCCACCCGTGTCACCCCAAGAAATATTAAAGAGGTACAAGCATCAAAGCTTGGGGATGCCTTGGGCATCCCCTTCTTTATCAATAAAAATCTCAGGTCTTCTTTCAAGACACTTTATTTTAAATGCTTCATGCACTATATGTTGTTTTTGGAGCGTCTTTGTTATTGTTTTTAGTTTTCTTTTGATTTGTTTGCTGCAATAAGTTGGTTTGACCCCAACACACCTATTTTGGAGAAGTCTCACCTAGTTCTTCATTGCCTAGAACACTCTAGTTTTCACTCTTATTGTTCTGTGAGTGTTCATTTTTGCAAACATTGCGTTTAGCTTTAGTTTTCTTCTGCTTTGTTCTTAGAACCTTTTAGTTCTTTGATGGATCAAATATGTAGAGCTTGTTGGGAACCCCAAGAGGAAGGTATGATGAGCACAGCAACAAGTTTCCCTCAGTTATGAAACCAAGGTTATCAAACCAGTAGGAGTAAGGAAACAACTCCAAGGTGTTGCTAGCAACTTGGAACCTGCACAACACAACCACAGAACTTTGCCCCAACTTATAGTAAGGTTGTCAATCTCACCGGTTTTGCTGAAAACAAAGGATTAAACGTATAGCGTGGAATATAGTAATTGTTTGTAGAAAGTAAATAACAAACAGTAGATGGAATATCAATGATAAAGGAATGGACCGGGGTCCACGGTTCACTTGAGGTGTTTCTCCTTAAGATAAATAGCATGTTGGGTGAACAAATTACAGTTGGGCAATTGACAGATTGAAAATGCATAAAATATGCATGTATAAGTCATGATGATTCCTATGAGATTCGTTTGGGCATTACAACATAATACATAGATCGTAATCCAACTGTATCTATGACTAATAATCCACCTTCAGGTTATCATCCGAACCCCTTCTAGTATTAAGTTGCAAGCAACGGATAATTGCATTAAGCAAAGTGTGTAAAGTAAATAATACAATTGCCCTTGGACAAAGGATTGTTGTTTTCTCCCTAGTAGCAACATCATATCTACAACCTTAGAGATTTCTATCACTTCCCCAGATTACTAGTGGCATGAACCTACTATCGAGCATAAATACTCCCTCTTGGAGTTGCAAGCATCTACTTGGCCAAAGCATCTACGAACAACGGAGAGCATGCAAGATCACAAATAACACAGACATGATAGAATCAATAATCAATCTTGAACATAGTACTCAATATCCATCGGATCCCAACAAACACAACATGTAGGATTACAAAATAGATGATCTTGATCATGACGGAGCTCACAAGATCTAAACATGATAGCACAGAGGAGGAGAACCAACCATCTAGCTACTGTATGGACCCGTAGTCCAAGGGTGAACTACTCACGCATCACTCCGTAGGCTGGCATGGTGATGAAGAAGGCCTCCGGGATGATCTCTCCCCTCTGGCAGGGTGCCGGGAAGAGCTTTGGATCCCCCGATCTAGGGATGGAGATGGCGGTGGCTAAGAACTATTGTGTGGAGATCTGATCGGGTGCTTAGGGTTTCTTCATCAGGGTGCTTTTATAGGCTAAGGGGCAAGGTCGGTGGGCGCCTGAGGGGCCCACACCTAGGGCTGGCGCCCTCCCTGGCCGCGCTGCCATAGGGTGTGGCCGCCTCGTGGCCCCACTTCATCTCCCCTCCGGACTCCATGCTCCCTCTGGTAAAAAAATGACTTTGGATTTTGTCCTGTCCAATTTCGAGAATGTTTCCTTACTAGATTTTCTAAAACCAAAAACAACAGAAAACAAGCAACTGGCACTGCGACATCTTGTCAATAGGTTAGTTCCGGAAAATGTATAAAAATACCTCAAAGTGTAGAAAAAGCATAAGAAAGTTGATACAAAATAAGCATGGAGCATCAAAAATTATAGATACGTTTACGACGTATCAAGCATCCCCAAGCTTAACTCCTACTCGTCCTCGAGTAGGTAAGTGATAAAAAGAATAATTATTTAGGTGACATGCTATCACAATTTTGATCAAAATATTTGTAAAGCATTGATAGTTGAGATCAAAGTACTCTAAACATGAGCATGAAAGATGTAGTTCTAACAATAAGACATAGCAATTATGTTGTAACATGAAAGGTAACACAAACAAAAGATCATGAATAACAATGCATTGAAAGACGTTTCTTTGTTTCACATATATAAAACATAGTAAGAGTGCTATTCAGCTTGTCCTTCATGGTATAGCGAAACATAAATGCATAGGACACCTTCAAAGTTCATAAGGGTGGCTAGATACAAATAATTTAAGAACACGCAATATCAACATTATGAATCAATCAATAAGCTTTGGGACAATGCACATTAAATTGAGAATGACAATTATGCTCTCTTAATTGGTGCATAAAGATAGAAGATGGAGACTCAACATAAAATTTAAAAAGAAAGACCCTTCATAGAGGGAAGTAGGGATTTCAAGTTTCATAATGAGCTTCCAGAAATTATGGTACTATTTAGCTTTTAGCTCTCATTGCCCCTATCATAAGCATCTTGAAGTGGTTAAGGTTAAAGTGAAACAAATATGAAGTATATGCTTGACATATCATAAGTTGGAAATCTTATGTCCCTTGAGTACGAGGGTCGTTCCTCATGCTACTCAACTTTAGTCACAAGCAAGTTCTTGTCATTGTAAGTATATGTGTATCATAAAGAACCGCCAATGCGGTACCCCTTGCCCCATGACACAGGAGCTATCCCATATCAAAATGACAAGACAACAAATAGTGAGCATCTCAGCGATCTTTTTATTTACCATGAGTATGGTGCTTTTTTATTTTCTCTCTTTTTTTCTATATTTTTTTTGAAGATGCTTCATAGATTGCTCATTATGGTTATACTGCAAGTTCCACCATGATTAGGCATGGCTTAGGCTAGCCACCCAGGCATTTCTCTAACACATATATAATACTCCATGGACTTACAATCTCTCCTTTTATTTCACATCGCCGACATCCATAAACAAAAGATCATGATATCAACTGGATAATATGTACAGGTCTTGAAAGCGTTCCCCATGACAACATGGTTCTGCTAACTCCCAACTTATAATTTGCAAGCATATAAGCAACATAGATGACACAATGTTTCAACTTTATTAGGTGCAAGAAAGTAAAGTGTGCCATCAAGTTCGTGAGAGCTTTAATCACTAATTTTCACATAACAAAAGTTTAATTTGGAAGATAGATAAAAACATGATTATACTTGGAATGGTGTAACACACCATGCATAGGAATTTATAGTGGACTCTTTGGAATAACTTGGTTTCTTGGGAGTTGGATGCACGAGTAGAGCTCATACTTAGTACAAGTGGAGGCTAGCAAAAGACTGGGAGCGACCAATTAAGAGAGCAATAATGTCCATATCATGCAGAGCGACAAAACATTATTAATTAAAGCATAAAGTGATATCACAAGTCAAAAACTAAATGATCATAGAGGCTATGGTTACTGGTTCATAGTCTTAACATGGTGTAAGCATGTGCCAATACAACCCAAATAAAGCATCAAAGGAGAGTACCACAATATTATGCTTTTGTATGCTAAAACAACGCATGATTCTTTCAAGGCACATTAAGCAATCTCAATTGTTTGCAACAAGTCATGCTATAGCAATAATCACTAAGTATATGGTCAAAGCAACATCTAGCATGACACGATAAAGTCTAAGCCACAGTCAAAACAAGCTCCCTTTTGTACCACTTAAGCATGAAGCTTCCTACTCTTTTCCAACACCAATCGATTTATTTGAAATAACTCACAAAGATAATAAACAATAAAGATCAGTGAGTATGTCTTACACATCTACAAATAAGAACTAAAAAGTTCTAAGCTGAAAGCATAAGAAAACTAAAGCTAAACACAGTGCTAGCAAAAGAGAACACTCACAAAACAATAAGAGTGAAAACTAAAGTGTTCTAGTCAATGAAGAACTAGGTAAGACTTCTCAATTTATTGAAGCAAAGCAAACAAAAGAAAACTAAAAACAAGAACAAAGATGCTCCAAGAACAACACAAAAGTGCATAAAGAATAAAAATGAAGTGTGTAGAAAGAGACTTGAGATTTTTATTGATGAAGAAGGGGATGCCTTGGGGGGCATCCCCAAGCTTTGACGCTTGTACCTCTTGAATATTTATTGGGGTGAAACAGGTGGCATCCCCAAGCTTGAGCTTTTGTCCATACTTCATCTCATCACAGCATTCTTCCCCTACACTTAAAAATTTCCTTCATACAAAACTTCACACGCCTTTGGGTTTAGTTTCAACACAAGTAAAACATTCATTAAAACACAAGCTACAATAGAAATTTCTTTTAAAAGCTCAAGTGATCAAAGAGAACTCAAAAAGAAACCGATAAGAAGCAAATGCAAATAATGGCAGAAATATGTCAAAACAGACCAGCAGGTAAAAAACGATTTTTTCGAAGACCTTCTGTTGCTCAAATCGAAAAGTGTTGAACTAACGAAAGTTAGATAATAACCTGGGGCATATGAACAGAAAATTACATCTCAATCCGACGTACTTGGATTTTCATGAATTTTTACAGTGAAGCACAAAAATCTGTTTCGGGACAGCAACTTCCCCAAATCTTACTTCTCTCTCATTAGAGGTTATTCTTGGCACAAAAACCACACAAAAAGGATAATGAGAGTTAATTACATAAGTAGTAACTTCCAAGACTCAACAAAAGCAAAACTTACTGAAATAAAAATAATTTGGGTTATCTCTCAATAGTACTTTTCTTTAACGCCTTTAAGTTAGTCATGGAAAGCAAGGATCAAGTATTTTTGAATGAGGAAGCATTAAGATCAATACCAGAAATTTCTTCAATGAGGCATGGTATCTCATCCAAATAAGTTCTAGAGTATCCTCTCTCAATACTCTTGGGTTCACTATTTTCATCAAACGGGTTTTCAGTAACAATCCAATCAAAATTCTTTTCTAGGGCTTCATGCATTCCTACAAGTTTAAAAGGTATTGGTATTTTAGTTTCTTCTCCATTTTTGGGTTTGGTTTTGTCCAACTTTTATAGTGTACCCATAACATCTACACATGAGCCTAGCATGTTAAAACAATCAAAGACCTTTCTAGCTTCTTTAGCAACATCATTGAATTCTTTAAGCAAAGTTTCCAGAATAAAATCTCTCTTTTCAGTATCCTCAATATATTTAAGTTTAAGAAACATTACTTGCATCATGGGGTTAAGGTTAACAAACCTATCCTCCAACATGTGAACTAAAGAAGCTGCAGCAATTTCATAATTTGGAGCAAGTTCTGCTAAAGATATATCCTCAATATCCTCATGCTTGCTAACATGATTAAAGAATTCTTCAATATTATATTTCCCAATTATAGAGCCACTACCTATTGAAAGGTCTTTCAGGATGAACTTAGGGATCAACATGGCGGGCTAAGAACAAGGTAACAACTAAAGGAAGAACTAATTTTTTTGTGTTTTTGATAAAAATAAACAAACCAAACAAAACTATTTTTTTGTATTTTTTAGAAAAAATAAACAAGCAAAAGAAAGCAAAAGAAACTAAGAAAAACAAAAACAAAGTAAATAGATTGGTTGTGAGAGACTCCCATTGCAATAATCTTCTTTCTCCTAGAAAAGTGACTGGCGAGGAAGGAGAGATTGAAGCTGTCCTTAACCCCCCGGCAACGGCGCCAGAAAAGTGCTTGATGGCTCAGATATGTAGAGCTTGTTGGGGACCCCAAGAGGAAGGTATGATGAGCACAACAACAAGTTTCCCTCAGTTATGAAACCAAGGTTATTGAACCAGTAGGAGTAAGGAAACAACTCCAAGGTGTTGCTAGCAACTTGGAACCTGCACAACACAACCACAAAACTTTGCCCCAACTTACACCGAGGTTGTCAATCTCACCGGTTTTGCTGAAAACAAAGGATTAAACGTATAGTGTGGAAGATAGTAATTTCTTGCAGAAAGTAAACAATAACAGTAGATGGAATATCAATGATAAAGGAATGGACCGGGGTCAACAGTTCACTAGAGGTGTTTCTCCTTAAGATAAATAGCATGTTTGGTGAACAAATTACAGTTGGGCAATTGACAGATTGAAATGCATAAATATGCATGTACAAGTCATGATGATTCCTATGAGATTCGTTTGGGCATTACAACATAATACATAGACTGTAATCCAACTGCATCTATGACTAATAATCCACCTTCAGGTTATCATCCGAACCCCTTCTAGTATTAAGTTGCAAGCAACGGATAATTGCATTAAGCAAAGTGTGTAAAGTAAACAATACAATTGCCCTTGGACAAAGGATTGTTGTTTTCTCCCTAGTAGCAACATCACATCTACAACCTTAGAGATTTCTGTCACTTCCCTAGATTATTAGAGGCATGAACCTACTATCGAGCTAAATACTCCCTCTTGGGGTTGCAAGCATCTACTTGGCCAAAACATCTACGAACAACGGAGAGCATGCAAGATCACAAATAACACAGACATGATAGAATCAATAATCAATCTTGAACATAGTACTCAATATCCATCGGATCCCAACAAACACAACATGTAGGATTACAAAATAGATGATCTTGATTATGAACGGAGCTCACAAGATCTAAACATGATAGCACAAAGGAGGAGAACCAACCATCTAGCTACTGTATGGACCCGTAGTCCAAGGGTGAACTACTCACGCATCACTCCGGAGGCTGGCATGGTGATGAAGAAGGCCTCCGGGATGATCTCTCCCCTCCGCCAGGGTGCCAGGAAGAGCTTCGGATCCCCCTGATCTAGGGATGGATATGGCGGCGGCTACGGACTGTTTCGTGGAGATCTGATCGGGTGTTTAGGGTTTCTACATCGGGGTGCTTTTATAGGCGAAGGGGTGATACGTCGGAAACATATCTATAATTTTTGATACTCCATGCTTGTTTAGTATCTACTCTGCTCCTCGTTGGGAATGACACTCCTATTTATCGAAAGTAGTATGATACACCCTCTATACTCGTGGGCCATCAAGACTATTTTCTAGCGTTGTTGCGGGGAGTTAAGCGCTATTGTAGAGTGGAACTGGTAAGGGAAACTTTTACTATGAGTATTGCTTTTGTTACTTCTTGTTACTTTGTTTCTGATACGTTGGAAACTTATCTATAATTTTTGATGCTCCATGCTTGTTTTGTATCTACTTTGCTTTGCTTGTCTACACTTTGAGGTGCTTTTTACATGTGTCTGGTACTAACCTATTAACAAGTTGCAATAGTGCGAGATGCCTGTTTTCTGCTGTTTTTGGTTTCAGAAAAGTTAGTAAAGAAATATTCTCGAAATTGGACGGGAAAAACGTTAAAGTCAATTACTTTCCGTGGGGAACAAGAATTCCAGAGGAGAGCTGGAGGGGCCAGCCAGGGGGGACAGACCCACCCCAGGCGCGGGTGGGCCTAGCCCCACACCTAGGTTTGCCAACCCTGGCCGCCTCCTCGATCTCCCCCTTCGCCTATAAGAAGCCCCCGATGCAGAAACCCTGAGTACCCGATCAAATATCCACGAAACCGTCTATAGCCGCCGCCACCATCGTCCCTAGATCGGGGGATCTGAAGTTCTTCCCGGCACCCTGCTGGAGGGGAGATCATCTCGGAGGCCTTCCCTCCGGTATGATTTGTGAGTAGTTCCACCTTGGACTATGGGTCCATGTAGTAGCTAGATGGTTGTATCTCCTCCTTTGTGCTTTCATGTATAGATCTTGTGAGCTCCGTTCAAGATCTAATCTATTTGTAATCATGCATGTTGTGTTTGCGGGGATCCGATGGATATTGAGATTATTATGTTGGTTTGATTAATGGTTTTGTCTTTATGATTCTATCATGTCTCTGTTGTTTGTGATCTTGCATGCTCTCCGTTGTTAGTAGCTATCTTGGCCAAGTAGTTGCTAGTGACTCCAAGAGGGGGTATTTATGCTCGATAGTGGGTTCATGCCTCTAGTTTCCAAGGGAAGTGACAATAATCTCTTCGGTTGTAGATGTGCTGTTGCTACTAGGGAGAAAACAACGGTCTCTTGTTCATGGAACATGTGGACTGTTTACCTTACACACTTTGCTTAAAGTAGTTGTCTGTTGCTTGCAACTTAATACTAGAGGGGGTTCGGATGATAACCTTAAGGTAGACTTCTAGTGAACTATGGACCCCGGTCCAATATTTACCATTGATACATCTTCCACTGTTACTTGTTTAGTTGTTGCAAACCATTACCTTCCACACCATACGTTTAATCCTTTGTTACAGCAAACCGGTGAGTTTGACAACCTCACTGATTTGTTGGGGCAAAGTATTGAGTTTGTGTTGTGCAGGTATCCGTGTTGCTTGCAACACCTGTGTGATGTTTCCTTCCTCCTTCTGGTTCGATAACGTCGGTCTCAACTGAGGTAAAACTTGCTGCTTGCTACTTCACACCTTGCTCTTGGGGTTCCCAACAGGCTGTGCATAGACAGTCGTCAAGCTTTTCTGGCGCCGTTGCCGGGGAGGCTATGGACGTCTTCACTAGGGGAGTCCTTCACTTCCTTTCTCTTTAATTTTTTTTAGTTTCTTTGTTTCTTTTGCTTGGTTTTTTTGCCTCTTTTCAAAAAACACAAAAAAATCAGTTCCTGCTCTAGCTGCTGCTGCTATTTTTTTTGGCTTGCCCACCTTTGCCAAAATGGACTCTGCCGAGAACACTAAGTTGTGTGACTTCACTAGCACCAACAACAATGATTTCCTTAGCACTCATGTTGCTCCACCTGCTCCTGATGCTATCTTTTATGAAATTAAGCCTGCTTTGTTGAATCTTGTGATGAGAGAGCAATTTTCTGGTGCTGGTTCTGATGATCCTGCTGCCCATCTCATAGTTTTGTTGAACTTTGTGAGATGCAAAAGTATAAGGATGTATATGGAGATATTATTAAGCTCAAGCTTTTTCCTTTCTCTTTGAGAGGAAAAGCCAAAGAATGGTTGCTTTCTTCGCCTAAAAATAGTATTGATTTTCGGACTAAGTGCAAAGATGCTCTTATTGGAAAGTACTATCCTCCTGCTAAGATTATATCTATGAGAAGTGACATTATGAAATTTAAACAACTTGATAGTGAACATGTTGCTCCATCTTGGGAAAGAATGAAATCTTTGGTTAAGAATTGCCCTACTCATGGACTCACTGCTTGGATGATTATCCAGACTTTTTATGTAGGTTTAAACTTCTCTTCAAGAAACCTACTGGATTCAGCTGCTGGAGGTACTTTTATGGGCCTCACTTTGGGTGCTTCAACAAGGCTCCTTGATAATATGATGGTTAACTACTCTGAATGGCATGTTGAGAGAGCTCCACATGGTAAGAAGGTAAATTCTGTTGAGGAAACTTCCTCTTTGAGTGAAAAGATTGATGTTATTATGGCTATGCTTGTTAATGGGAAAGCTCCTCTAGATCCTAATAGTGTTCCCTTAGCCTCTTTGTTTGCTCAAGAAGAGCAAGTTGATGTGAACTTCATTAGAAACAACAATTTCAACAACAATGCATATAGGAATAATTTTGGTAGCAATAATAATTATATGCCTTATCCTCCTAATAATGGCAATTCCTATGGAAGCTCCTACAATAATGCTAGAAGTGCCCCCTATGAACTTGAAGTCATGCTCAAAGACTTTATTAGTAAACAAACCACTTTCAATAAGACTATAGAGGAAAAACTTTTAACTATTGAGAAAATTATATCATCTTTGTCTGAAGCTCAGTCTTCCTTGATTAATAAAATGGCTGCTAAACCTGAAGCTCTGGAAAACACCTTTGCTACTGCTCATGCCATACAAGTTACTATTGATGAAAATGTTAGGCTATTAGCTCAATTTCATGCTAAGTGGGAAAGGGAAGCTGAAATTTATAGAAACAATAGTGTGTGCACCATCACCACTAAACCACAAGTAGTCCCTATTCCTACTCATACTATGCCTAAGCCTATGGATCCTACTACTAGTGATGCCAAGTTTGACTTTGATATTGATGGTTGCAATATTTCTGAAGTGATTATGTTCTTGCAAAAGCTTGCTAGAAGTCCTGATGCTAGTGATATGCATGTTGCCTTTACCAAACACATTACAGATGCTCTTGTGAAAATTAAGGAAGAGAAGCTAAAACACAAAGCTTCTATTCCTAGGAAAGTAGAAGATAGTTGGGAACCCATTATTAATATGCAAGTGAATGACTTTGATCTCAAAGCTTCATGTGATCTTGGTTCTAGTGTCTCTATTATTCCTAGGAAGATTTATAAAATGCTTGATTTGCCACCTTTAGAAGATTATTATTTAGATGTCCCACTCAATGATAATGCTAAGAAGTGTCACATCCCAAATTTTAGATTTGGTTCTGCATATCATTCATACCATTGCATCATACCTTTCCATGCAAAACCATCGAATGAAAAGAATCGGCGAAACGCTATTTTCAAACCCTATTCTATTTCACTACGAGGCTCCTGCGGGAGGCATTAGTAGGACTTGTGTTGTCCACCCCTGTAGCCTAGTGTTTTCACTCAACCCTTGACCCTAGATTGTTCCCCTCGATTTTACAAAGATTTAGGAGCAAGAATCGCCCGATTCGAAACTCGTATGGAAAAGTTACGGCCGTTTTATTAAAATATCGAAAATCGGCCCGACTTCGCCGTGTTCGCCTCCAACTGCGCGGCCCCGTGTCCGCGTAGGACCCCGCAAGGGGGCCCCACTTAAGAGGCCGCCGCCGCCTGCCTCGATTCCCGCACCCCGCGCCCGCCTCGAACCCCGCGCCCCGCGCCTCGATCTCCGTGCGCCGCCGCCCTCGGCCTCCACGCTGCCGCTGCCACCAGGTGAGTGCACCACCGCCGTGCCATCCCCCGCCGCCACCGCGCCTTTCCCCGCCGCCTGCAGCGCCCGCGCCCGCTCGCGCGCTGCTGCTGCACGCCGCCGCAACCGCCTGCCTGCTTGCCGCGCCGCCAGCTCGCGCCACCACGCCGCGCCACGCTGCTGCCGCTCGCCGCTGCTGCTGCTGCTCCGCCGCGCCGCCTCGCGCGCGCAGCCGCTCGCCGCGCGCCAGCGCCGCCCGCCTCGGTCCCGCACCCGCGCCGCACGCCGCCGCCTCGTGCTGCGTGGCGCACGTCGCCGCCCCGCGCCCGCGTTGACTGTCTCGATCCACGCGCTGACCGTCCTCCTTCCGCGCAGGAAAACGCCGTCGCCGGAACCGATCGCCGCCGCCGTCCCGACCTCGTCGCCGTTCGTCTCCGGTGAGTCCACAGCCGCCTTTGGATCTCAGATCAACGGTCCAGATCAGCCGTTGACCGGTCAGCCCCAGGCGTTGACTAGTCAGGCGCCCAGTCAGCGCCCAGTCAGCAGCCGTGTTGACCAGTCAACAGACACAGTTGACTGGGTAATTACTTTAATCGATTTAGTTGACAGATTTCGGTAGAAACTTGTAAATTGCATAGAAATTAAACCGCTGGGCCAAAAATTGCAAATAAAATATGTGTAGGTTCAGTAAGTCGTGTAGAATCTTGTTGTACCTTAGTTTCACACTTTTGCAGCAAGATTTAGTACAGTTTAATCAAATTAGTTAATGGCCTTTTTGGAGTAATTAATTCGTAGAAAAAGATCTGTAACTCCAAAAATTGCGTATGATATGTCCCTGGATTCAGTGGAACGAAGGGAATCTCATAGTGAATTAAAAAGTTAGGCTTACAGTAAAAACTTCTGCAGAAACTGTCTAGTGGCTTTCTGCAGTGTTTTAATTACTCAGGGAGTTTTATAATTCCTTTTAGAGTAATTCCAGTTGGTACTGTTCCTAAATAGCTATGCCTATACTGTAGAATTTTCCCAAGATTTTACAAATAGTATATTACCGATAGTGAATTATTTGAGTTCTAGCTCTAGTTTGGAGCATTACTTTTTGCGTAATAGTTTTCCTAGCGCTAAAACTATTTTCCATGCATGCAATCAGTAGTATTATTGAATAGGATTATGTGGTGCAGCTGTAGCACCAATTCACTTGCCTTGCATACCATCATGCATCATCTTTGTTGCATATGCTTGTGGATTGTTTGTTTATGATTGCAATTGTATCGTGTAGATTGTGACGAGTGCAACGCTTGCTCGTGTGTGGATTGTTCTTCCGACCGCTACAACCAAGACAAGTAGATGCTACTTTGTTCATGATATCGTCCTACTATTTTTAATGCATTGTCGTGTATTTTGTAGATGCATTTGTAGGATGATACTATCGCTATGCTATGTCCTATTATGTGGTAGGGCCTTCCTTGTAGATGAACCACCGTTGGTAGATGTGCTTAGCCATGCTATGTTGAACGAGGGCTGGGTTACATCATTGAGACTTGTTTCTAAAAGTATTGGTTTGTGAAAACTAAAACAACTTAATCAATGAATCTCCTAGGTGTGATGGGATTGATAATTTTTGGTGGTTTATTGCGGAAAGGCACCCAGGTATCAAGAGAGAATGATTGGCTTCTTTATTGTGTAGCTTACATGTACAACCATGTGCCAATAATGAAATGGGCGGTTGGTTGGACTTAGTAGGTTGTGGTAACTCGAACCCGCGTATCTAGAGATGTAGAAGTTTGGTAGGTTGGACCGGTGCGCGTCGAGATTGAGGAGCTACTTCCCGAACAGTCTCTTCTTGGACTTCTCCCTATCACCACTCAAATTGAGAGTGATGGTACGAGCTGGGCTGGCCAAGTCACATGGGTAAAGTGTACTAACCCCTGCAGGGTGTATAATCTAATCGATTAGCCGTGTCCCCGGTTATGGACAACTGAGTTGCTTGATATTGATTCCATGACATGTTTCTCACTCATTCCAATTTCATAACTGCTTTAATATTGTTGGGATAACTTAATTGGGATCTTTTCAAAGAAAATCAAAAACTGTTTATGAAAGTAGGACAAAGTTATTTGCAAATGCAAGCCAGACACAGCTCCACTTGCCAAATATGCATGTAGATGTTAGTACTATTGTCTCCTTTACTAGCTCTACTTGCCATACATTCCATGTATTGACCCTTCGGGGCTGCTATGTTTCATGTTGCAGGATATTCCGATTCTGAGTAATCGATATATGCCACGGTACTCCACTCGGCACTTGTTCACTTGTGGGCAATTTGAAGAATGGAGAATTTGCTTTATTTATGTTGCTACCTGAATAATTTGAGCTAGCCTTGAGCTAAGCTTTTATTGTAATAATGGTACTCTGGATCTTTGTTATTTATGATACACGGATATTTGCTATGTTATTCATCTCATTCTATTGTGGGCCAATGAACCGATCCAGGGATTGGCATGTCACATAGAAGCCACGGTCTTTTCAGAACCGCGGTGTTACAAGATGGTATCAGAGCCCGTGTGTCGACTGTAGGATCGTGACCTAGGATTGGATTAGGAGGCCTTAGATTTATTAAAGCCTATATTAACTCTGTCTTTCATCTTATGCCTTTCACCCTCGTAAATTCTTACCATATGCTATTCTCACACTTTCCTATTTTACTTGATAGATGGGAGAAGTCAGGACTGAGTATGCAACCATGGAGTCACCAAGGCCCTTTGCAAGGCAGTTAGCATAGCTCTCGCAGTCATTGGGATTGCCACTGCCCATGTTCAAGGGAAGAAGGTTGTACACCTATGGATGTGGAGAGGATGCATGGGAGATCACTACCTTCATACTCAGAGATGCCGCCTTGCCAAACCCAGTGCATCTGATCTACACCAAGACATACTGCAACTGGAGACTTGGAATCAACTTGGCCATACATGAAGCCCTGTCTCGCCAGTGCCATAATGTCTGACACCTACTGCCAGCAGATTCACCCTACCGTGACTATGGGAGGCGTGATGAAGATGGGCACATTGTGGTTACCCCGGGCGACAGGAACAACATGTCGCCCCGTCGGAGGCACATAGAGGATATGGAAAGGGAGAATGGAGCTCTAGCTGAGAAAGTGATGATGATAAAGGAGATTGCAGATTTTGCTAGCAATGGTATGGTGGTCCAAGGACAGGAGATTGACACCTTGCATGAAGCTGTGGGAGTTCTGGAGAATGCCCTGATAGCCAGAGATGCAACCATAGCTCATCTTCATGCTACTGTGCAGGAGAACACCCAGAACATACAACAGTTGCAAGGGACCGTCCAGGAAAGGGATCAAACTATTGAAGCGATGACAGCCCAGATTGCCGCTCTCCAGGCACAGCTAAATCCACCCTCTGATGATGACAATGGATATGATGGCAACAATGGGGATGATGATGACAGTGGGGATGATGATGATGATGAGGACGAGGATGATGATGATGGAGACGATGATGGTGGAGGAGATGAAGCTGTTGCAGTTGCAGCTGAGAGTGAAGAAGAAGAGGAGGATCCATAAGAGGTAGAGTTTGAGATCTCAAGTGATGGTTCAGGAGAAGTGTACACTCCGCCGCCATGGTTGAACCGTGGACCGAAGCGCTAACGCATGAGTGCAAGGACCTACCGCAATCTCTTCAAGAAGTAGATAGAGTCCACCAATTAGTCCACGTTAGGTAAATTCGTTAGAATTAGTCTCGATCGATGTGAAACTTAGTTGCTATTAGTTCAAGAGTGTTTAGTTGCTTATTTGTGTACTCCAATATCCCAGGATTTATTTTTGCGAATTTTATTAAAGAGTTATGGCAAGTTTGGTTAATATCTGTGTTATTTTCGCTGCAGTTTTTCTGCTGATACAGCAGTACTGTATGATTTTTCATATTTTTATGGTAACTGGGAAAAATCTGAAAAAAATTGGGCTGATGCGAAACTCTCTGTACTATATTTGAAAAAATCAGCTAAATTTTCTGATGAGTTTAAGTCAGGCAGAAAAATTCACGAACGCTGCTGGACTGTTCTGGCAGATTGTTGTTTTTGTTGTTTAGTTGATCAACTGTTTAGTTAACCATTGCCAACTCTTGTAAAACTATTTCAGTAGGTATATACTGCTAGGATAACCCCTGGGATGTTGCTGAGTCACTTGTTTGTTGATGTGTTGCTTGCTTGTGATTGTCTGCTATTGTTTGATGTTGTTTGATCATATGCATGGGTAGAATCCTATTATCGTAGTTGATTCTTTCTAAACTTAACTGTGCTGAACCGTAGATGCCTCCCCGCCGTCAACCCACTGAGTTGTAGCAGCTCATGGCAGCTCAGGCACAGCTGACCCAAGTGATGACTCAGTTTATGGCAGCTCAGAACAACAACAATGGAAACAATCAGCCTGAGGGAGATGCCCTCACCAGATTTCTGAGGCTAAGGCCAGCTAAGTTCTCTACTGCAACGGAACCAATGGTTGCTCTCGACTGGTTGCGTTCAGTCAACAAGGATCTGGTAACTGTTGGATGCACTAATACTGAGAAGGTGAGGTTTGCCGCTCACCTACTGGAGGGACCAGCCGCTTCTTGGTGGGACACATTTCAGATCACCCACCCGCTGAACACTGTGACTTGGGCAATGTTTGAGGAAGGTTTCAGGACCAACCACGTGTCTTCAGGAGTTCTGAGCCTGAAGAGGAAGGAGTTCCGCAACTTGCGCCAAACCAATCGCACCGTGGCCGAGTACATTGAGGAGTTCAACAACCTGTCCTGTTATGCACCTGAGGATGTTGACACTGATGCAAAAAGGAGGGAGAGATTCCTGGATGGCCTCAGTGATGAGCTTTCAGTACAGTTACTGGTGGTTTATTGCCCCACTTTCCAGGAGCTTATGGACAAGGCCAGGATCTTGGAAGGGAAGCACAAACAGGTGGAGAACCGCAAGAGAAAGAGCAACAATCACCACTCTGGTTCACACCACAAGTCTCGCACTTCCTATGATGGATACTCCAAGCATGGAGGGAGTGACCATGGGAGCCAATGACCGCCACCACCATGGAGGCGAT
The DNA here is from genome assembly GCA_916181665.1 of Avena sativa. Taxonomy (NCBI): domain Eukaryota; kingdom Viridiplantae; phylum Streptophyta; class Magnoliopsida; order Poales; family Poaceae; genus Avena; species Avena sativa. Next base: position 491,462,421 of record OV702294.1, on the reverse strand, counting down.
GGGCATCGTCATGAGAACCATAGGAGCAACCACCACTCTGGAGGACACGATGGACATGACCGCAGCCGTGATCGTAGCTTTGTGAAGAAGGATCTGAGTGAGGTGACGTGCTTCAAGTGTAAACAGAAGGGACACTATGCTGACAACTGTCCGGAGAGGAAGGAACTGAACATGAGGCAAAGGAGATGGTTGGAACTTATCAAGGATTACGATATGAATCTGCAATACCACCCAGGAAAGGCCAATGTAGTAGCAGATGCTCTGAGCCGGAAGGTTTATGCCAATGGATTGACAATTGGTGAATTGCCTGAGGATTTGTGCAAGCAATTCAAGGACCTTAGACTGGAGGTAGTATCGGAAGGATACTTGGCGACAATGGAAGTTCAACCAACGCTACAAGACAGAATCAGGAAGGCTCAAGTGGGAGACAAGGAGATAGATGAAGTTAAGGAAAAGATGAAGGAGGATCGAGCAAGGGAATTCCGCGAGGATGAGCAAGGAACCTTGTGGTACGACGATCGTTTGTGCGTTCCCAGCGATCCGGAGTTAAGGAAGTTGATTCTACAGGAAGCCCATGACTCGCCGTATTCCATACATCCGGGCAATACGAAGATGTATATGGACCTAAAGGACAGATTCTGGTGGAACAACATGAAGGGAGACATCGCAGAGCATATTGCCCTATGTGATGTATGTAGCCGAGTAAAAGTGGAACACCAGAAGCCAGCAGGATTGCTACAGCCATTGTCCGTGCCGGATTGGAAGTGGGATAGAGTGGGAATGGACTTTATCACAGGATTGCCCAGGACCAGGTCAGGATATGACTCTATTTGGGTAATGGTCGACCATTTGACCAAGGTAGCCCACTTTATACCGGTGAAGACGACCTATACGAGTGCAAAGTTGGCCAAGATTTACATGGACAGAATTGTGTGCTTACATGGAGTTCCCAAGAGTATCGTATCTGATAGAGGCATCCAATTCACCTCACACTTCTGGCGCCAGCTGCACGAGTCACTTGGTACTAGATTGGAGTTTAGCACAGCGTTTCACCCACAGACTGATGGACAGACCGAGAGGGTGAATCAGATTTTGGAGGACATGCTGAGAGCTTGCGCTTTGGCTCATGGTTCTAGTTGGGATGAGAATTTACCATATGCTGAGTTTTCCTACAACAACAGCTATCAAACCAGCATCAAGACGTCACCGTTCGACGTATTGTATGGGAAACGGTGCCGGACACCATTGCTATGGGATGGAGTAGGAGAGCGTCAGTTGTTTGGACCTGATTTGATCAAGGACGCTGAGGAGAAGGTCGCCTTGATTAGGGACAGGCTGAAGGTAGCGCAATCAAGGCAGAAGAGCTACGCTGACGCCAAGCGCAAGGAAGTGGTGTATGAGATAGGTGATAGAGCATACCTCAGAGTGTCGCCACTTCGTGGAATCAAGAGATTTGGAATTAAGGGTAAGCTGGCACCTCGGTTTATTGGACCGTATCGGGTCTTAGCACGCAAAGGAGAAGTTGCTTATCAGTTGGAGTTGCCAGAGGCTCTGTCCGCTGTTCACAATGTGTTCCACGTATCCCAGCTGAAGAAGTGCCATCCAGAGATGGTGGATACACCATTGAGAGACACTGTACCGCTAGAGGAGGTTCAGCTTGAGAACGACTTGACCTATGAGGAGAAACCGGTCAAGATTCTGGGAACAGCAGAGAGGACTACCCGTACCAAGACAATCAGGTTTTGCAAGGTGCAGTGGAGCCACCACACCGAAGAGGAAGCCACTTGGGAGCGTGAGGATGACATCCGGGAGGACTACCCACACCTATTTGCTAGCCGCGCCGAATCTCGAGGACGAGATTCATCTTAAGGGGGTTAGTCTTGTCACATCCCAAATTTTAGATTTGGTTCTGCATATCATTCATACCATTGCATCATACCTTTCCATGCAAAACCATCGAATGAAAAGAATCGGCGAAACGCTATTTTCAAACCCTATTCTATTTCACTACGAGGCTCCTGCGGGAGGCATTAGTAGGACTTGTGTTGTACACCCCTGTAGCCTAGTGTTTTCACTCAACCCTTGACCCTAGATTGTTACCCTCGATTTTACAAAGATTTAGGAGCAAGAATCGCCCGATTCGGAACCAGTATGGAAAAGTTACGGCCGTTTTATTAAAATATCGAAAATCGGCCCGACTTCGCCGTGTTCGCCTCCAACTGCGCGGCCCCGTGTCCGCGTAGGACCCTGCAAGGGGACCCCACTTAAGAGGCCGCCGCCTCCTGCCTCGATTCCCGCACCCCGCGCCCGCCTCAAACCCCACGCCCCACGCCTCGATCTCCGCGCACCGCCGCCCTCGGCCTTCGCGCCGCCGCCGCCACCAGGTGAGTGCGCCACCGCCGCGCCTTCCCCCGCCGCCTGCAGTGCCCGCGCCCTCTCGCGCGCTGCTGCTGCACGCTGCCGCAGCCGCCTGCCCGCCTGCCGCGCCGCGCTGCTACCGCTCACCGCAGCTGTTGCTGCTCCGCCGCACCGCCTCGCGCGCGCAGCCGCTCGCCGCGCGCCAGCGCCGCCCGCCTCGGCCCCGCACCCGTGCTGCACGCCGCCGCCTTGCGCTGCGTGCCGCACGTCGCCGCCCCGTGCCCGCGTTGACTGTCTCGATCCACGCGCTGACCGTCCCCCTTCCGTGCAGGAAAAACGTCGTCGCCGGAACCGATCGCCGCCGCCGTCCCGACCTCGTCGCCGTTCGTCTCCGGTGAGTCCACAGCCGCCTTTGGATCTCAGATCAACGGTCCAGATCAGCCGTTGACCGGTCAGCCCCAGGCGTTGACTAGTCAGATGCCCAGTCAGCACCCAGTCAGCAGCCGCGTTGACCAGTCAACAGACATAGTTGACTGGGTAATTACTTTAATCGATTTAGTTGACAGATTTCGGTAGAAACTTGTAAATTGCATAGAAATTAAACCGCTGGGCCAAAAATTGCAAATAAATATGTGTAGGTTCAGTAAGTCGTGTAGAATCTTGCTGTACCTTAGTTTCACACTTTTGCAGCAAGATTTAGTACAGTTTAATCAAATTAGTTAATGGCCTTTTTGGAGTAATTAATTCGTAGAAAAAGATCTGTAACTCCAAAAATTGCGTATGATATGCCCCTGGATTCAGTGGAACGAGGGGAATCTCATCGTGAATTAAAAAGTTAGGCTTACAGTAAAAACTTCTGCAGAAACTGTCTAGTGGCTTTCTGCAGTGTTTTAATTACTCGGGGAGTTTTATAATTCCTTTTAGAGTAATTCCAGTTGGTACTGTTCCTAAATAGCTATGCCTATATTGTAGAATTTTTCCAAGATTTTACAAACACTATACTACCGGTAGTGAATTATTTGAGTTCTAGCTCTAGTTTGGAGCATTACTTTTTGCGTAATAGTTTTCCTAGCGCTAAAACTATTTTCCATGCATGCAATCAGTAGTATTATTGAATAGGATTATGTGGTGCAGCTGTAGCACCAATTCACTTGCCTTTCATACCATCATGCATCATCTTTGTTGCATATGCTTGTGGATTGTTTGTTTATGATTGCAATTGTATCGTGTAGATTGTGACGAGTGCAACGCTTGCTCGTGTGTGGATTGTTCTTCCGACCGCTACAACCAAGGCAAGTAGATGCTACTTTGTTCATGATATCGTCCTACTATTTTTAATGCATTGTCGTGTATTTTGTAGATGCATTTGTAGGATGATACTATCGCTATGCTATGTCCTATTATGTGGTAGGGCCTTCCTTGTAGATGAACCACCGTTGGTAGATGTGCTTAGCCATGCTATGTTGAACGAGGGCTGGGTTACATCATTGAGACTTGTTTCTAAAAGTATTGGTTTGTGAAAACTAAAACAACTTAATCGATGAATCTCCTGGGTGTGATGGGATTGATAATTTTTGGTGGTTTATTGCGGAAAGGCACCCAGGTATCAAGAGAGAATGATTCGCTTCTTTATTGTGTAGCTTACGTGTACAACCATGTGCCAATAATGAAATGGGCGGCTGTTTGGACTTAGTAGGTTGTGGTAACTCGAACCCGCGTATCCAGAGATGTAGAATTTTGGTAGGTTGGACCGGTGCGCGTCGGGATTGAGGAGCTACTTTCCGAACAGTCTCTTCTTGGACTTCTCCCTATCAACACTCAAATTGAGAGTGATGGTACGAGCTGGGCTGGCCAAGTCACATGGGTAAAGTGTACTAACCCCTGCAGGGTGTATAATCTAATCGATTAGCCGTGTCCTCGGTTATGGACAACTGAGTTGCTTGATATTGATTCCATGACATGTTTCTCGCTCATTCCAATTTCATAACTGCTTTAATATTGTTGGGATAACTTAATTGGGATCTTTTCAAAGAAAATCAAAAACTGTTTATGAAAGTAGGACAAAGCTATTTGCAAATGCAAGCCAAACACAGCTCCACTTGCCAAATATGCATGTAGATGTTAGTACTATTGTCTCCTTTACTAGCTCTACTTGCCATACATTCCATGTATTGACCCTTCGGGGCTGCTACGTTTCATGTTGCAGGATATTCCGATTTTGAGTAATCGATATAGGCCACGGTACTCCACTCGGCACTTGTTCACTTGTGGGCAATTTGAAGAATGGATAATTTGCTTTATTTATGTTGCTACCTGAATAATTTGAGCTAGCCTTGAGCTAAGCTTTTATTGTAATAATGGTACTCCGGATCTTTGTTATTTATGATACACGGATATTTGCTATGTTATTCATCTCATTCTATTGTGGTCCAATGAACCGATCCAGGGATTGGCATGTCACATAGAAGCCACGGTCTTTTCAGAACCGCGGTGTTACAAGAAGAAACTCATGGGGAGTATTAATGATTTTCTCATCATGGTTAACAATGCTTATGTTCTATTGATTTCTATGTTTTGGATGTTGAATACAATGTTTCTTATCCTATTACTTTGGGAAGACCTTTTCTTAGAACAGTTGGTGCCATCATTGATATGAAAGAAGGCACCATTAAATATCACTTTCCATTCAAGAAAGGTATTTAACACTTCCCTATTAGAATAGAGATGTTGCCTTTTGCTCCTCCTTTGAAAGCAAGATTTGATGTTAATGCTTCTTCATTTGAAAATACTTGATTCTTCTTGCTTCTTGTGCCTAACTTAAAGACGTTAAAGAAAAGTACTTGTTGGGAGATAACCCAAGAGTTTCCTTGAGTATTGGAAGTTATTACTTTAGTAATGACCTCTCCTTATCCTTTTTGTTTGCTTTTTGTGCCAAGAATGACCTCTAATGAGAGGGAAGTAAGATTTGGGGAGTTGCTATCCCAAAACAGATTTCTGTCCTCCACCAAAAAAGATTCGTGAGGAGTCTCTGTAACTCGGATTGAGCTCAAAATTTACGAATAAATCCCCCAGTATGTTAGATAACTTTCGTTAGTTCAACACTTTTTTATTTGAGTAACAGAAGATGTTCGAAAAAATCGATTTCTACCTGCTGGTCTGTTTTGACAGATTTCGGCCATTATTTGCATTTGCTTCTTATTGATTCCTTTTTGAGTTCTCTTTAGGTGAATTAAGCTTTTTGAAGGAGTTACTACAGTAGCTTGTGTTCTTAGTGAAAATCCTTGCTGTTCCAAAGCTTTTCCAGATGTCTAATATATTTTAAATACATTAATGTTGCTAATGAAGATTGTGTGAAGTTTTGTATGAAGGAAAAATTTCAGGTGTAAAGAGAGAATGATGCAACGAGATGAAGAATGGACAAAAGCTCAAGCTTGGGGATGCCACCATGGTGTCACCCCAAGAAATATCTAAAAGGTACTAGCGTCAAAGCTTGGGGATGCCCAAGGCATCCCCTTCTTCATCAATAAAAAGCTCAGGTCTGTCTAGACACTTCGTTTTTATTGTTTCATGCTCAGTTGTGTTGTTCTTGGAGCATCTTAGTTTTAGTTTGCTTTGCTTAGGTTATTTAGTTTGCTTCAGGAGTTTGGACCCTATTCTCGCTGTGTTGTTTTGCAAATAAGTTGCTTGGTGTTGTAAAGGAGTAGTAAGTTCTTGCTTGAAGTGCAAGAGGAGCTTGCATTAACTGTGACTTAGACTTTAGCATGACATGCTAGGTGTTATTTTGACCTTATGGTTAGTGATTATTGCTGTAGCATGTCTTGTTCCAAACAATTGGGATTGCTTAGTGTGCCTTGAAGAAATTATGCGTTGTTTTAGCATGCAAAAGCATAGTATTGTGGTATTCTCCTTTGATGTTTTGCTTGGGTTGACTTGGCACATGCTCACACCATGTTATGACTATAACAAGTCACCATTAGCCTCTATGATCATTTAGTCCTTGACTTGTAGTACCACTCTTTGCTTTGATTAGTATGCTTTGTTGCACTTCATGATTTTGGCCATCATTGCTCTCTTAGTTGGTTGATCCCAGTCTTTTGCTAGCCTCCACTTGTATGAGTAAGTTCTACTCATGCCTCCAACTCCCAAGAAACCAAGTTATTCCAAAGTGTCCACTATAAATTCCTATGCATGGTGTATTACACCATTCCAAGTATATTCCTGTTTTCAACTATCTTCCAATTAAAAACTATTTTGTTATGTGAAAACTTAGTGATTAAGCCCTCACGAACTTGATGGCACACTTTATTCTTTGCCCCTAATAAACTTGAACCATTGTGACAACTTTTTTGTATATGCTTGCACTTATACATTGGAATTAGCAGAACCGTGCTGTCACGGGGAACGTTTTCAACATTGCACTTGTACCTTGTTGTACTCAGTTGATATCATGTTTTTTGTCTATGGATGTCACCGGTGTGAAATAAAGAGGGGATTTGTAAGTCCATGGAGTTTGTATCCTGTGTTAGAGAAACGCATGGGCTGCTAGCCTAAGCCATGCCTAATCATGGTGGAAACTTGCAGCATCACCATAGTGACATCTATGAAGCATTATTCTTATAAAAAAGAGACACATTGAGAAAAGAGGAAAGAGAGAATAAAGCACCATATTCCCATGGTACATAAGAAGAATTGCTAAGATGCTTATTGTCTACTTGCCTTGTCATTTTGGTTATGGGAAAGCTCGTGTACCATGTGCAAGGGGTACCTCATTGGCGGTTCTCAATGGTATGCAAATACTTACAGTGACAAGAACTTACATGGACCCAAAGTTGAGTATGCATGAGGTGTGGCCCTCATATTCAAGGGACTTGAGATTGCCAGCTTATACTTCGTCAAGCATATACTCCAGCTTTGCCACTTTAACCTTAACCACTTCAAGATGCTTATGATAGGGGCAATGAGGGCTGAAAGCTAACAAGTACCATAATTTTTGGAAGCTCCTTTTGAAACTTGTAATCCCTACTTCCTTTTACAAAAGGACTTTCTTCCACCATTATTGAGTCTCCACCTTCTACATTTAGGCACCATTAAGAGAGCATAGTTGTCATTCTGTGTGCAGTGTTCCAAAGCTTATTAATTGATGCATATTGTGTTATTACTTGCTCTTGTGCTACTTGTTTCTAGTCACCCTTGTGAACTTTGCAGGTTTCCGATGCATTTAGTGCTACTCTATTAGGGACAAGCTGATTGCCACTATGCTATGTTTTCTGTATGTGAAACAAACAAACGTTTTTCAATGCATGTTATTCATGATCTTTGTTTGTAGCTTGTCATGTTGCATGCATAGTTACTATGTCCTATTGTTAGAACTCTATCTTGCATGCACATGTTTAGAGTTCTTTGATCCCAACTTTCAGTGCTTGCAAATGGTTGGATCTTTATTGTGAGGGTGCATGTCACCTCAAAAATTATTCTGTTTATCACTTACCTACTCGAGGACGAGCAGGAGTTAAGATTGGGGATGTTGATACGTTGGAAACATATCTATAATTTTTGATGCTCCATGCTTGTTTAGTATCTACTTTGATTTACTTGTCCACACTTTGAGGTGCTTTTTACATGTTTTCTGGTACTAACCTACTAACAAGTTGCAACAGTGTCAGATGCCTGTTTTCTGCTGTTTTTGGTTTTAGAAAAGTTAGTAAAGAAATATTCTCGGAATTGGACGGGACAAAGGACAAAGTCAATTACTTTCCGTGGGGAACAAGAAGTCCAGAGGAGAGCCCGGGAGGCCGGCCAGAGGGCCAAACCCACCCCAGGCGCAGGTGGGCCCCATCCCGTGCCTGGCTAGGGTTTGGTCGCCCTGGAGGCCGCCTCGGTCTCCCCCTTCGCCTATAAGAAGCCCCCGATGCATAAACCCTGAGTACCCCGATCAGAAATCCACGAAACTGTCTGTATCCGCCGCCACCATTGTCCCTAGATCGAGGGGATCTGAAGTTCTTCCCGGCACCCTGCCGGAGGGGAGTTTATCCTGGAGGCCTTCTCTCCGGTATGATGCGTGAGTAGTTCCACCTTGGACTATGGGTCCATGTAGTAGCTAGATGGTTGTATCTCCTCCATTGTGCTTTCATGTATAGATCTTGTGAGCTCCGTTCATGATTAAGATCTAATCTATTTGTAATCATGCATATTGTATTTGCGGGGATCTGATGGATATTGAGATTATTATGTTGGTTTGATTAATGGTTTTGTCTTTATGATTATATCATGTCTGTGTTGTTTGTGATCTTGCATGCTCTCCGTTGTTAGTAGCTATCTTGGCCAAGTAGTTGCTAGTGACTCCAAGAGGGGGTATTTATGCTCGATAGTGGGTTCATGCCTCTAGTTTCCAAGGGAAGTGACAATAATCTCTTCGGTTGTAGATGTGCTGTTGCTACTAGGGATAAAACAACGGTCTCTTGTTCATGGAACATGTGGACTGTTTACCTTACACACTTTGCTTAAAGTAGTTGTCTGTTGCTTGCAACTTAATACTGGAGGGGGTTCGGATGATAACCTGAAGGTGGACTTCTAGTCATAGATGCAGTTGGATGGAGGTCTATGTATCTTTTTGTATTGCCCAATCAACCTCATAGGATCTTTCTGACTAGTAATTGCATTGTTATGCCTTGCTTAGTTCCTGCCAATTGCCCTGCTGTAATTTGTTTACCCTTCATGCCATGTTGTTTATCTAAGGAGAGCACCTCTAGTGAACTATGGACCCTGGTCCAATCTTTACCATTGATACATCTTCCACTGTTACTTGTTTAGTTGTTGCAAACCATTACCTTCCACACCATACATTTAATCCTTTGTTACAGCAAACCAGTGAGTTTGACAACCTCACTGATTCGTTGGGGAAAAGTCTTGAGTTTGTGTTGTGTAGGTCTCCGCGTTGCTTGCAACACCTGTGTGATGTTTCCTTCCTCCTTCTGGTTCGATAACCTCGGTCTCAACTGAGGGAAAACTTGCTGCTTGCCGCTTCACACCTTGCTCTTGGGGTTCCCAACAGGTGTGCATAGACAGTTGTCAGAAACTTGCAGCATAACCATAATGAGCATTCTATGAAGCATATTCAGAAAAAAAACATGCTCATGGTAAATAAAAAGATCGCTAAGATGCTCATTGTCTGTTGCCTTGTCATTTTGATATGGGATAGCTCCTATGTCATGGGGCAAGGGGTGCCTCGTTGGCGGTTCTCTATGATACACATATACTTACAATTACAAGAACTTGCCTGTGACTTAAGTTGAGTAGCATGAGGAACGGTACTCGTACTCAAGGGGGATGAAATTTTCAACTTGTGATTTTTCAAGCATATAACTCATATTTGCCTCATTTTAACCTTAATCACTTGAAGATGCTTATGATAGGGGCAATGAGAGCTCAAAGCTAGTAAGTACCATAATTTTTGGAAGCTCTTTATGAAACTTGAAATCCCTACTTCCCTCTACGAAGGGCCTTTGTTTTTTTACTTTTGTGTTGAGTCTCCATCTTCTATATTTATGCACCAATTAAGAGATCATAGTTGTCATTCTTAGTTCAATGTGCATTGTCCCAAAACTTGTTGAGTGATTCATAATTATGGTATTGCTTGTTCTTAAATTATTTGTATCTAGTCACCCTTATAAAATTTGAAGGTGTCCTATGCATTTAAGTTTTGATATTCCATGAAGGACAAGCTGATTACCACTCTTGCTATGTTTTCTATATGTGAAACAAACAAATGTCTTTTAAAGCATTATTCATGATCTTTTGTTTGTGTTGCCTTTCATGTTGCAACATAGTTGCTATGTCTTATTGTTAGAAATATATCTTTCATGCTTATGTTAGAGTACTTTGATCCTAGATATCAATGCTTTAAAATAACTTGATCAAGATTGTGATGGTGCATGTCACCTAAAAAATTATTCTTTTTTATCATTTACCTACTCGAGGACGAGCAGGAATTAAGCTTGGGATGCTTGATACGTCGTAAACGTATCTATAATTTTTGATGCTCCATGCTTGTTTTGTACCAACTATCTTATGTTTTCTCTACACTTTGAGGCATTTTTATACATTTTCTGGAACTAACCTATTAACAAGAGCCACAGTGCCAGTTCCTATTTTTTGCTGTTTTTGGTTTCAGAAAAGCTAGTAAAGAAATATTCTCAGAATTGGATGAAACAAAAGCCGAACTTCCTATTTTGCAGAGGCGAAGACGGAGTCCAGAGGCCAGAGGGAGGCACACCCTAGGACGACCAGACCTGGCCCAGGCACGGCCAGGGGGGAGGCGCCCTATGGTGTGGCCCCCTGGACCTCTACCGACCTTGCCCCTTCGCCTATATAAACTCCTAGAGGAGAAAACCCTAAGTACCCGATCAGATTTCCACGAAAAAGTCCGTAGCCTCCGCCATCTCCATCCGTAGACCAGGAAGGATCCGAAGCTCTTCCTGGCACCCTGTCGGAGAGGGGAGATCATCCTGGAGGCCTTCTTCATCACCATGCCAGCCTCCGGAGTGATGCGTGAGTAGTTCATCCTTGGACTATGGGTCCATAGCAGTAGCTAGATGATCGTTTCTCCTCTTTGTCCTATCATGTTTAGATCTTGTGAGCTGCCTATCATGATCAAGATCATCTTATTGTAATCCTACATGTTGTGTTTGCTGGGATCCGATGGATATTGAGTACTATGTCAAGATTGATTATTGATTCTACCAGGTCTATGTTATTTGTGATCTTGCATGCTCTCCGTTGCTAGTAGTTACTTTGGTCAAGTATTTGCTTGTGACTCCAAGATGGAGTATTTATGCTCGGTAGTAGGTTCATGCCTCTAGTAATCTAGGGGAGTGACAGAAACCTCTAAGATTGTAGATGTGCTGTTGCTACTAGGGAGAAAACAACAATCCTTTGTCCAAGGGCAATTGTATTGTTTACTTTACACACTTTGCTTAATGCAATTATCTCTTGCTTGCAACTTAATACCCGAGGGTTATTCGGATGATATCCCGGAGTTGGATTATTAGTCATAGATGCAGTTGGATTATGGTCTATGTATTATGTTGTAATGCCCAAATGAATCTCATTGTGATCATCATGTCATGTACATGCATTGTTATGCATTCTCTATCTGTCCATTGCCCAACTGTAATTTGTTCACCCAACATGTTATTTATCTTGTGGAGAAACACCTCTAGTGAACCGTGGACCCTGGTCCATTCCTTCCCATTGATATACCATCTACTGTTTACTATTTACTTACAAGCAATTACTATCTTCCACACTATACGTTTAATCCTTTGTTTTCAGCAAAACCAGTGAGCTTGACAACGTCACGTAAGTTGGGGCAAAGTATTTTCGTTGTGTTGTGCAGGTTCCACGTTGCTATCAACACCTTCGGAAGCTGTTTCTCTATCCTACTAGTTCGATAACCTTGGTTTCACAACTGAGGGAAAACTTGCTGTTGTGCTCATCATACCTTGCTCTTAGGGTTTCCCAACAGGTTCTACATCAACAGAGCCACCATCAAGGCACTGATTGTAGTCTTGTAGAGAAGCATCCATCAGTAGAGAACTTCCAAATCAGCATGCCTTCCTCGCCATGGTCAAGCTGAATTGTACTGATCAAATCCCAAAGCTGCAAGTATTAGCCCAGAACAACCGTAGAGACACCTCCCTGGATATCCTTGATCCAGCAGTTCTTTTGTAGGCCTTGGGCCACCGTTACATCAGAATTGTGAGCAAAGGAAGCTAATGCTGGATAGGTTTCAGAAACCGAGCGCCCTCCCGACAGCCACCCGCCAGTCCAAAACCGGGCACGAGCTCCATCGCCAAGGTTGACGAAGGAGGCCGCAACTAGGAGGGCGACGACATCACGATCATCAGTTTCAGGAACCGAGCACTAGGGGTGGGGGCACGGGACCAACGCAACCATGGACATCAGCATCGCAGCGCGCAGCTAAAGAACTGAAGGTTGAGGATACCAAGGCCCATGTATTACTGCAGCATACAAACCCGAGACCGAGGGAGGAGGCAGTGACCCCTGCTGGCCTCTAGCTCGCTGCGCCAGACAAAACCGCGACACCGGCGGTTGAGGGTACATAGCGCTCTGAACAAAAGCTAAAGAACCACGAGGAAATGCAGTGGCATGGCCATCAGGGCGGAGTGGGTGAGAATAAGCCGGCCGACAGAGTTGAGGAGTTGCGGGATCCAACCTAGGAGCTTGTCTGAGAACCTGTCAATGAGAGGCCAGATGTTATAATGCTAGAGATGCCCTGTGGTGAGCGGTAGTCCTAGGTAGTAAAAGGGGAAGCTGGCAGGCTAGCACTCCCTTGGCAGAGACTTGCTTTACATCAACGACTCGCATTGGCATCCCCTGGTAGAGACATGTGAATTATTTTTGAAAGTCTTGGTCCTAAGCATCAATCTCTTAGCTTTTGTACTATTTTAGTTGCACCAAATAAGATAACATGCAATAGAGTATTGATTTATCAAGATATCCAGACTACTAAGATTAGGTTCTTTTCTTGGCAAGCACTCCTTTTTTATTCTATTAGTTCTCGTCTCCGTTGTTGGATGCTTTAGGTGTATGGAATTTGAAGACTTGGATAATTACCATTGTAATATGATGGCACCACGTCAACGTGTAGTGCTTCGTCGGGAAACCCCAAGAGCAAGGTGTGATGCAGCACAACAACAAGTTTTCCCTCAGTAAGAAACCGAGGTTATAAACCAGTAGGAGGAAGGAAACGTCACACAGGTGTTCCAAGCAACATGGAAACCTGCACACCACAAACTCAAGACTTTGCCCCAACGAATCAGTGAGGTTGTTAAGCTCACCGGTTTGCTATAACAAAGGATTAAACGTATGGTGTGGAAGGTGATGATGGTTTGCAGCAAGTAAACAAGTTACATTGGAATATGTATCAATGGTAAAGATTGGACCGGGGTCCATAGTTCACTAGAGGTGCTCTCCTTAGATAAACAACATGGCATGAAGGGTAAACAAATTACAGCAGGGCAATTGACAGGAACTGAGCAAGGCATAACAATACAATACCGGACAAAAAGATCCTATGAGATTCGATTGGTCAATACAGCAATATACATAGACCGTCATCCAACTGCATCTATGACTAGAAGTCCACCTTCAGGTTATCATCCGAACCCCCTCCAGTATTAAGTTGCAAGCAACATACAACTGCTTTAAGCAAAGTGTGTAAGGTAAACAATCCACTTGTTCTATGAAAAAGAGACCGTTGTTTTCTCCCTAGTAGCAACAACACATCTATAACCAAAGAGATTTCTATCACTTCCCTTGGAAACTAGAGGCATGAACCCACTATCAAGCATAAATACCCCCTCTTGGAGTCACTACCAACTACTTGGCCAAGATAGCTACTAACAACGGAGAGCATGCAAGATCACAAACAACACAGACATGATAGTATCAAATAGACAAAACCATTAATCAATCCGACATAGTAATCTCAATATCCATCGGATCCCCGCAAACACAACATGCATGATTACAAATAGATTAGACCTTGATCATGAACGAAGCTCACAAGATCTATACATGAAAGCACAAGGAGGAGATACAACCATCTAGCTACTACATGGACCCGTAGTCCAAGGTGGAACTACTCACGCTTCATACCGGAGAAGAAGGCCTCCGGGATGATCTCCCCTCTGGCAGGGTGCCGGGAAGAACTTCAGATCCCCCGATCTAGGGACGATGGTGGCGGAGGCTACAGAAGGTTTCGTGGAGTTTTGATCGGGTGCCTAGGGTTTCTGCATTAGGGGCTTCTTATAGGCGAAGAGGCGGCCGAAGGGCCCACACCCTACCCAGGCGCTGGATGGGCCCACCCGCGCCTAGGGGGGGTGTGGTGGCCCTGGCTTGCCTCTTCATCTCTCCTCTAGACTTCGTGACGCCCACGGTAAAATATTGACTTTGGCTTTTGTCCCGTCCAATTTCGAGAATATTGATTTTCTGCCTTTCTAGAACCAAAAACAGAAGAAAACATACAATTGGCACTGTGACAACTTGTTAATAGGTTAGTTCCAGAAAAGATATAAAAACACCTCAAAGTGTAGACAAAGCAAATCAAAGTAGATACTAAATAAGCATGGAGCATCTAAAATTATAGATACGTTTCCGACGTATCAAGCATCCCCAAGCTTAACTCCTGCTCGTCCTCGAGTAGGTACGTGATAAAAAGAATAATTTTTGAGGTGACATGCACCGTCAAAACCAAGATCAAACCATTTGCAAGCATTAAAAGTTGGGATCAAAGAACTCTAAACATGTGCATGAAAGGTGAAGTTATAACAATAGGATAAAGTAACTATGGATGCAACATGAAAGGTTACAAACAAAGATCATGAATAACATGCATTGAAAAACGTTTGTTTGTTTCACATACAGAAAACATGGCATAGTGGCATTCAGCTTGTACCTCATGGAGTAGCAAATAGATGCATAGGACACCTTCAAAGTTCATAAGAGTGACTAGATACAAGTAGCACAAGAACAAGTAATATCACAATATGCATCAATCAATAAGTTTTGGGACACTGCACACAGAATGGCAACTATGCTCTCTTAATGGTGCCTTGATACGTCCAAAATGTATCTACTTTCTCGAACACTTTGCTATTGTTTCTTCTCTAACCTTGTGTGATTTGGATACAACTAACACGGACTGACGCTATTTTCAGTAGAATTACCTTGGTGTCTTGTTTTTGTGCAGAAAATCAACTATCAGGAAAAATCCCAGAAAATATGCCAAAAACTATTTTTCACCAGAAGATCCATGGAGCCAGAAGGGGAGACAGAGAGGAGGCCTGGGGGGCCCAGACCCACCCCAGGGGCGGGCCCACTTGACCTCGCGCCCAGAGGGGGTTTGGCCACCCCAAGCAGCTCCTCGGCTTCCGTCCGCGCCTATAAGTTGCCTTCTGACCTAAAAACTCACGGGGGTTAGATAGTTTTCCAGAAAGAGTTCTGCTCTGCCGCTGCCACCAGAAACCAAGATTCGGATCGAGAAACTATGTTCTGCCACCCTGCCGGCATGGGGAATTTGGAGAGGATCATCGCCATCGTCATCACCAACACATCTCCATCAACCACTGATGTTTCCCTCATCCATGAGTGAGTAATCCCCCGCTGTAGGCTTGGGGATGGTAGGGATTGGATGAGTTCTATCATGTAATCGAATAAGATCTATTAGGGCATAGTGCCTATTATCTCTATTAGTGCTATTTGACTTTGTTGCAACTTGTTGTGCTTAATGCTTGTCACTAGGGCCCGAGTGCCTTGATCTCAGATCTGAACTTATTATTGAATCATTATGATAGTATTGTTTGTGATATTATTTGCAAGTTGTGTACACATATCATTGTCCGGATCCAAAGGCCCCAAAGTACAATAATTGGGACAACCGGATGGGATGGCTGTGGTGTGAGGATCACATGTGTTCACGTAGTATTAATGCTTTGCTCCGGTGCTCTATTAAAGGAGCACCTTAATTGCCAGTAATTCCCTAGAGGCCTCGCTGCCACGGGCTGGCTGGACAGAAGATGTTATGCAAGTTCTCATTGCGAGCACGTATGACTATATTTGGAGCACATGCCTAGGATTGTTTAGTACTTGGATGCTTGTTATTATTTATCTGCAATTCCCTAGATCTTGAAGTTACATGTTTAGACTCATCCATGCAACGCCCGTCCATCCATCCCTATGCCTACCGCACTCGAATCCTACTGCTACCGTTATTGTTACTATTGCTACTATTTCACTGTTGCTGTTACTGCTTCTATTGCTTTGCTGTTACTACTACAAACTATTGCTACTGATAAACTTCTATGAGCAAGAACTATTTCCAGGTGCATCTGAACTGACAACTTAGTTGTTAAGTCTTGCAAGTATTCTTTGGCTCTCCTTGTGTCGAATCAATAAATTGGGTAAAACTACCCGCGAAGACGGTTGCGATCCCCTATACTTGTGGGTCATCAAGACTATTTTCTGGCGCCGTTGCCGGGGAGCATAACTTTATTTGTAAGTTCACTTGGATCTATTATTGTTCGCTGCTACTCCTTTCATCATGGGGAAGTCTCGTGATGGAAAGTTCCCTATTTTACCATCCACTACAAGAAGAGGTACAATCCTAAACACCTCTGCTGCTCTTGATTCACCGTCTGTTATAACTAAGCTTGTCACACCACCACCACACACTCATGCTACATACACTGCTACTATTGCTGAGTCTGAAACTACTTTTGATGCTCATGATGTTACTTCTACTGTGCTTGATGTGAGTGGTTCATTAGGTCCTTTTCTAGATGCTACTATAGCTCGTCTAGGAAATACCGAAACTCCTAGTGAAGACACTGTTACACTTGTTAGCTCACCTGAGGCTAGTGAGAGTTATGATATTAATGATGGTTACATTGAGTTCACTGATGATTTTGTTGAAGAGTGCCGAGACACACATGGTACTAGTGCTATGAAGAGTCTCCTTGGTAGACGTACTATTATGCCTAAGTTGTCCTCTGATCCTAAGTTTGCCACTTCTCCCATAGATATTAAAGATGAAGATTATGATTTCTCTCTTGATTTGTCTTATTTAGATATTATTGAGAAAGAACCTTTTTGTGGGACTGAAAATGAGAGTGATGTGGCTCATATGAATGAGCTTTCTACTATGAGTGCTTTGTTCTCTGATGATTTTAAGATGCACAAGTACTTTGTTGCTAAGATCTTCCCTTTTTCACTAAAAGGAGAAGCTAGGGCTTGGTTTAATAGATTACCTCATGGTTCCATTGATAGCCCTGATTACTTGATTGCTTCTTTCTTCCATAAGTATTTTCCTCCCAGTGCTAGACATGCTGCTTTGCAGAGACTTTTTGATTCTAAACAGGGAGAAGAAGAGAAATTGCCCGAGTCATGGAAAAGATTCTGTTCCTTGATTCATGCACATCCTGGATGCCCATTACCTAAAAATGAGCTTCTTGATATTTATTATAATGGACTAACTGATGATTCTAGGACCTACCTAGATAGCTTTGCTGATTGTGTTTTCAGGAAAAGGACTCCTATAGATGCAGAAGAATTAATGACCAAGATAAGCAAGAATTATGATGATTGGACTTCAACTGAGCTGAATACACCTGAGCCTATTACTCCTGAACCAGTTGTTCCTAAACCAGTTCCAACACCAACAACAAAGAAGAGGGGAGTTATTGCATTAAATGATGAAGTAATGAAAGAAGCTAAGAAGTGTCTAAAGGAGAAAGGTATTAGAGTTGAAGATGTGAAGAATCTACCTCCTATATAAGAATTGTGTAAGCCAATTCCCCACTCATCTACTATTGAGGTACACTCACTTCAACACTTTGATGAAGGTGATATTCCTTATGGTAAGCCTCCTGATCAATGTTTAGAGGAACTTGACATTTTTATTGTTAAACAAGGTCATTTTAATAAACAAGTTCATAATCATTTATTGGAAAACTCTAGAGCTATCCATGAGTTGAAAGATATTGTGGAAAGAACTTCTAATGATATTAAAATGCTTTGTAAACACTTTCAAATGGTTCAAACTCAACTTGATCAACTTGCTAAGGTACAAAAGGATATGCTAGTTAATGCTTCAGGAAATAAACATGCTTATGGAATTAGAACTAGGAGTGGTGCAGCTACTCAAGATCATTTATATCCTGAAGGACACCCTAAAAGAATAGAGCGGGATTACCAACAAGGTGAAGATAGTGGTAGTCCTTGTAAGAGAAAGAAAAAGAAACATAAAGTAGTTGAGGAACCACTTGAACCTGCTAAAGATCCTAATAGTATATCTGTCTCTGATGTTGAAACTGAAAGTGGTAACAATAATGAGTCTCCTGATAAGGATGAAGGTGAGGAAGAACCTGAGAAACACACTAAGAACACTAGGTACACAAAGGAGGATTTTATTGCTAATAAACATGGTAAAGAGAGAGAACCTTGGGTGCAGAAACCTATGCCTTTTCCAGGTAAGAAACATAAGTCAAAGGAGGAAGAACACTACAACAAGTTTTGTGAGTGGATGAAACCTTTATTCTTGCAAATTCCTTTAACTGATGCTATTAAGTTGCCTCTTTATTCAAAGTATATGAAGGATATTGTCTCTAATAAAAGGAAGATTCCTAATGAGGAGATTTCTACTCTACTTGCTAATTACTCCTTCAATGGTAAGGTTCCAAAGAAACTCGGTGATCTAGGTATACCAACTATTCCTTGCTCCATTAAGAACAATTATGTTAGAACTGCTTTATGTGATTTAGGAGCTAGAGTTAGTGTTATGCCTTTTTCTCTCTATAAGAGACTCCAGCTAGAAAAGTTGATACCAACTGATATTTCTTTGCAAATGGCTGATAATTCAACTACTATTCCTGTTGGTATATGTGAGGATGTTCCTGTTCAAGTTGCTCATAATTGCATGGTCTTAACTGATTTTGTTGTGCTCGAAATGCCCGAAGATGATAATATGTCTATTATTCTTAGGAGACCTTTTCTTAATACTGCAGGTGCTGTCTCAATTGCCATCAAGGAAAAGTGACATTTAATATTAATGACAAAGAGCACACTGTCTATTTCCCCAAGAAGGTTGTTAGAAGCTATTTCCTGAATTCCATTGAAAATATTGAGAGCATCAAAGTTGGAGATATATTGTCCCATTCCACAAGAAAATTTTGAAACTATTATGATTGGGACCATTGCTATCAAGTATGAGGTAACATAATCACCTTGTGGAATGCAAAGTTTTGTTTCATATAAGATTGTTTTGGTAGCAAGACTTGATCAACCTTGTTAACAAAAGGATTTTAATGAACAAAATAATGTTTCCACTGTGGTTATACTTGCTTTCTTTTACTTTTCTCCTTCCTAGTCTTTGCTTTAGCTTTAGTTTTGCTAGTAGTTTGCTTGTTTGAGTTTCTTAGAGCTGCTGTAGTTTGGCTTTTGGTTTGCTTTTACTTCTTCTAAAAAAACGTTTCTGCAAGAAAATCAATTTTCATACCCTGAAAATTGGCCAAAGATAAAGTTTCCCGAAAAATCCAGAAAATTCAAAATAATTTTTTCCTTGAAAAAAAGGGCAGAGAGGCACCAGAGGTGGCCCATGGGGCCACCCCAGGCCGCCACACCTGTGGTAGGTGCGGGCCGACCACTGGTGGCGCCTAGGGTGGGTTTGGCCCACCTGGGCCCCTCCAGGCTGCCTCCTCAAAGCCACTTTCTTTCTCTCTCCCGAAAAACACCGGAAAACTTGCTTAAGCTTGAGTTCTTGCTGTTCTTGCTCGCGATTTTCGATCTCCTTGTTCAGCCCATCTCAAGTGCTGATTTTCGGAGGGTTTGATCCTTGGTATGTGCCTCCTCCACTTGTCTAATTAGATTTGTGATTGGTAGATTGTATCTTGAGTATTTTACTGCTATAGGTGACAAGTTGTTTGAGCTTGCATGCTTGTTCTTTGCTTAGAAACTTTGTTTTGATGCATGTGTAGTCCTCTAGCAAGTTCCTATAGTAGTTACTCATCATTTATCAACTTAGAAATCACTTGGTTTGATGGTTGCTTAAAATTTCAGAATAGTGAAGTCATGGACCACCACACCTTTGGTGACATATTTGAGAGTGATGCACCTAGAAGGGCAAGGCTTTCAAGGTCATCCACCAGTTCTAGACCCTCATACAATGAGGATCTCATCACTCCGCGATTTGGTGACGAGGGAGATGAAGGGGATGCGCACCCCTCCACCTTTCCTTGTCCAACTTTCTTGCGAGCTGCTGGGATTCTTAATGATTTCATGACTTTGATTGAGAGGGCTGGTCTAACAAGTTTCATGCAGGATGAGAGTGCACAATATGCTGTGCTTACTAAAACATTTGTGGAGAGTTTCTCCTTTACTAACCAGTTTGTTCAAGCCCTCTGTGTCTTTCAAAATTTATGACAGCGCTCATTCAATGTCTTTGAAGAAATTTTGCAAAGCCCTGGGACTTGGTACAACTGGATCATCAAAGAAGATTCCAGCCCTTCCCGCTGATTTGTTGGAACTATACCGAGGAATAACCAATGATGATGACCACAGAGCTCAACGAGGGAAGATAAAGAATATTCAACTTCCAGCCATCAAGTACTTTGCCTACTATCTTACCACCAGTGTTCTTGGTAGGGAGAACACTAGTAATATCTCCAACTATCAATTGGCCCTCTTAGCTGCTGCGCTCTACGGTGAGGATAAGTATAATCTTGGTTCCCTCATTGCCCGTCGTTTAGCTGCTAAGGGACCCATTTACGGGGGAATTATTGCTACTCGTATTGCTTCTACATTGGACATTGCTGTTAATCCACATGATACAACTTTGGCTCCTCTAAGGCTTGATCTTGCTGCGATGAAGGCGCACCACTTTGTCACCTCTAGCTCTACTCTTGAGAACTTGGTTTATAGAATGTTGTTTACTGACGGGGAAGAGAGAGAGATCCCTCTACCCAAACCACTTTGTTCAGTATTTCTCAGGGACCTTGGTCACACACGAAGGCAGAGATGGATGACAAGCTGCGCTTTCTCAACTTCCACGGTCACTATCAGGAGGAAGCGCCCTCATATGACCCCGCAGTACACTATACAGGGGAGGCCTCGAGCTCGTACTAGGACGAGGGAGCTTCCTCGACATACTATGGAGGTGCATCTACTTGGGCACCATGGGGTTGAGCCCCACTTAGGCCAAAAGCCTAAGCTTGGGGGGAGGTACACCGACATCACACTCATATATATATATATCATGTTCGGTCGGTTCTTTGTATATCCATTGTTTCGCTTTGTTTTTGGTTTTTGTTGCTTCTTTCTAAAAACCCAAAAATACCAAAAATAGTTTTGTTGTTTCTCTTGGTTTGTTTCTTTGCTTTGGTTTGCCTTAAAAGAAAAATCCAAAAAGATTTTGCTTTGTTTGCTTTGCTTTGTTTTCGTTTGGTTTTTCTTTGTTTGCTTGTTTCTAAAAAAATCGAAAACACCAAAAATATTTGTTGTTCTTCTTTGGTTTTGTGAGTTCTTTTGCAGGGTTCAGCCATCCTCAGCGGATTTTGGTTTCATGTTAATTATTCAAGTCACACAAGTGAATGGCAATAATGAAGATTAAGACAACTCGAGGTGTGGTAAGAGGCTGGTAACGAACTCTATTTGTTTCATTTTTGTACATATACTCTTCATTGTGAGCATGCTTAGCCTGTTTGTGTAAGGTGTATGTCATTATGGATGCTTAGTAGTTATTGCTTGTCTATGATTAGCTCCAACTTGCTAATAGTTTGTAGCATGTCATATGAATGCTTGCTTCCATTGTTTTATTCATACTTTGGTATGAAATTGTGGTATCCTCCTCTGACTGTTCATGTGAATCGACTTGGCACATGTTCACGCATGCATATGACTAATTAATAGTCAGTAAGCCTCGATGATTTATTTTGCCTCAGCGTTCTTGTATCACTTTCATGCCATAATTAGTCTTGTTTTGTTGCAAGCATGATTATGACAGTTATTGCTCTCTCGTTTGTCGCTCTGTCTCTATTGCTAGCCTTCACTTGCACTGAGTATGTGCTCTACCTGTGCTTCCAACTCCTCAAAACCAATATTGCCAGCTGTGTCCACCATACCTACCTATTAGCATCATTTTGCTACTTCAGTGCATATTCAATATGCCGTGTTTTCTTCCAAAATAAAATGTTTGTCTGTTTTGAGAAAGTTAGTTAGTAAAGCTCTCACGAATTTGATGGCACACTTTATTCCTTGCGTTTAATAATCTTGAACCATTGTGACTAGTCCATGAAAGTTATATGCTTGCTTATTATATGCTGGGAGTCAGCAGAACCGTGCTGTCACGAGGAACGCTTTCAAAGTTGATACTTTGCTCTTTTGTTTACGGATGTCGACAATGTGAAATAAAAGGGGAGGTTGTGAGTTCATGGAGTTTATACATTGTATTAGAGAAACGCCTGGGCCGCTAGCCTAAGCCATGCATAATCATGGTGGAAACTTGCAGCATCACTGTAATGAGCATCTAGGAAGCATCCTCAATAAAAAGCTATCCATATGGTAAATAAAAAGATTGCTGAGATGCTCATTGTCTGCTTGACTTGTCATTTTGGTTATGGGAAAACTCCTGTGCCATATGCAAGGGGTACCCCGTTGGCGGTTCTCGATGATGTGCCATATGCAAGGAGTAGCATGCAGAGCGACCCTCGTACTCAAGGGACTTGGGATTTCCATCCTATGGTCTGTCAAGCATATGATTCAGAGTGGACCTCACTTTCACCTTAAACACATGAATATGCCTATGATAGGGGCAATGAGAGCTCAAAGCAAATGAGTACCTTCCTTTCAGCATTAGGAAGCCTTTCAAACCTTCACAAAACCGTTTTCACAATTTTGTTGAGTCACCACTTATTCTATGGCACCTTCTTGAGAGCATAGTTGTCATTCTTGTGTTTGTTCCAAAACTTGTTTAATTATGTCATGACTTTGATGCTTGTATCTCTGATATCTTTACCTCTAGTCTTCACTTGAACTTCAGAGGTGCCTTGGCATTTATATTGTGCTCTTCAAACAAAGGCAAGCGAGATACCACTCTATCATACCTTATTCTGAGCATTGCAATGTTGCTTATGTTTATGTTTCATGCTACTTATTTTTATTGAGTTGGTTTCTCTTCATAGCTTGCAATGACTATTGAGTAGACTTAGTTGTATACTCCTTATTATGAATTGTATAAGCATCTACTCCTGTGCTGGGAATATTTACATCATATGAAGCAAAGTGTTTGTGAAAGTTCTTTTATCGCACTCAGTTTTCAACTGAATTGCTTGAGGACAAGCAATAAGCTAAGCTTGGAGGGGAGTTGATACGTCCAAAATGTATCTACTTTCTCGAACATTTGCTATTGTTTCTTCTCTAAACTTTTGTGATTTGGATACAACTAACACGGACTGATGCTGTTTTCAGCAGAATTACCTTGGTGTCTTGTTTTTGTGCAAAAAATTAACTATCAGGAAAAATCCCGGAAAATATGCCAAAAACTATTTTTCACCAGAAGATCCATGGAGCCAGAAGGGGAGACAAAGAGGAGGCCTGGGGGGCCCAGACCCACCCCAGGCGCGGGCCCACCTGACCCGGCGCCTAGAGGGGGTTTGGCCACCCCAGGCAGCTCCTCAGCCTCCCTCCACGCCTATAAGTTGCCTTCTGACCTAAAAACTCACAGGGGTTAGATAGTTTTCCAAAAAGAGTTCCGCTCCACTGCCGCCACCAGAAACCAAGATTCGGATCCAGAAACTCCATTCTGGCACCCTGTCGGGACGGGGACTTTGAAGAGGATCATCGCCATCGTCATCACCAACGCATCTCCATCAACCACCGATGTTTCCCTCATCGATGAGTGAGTAATCCCCCGTTGTAGGATTGGGGATGGTAGGGATTGGATGAGTTCTATCATGTAATCAAATAAGATCTGTTAGGGCATAGTGCCTAGTATCTCTATTAGTGCTATTTGACTTTGTTGCAACTTGTTGTGCTTAATGCTTGTCACTAGGGCCCGAGTGCCATGCTCTCAGATCTGAACTTATTATTGAATCATTATGATAGTATTGTTTGTGATCTTATCTGCAAGTTGTGTACACATATCATTGTCCGGATCCAAAGGCCCCAAAGTGACAATAATTGGGACAACCGGAGGGGATGGCTGTGGTGTGAGGGTCACATGTGTTCACGGAGTGTTAAAGCTGTAGGGTTCGCAGCATAGAAAACAAAAAATTCCTACGATGGGAACTATGTACCAAGATCTATATACTAGATACAAACAACGGGCGGATGTATATCCATAGAGAACATACCCTTGAAGACCGACAAAGCTTAACGAGTTAAACTCGTGGTTGATGTAGACGATCTCTTACCGATCTCAAGATCGAGAGGAAGTCCAAGCGCCGCAAATCAGCAGCGCATCCGTGCTTGCACACACGTACAAGACACCGAGCAACCTCCGCCTCCTTGCTCTAGTGATGCAGTGGAAGCACAACTCTTTCTTGCCGAATAGCCACCTGGAACATGTATATCGCTAGTCCGAGACCACGGGGGATAAATTCTAGAGGGGGAGAGAGATCCTTCACGAGGAGGTGTGAGTGAGAAGTGAGGAGAGGGGTGACTTTTATAGGAGAGGGGGAACCCCAAGGGGGTGGCCGGCGCATGGGGGCTGCCCCCTTGCCCTCCCCTCATTCATGTGGGTGGACACTCCACTCACAAAAATCCTTTCAATTCCCTCCACTCAAAATCCCACTCAAATTCCCATTAAATTTCCACCAAATTTAATGCAAACTCTCATTAAATAAAACTCCTTTATTTATTCAGAATTTTTTCAATTACTTTAATGATAAACATTCACATATAACCCCTTGCTAGTATTTCATTTCACATGCAAAAACACTTTCTGCAATTTCTCCCAAAAACCTGTTTCGGTATCTAGTGAAATAAATTCCTGCGCTTGTTATTCTTTCTGGCATGAAACTTTTGATCCATTTGGATGTCGGTGTCTCTTAAGTGTGCCAACCTACGGTTCGTGAATAATGCGGACATGATCGAGACCCTTCTTCAATCAATAATCAGAAGCGGGATCTGGAGACCATACTGACTCCCACACATTCAACGATGACTTTCCTATGATCATCGGAACCTTTTACGCTAGTATCTTAATCCCTTTGTTTCATGATATATTACATGTCCGATATTCGATCATCGGTATCTCCATACCTAGTTTGATCTCGTTACCGACATGCACTCTTTTCTTGTTCCCGTGATATAACATTCTAGTGATCAAATCACTTGCTTGCAAGCTAACCAATGTGATTTTACCGAGAGGGCCCAGAGTATATCTATCCGTCATCGGGGTGAACAAATTCCACTCTCGATCCATGGGCCTCAACATAACACTTTAGTAGTTCTGAATCCATCTTTATAATCACCTAGTTACTGTGTGACGTTTGATGTTATCAAGAAACTCTTCCGATGTTAGTGATTGGCATGATCTCATGGTCTAAGGATTAGGATCACTTTGTAAGTTGTTATAGCAATATAAACTCAATGACTTTGGTTGTAATGCTATACTTCGGATGAATGTTCATCACACCATTACACTAATGTTGTGATCTCGTTATTAACAACATCCAATGTCTATGATCAGGAAACTTTGATAATCTTGTTAATCAACGAGCTAGTTCATGAGAGAGGCATAACTAGGAACTTTCTGTTTGTTTATTAAACACACATGTATTAATGTTTCCGTATTAATACAATTATAGCATGCAAAATAAACATCTATCATATACTTGGAATACACATAATAAACACTTTATTGTTGCCTCTTAGGGCATATTCCCTTTAGTCTCCCACTTGCACTAGAGACAATAATCTAGTTACATAGTGATGTATCTAACACCCATGGAGTTCTGGTGTTGATCATGTTTTGCTCTAGGGAGAGTTTTAGTCAACGGATCTGCTACATTGAGATCCATATGTACTTTACAAATCTTTATAGCTCCATCCTTGACATGTTCACGGATGGAGTGAAACCAGCGCTTAATATGCTTGGAATACTTGTGAGACCTTGGTTCTTTGGCATTGGCAATGGAACCATTGTTGTCACAATAGATCACCATTAGGTCCAACGCGCTTGCAACCACACCTAGTTCGGATATGAACTCCTTCATCCAAACTGCTTCCTGAGCCGCTTCCGAAGCAGCAACATATTCGGCCTCCGTTGTTGATCCCGCCACCACAGGTTGTTTGGAGCTCCTCCAACTAACCGCTCCGCCATTCATGAGAAATACGTATCCGGATTGAGACTTAGAGTCATCCGGATCGGTGTCAAAGCTAGCATTGACATAACACTTAGCGACGAGCTCTTCTTGACCTCCGTATACAAGAAACATATCCTTAGTTCTGCACAAGTACTTAAGAATATTCTTGACCGCTATCCAGTGTTCCGAACCTGGATCCGATTGGTACCTACTAGTCAAACTAATAGCATGTGCCACATCCGGTCTTGTACATAGCATGGCGTACATTATAGAGCCTATGGCTGAAGCATAGGGGACTTTGTCCATTATCTCTCTTTCTTCCGCCGTAGCCGGACTTTGAGTCTTACTCAATGTCCTGCCTTGCAACATAGGTAAGAACCCCTTCTTACTTTCGTCTATTTTAAACTTCTTTAAAATCTTACCAAGGTATGTACTTTGCGATAGCCCTATTAGGCACCTAGATCTATCTCTATAGATCTTTATGCGTAATATGTATGACGCTTCACCTAGGTCCTTCATTGAAAATTTGTTGTTTAGATAACTTTTAACACTGTTTAAAAGATCTACATCATTTTCGATCAATAATATATCATCCACATATAATATCAGAAATGCCACATTGCTCCCACTCACTTTCTTGTAAATACAAGCTTCTCAATAAGTTTGGACAAATCCAAACTCTTTGATCACCTCATCAAAGCAGAGATTGAAACTTCGTGATGCTTGCTTCAATCTATAGATGGACCGCTGAAGCTTGCACACCTTTTTAGCATCCTTAGGATCGACAAAACCCTTTGGTTGTATCATATACAACTCTTCTTCAATATTACCATTGAGAAACGCGGTTTTGACATCCATCTGCCATATCTCATAATCGAAATATGCAGCAATTGCTAACATAATCCTAACTTATTTTAGCATCGCTATGGGAGATAATGTCTCATCGTAGTCAACTCCTTGAATTTGTCGAAACCCCTTTGCAACAAGTCGAGCTTTATAGACGGTCACATTATCATCAGCATTAGTTTTTCTTTTGAAAATCCATTTATTCTCCACGGCCTTTTGGTCGTGAGGTAAGTCCACCAAGTTCCAAACTTGATTTTCATACATGGATTCCATCTCGGATTTCATGGCTTCTAACCATTTGTTGGAATCCGAGCTCATCATCGCTTCTTCATACATCACAGGGTCATCATTTTCATCAACCATGAAATTCATGACAGGGTTTCCGTACAGCTCGGGAGCTGCACACGTCCTGCTAGACCTGCGAGGTTCGGTAGTACTCTCTTTCGGAGTTTCATGATCATTATCATTAGTTCCTTCTTCAACTGGTGAAGACAAATTCGGAACGACTTCCGGCACTGCGCTACTCTCCATACTTTGAAGATAAGGTTCAATAACCTCTTCGAGTTCTACCTTCTGACTGCTCACACCTTTCGCAAGAAACTCTTTCTCTAGAAAGGATCCATTTTTGGCAACAAAAACCTTGCCCTCGGATCTGTGATAGAAGGAATATCCAATAGTTTCCTTAGGGTATCCTATGAAGATGCATTTTTCCGCTTTGGGTTCGAGTTTATCCGGTTGAAGTTTCTTCACATAAACATCGCATCCCCAAACTTTAAGAAATGACAGCTTAGGTTTGTTTCCAAACCACAATTCATATGGTGTCTTTTCAACGGATTTATAGGTGCCCAATTTAAAGTAAATGCAGCAGTTTCTAGTGCATAACCCCAAAATGACAACGACAAGTCCGTCAGAGACATCATAGATCGAACCATATCCAATAAAGTACGATTACAACGTTCGGACACACCATTTTGCTGTGGTGTTTCGGCAGGTGTGAGTTGTGAAACAATTCCACACTCTTTCATATGAGTGCTAAACTCGTAACTTAGATACTCACCTCCATGGTCGGACCGTAGAAATTTGATCTTTCTATTATGATGATTTTCCACTTCATTCTGAAATTCCTTGAACTTTTCAAAGGTTTCAGGCTTGTGTTTCATCAAGTAGATATAACCGTATCTACTCAAATCATCCGTGAAAGTAACAAAATAACGATATCCACCTCGCACTAACACACTCATTGGACCACATACATCAGAATGTATGATTTCCAATAAATCTGTCGCCCGTTCTATTGAACCGGAAGCGTTCTAGTCATCTTGCCCATAAGGCATGGCTCACATGTATCAAATGAATCGAAATCAAGTGATTCCAAAAGTCCATCCGAATGGAGATTCTTCATGCTTTTAACAACAATATGACCTAGACGGCAGTGCCACATATATGCGGATATATCATCATTAAGTTTAATCCTTTTAGCATCAATATTATGAAGATGTGTAACACTATTATCGAGATCCAATAGAAATAAACCATTCATCATCGGTGCATGACCATAAAAGATTTCATTCATATAAATAGAACAACCATTGTTCTCAGATTTAAATGAATAACCACTTCGCATCAAACACGATCCAGATACAATGTTCATGCTCAGTGCTAGCACCAGATAGCAATTATTCAAGTTTATTACTAATCCCGACGGCAAGTGGAGAGGCAGCGTTCTGATGGCGATCACATCAACGCTTGATCCATTGCCGACACGCATCTTGACCTCACCCCTTGCTAGCGGTCGCTTGTTCCGCAGCCCCTGATTCGAGTTACAAATATTAGCAACTAAACCGGTATCAAATACCTAGGTGCTACTGCGAGCACTAGTCAAGTACACATCAATAACATGTATATCATATAAACCTTTGTTAGCCTTGCCGGCCTTCTTGTCTGCCAAATACTTGGGGCAGTTGCGCTTCTAGTGGCCAGCCCCATTACAATAATAGCACTCGGTATCAGACTTAGGTCCAAATCGGGTTTTCTTTTCAGGCACGGAAACCGACTTGCCGCACTTACTTCCCTTCCGTTTTCCCTTCTTATCTTTTTTGAAACCAGTGTTATTATTGATCATCAACTCTTGATGTTCCTTCTTGATCTCCACTTCTGCAGTTTTAAGCATTGACAGAAGCTCGGGGAGAGACTTCTTCATGCCTTGCATATTATAGTTCATCACGAAGCTCTTATAGCTAGGTGGTAGAGACTACAGAACACGATGGATGCCTAAGTCAATGGGAATCGATATTCCCTAGGACACAAGCTTATCGGTGTAACCTGACAGCTTGAGTACATGCTCACTTACGGAGTTGTGCTCTTCCATCATGCAGCTAAAGAACTTTTCTGAAGCATTGTAGCTCTCTACAGCAGCATGTGTGTCGAAAATCATTTTCAACTCACCCATTGTATCAAATGCATTGCCGTTTTCGAAACGCTTTCGAAGTTCCGGCTCTAACCCATACAATATGCCGCAATGAACTAAGTTGTGGTCCTCCTGAAGAGTTTGATAAACATTCTTCTCCTCATCAGGGGCATCATCGAAAGGTGGGGGCCTAGCGGCGCTTCTAGCACATATTTCTTTCGTGCAGCAGAGAGGATAATCCTCAAATTCATGGCCCATTCAGTAAAGTTGCTACCGTTCATTGCAAGTTTCTCTTTCTCAATGAACACATTGAAATTAAAAGCAGGTGGTGCCATCTACAATAGAATTTGTAAAGTTTAGACTAAATTTAAGATAAATTGAGTTCAACTATTCCACATTACAAATGAACTCCCACTCAAAAACAACATCCCTCATGCCTTTTTGGTGATTACATGAACCAAATCCACTACAACAAGTGCGATCATCACGTGAGTCGGTGTAGCTTCAGAGGCGAGCATCAAATGGGCATCATATCTACTATATGACTCATGCTTAACCTTTCGGTCCGTGTTCCGAGGCCATGTTTGTACATGCTAGGCTCGCCAAGTTAGAACCTTAGTATTCACATGTGTAACTGTCTTACACCCGAAATATGGTCGTGGATCCAAGAACACCCGATCATCACGTGATGTCTTGGAGCGACGAAACATAATCGGTGCATACTTAAGGGAGAACACATTATTATCTTGATATTTAAATGAGGGATCATCTTATTATGCTAATAAAACGCCAAACAAGCAATATAAGATGCTATCAAACATCTCATGTTTGTAAGTGGAATGATACGGTTTCCGCATATGATCTCCATCATGTGCACCATGGTATGATCATTATCATACCTCTATGTGTAAGGCCAAGGTCTATGGAACTTACACGTTATGTGTGTTGTAAGAGTATCATCTCATACTTCTACTTACAACATTACCATATCATAACACTAGCCTAGCAACAATCTAAACTAGACGCCTCTAATTTATCCATTGCAAGTTTTACGTGGCTTAGGGCTTTCGAAGATAGAACCGTTCATAACTACGAACATGAACCACAATGAGGATAACCAAATTGTTGACAACTCATTGCAAATTATATATTGACTATAGTAGGAGAGACAGACACCCGCTAGCCACTTATGCAAACTAGTTGCATGTCAAGTGTGGAATAGGTCTCATGTGCGAGGACATGTAAAGTTTGTCCGGGCCGCTTCATCCCACTATGCCACCAATATCCAAAATACAACTAAGAAGCAATAACATGATCATCATCGCCCACATACTCATATGTGTACTATCCGTGTAAAGCATCTACGCATAGATCCGACTCTGATACCACTGTAGGGTTCGCAGCATAGAAAACAAAAAATTTCCTACGATGGGAACTATGTACCAAGATCTATCTACTAGATACAAAAAAGGGCAAATGTATATCCGTAGAGAACATACCCTTGAAGACCGACAAAGCTTAACGAGTTAAACTCGTGGTTGATGTAGACGATCTCTTGCCGATCTCAAGATCGAGAGGAAGTCCTAGCGCTGCAAATCAGCAACGCATCCGTGCTCACACACACGTACAAGACACCGAGCAACCTCCGCCTCCTCGCTCCAGCGATGCAGCGGAAGCACAACTCTTTCTTGCCGAATAGCCACCGGGAACATGTATCTCGCTAGTCCGAGACCATGGGGGATAAATTCTAGAGGAGGAGAGAGATCCTTCACGAGGAGGTGTGAGTGAGAAGTGAGGAGAGGGGTGCCTTTTATAGGATAGGGGGAACCCCAAGGGGGTGGCCGCCGCATGGGGGATTCCCCTTGCCCTCCCCTCATTCATGTGGGTGGACACTCCACTCACAAAAATCCTTTCAATTCCCTCCACTCAAAATCCCATTAAATTTCCACCAAATTTAATGCAAACTCTCATTAAATAAAACTCCTTTTATTTATTCAGAATTTTGTCAATTATTTTAATGACAAACATTCACATATAACCCCTTGCTAGTATTTCATTTCACATGCAAAAACACTTTCTGCAATTTTACCCGAAAACCTGTTTCGGTATCTAGTGAAATAAATTCCTGCGCTTGTTATTCTTTCCGGCATGAAACTTTTGCTCCATTTGGATGTCAGTGTCTCTTAACTGTGCCACCCTACGATTCGCGAATAATGCGGACATGATCGAGACCCTTCTCCGATCAATAATCAGAAGCGGGATCTGGAGACCCATACTGACTCCCACACATTCAACAATGACTTTCCTGTGATCGTCGGAACCTTTTATGCTAGTATCTTAATCCCTTTGTTTCACGATATATTACATGTCCGAGATTCGATCATTGATATCTACATACCTAGTTTGATCTCGTTACCGACATGCACTCTTTTCTCGTTCCCGTGATATAACATTCTAGTGATCAAATCACTTGCTCGCAAGCTAATCAATGTGATATCACCGAGAGGGCCTAGATTATATCTATCCGTCATCGGGATGAACAAATTCCACCTCGATCCATGGGCCTCAACATAACACTTTAGTAGTTATGAATCCATCTTTATAATCACCTAGTTACGGTGTGACGTTTGATGTTATCAAGAAACTCTTCCGATGTTAGTGATTGACATGATCTCATGGTCTAAGGATTTGGATCACTTTGTAAGTTGTTATAGCAATATAAAATCAATGACTTTGATTGTAATGCTATACTTCGGATGAATGTTCATCACACCATTACACTAATGTTGTGATCTCGTTATTAACAACATCCAATGTCTATGATCAGGAAACTTTGATCATCTTGTTAATAAACGAGCTAGTTCATGAGAGAGGCATAACTAGGAACTTTCTATTTGTCTATTAAACACACATGTATTAATGTTTCCGTATTAATACAATTATAGCATGCAAAATAAAAATCTATCATATACTTGGAATACACATAATAAACACTTTATTATTGCCTCTCATGGCATACTCCCTTCAAATGCTTTGCTCCAGTGTTCTATTAAAAGGAGCACTTTAATTGCCAGTAGTTCCCTAGAGGCCCCGCTGCCACGGGCTAGCTGGACAGAAGATGTTATGCAAGTTCTCATTGCGAGCACGTATGACTATATTTGGAGCACATGTCTAGGATTGTTTAGTAGTTGGATGCATGTTATTATTTATCTGCAATGCCCTAGATCTTGAAGTTACATGTTTAGACTCGTCCATGCAACGCCCGTCCATCCATCCCTATGCCTACCGCACTCGAATCCTATTGCTATCGTTACTGTTACTATTTCTACTGTTTCACTGTTGCTGTTACTGCTGCTGTTGCTTTGCTGTTACTACTACAAAATGTTGCTACTGATAAACTTCTGTGAGCAAGAACTATTTCCAGGTGCAGCTTAACTGACAACTCAGTTATTAAGGCTTGCAAGTATTCTTTGGCTCCCCTTGTGTCGAATCAATAAATTGGGTAATACTACCCGCGAAGACTGTTGCGATCCCCTATACTTGTGGGTCATCATGCCTAAAGGTAGAAGGTGGAGACTCAATATAATAGTGTAAGAAAGGACTTTCATAAAGGAAGCAGTGATTTCAAGTTTCAAAAAGAGCTTCCAAAAATTATGGTACTTGTTAGCTTTCACCCTCATTGCCACTATCATAAGTATCTTGAAGTTATTAAGGTTAAAGTGAACAAACTATGGAGTATATGCTTGACAAAGTATAAGTTGGCAATCTCAAGTCCCTTGAATACGAGGGCCACACCTCATGCTACTCAACTTCAGTCACCTGTAAGTTCTTATCATAGAGAACCGCCAACGGGGTACCCCTTGCACATGGCACAGGAGCTATCCCATAACCAAAATGACAAGGCAAGCAGACAATGAGCATCTCAGCGATCTTTTTATTTACTATGTGCATAGCTTTTTATTAAGGATGCTTTATAGATAGCTCATTATGGTGATGCTGCAAGTTTCCACCATGATTAGGCATGGCTTAGGCTAGCGGCCCAGACGTTTCTCTAACACAAAATACATAACTCCATGGACTTATAAGCTCCCTCTTTATTTCACACCGGTGACATCCATAGACAAAAGAGCATGATATCAACTGTGTACAGAGTACAAGTGCAATGTTGAAAACGTTCCTCGTGACAACACGGTTCTGCTAATTATATAAGTGCAAGCATATACAACATAGACGACACAATGGTTCAAGTTTATTAGGGGCAAAGAATATAAAGTGTGCCATCAAGTTTGTGAGGGCTTTAATCACTAAGTTTTCACATAACAAAATACTTTTTAACTAGAAGATAGCTAAAAACAAGAATACACTTGGAATGGTGTAACACACCATGCATAGGAGTTTATAGTGGACACTTTGGAATAACTTGGTTTCTTGGGAGTTGGAAGCATGAGTAGAGCTTAATCATACAAGTGGAGACTAGCAAAAGACTGGGAGCAACCAACTAAGAGAGCAATAATGGCCATAATCATGCAGAGCAACAAAACATTACTAATCAAAGCATAGAGTGGTACTACAAGTCAAGGAATAAATGATCATAGAGGCTATGGTGACTTGTTAATACTCATAACATGGTGTGAGAATATGCCAAGTCAACCCAAACAAAGCATCAAAGGAGAATACCACAATACTATGCTTTTGCATGCTAAAACAACGCATAATTCTTCCAAGGCACACCAAACAATCCCAATTGTTTGGAACAAGACAAGCTACAACAATAATCACTAAGCATAAGGTCAAAACAACACCTAGCATACCATGCTAAAGTCTAAGTCACAGTCAATGCAAGCTCCTCTTGCACTTTCAAGCAAGAACTTTCTACTCCTTTCCAACACCAAGCAACTTATTTGAAACAACACATCGAGAACGGGGGTCCAAACTACTTTATTCAAGAAAACTAAACAAACTAAGCAAACTAAACGAAAACTAATACGCTCCAAGAACAACACAACAGTGCATGAAACAATAAAAACGAAGTGTCTAGACAGACCTGAGCTTTTTATTGATGAAGGGGATGACTTGGTCATCCCAAAGATTTGACGCTTGTACCTCTTGGATATTTCTTGGGGTGACACCGGGGTGGAATCCCAAGCTTGAGCTTTTTTCCATTCTTCATCTCATTACATCATTCTCTCTCTACACCTGAAAATTTTCCTTCATACAAAACTTCACACAATCTTCATTAGCAACATTAGTGTATTCAAAAGAGAATAGACCTTTGGATTGAGCTTTGAAACAGCAAAACTTTTCACTAAAAACACAAGCTACTGTAGCAACTCCTTCAAAAAGCTCAATTACCAAAAGAGAACTCAAAAAGGAATCAATAAGAAGCAAATGCAAATAATGGCAGAAATCTGTCAAAACAGACCAGCAGGTAGAAAACGATTTTTTATAAACTCTTATGTTGCTCAAATAAAAAAGTGTCAAACTAACTAAAGTTAGCTAACATACTGGGGGATTTATTCATAAATTTTCAGCTCAATACGACTTACATAGAGTCCTCAAGAATTTTTATGGTGGAGGACAGAAATCTGTTTCGGGACAACAACTCCCCAAATCTTACTTCCCTCTCATTACATGTCATTCTTGGCACAAAAAGCAAACAAAAAGGATAAGGATATGTCATTACTGAAGTAATAACTTCCAAGACTTAAGGAAGCTCTTGGGTTATCTCCCAACAAGTACTTTTCTTTAACGCCTTTAAGTTAGGCACAAGAAGCAAGAAATCAAGTATTTTCAAATGAGGAAGCATTAACATCAAACCTTGTTTTAAAAGGAAGAGAAAAAAACAACTTCTCTCTCCTCATAGGAAAGTGTTCAATACCTTTCTTGAATGGAAATTGATATTTAATGGTACCTTCTTTCATATCAATGATGGCACCAATAGTTCTAAAAAAAGGTCTTCCCAAAGTAATAGGACAAGACGCATTGTATTCAACATCCAAAACATAGAAATCAATAGGGACATAAGCATTGCTAATCATGATGAGAACATCATTAATACTCCCCATTAGTTTCTTATTAGCATTATCATCAAGTGAAACATCCAAATAACAATCTTCCAAAGGTGGCAAATCAAGCATTTCATAAATCTTCCTAGGCATAATAGAGACACTAGAACCAAGATCACATGAATCTTTGAGATCAAAGTCATTCACTTGCATATTAATAATGGGTTCCCAACTATCTTCTACTTTCCTAGGAATATAAGCTTTGTGTTTTAACTTCTCTTCCTTAATCTTAACAAGAGCATATGTAATGTGTTTGGTGAAAGCAACATGCATATCACTAGCATCAGGACTTCTAGCAAGTTTTTGCAAGAACAGAATCACTTCAAAAATATTGCAACCATCTATATCAAAATCAAACTTAGCATCACTAGTAGTAGACTCATTAGGCTTAGGCATTGTAGGAGGAGGAATAGGGGCTTCTTGTGGTTTAGTGGTCTCCATTCTAGTGATGGTGCACACACTATTGTTCTTATCAATTTCAGCTTCCCTTTCCCACTTAGCATGAAGTTGAGCTAACATCCTAACATTTTCATCAATAGTAACTTGTATGGCATGAGTGGCAGCAAAGGTATTTTCCATGGTTTCAGGTTTAGCAGCCATTTTATTAATCAAGGAGGACTGTGCTTCCGACAAAGAGGAAATATTCTTCTCAGCACTTAAATTTTTTGACTGTAAACTAGGAATTTCTCTATTTAGATTCTCAAGCCGATGACTAATGTTTTTCAAGATAACAGATTGTTCTTCCATAGTTTTAGTGAATATCTTGTTTTGCTCATATTGCATCTGCATAAAATTTTAGTGGATCTTTCAACTTCTAGAATCCTATCTTCACTAGGCATTCCAGATCTACCATGGTAAGCATTTCCATTATTAGGAGGATAAGGCCTATAGTTATTACCATAAGTATTGTTGCCAAAATTGTTGTTTCTAATAAATTTCACATCAACTTGCTCTTCTTGAGCAACCAAAGAGGCTAAGGGAACATTATTTGGATCTAAAGGAGCTTTCCCATTAACAAGCATAGCCATTATAACATCAATCTTATCACTTAAAGAGGAGGTTTCTTCAACAGAATTTACCTTCTTACCATGTGGAGCTCTCTCAGTGTGCAATTCAGAATAGTTACCATCATATTATCAAGGAGTTTTGTTGTAGCACCCAAGTGATGCCCATAAAGGTACCTCCAGCAGCTGAATCCAACAGGTTTCTTGAAGAGAAGTTCAAACCTGCATAAAAAGTCTGGATAATCATCCAAGTAGTGAGTCCATGAGTGGGACAATTCTTAACCAAAGCTTTCATTCTTTCCCAAGCTTGAGCAACATGTTCATTATCAAGTTGTTTAAATTTCATAATGTCACTTCTCATAGATATAATCTTAGCAGGAGGATAATACTTTCCAATAAAAGCATCTTTGCACTTAGTCCAAAAATCAATACTATTTATAGGCAAAGATAGCAACCATTCTTTAGCTTTCCCTCTCAAGGAGAAAGGAAACAACTTGAGCTTAATAATATCTCTATCTACATCCTTATACTTCTGCATCTCACAAAGTTCAACAAAGTTATTGAGATGGGCAGCAGCATCATCAGAACTAGCACCAGAAAATTGCTCTCTCATCACAAGATTCAACAAAACAGGCTTAATTTCATAAAAGGTAGCATCAGGAGAAGGTGGAGCAATAGGAGTGCTAAGGAAATCATTGTTGTTTGTGCTAGTGAAGTCACACAACTTGGTGTTCTCAGCAGAGTTCATTTTGGCAAAGTGGAGCAAGCCAAAAACAGCAGCAGCTGCTAGAGCAGGAACTAATTTTTTGTGTGTTTTTAAATAAAGAAAGCAAAACCAAACTAGACTAATTTTTTTTGGAGTTTTTGATTAAAAGAGGCAAACAAAACCAAGCAAAAGAAACTAAGCAAACTAAAAACAATGTAGAGATAAAGGTTGAGGAGGACTCCCCTTGTGAAGACGTCCTTAGCCTCCCCATTGTTGGGCCACGCAGAGATAAAACAAAACTTTTCCTCTAACATGGTGATCCCAAGATCTAGCTGAGGTAGAAGGCCACGAGGTTTACCACTAGACGCGTAGTTGCGGATTACTGATGAAGCGCGTCAGTTGATGCAGTGCAGTCCTCACGATCCGATCGTCCTGGTGCTGATCGCACATCACCTCTGCTGGTATCCACACGTACAAGGAGGAGCACCGGCGGCGAACTGCTAGGTTCGGTACGACGGCTGGACTGCTGTGGAGCTAGGGTTTCCAACACATGGAATGACCTAACCGAACAACGATTAACCTTCCTGGGTTACGGTGCTCCACTATATATAGGGATTGAACGTGGGCTCTGCTCGCGCGACCCATTCACTAAAGCCCATATAACACTAGTCACCACGAGTCCAAATCACTAACTCAGTACTAATCCAGTTTAGGTCCAACCCAACCAGATTACAGGTTCAGATCCAATCCGAACTTGCTCCCGTTCTTAAGTGTGTGACCCCGCAGGCTCATGGCTACTTGGACACGATTGGAGTCCGACTCTCAATCGATCAGTCGGTAGTGGCTCCTAGCAGAACGTGCCGACTCCCAAGTACCAAAGAGTCATGACGACTTGCCTTTCCAATGCGACTTACGTCCGAGTCCCTTTTGCCTCACGATATACCTTGTCAGACTATAGGCGAATAATTGTCATCCCTTAAATAGTCCGACTCTCTTCTCGATCCAAGATAAGTGATTCACCCGACTAACTCTTAATCGATCGCCTCGATTAATACTTAACCGAGTCGTGCATGGCCATGCTTTCCGAATCATATCTCACGAGAGGGCCCGGAGAATATCTCTCCGAGTGGAGGGGCAAAATCCCATCTTGGTTATTCACATCACGCAGCTTGATTCTCAGTCGATCCGAACCCTGCCTTTATAACTGCCCAGTTATGGATCAGCATTTGACAGAACCTAAGTCGGTGATCCTCAACTCGGACTATGCAACAACCTCAGGTCTAAGGATTACATTGATTGAGATATACAAATGACAACTTGTTCGTTGTACCTCAATATGGGTCAATCCGACTCGCTAAACTCTTTAGCCGAATCTGTGTAAGTTGGAATAGCATCTCCATGCTCATGACAAGTGTAACCGAGTCATCAAGCCAACTTTCACATTGGTCTAAGTTGTGTGTCCAGCATAACTTCGATGACCAAGGATATTTAATACAAACAACATGAATGCATAGTTCCACAACCGAATCACATATTCAATGATATACATAATACATGATTGCCTCTAGGGCATATTCCCAACAGTCTCCCACTTGCACTAGAGTCAATCTTCCGACATCACATGTCTAAGCATCTAATGCCCATGGCTCTCAGGTGCGCCTCATGCTTTGGCTGTGGTAACGGCTTTGTCAACGGATCCGCAATATTTGCATCTATGTGTACCTTGCATAACTTGATATCACCCTGATCCACGAACTGGCAAATCAGGTGGTACCGCATGAGTATGTGCTTGTTCTTCTGGTGTTGTCTAGGTTCCTTGGCTTGTGCAATAGCACCATTGTTGTCACAATACATGTCCAATGGATTGGACGAGCCCTGAACCACACCAAGATCCATGAGGAAATTCCGCATCCAAACAGCTTCCTTTGCTGCCTCCGAGGCAGCAATATACTCAACCTCTGTTATAGACGCAGACACAGTCTCTTGCTTGGAACTCTTCCAGCTCACAGCACCTCCGTTTATAATAAACACGTATCCGGATTGCGAATGAGAATCATCAGAGTCGGTAAGATAACTCGCATCCGTGTAACCCTTTACACTGAGTTCATCTTCACCACCATAAACTAAGAACATATCCTTAGTCCTTCTCAAGTACTTTAGGATATTTTTAGCCGCTGTCTAGTGGATCTCTCCAGGATCAGCCTAGTATCTGCTCACAACACTTAGAGCATAGGAAACATCCGGCCTAGTACAAATCATGGCATACATGATGGATCCGACTGCAGAAGCATATGGAATCGCACTCATTCGACTTCACTCATCAGTTGTCGAAGGACACTGAGTCTTGCTAAGTTTTACACCATGGTACATCGGTAAGAACCCCTTCTTAGACGATTCCATGTTGAACTTCTTCAACACCTTGTCCAAATAAGTACTCTGACTCAATCCAATGAGCCTCCTTGATCTATCTCTATAGATCCGGATTCCGAGGATGTATGTTGCCTCACCCAAAATTTTCATTGAGAAACTCCTTTCCAATGATTCCTTGGTTTCTTGCAACATCTGGACATCATTTCCAATCAGTAATATGTCATCCACATATAAGATTAGAAAATTTACTTTGTTCCCACTAAACTTCTTGTACAAACAAGAATCATGATCACTCTTGATGAAGCCAAACGATTTGACTACCTCATCAAAGCGAATATTCCAACTCCGAGATGCTTGCTTCAACACATAAATGGATTTATAAAGTTTGCACACCTTGTCAGCATTATCCGGATCGACAAAACCCTCGGGCTGTATCATATACACGTCCTCGATTAAATTTCCGTTAAGGAAAGCCGTTTTGACATCCATCTACCATATCTCGTAGTCGAAATAGGCCGCTATAGCTAACATGATCCGAACTGATTTAAGCATCACTATGGGCGAGAAAGTCTCGTCGTAATCAACTCCTTGAACTTGTCGGAACCCCTTCGCGACAAGGCGTGCTTTATAGATTGAAACATTTCCATCCATATCAGTTTTCTTCTTAAAGACCCATTTGCACTCGACGGGTCTTGCACCGTCTGGCAGATCAACCAAGTTCCAAACTTGATTTTCATCCATGGACTTTATATCGGATCTCATGGCTCCAAGCCATGACTCGGAATCAGATCTCACCATCGCTTCCGAATAATTTGCCGGCTCATCACTGTCTAACAGTAACACATCACGAATACTTCGTAATCTTGCCGATCTTCGTAGTACAGGTGCTGCTGCCGGCTCAGCTGCCACGACAGGCTCAACCTCCAAGGTTTTTGCCGACTCGCTACTAGCCGGTTCCTCTCGAATTTCTTCGAGCTGCACCGTGCTCCCACTTACTCCCTGACTGAGAAAATCTTTTTCAAGGAAGACACCGTTCCGAGCGACAAACACTTTGCCCTCTTCTCGGTTGTAGAAGTAGTAACCCAAGGTTTCCCTCGGATACCCCACGAAAATACATTTATCCGACTTGGCCGTAAGCTTGTCTGACTGAAGTCGCTTGACAAATGCTTCACAACCCCAAATCTTAAGAAAAGACAAACTCGGATTTTTGCCTGTCCACATCTCATGCGGTGTCTTCTCTACCGATTTTGATGGT
Organism: Avena sativa; assembly: GCA_916181665.1. Lineage (NCBI taxonomy): Eukaryota > Viridiplantae > Streptophyta > Magnoliopsida > Poales > Poaceae > Avena > Avena sativa. Next base: position 491,421,531 of record OV702294.1, on the reverse strand, counting down.
ACTCTGTTTAGTGCGAACGCCGCTGTTTCTAGACAATAACCCCAAAATGATAAAGGCAGATCTGTCCGACTCATCATTGACCGTACCATGTCCAACAAGGTCCGATTCCGCCTTTTCGAAAAACCGTTCCTTTGCGGCGTTCCTGGCGGAGTAAGTTGAGGAACTATTCCACAACTTTTCAGATGGTCATCAAACTCATGGCTCATGTACTCACCTCCTCGGTCCGACCGAAGAAACTTTATTTTCTTGCCGAGTTGATTATGTGCTTCATTCTGTAATTCTTTGAACTTTTCAAAGGCTTCCGACTTATGTTTCATCAAGTAGATATATCCATACCTACTCAAATCATCAGTGAAGGTAATGAAGTACTCATAGCCACCCCTGGCTGTCGTGCTCATTGGTCCACATACATCACTATGTACTAGTCCCAACAAGTCGGACACCCTTTCGCAACTCTTTGCAAAAGGTGTCTTGGTCATTTTGCCGAGTAGGCAAGATTTGCATGTCTCGAACGACTCCAAGTCGAACGAAGTTAGGAGTCCATCATCATGGAGCTTCTTCATGCGTTTCCAACTTATATGACCAAGCCGACAGTGCCAAAAGTAAGTCATATTCAGATCATTTGGTTTCATCCTTTTAACATTTATGTTATAAACTGACTCACCATCAAGATTCAAAATAAATAACCCGTCCTAGACGGGTGCAAAGCCGTGAAACATATCATTCAAATACAAAGAATAACCATTATTCTTGATATTCGACTCATAGCCTTGACTTATCAAACATGAAGCAGAAATAATGTTTCGACTGAGCACTGGAACATAATAACAATTATTCAGTTCCATAATGAATCCGGAAGGTAAATGAAGTTGCATCATGCCGACTTCCAACGCAGCAACTCTTGCTTTGTTGCCGACTCGAATATCAACCTCGCCTCTTGCTACGCTCCTAGTTCTTACCAGTCCCTGCAACGAGTTGCAGATGTGAATAACTGATCCGGTATCATATACCCAAGAACTATTAGGTGCATCAGCAAGATATATGTCTATAACATTGCAAACAAGTGTACCTGAGTCGGAAGTCATACCTCCACTCTTGGCTTTGTCGGCCAAGTACTTGCTGCAGTTCCTCTTCTAGTGGCCATCCGCCTTGCAGTAGAAGCAAGTAGATCCGACTGAAGGAGATGGTTTAGTCCCTGAGGAAGCGCTTGGGACCGGGTCCTGAGCCTGCTTTCCTCCTGACTTAGCCTTCTTATTAGTCCAAGAACTCTTCTTGAACTTAGCCTTATTCTGCACCATCAACACTTGACTGGCGCCCTTCTTGAGATCCGCCTCTTCCTGCTTGAGCATCCCATGTAATTCAGTGAGCTCCTTATCCATACCATGCATGTGATAGTTCGAAATGAACTGCCCATATGCACTAGGAAGAGAGTTCAGAATTATATTCGTAGCGAACTCTTCGCTAATGGGGTAGCCAAGCCTCTCTAGAGACTGCACATAACCAACCATTTTGATCACATGCGGACTCAGTGGATCACCATCCTTAAGCTTGCAACTCAGCAAAGCCTGAGAGACTTGATACCTCTCAGTCTTCGCCTGAGCCTGGAACATACTTTTGAGGCTTTCGATCATATCGTAGGCCTCAACATGCTCGAACTGCAAGTCCGGTTCCATGTGAGGAAGCATAAGACAACTAATATCCGTGGACTCATCCTTAGCCCGACGGTAGGCATTGGTGGCAGCGACAGTCGCATTCTCATTCGGATCATCTGGAAGTGGGTTGTCTAGGACATGGTCCTTCTTTTCTTGTTTGAGAACAATTGTCAGATTTCGATACTAGTTGGTAAAATTAGTGTCGTCCAGTTTATCTTTCTCAAGAATGGTTCTCAACGCAAAACCGGATATCTGAGAGTGACTGCTACTTGGTGCCATGATCTACAACAGAAAATATGCAAAACACTTAAGACATGTATTCATAAAAGAGCAAGCATATTAAACATTTTAATATTTTATGCTCCCACTAGAACCAACACCCCTCCGATGGTTGCTTAGTGATCCAGGATCCTAAATAAGCAAGTCGGCTAGTGAGCTTTAGCATCACTGCTAGCCGCCAGGTGATCTAGGTAGACAACTCCTTGTCAATCGCATCTCATGCGACTCCTGTTGGACGGGTGGCATCACATGCCCCGGCTCCCATCCGACTTTTCCCTGAGCCCCACAACCGTTGTGATAGACCCGTCTAGCTTACCGAGTGTTTCCGCAGTAAGAGTCCGACTCGAACCCACCTAGTCGGAAAGAATTGGCAGCACCTCAATATTATGAGCCCACTACCAAAAATGTCCGACTTGTGATGGTGCAAACACTGGCGGGAAAACCGACTAGACCTTCTTTGAGGGATTAAATTTTACCGACTATCTAATAGAGGTAAAACAGAGACATAACAATAACACAAAATAAAGCATTTATAATGTGAAATGGTATGGCTCTCTTCGATCTCCATCTCCACAAAGCCTGTAATCCGACTCGTGCCAACTCTTGTCACTTGCCGTCTTACTCCATGTCGCCGACATGTACAACGCCTTGCATGCCTTCCGGGTTCTCCAAACAGCTACACTAGCTTAGTAAAGTAAATTACATAGAGAATCCGACACGCAGGTCATTATACAATAAAATGACAGCACCTAGGCTGCAGCCGGCTGACAAAAAACCGTGATTCGTAGATCACGTATGGATTACACACATACATCACATGCACATGAACCATACCATTCACAACTTCCTGCAAAAACAAGTTATGCATAAATACAATATCTACCGGCGTTGTGAAACTCGCAACGACATCTAAGGCGCTACGACAGGGCGAAGCCGGCGGTCCGAACATGGATTCCGACCATCGTTCTGATTCGATCCGAACATGGATCCGAACATGGATTCCGACCATCTAAAACATAGATCTCATCTACGATCCGAACATGGATTCCGACCATCGTTCTGATTCGATCAAACTCTTTGATCTTCGATCACCGCTTCTGGATTTACGTGTCATAGTCTACCCCGATGGCGGAAGCCAACCGGTAGGGGTATGTCGTTCCACGACCTCAGCAGTATGATCACGGAAATCAGATCTACCATTCCCCAAGCACAGTTAATCCAATCAACTTCGTACAAAATCGATCTATCTCATTGATCGACCACCAAACAGCACATAGATCTCATATACAGCCAACCGCATATCACATATGCGAGATCTCGAGCCTAAAACCAGAAGCTATCGCTCTGATACTACTGTTGGGCCACGCAGAGATAAAACAAAACTTTTCCTCTAACATGGTGATCCCAAGATTTAGCTGAGGTAGAAGGCCACGAGGTTTACCACTAGACGCGCAGTTGCGGATTACTGATGAAGCGCGTCAGTTGATGCAATGCAGTCCTCACGATCCGATCGTCCTGGTGCTGATCGCACATCACCTCTGCTGGTATCCACACGTACAAGGAGGAGCACCGGCGGCAAACTGCTAGGTTCGGTACGACGGCTGGACTGCTGTGGAGCTAGGGTTTCCAACACATGAAATGACCTAACCGAACAACGATTAACCCTTCTGGGTTACTGTGCTCCACTATATATAGGGAGTGAACGTGGGCTCTGCTCGCGCGACTCATTCACTAAAGCCCATATAACACTAGTCACCATGAGTCCAACTCACTAACTCAGTCCTAATCCGGTTTAGGTCCAACTCAACCAGATTACAGGTTCAGATCCAATCCGAACTTGCTCCCGCTCTTAAGTTTGTGACCCCGCAGGCTCATGGCTACTTGGCCACGATTGGAGTCCGACTCTCAATCGATCAGTCGGTAGCGGCTCCTAGCAGAACGTGCCGACTCCCATGTACCAAAGAGTCATGACGACTTGCCTTTCCAATGCGACTTACGTCCGAGTCCTTTTGCCTCACGATATACCTTGTCAGACTATAGGCGAATATTTGTCATCCCTTAAATAGTCCGACTCTCTTCTCGATCCAAGATAAGTGATTCACCCGACTAACTCTTAGTCGATCGCCTCGGTTAACACTTAACCGAGTCGTCCATGGCCATGCTTTCCGAATCATATCTCACGAGAGGGCCCAGAGAATATCTCTCCGAGTGGAGGGGCAAAATCCCATCTTGGTTATTCACATCACGCAACTTGATTCTCAGTCGATCCAAACCCTGCCTTTATAACTGCCCAGTTACGGATCAGCGTTTGACAGAACCTAAGTCGGTGATCCTCAACTCGGACTATGCAACAAGTCAGGTCTAAGGATTACATTGATTGAGATATACAAATGACAATTTGTTCGTTGTACCTCAATATGGGTCAATCCGACTCGCTAAACTCTTTAGCCGAATCTGTGTAAGTTGGAATAGCATCTCCATGCTCATGACAAGTGGAACCGAGTCATCAAGCCAACTTTCACATTGGTCTAAGTTGTGTGTCCAGCACAACTTCGATGACCAAGGATATTTAATACAAACAACATGAATGCATAGTTCCACAACCGAATCACATATTCAATGATATACATCAGATGTTTATACAAGGACTACTTAATATCTTTATGAATACAATGGGAAATCTCATCATACATGATTGCCTCTAGGGAATATTCCCAACACCCGTCAACGGCGCCAGAAAGAGCTAGATGGCACTGCGTCAACATGCAGTGCTTCGTCGGGAAACCCCAAGAGCAAGGTGTGATGCAGCACAACAACAAGTTTTCCCTCAGTAATAAACCGAGGTTATCGAACTAGTAGTAGGAAGGAAACGTCACACAGGTGTTGCAAGCAACATGGAAACCTACACAACACAAACTCAAGACTTTGCCCCAACGAATCAGTGAGGTTGTCAAGATCTCCGGTTTGCTGTAACAAAGGATTAAACGTATGGTGTGGAAGGTGATGATGGTTTGCAGCAAGTAAACAAGTAACAATGGAAGATGTATCAATGGTAAAGATTGGACCGGGGTCCATAGTTCACTAGAGGTGCTCTCCTTAGATAAACAACATGGCATGAAGGGTAAACAAATTACAGTAGGGCAATTAACAGGAACTGAGCAAGGCATAACAATGCAATACCAGACAAAAAGATCCTATGAGATTCGATTGGGAAATACAACAATATACATAGACCGCCATCCAACTGCATCTATGACTAGAAGTCCACCTTCAGGTTATCATCCGAACCCCCTCCAGTATTAAGTTGCAAGCAATAGACAACTACTTTAAGCAAAGTGTGTAAGGTAAACAATCCACTTGTTCTATGAACAAGTGACCGTTGTTTTCTCCCTAGTAGCAACAACACATCTACAACCGAAGAGATTTCTGTCACTTCCCTTGGAAACTATAGGCATGAACCCACTATCGAGCATAAATACCCCCTCTTCGAGTCACTAGAAACTACTTGGCCAAGATAGATACTAACAACGGAGAGCATGCAAGATCACAAACAACACAGACATGATAGTATCAAATAGACAAAACCATTAATCAGTCTGACATAGTAATCTCAATATCCATCGGATCTCCGCAAACACAACATGCATGATTACAAATAGATTAGATCTTGATCATGAATGGAGCTCACAAGATCGATACATGAAAGCACAAGGAAGAGATACAACCATCTAGCTACTACATGGACCCGTAGTCCAAGGTGGAAGTACTCACGCTTCATACCGGAGAAGAAGGCCTCCGGGATGATCTCCCTTCCGGCAGGGTGCCAGGGAGAACTTCAGATCCCCCCGATCTAGGGACGATGGTGGCGGCGGCTATAGAACGTTTCGTGGAGTTTTGATCGGGTGCCTAGGGTTTCTGCATCGGGGGCTTCTTATAGGCGAAGAGGCGAGGCTGGGAGGTGTCCGGAGGGCCCACACCCTACCCAGGCGCGGGATGGGCCCACCCGCGCCTAGTAGGGTGTGGTGGCCCTGGATCGCCTCTCCGTCTCTCCTCTGGACTTCGTGACGCCCACGGTAAAATATTGACTTTGGATTTTGTCCCGTCCAATTCTAAGAATATTGATTTTCTGCCTTTCTGGAACCAAAAACAGAAGAAAACAGGCAACTGGCACTGTGGCAACTTGTTAATAGGTTAGTTCCAGAAAAGTTATAAAAACACCTCAAAGTGCAGACAAAGCAAAGAAAAATAGATACTAAACAAGCATGGAGCATAAAAAATTATTGATACGTTTCCGACGTATCAGAATAACACTCTAACACATGCTATACCAAGAAGGAATAATTGTTGATGTATATCTTATTAGGCTATTTGTTTTTGTAGTGTTGCGAGTTATTTAGAATTTGTGAAAGGATAAAATGAGCAGTTCCAATCTCCGCGATATGATGGTGAGAGGGGATGGGCCAAACAGTGGTGACCAGATGGCTTGAGAATGTTCTTATGCACATGATATGGCCGCTAACTCTTGCTGAATTTCCATATTCAAGGTGAGGATTTAGTAAATAATTGGTTGTATACCTGTAACATTGTCCATACAATTTACCTCCTAACTTGATTTTATTGATTTTTTTTCATATAGCGAAAGAAGGCGTCACGTGCATATGAATGGAGGTAATCTAAGTTTGGCATGATTAGAGATGGAGCTTACCATTCTTGTGTAAAACTATACATCTACTATAGTTTCACAAGAAACTGATAACCCTCTCTTCTTATATATGAAGTGCTCTGGTGCAAAATTGACTGATATGCAAACAATTGCAGTGCTTTGCATACCTATATAAGAGAATGTCCTCAGAGAGTTTGCTAAAGCAAACAAATTGAAGTGTGATAACCTACACACTACAATTTGGGCCTTAGAAATTATCAATGTTTTTTAGTGTAATGCATCGAAGTAATGCTCCAGTGTGGCTAACAATAGAACTTTATATAGTTAAGGAAGAAATCCCGAGAGTGGAGACTGGTAGGAGAATCTCACTAGACATGGTTTGATTATTGGTTATCTATTATTTGTGAGCACATGCCTTGTTACCTTTCCATAAATTGTTATATTTTGTTGCTCCAATAATACTATTTTCTATAAGAACATATGGCATGAATAAGAGAATAGGTACTTGGTTTGTTCCTTGGTTTTATGGTGTTTTATTTTGTTTATGTCGTGATCGACTTTCTTAGGTAAGACTTTAAGGGGGAGTAAGAGGTGTATAACTCCATTGAGTGTTGTTAGTGATCCTTTGCCCAAAAATGCCGAATGGAGAAAGTTGGTTCTACATAATGGCAAAACTAAAAGAGAGAGGAAGAGAGAGAGGGTACACTCAAGCTGGACTACTGATGATGAGCCTCTTTGTAAATTATGCCAAAAAAATTGCAAATAATATGACTCACTGATACTTGTTCTAGAAGACAATCGTTTTCTGTCATAATAATTCACTTGTGTGCTCACTATTCAGTGGGAATCTTGCAAAATCACCCAAATCTTTTGAAGGTCTATTATTTGGTCTTGCTTGATTCTAGGTATACCAATTGAGAACTATACACAGTTGCTTGCGGCATGTATGACTTTTTTTTATCTTCTACTATTATCATATATAAACATAATTTGAATTTTCATTGATATACAAGTAAATATAATTTGCCACACATACAAAAAACTTGAACTACACATAATGAAGTTTGGGCTTGTTAAATACTTCTACTTTGCAGGCATTGTTTCAAATAGAACATGGCATATGCTCCCAGTGCAAGGTTGACTCAATGCCGGTCCTGAGATTTCGGGTCCCGGGGCGAAACTAAAATTTTGGGCCCCTTAGTATAATTTTTTTATGCATATATGAGATGATAATAAATAAATATTTTAAGTACACTTCCAACTATAATATTCATATAAAAATAATAATGTTTGCATGATACCTTAAAATTTCCTCCGAAAATTCCTAGAAGCAAAGTCCGAAATGATAGAATCAATATCAATCTCGTCCACTAACTTCTTCTCGATGCATAGACTTTCCAAACCATTTAATCTATCCTGAGACATTGAAGATCTCAAATAGTTCTTTAATAATTTTAAATTTTAAAAGCTTTTTTTAGCCGATGCAATAGTCACGGGCATAGTTAATAAGATCCGATAAGCGATAGAAATATTAGGATAACAATATTAAGATAACAATCCACTTCTCTTACAAACTCAAAAAGCTCCATAGCAAACATTGGTGTATTTGGCAAAGTGAACTTTATAACACTTAACTCATAAATAAGTGCATTCAACTCAACATCACTTGTATCAGGTTTACCAGATTTACCCGGCTGAGTAAAAGTTTTTGCAAATTTAGTGCAATGCTCTTTCAGTTGAGGACCATCCAATGCCTTCAAGGATCGTAGGTGGACGGGGCAGGAGCGGACCAGTAGGCGGTCGATCGTCGATGGACGATGGTCTTCGCGTCGCGCCCAGGCGGTGGCAGACTGGTGGTCCGCGATCGATCGTCGAGAGGAGTCCTGCTGCACTGAACCTGAACGATCCGATCTAGGGACAGAGGAAGCAACGTAGGGCCTGAAGCGATGGGCAGGGGAAAACGGAAACAACACACTCTCGCAGGGGAAAACAGAAACTACGCATCGACGGGCCTGACGACCAGGGGAAAACGGAAAGGACGCGATGCTGCCACGCTAGGAATCCAGAATCCAAGGGCGCGTTGCTTGGATCGTGTCGAGGCGGGACTCTGGACTCGGCCTCGGCGTCGATCGAGCGGAAGGAAAGGAAGATATGGCGTCGATCGAGCGGTTGCTTGTTACGATGTATAGTAGGGTTATATTTTTTTGGGCCCCTAGATTTTTTGGGCCCGGGGCAGGTCCCCCCTAGGGCCGGCCCTAGGTTGAGTGTTGCAAGCTTGTCTAATAAATTATACCTTGTGCAAGCGAAAGAGAGAAGCACACATCAGGAATGTTGCTCCAAATATTGCAAGAAGAAGATAGTCGTAAGTATTGCACTTTGATATGATGCTTTTCCAATCTTTATTTGTGTTGTTGGCTTCTCTTTTGCATATTTAGCTTATTAGCAGAGTGCTCTGGTTTGAAAAGCTATAATACAGAACTCGCCCTCTTTCCCAAACTTACGAAATTGAAAACCCAAAGACTCAGAATTGGATCATACCCCTTCATGTTCAGAGGGTATGAAGAGCCATCGACCAACCTAAACATCCTTATGTTTTTAGTTTAGGAAAGGGAGGAGCCGAAGCAAAAGCCTCCAACTTTTAGATAAGCTATGCACTGCAACTCTTCTCGTCGGGTCAATCAGACGATCAGATCAAAACATATAAATTATATATATGTCCCCTTTATTGCACAATATTGATACAGACATAACACTTCCATATACATAAGCTGCACGTACATTCAGATCCGCTGTCTGGCGGATTTTGTATTATTACCGTGTCATGCACGCAGGATTTTATTATTATTATTATTATTATTATTATTATTATTATTATTATTATTATTATTATTATTATTATTATTATTACTACTGTGCCATGCACGCAAGATGCTAGTATTTGCATGCAAGGGCACTCCACGTAGGGGACTCGTCCTCCAACATCAGACGGGTGGATAAATCGATGCATGGATCAGACGGCACTCTTGACGCGCTTGCTGTACCCGGTCTGCACGTCGTAGTACCTGCTCCACAGCATGATCCCTCCGTAGTTCCTCGACTGCCTCACGATCGGCAGCACCTTGGTCACCAGCGTCCTCGGGTCCACGTACCCGCTGTTGGCCGCCCCCGGCGCCGCCGGCAGCCCGAGGTAGACGGAGCTCCGCGGCAGGCTCCTCGTCCACTTCCTCCACGCCGCCTTGAACCCCGGCACGTTTCGGGCCCTGTAGCTGCACGCCGGGTTGTTGTAGAACTGGACGTGGACCCGGTCGAAGAGCCCCGTCCGGAGCGCCTGCCCCAGCATCCTGTCCGGGAACGGGCACTGCGGCGCCGCCGTGATGAACACCTTCTTCTCGCCCTTCCTGTTGCTGTACCCCTTGAGGTACCTCGCGAGGTCGTCGTAGTGGGCGCGGCTCCCGAGCTCGATGTCGAAGTCGACGCCGTCCAGCACGGCGGTGCCGAACGGGCGGGACCGGGAGTTGCCGCCGAGATAGTAGTTCCACAGGTGCTTGGCGACGGCCTTGGCGTCGGCCTTGGAGGCGAGGGAGTACTTGCCGATGCCGCCGCCGATGGCGAGCAGGACGAGGATCTTCTTGGACTGGCAGTACTTCACGTCGGGCCCGACCTCGCCCCAGGGGTGGCCAGCGAGGTTGAGCTCGTACTTGCCGCTGCCGAAGTTGGTCAGGAAGGAGAGGATCACGGTGGAATAGAGCTTGCTCTCGCAGGCCTTGCGGAGTGGGCCCTCGCTGGAGGTCTGGCCCCAGTACACCGTGATCCGGCCGGTCCTCCCCGTCGCCGCCGCCGTGCCCATCGACGAGAGGAGGACGCAGCAGACGATGGCCAGGGCCAGGCGGGACCCCATGCCATTCAGGGACATGATGTTCTCCACGATCGAATTATTAGGTGTTCTCGTGTTGCTTGCAGCTAGCCGTGTTGATGTTTGTGTGCTGTGTGTGCATGGATTGGTACGTGACGTGCTTGTGCTTTTATAGGCAGTAGCCGCCGGGGTCAGTAACGTGTCCTCCGTGTGAAGCAAGCATACGTGCGACTCTTCTCCTGTTCCTTAGGCGCTTAGCTAGGATGGGATCAGTACGATGATTCAGTCTGATGCTGAGATAAGATAGAGTAATGACAAGTCAATGGATTGTACCCAATTAAATTTTTTATCAAAGGGGACGTGGCGCATAGGGGAATGTAGTGTGCAACGGAAGTCTTTTTGATAGCGTACATACGTATACAAGCTCCATGGAGCCCTTTAGCCTTGAACCTTCAGAATATGTTTTCAAAATTTCAAAAAACCCAAAACAAACATGTACATATAGGAAATATATATATATTTTAAGTGTGCAAAGTCTCAATCCAAATATGTTGTATGTCCATGATAGTCGAGAACGTTGATATCTGGTATTTTAGCGATATTATCTCTTAATTATATTTTTTAATCGCCTCTATATCTCTATAACGCTTGCACACACAAACACTTTCTCTAGTAGCTCTAGGAGTGCTATTTTAGTTACTGGTCTAACACTTGCATACATAGGAAGGTAATAAGCAACATTCTTTTGAGTGTTGGGTGTTGACCTGAGCGTAAAATTCAGGCTACGTGTCTCTACACGACAAAATCAAAAGCTTGAAATGCACTATTGCAACAAAGCAATATTAATGTTGTTTATTTAATGGGACTTAGTAGCATCGGTTTACTACCAACTTTTGCTATCTATCCCCTCTTCTCTATAATCGCAAATACATGTGTCATTCCAAAAATAGACACATCCTCCAAAGTGATTTCTATCATCAGTTTTTATGAAAAATATGCTTCTTTAAAACTAATTATACAATACAAAATTATTCTTTTGAGTGTTGGGTGTTGACCTGAGCGTAAAATTCAGGCTACGTGTCTCTACACGACAAAATCAAAAGCTTGAAATGCACTATTGCAAAAAGGCAATATTAATGTTGTTTATTTAATGGGACTTAGTAGCATTGGTTTACTACCAACTTTTGCTATCTATCCCCTCTTCTCTATAATCGCAAATACATGTGTCATTCCAAAAATAGACACATCCTCCAAAGTGATTTCTATCATCAGTTTTTATGAAAAATATGCTTCTTTAAAACTAATTATACAATACAAAATTATACGTCATAATAAATGTGGTAATATCAACTTGATATTATCAATGTTGGCAAATAGTTTACATAGTGATGGACTGATGTCAAACCTAAAAGAGCTTGTCTACCCAAATCCTAAATCAAACTAATATAGTGCATTTCAGTTTATAGTACTCCCTCCGACCGGTAATACAAGGCCACTTTGTTTTTGAGGCAAACTTTAACTAATAGTTTAGTCAACCAAATACGAATTACATGTCATCTGAAAACATATCATCGAGTGGACATTTTAAAGAACTTCCCAATGATATATGCTTAGATGACATATAGCTTATAACTTATTGACTAAATTATTAGTCAAAATTTGACAAGAAAAATGAAATGGCCTTGTATTTCTAGATGTAGGGGGTACTTCTAATTAGGACCCGATCAAAGCCATCAAACTCTCCCCCCTTTTATGTAACCCTCTTCTTGAACTAACCTAATTCGGTCCCTTTCTATTATCGCCAATTCGCCATCACCGGAAAACTCTCTCACACATCCCTACATCATCTCGCCGGGCTCCAACACCCCTCTTGTCGTCTACTGGTTTCAATAACTTATAGGCAAACACCATGTTTGCTCCAACCTTAGCCTGGTGAACTCCATCCTTAATCCATCACCACCGTGAAAGAAGACGATAATGCTACTACATTGGGCTGCCATGAGATGCCGCTCGAAACATTGGGCTGCCATGTGATGACCAAGAGCATGTTTAGTACTACATTCGATCCATAAAAAGTGTCGTCATTTTAAACTAACCTCAGTTCAAAACTATGGCATTTATTATGGATCAAAGGGAGTAGTAGGGTATAAGGTTGGATATTAAATACTTCCTCCTATCTGTAATACGTATCAATGATTTAGTATAACTTTGTACTACCTTCATTGTGGTTTATAAGGAAAATACGTATTTTGAGAAAATAGTTTGATCGTAAATTTAATCAACAATATATGAAGCATATGTCACAAAAATTGTATCATTGGAAGCGTATCTTGAACATGAATCTAATGGTATAATTTTTGTTAAAAATAGTTTGTATTTTGTTGATCAAATTTACGGTCATTTTTTTAAGTACGTATTTGCCTTATAAACCGGATAGAAGCAGTATTAAATCAACAACACTTATTGTGGATTGGAGAGAGTACTTACTTTTTATAAGAGCAAGTATAATAAGGTGTAGTTAGCTGGCTATAAAGGAGAAAAACTGTAGTTTTGATGAGGCATGCGAGGGAGAAGAGAGAGAATGTAAACTGATTGTAAGTTAAGAGACAACTCTAGCACGTGCTCCTAGGCATTTTGTAAAAGTGAAATGTGGACCATGTATCGATAAAATAATATATTTTTATAGTGAACTATTATATATGGACTATGGAGCTGGTTATAGATGACACGACACTTACTTATAGCTAGCAGCATGCTAGAGTAGACTATTGAACCTGCTCCAACTTTCACTCTATCAATGTCTTTAGATTTATTGTATTTATCTAGGAGCAAGCGTATAGGCGGACTTTTGCGTGGGAGGCCACTCTTCTCATTTTTCCATGTCTCTCCTCCACATAGAAAAAAATTCACGTGGGCAGGTTATATACCCTTTAGGTTAGTCCTAATGGTGACTAGTATATGTTCCATGCATACACAAACTAGTATATGTTACCACCTTCACTAATATAGAAACTGTTGGAGATATGTCCTAGAGGCAATAATAAATATAGTTATTATTATATCTTTGTATTTATGATAAATGTTTACATTCATGCTATAATAGTATTAACAAGGAAACATTAATACTTGTGTGATTTGTAAACTAAAATAGAGTCCCTAGTAAAGCCTCTTTATAATACTAGCTTGTTGGTTAATAAATGATTGTGCTTTCCCTATCATGAACATTGAGATGTTATTAACAACAAGATCATATCGTTAGGAGAATGATATGGTGGACATACTCCTATAGAGTTCAATTGCTATATGCTTTCTGATACATAGTAACCTAATTCCTTCGACCATGAGATCAAGTCATTTTAATAGTTCAATTGCTATATGCTTTCTGATACATAGTAAACTAATTCCTTCGACCATGAGATCATGAATATCACCTTCACCGGAAGGATGCTTTGATGACATCAAACACCACACCGTAACTGGGTGGCTATAAAGGTGGCATTGAGTGTTCAGAAAGTATTGGTTGAGACACATGGATCAAGAGTGGGATTTGTCCATCCATATGACGGATAGATATACTCTGGGCCCTCTCGGTGAAATGTCATCCAATTAGCTTGCAAGCATGTGACTGGCTCACAAGGGATCACATATCACGGGAACGAGAAAAAGAGTACTTATCAGTAACGAGGTTGAACTAGGTATGCAGAGATACCGACGATCAAAACCTCGGATAAGTAAACTATCGTGAGACAAAGGGAAATTGGTATCGTATGTAAGTGGTTCATTCGATCGCAAAGTAATCTAGAAATATGTGGGAGCCATATGAATTTCCAGATTCCTCTATTGGTTATTGATCGAAGAAGTGTCTCGATCATGTCCGCATAATTCATGAACCGTAGGGAGACACACTTAAGGATTCGACGTTGTTTGAATGATGAGAAAGAGACCGAATGCTTTTCGGAGTCTCGGATGGGATCCGGGATATCACGAGGAGATCCGGAATGGTCCGGAGAATAAGATTCATATAAGGAAAGTCCTGTTTCGGAGTTGGAGAATGGTTCCGGTGTTTTCATCGGGAATGTTCTAGAAGGTTCCGGAATGTCCGACACTCCAGAGGGGAAGGGTACATGAATGTGTCATACCAAGTTGAAATGATTGCATAATGTACTAAGTGTCATCGCTGAACAAAATAGAGGGTTTAATCAAATCCTAGTTTGAAAAGTCAAACGCCAATTTGAAAAGTCAAACGACTATTTTGGGAAGTGGAGGGAAGTGGGAAACCGAGTTGGGGAGGAGTTCCTCCTCCACCGTCGGCCCACTAGGGATCCGAGTTGGGGAGGGACTCCCTCCCCTTGGCTGGCGCCTCCCACCTATAAAGGGAGGGGCAGGGCTGCCCCTCCTTGTACACAAGTTCTCCACCCCAAAACCCTAGCCCGGCGCCGCCACCTCCTGTTGCCGCCGCCGCCTAGGGCTCCCCTAGCCGCTGACTTGGGCAAGCCCCAAAGCCCTAGCCGCCGGCCCTAGCACCTCCTCCTTGGTGTGTCTAAACCCTAGATCATCGAGGAGCTCTCTCATAGTCCACCATACTCGCTCCGGCTTAAGACGAAGCCCTGCGAGATCTCCCCTCTACTTCCGGTACCATGCCGTTGTGCTGCCGGAATCGCGAGGAGAGTGTTACAACCTCCGCTGCCTGCTGGAACAAGTGAGAGGAAGGTCTTCGTCGAGTACCGAACGTGTGACCGACTGCGGAAGCGCTGCCGGAACGCAACGCCGGAATGATCATCTATGCGATCTTGAGATCGGGAAGAGTACGACTACATCACCCACGAGAATCCGCTCTTGTTAAACACTTTGGAATCTTCGAGGGTGAGTTATTCCATCGACTCGTTGCTACAATCTAGTAGATAGATCTTGTCTTGTTTGTTTGTATGCGGTAGAAATTTTTTGTTTTCCATGCTACGAAACCCTACAGTGGTATCAGAGCCGTGTCTATATGTAGATCTGTTGCACGAGTAGAACACAATGGTCATTGTGGGCGTTGATGCTTTTATTGTCAATTGCTTCTTGTGTACTTTGCATCTTGCGGGATGTTAGGATGAAGCGGCCCGGGCTAACCTTACATGACATCGTTCATGAGACTTGCTCCACTCTTGACATGCAACTTGTATTGCATAAGTGGCTTTGCGGGTGCCTGTCTCTCCTAGCATAGTTAAGATTCAATTTACAACGGGTGATTGTCAATACTAGTATCAATGTTGTGGTTCTTGTTCGTAAGTTAGAACGACACTTATTGAAAGCCCCAAACCACGTAAAACATGCAAAGAAAGTAGAGGCGTCTAACTTTGTTTTGCAGGGGTGTGCTGTGATGTGATATGGCCATGATTGTGATTATATTTGATGTATGCAATGTTCCTTATTGTAAGTTGGCAACCGGCAGGAGCCATATGGTTGTCTTTAATTTTGTTAAGACCCGCGTGTCTATTCAAAGTAGTTGTAATAGTTGAAGCCGGTGGACGACAACCATGGAGCAGCATCATTGACCTTGATGCAGTGCCGGTGATGATGGAGATCATGTTCGTGCTTGAAGATGGAGATCGGAAGCACAAAGAAGAAAGGCCATATCATATCACATATTATGAATTGCATGTGATGTTAATCCTTTATGCATCTTGTATTGCTTAGTTAACGACGGTAGCATTATAAGATGATCCCTCATGCACATGAATTTCAAGTCATAAAGTGTTCACCCTTAGTTAGCACCGTTGCTAAAGCTTGTTGTTTCGAAGCACCACGTGATGATCGGGTGTGTTAGATTCTGCAAGTGTATACAACGTGAGCAAGACAGATTTGCTCATGCGGAAACTAAGGTTTGATCTTGACGAGCCTAGCATGTACATACATGGTCTCGGAACACGGATCACCGAAAGGTAAAGCATGAATCATATAGTAGATATGATGAACATGTCGATTGTTCGCCATTGAAACTATATCAACTCTCGTGATGATCGGTGTTGATATGGTGGATTTGGTTCGTGTGATCACTAAAACAATGTGAGGGATATTGTTTTGAGTGGGAGTTCACCTAGATTAATTTAACTATTAATTAGAACTCAATTTGTCATAAACTTAGTCTAAACTATTGCAAATATGTTGTAGATCAATGGCGGCCCCTACCATCAATTTTAATGCGTTCCTAGAGAAAGAAAAGTTGAAAAACAATGGAAGCAACTTTGCGGATTGGTTACGCAATTTGAGGATTGCCCTCACAGCTGGTAATTTGACCTATGTGCTGGATGCACCGCTGGGTGACCCACCTGCAGCTACTGCTACCGATGAAGTAAAGAATGTTTACCTCTCTCAGAAGACTCAGTACTCCACAGTTCAGTGTGCTATCTTGTATGGTTTAGAATCGGAGCTTCAGAAAAGGTTTGAGAATTCAGACCCACATGATATTGTCCATGATCTCAAATTGATCTTTGAGACTCACGCGGCGACTGAGAGCTATGAGGCTTCTGAAAAGTTCTTTAACTGCAAGATGGAAGAGGGCAGCTCCGTCAGTGAGCATGTGCTTAAGATGGCTGGGCACGCAAACAAACTTCAAAGCTTGGGTATAGTGATTCCTAATGCTTTGGGGAATTACCGTGTCCTCCAATCACTACCACCAAGTTACAAGAACTTTGTGATGAACTACAATATGCAAAACATGAACAAGCAGTTGCCAGAACTCTTCGCCATGTTGAAATCTGCAGAAGTGGAGATCAAGAAAGATCACCAAGCGTTGATGGTCAATAAGACCACCAAATTCAAGAAAGGCAAGTCTAAGCAAAAGGGACACTTCAAGAAGGGTGGTAAGAAAGTTACCGCGCCGACGAAGAAGACCAAGGCTGGACCTAAGCCTGATACTGAGTGCTTTTACTGCAAGGGAGAAGGTCACTGGAAGCGGAATTGCCCAAAGTACTTGGCGGATTTGAAGAACGACAACATCAAGAAGAAAGGTATATATGATATACATGTTATTGATGTGTATCTCACTAGTACTCGTAGTAGTGCCTGGGTATTTGATACTGGTTCGGTTGCTCATATTTGTAACTCGAAACAGGTGCTGCAGAATAAACGGAAGCTAGCGAAGAACGAGGTGACGATGCGCGTGGGAAACGGATCAAAGGTTGATGTGATCGCGGTCGGCACGCTACCCCTTCATCTACCATCGGGATTAGTTTTATACTTAAATAATTGTTATTTGGTGCCTGCGTTAAGCATGAACATTATATCGGGATCTTGTTTATTGCGAGACGGTTACTTGTTTAAGTCCGAGAATAATGGTTGTTCGATTTATATGAGTAATATGTTTTATGCACATGCAAATTTGATAGATGGTCTATTCTTATTGAATCTCGATAGTGGAAATACACATATTAATAACATTGAGGCTAAACGTTTGAAATCGAGCGATAACTCGACCTATATGTGGCACTGTCGTCTTAGTCACATTGGAGTGAAGCGTATGAAGAAACTCCATTCCGATGGACTTCTTGAATCACTTGATTTCGAATCACTTGAAAGATGCGAAGCATGTCTAATGGGTAAAATGACTAAGACTCCATTTTCTGGGATGATGGAGCGAGCTACGGACTTATTGGGAATCATACATACCGATGTGTGTGGTCCAATGAGTGTAGCATCGCGCGATAGTTATCGTTATGTTCTTACCTTCACGGATGACTTGAGTAGATATGGGTATATCTATTTCATGAAACATAAATCCGAAACTTTCGAGAAGTTTAAGGAATTTCAAAGTGAGGTAGAGAATCAACGTAACAAGAAGATTAAATTTCTACGTTCTGATCGTGGAGGTGAATATCTAAGTTACGAGTTTGGCGAGCATTTGAAGAAATGCGGAATACTTTCACAATTGACACCGCCGGGAACACCACAGCGTAATGGTGTGTCCGAACGTCGTAATCGAACTCTCTTAGATATGGTTCGTTCTATGATGTCACTTACAGATTTACCGCTATCATTTTGGGGTTATGCATTAGAAACAGCCGCATTCACTTTAAATAGGGCACCATCTAAATCCATTGAAACGACACCGTATGAATTATGGTTTGGGAAGAAACCTAAATTGTCGTTCCTTAAAGTTTGGGGTTGCGAAGCCTATGTAAAGAAGTTACAGCCGGACAAGCTTGAACCCAAAGCAGAAAAATGCGTCTTCATAGGATACCCGAAGGAAACTATCGGGTATACCTTCTACTATAGATCCGAGGGAAAAATCTTCGTTGCCAAGAATGGATCCTTTCTAGAGAAGGAATTTCTCTCGAAAGAAGTGACTGGAAGGAAAGTAGAACTCGACGAGGTTGTCGAACCTTCTCTCGAACTTGCGAGTAGCGCAGCACCGGAAGAAATTCCTGTGGTGCCTGCACCAATAAGAGAGGAAGCTAATGATGATGATCATGAAACTTCGGTTGTAGTTGCTACAGAGCCTCGCAGGTCAACGAGAACTCGTACCACTCCTGATTGGTATGATCCCGTTATGAGTGTCATGTTGGTGGACAACACCGACGACCCTGCGACATATGAGGAAGCGATGATGAGCCCAGATTCCAATAAATGGCAAGAAGCCATGAAATCCGAGATTGGATCCATGTACGAAAACCAAGTATGGACTTTGGTGGACTTACCGGATGGCCGGAAGGCTGTCGAGAACAAATGGATTTTCAAGAAGAAAACAGATGCTGATGGTAATGTTACTGTCTATAAAGCTCGACTTGTCGCAAAAGGGTTTCGACAAATTCAAGGAGTTGACTACGATGAGACTTTCTCACCGGTAGCGAAGCTAAAGTCTGTAAGGATTATGTTAGCAATCGCTACATATTATGAGTATGAGATATGGCAGATGGATGTCAAAACAGCATTCCTCAATGGAGACATTGATGAAGAGTTGTATATGATGCAACCCAAAGGTTTTGTCGATCCTAAAGATGCTAACAGGTATGCAAACTTCAATGGTCCATCTATGGATTGAAGCAAGCATCCCGGAGTTGGAATCAACGTTTTGATAACGTGATCAAAAGTTTTGGTTTTATACAAACTTATGGAGAAGCTTGTATTTACAAGAAAGTGAGTGGGAGCTCTGTAGCATTCTTAATACTATATGTAGATGACATATTGTTGATTGGGAATGATGTAGACCTTCTTAATAGTGTCAAGGAATATTTGAATAATAGTTTTTCAATGAAGGATCTTGGCGAAGCAGCTTACATATTAGGCATAAAGATTTATAGAGATAGATCGAGACGCCTAATATCATTGTCACAAAGTACATATTTGGACAAAGTTCTAAAGAGGTTTGGAATGGAAGATAGCAAGAAAGGGTTCTTGCCCATGTTGCCCAATACGACCTTGAGTAAAACTCAAAGTCCGACAACGGCAGAAGATAGAGAAAGGATGAGTAAGACTCCCTATGCCTCAGCCATAGGATCTCTAATGTATGCCATGCTATGTACTAGACCCGACATTGCATATGCTGTTAGTTTAACTAGCAGATATCAAAGTGATCCAGGAGTGGATCATTGGACAGCGGTCAAAAACATCCTTAAGTACTTGAGAATAACTAAGGATATGGTTCTTTCTTATGGAGGTGATGAACAACTCGTTGTTAGTGGTTACACCGATGCTAGTTGGAACACCGATCCGGATGATTCTAAATCATAATCTGGATACGTATTTACTTTGAATGGTGCAGCAGTTAGCTGGAGGAGTGCAAAGCAAAGCGTTGTGGCGAGATCTTCAACTGAATCGGAATACATGGCTGCTTCGGAGGCTTCACAAGAAGCGATATGGATGAAAGAGTTCATTACAGAGCTGGGTGTGGTTCCTAGTGCGCTGGACCCAATGTCTATCTACTATGATAACATGGGCGCCATAGCCAATGCGGAAGAACCAAGGTCACACAAGAAGCTGAAGCACATCAAGCTACGTTTTCACGCTATTCGAGAACATGTCCAGGATGGGGACATAAAGATGTGCAAAGTACACACAAATCTGAATGTGGCGGATCCGTTGACTAAACCTCTTCCGAGGGCAAAACATGACCAGCACCAAACTGCCATGGGTGTTCGGTATATTACCATGTAATCTAGATTAGATGACTCTAGTGCAAGTGGGAGACTGTTGGAGATATGCCCTAGAGGCAATAATAAATATAGTTATTATTATATCTTTGTGTTTATGATAAATGTTTACATTCATGCTATAATAGTATTAACAAGGAAACATTAATACTTGTGTGATTTGTAAACTAAAATAGAGTCCCTAGTAAAGCCTCTTTATAATACTAGCTTGTTGGTTAATAAATGATTGTGGTTTCCCTATCATGAACATTGAGATGTTATTAACAACAAGATCATATCGTTAGGAGAATGATATGGTGGACATACTCCTATAGATAAGCGTAGCATAAAGATCAAGTCATTTTAATAGTTCAATTGCTATATGCTTTCTGATACATAGTAACCTAATTCCTTCGACCATGAGATCATGCATATCACCTTCACCGGAAGGATGCTTTGATGACATCAAACACCACACCATAACTGGGTGGCTATAAAGGTGGCATTGAGTGTTCGGAAAGTATTGGTTGAGACACATGGATCAAGAGTGGGATTTGTCCATCCATATGACGGATAGATATACTCTGGGCCCTCTCGGTGAAATGTCATCCAATTAGCTTGCAAGCATGTGACTGGCTCACAAGGGATCACATATCACGGGAACAAGAAAAAGAGTACTTATCAGTAACGAGGTTGAACTAGGTATGCAGAGATACCGACGATCAAAACCTCGGATAAGTAAACTATCGTGAGACAAAGGGAAATTGGTATCGTATGTAAGTGGTTCATTCGATCGCAAAGTAATCGTAGAAATATGTGGGAGCATATGAATTTCCAGATTCCTCTATTGGTTATTGATCGGAGAAGTGTCTCGATCATGTCCGCATAATTCACGAACCGTAGGGAGACACACTTAAGGATTCTACGTTGTTTGAGTAGTTATGGAATGATGAGAAAGAGACCGAATGATTTTCGGAGTCTCGAATGGGATCCGGGATATCACGAGGAGATCCGGAATGGTCCGGAGAATAAGATTCATATAAGGAAAGTTCTGTTTCGGAGTTGGAGAATGGTTCCGGTGTTTTCATCGGGAATGTTCTAGAAGGTTCCGAAATGTCCGGCACTCCGGAGGGGAAGGGTACATGAATGTGTCATACCAAGTTGGAATGATTGCATCATGTACTAAGTGTCATCGCTGAACAAAATAAAGGGTTTAATCAAATCCTAGTTTGAAAAGTCAAACGCCAATTTGAAAAGTCAAACGGCTATTTTGGGAAGTGGAGGGAAGTGGGAAACCGAGTTGGGGAGGAGTTCCTCCTCCACCGCCGGCCCACTAGGGATCCGAGTTGGGGAGGGACTCCCTCCCCTTGGCCAGCGCCTCCCACCTATAAATGGAGGGGCAGGGCTGCCCCTCCTTATACACAAGTTCTCCACCCCAAAACCCTAGCCCGGCGCCGCCACCTCCTGTTGCCGCTGCCTAGGGGTCCCCTAGCCGCCGACTTGGGCAAGCCCCAAAGCCCTAGCCGCCGGCCCTAGCACCTCCTCCTTGGTGTGTCTAAACCCTAGATCACCGAGGAGCTCTCTCATAGTCCACCATACTCGCTCTGGCTTAAGGCGAAGCCCTGCGAGATCTCCCCTCTACTTCCGGTACCACGCCGTTGTGCTGCCGGAATCGCGAGGAGAGTGTTACAACCTCCGCTGCCTGCTGGAACAAGGGAGAGGAAGGTCTTCGTCGAGTACCGAACGTGTGACCGACTGCGGAAGTGCTGCTGGAACGCAGCGCCGGAAGGATCGTCTACGCGATCTTGAGATCGGGAAGAGTACGACTACATCACCCACGAGAATCCGCTCTCGTTAAACACTTTGGAATCTTCGAGGGTGAGTTATTCCATCGACTCGTTGCTACAATCTAGTAGATAGATCTTGGCTTGTTTGTTTGTATGCAGTAGAATTTTTTTGTTTTCCATGCTACGAAACCCTACAGAAACCGTTATAGACGCTGAACGTTAGTAGCGGGTCGGAAAAATCTAACGCCATGAGTAACACCGAAAAATATCGGTCGCATAGCAAAAGGGCAACATGGCATGAATGACTTTACTTGTACACTAGCCCATTAGAAAATACGCGGCCGGTTAAGCAGAGCCCATAGGGCCTTGTGGGGTGAACATGCGGTAGCGTGCTAGTTTAGACCAAACGCCACTATTATTCTGTGCACGGTGGCATTTCCTTCAGAAAAACCCCTTCCACACCACATTGCCATTGTTATTCGGTCTATTAATAGAAGGTTTGTCGGCGCCATTACCATTGCCACTTCAAGCATAAATTTTCTCCTATCAGCGGCCACGGTCATAGGTTCGTCGCCGGGTAGGGGTAAGGGCCATGGAAGGGGCCGGTGACGGTGACGAGGCCGTAGGTCATTGTCGCTGTCGGACCTTACTGGTTTCCAGTTCTCTGTGACCCAAGATGGCTGGCACCATGCCATACCGCCTCTCCCCACGTTCTGACCGAAGCTGGGAGACGGGGCCGGCCCTAGGGGGGGACCTACGGGGCAGCCGCCCCGGACCCAAAAAATCTAGGGGCCCAAAAAAATGTAACCCTACTATACATCGTAACAAGCAACCGCTCGATCGACGCCATATCTTCCTTTCCTTCAGCTCGATCAACGCCGAGGCCGAGTCCAGAGTCCCGCCTCGACACGATCGAAGCAACGCGCCCTTGGATTCTGGATTCCTAGCGTGGCAGCATCGCGTCCTTTCCGGTTTTCCCTCGTCGTCAGGCCCGTCGACGCGTCGTTTCTGTTTTCCCCTGCGGGAGTGCGTCGTTTCCGTTTTCCCCTGCCCATCGCTTCAGGCCCTGCGTTGCTTCCTCTATCCCTGGATCGGATTGTTCAGGTTCAGCGCAACAGGACTCCTCTCGACGATCGATCGCGGACCACCAGTCTACCACCGCCTGGGCGCGACCCGAAGACCATCGTCCATCGATGATCGACCGCCTACTGGTCCGCTCCTGCCCGGTCCATCTACGATCCTTGAAGGCATTGGATGGTCCTCAACTGAAAGAACATTGCACTAAATTTGCAAAAACTTTTACTCAGCCGGGTAAATCTGGTAAACCTGATACATGTGATGTTGAGTTGAATGCACTTATTTTTGAGTTGAGTGTTATGAAGTTCACTTTGCCAAATACACCAATGTCTGCTATGGAGCTTTTTGAGTTTGTCAGAGAAGCGGATTGTTATCTTAATATTGTTATCCTAATATTTCTATGCTTATCGGATCTTATTTACTATGCCCGTGACTGTTGCATCGGCTGAAAAAATCTTTTCAAATTTAAAATTATTAAAGAACTATTTGAGATCTTCAATGTCTCAGGATAGATTAAATAGTTTGGAAAGTCTATGCATTGAGAAGAAGTTAGTGGACGAGATTGATATTGATTCCATCGTTACGGACTTTGCTTCTAAGAATTTTCGGAGGAAATTTTAAGGTATCATGCAAACATTATTATTTTTATATGAATATTATAGTTGTAAGTGTACTTTAAATATTTAATTTTTATTATCTCATATATGCATAAAAAAATTATATTAAGGATCCCAAAAATTTAGTTTTGTCCGGGACCCGAAATCTCAGTACCGGCACTGCTGGGAGAGCTAATCCCCAGTTCTCCATCAGCGCCAACCACTGGCCCATGCTCTTCTCCTGGGAGACGTCCGAAGCCATCGCCCGCTTCGAAGGCCTCACCATTGATGGTTGTTCTATAAATGGCACGCATGCCTTGACTTGCACGTGGTACCTGCCCCACCTACCGATGAGGTAGAGCCTGTCCACCATGCCGTCACCAACCACTCGATTCTATGCCGCCACGTACAAACGGCATATGATCTTGCACACACACTTTTGGCGCCAATTAAGTGCTAGCAGCGTTGCATTTGCCCTCCGTTGACATGTTTACGGGTAGTTTGTCGGCCTTGGCGCCTCTGATTTGCACAATACCGGCAGCGTGGCGATGGGACGCTATTGATACGAGTTAATAGTGGCGACGTATTAGTAGCGTGGCGCATGCCTGCCGCTACCGGCGGTTTCACAACACCAACAATGACTTTTTTCTATTAGTGCTTTATCGTGCATGATTTCATAGTGGTAATATCACATAAGACTTCATTTATTTTGTCTGACATCATTTTATCTTGGGAAGCACTATGTTATGATAACATAACTAGTTATCACAAACATCTTTCTTATGTAATAATATGACATTTTATCTCATTGCCTAATTAGTACTATATGTAGTTGCATGTTACTCTCTCCATCCGGAAATAAGCGAGGTCTAATTTGTCTAGTTTTCAAATATATTTAGACACGTTATAGTGTGAGATATTTCCTTCGTTTTAAAATATAGGATGTTTTAGATTTGTGAAGTGAATGTATTTAGACTATTTTATTGTTTAGGTTCACTAAAAACGATACAGTAAGAGGCATCTAAATACATTTTCTTCATAGAGTAAAACATTTTATATTTTGAAACGAAGGAAGTATATGTGACTAGAAAAACTAAGTCACATCTTCGGACGAAGAAAATACTTACGTGTTACTCCTACTCCTTCGCCTCACATAGGTGTTTGATCGAGAGCCTCCAGCTCAGGGTCGTGTTGTGGTGAGCCACCAAGGGAGCACTAGTAGAAAACAGGCTATCCGTTCGCGCCCCCAACTGCATTAGTTCCGGTTTCGTCATGAACCAGGACTAATACTGGCATGTGTCCCGGTTCGAGCGGACCGGCCTGCCGCACGGGACAAGAGGCATGCGTCCCAGTTGGTAGGAGTGCATGCGTCCCGGTTTGTAACACAAACCGGGACTAAAGTGTGGACGCCAGACACGTGGCCTGCCACACAACTTTAGTCCCGGTTTGTGTTACAAACCGGAAAGCATGAGCCAGCCCTCTATAAATACGACGCCCCAGCCCTCTGCATCCTGCAGTTTTTTCTTGGTAGAAGGTGTGAGAGGTGTGCTAGTTTATATTTTTCCTATGCATGCATGCGAGGTGTTTGATGAAATGTTTGAGTGAATGATCCCGTTCAATTTCTCACAGAACAAAAATATAGACGCACTTGAGCTTTCTCTTTATTTCCCTCGATCGAGGTTAGCAATCTTATCTGTTCTCTGTCATTGATACAATGTATGTGTCGATGTGAATTGGTCATTTTACTATTTATGATGTTCCGTTTTTGATAAACTTAATTATATGATGCAGATGAACGGTCGGGAATGGATGTACGGTGACCGGCGTGAACCCGGGTATATTAAAGGCGTGGATAAATTTATCGATGTGGCTACTGCAAACAAAGAGAATGGTTTTATACGTTGTCCATGTGTTCAATATCGGAACAACAAGGAGTACTCTTCCTCGAAAATCATTCGCGGCCACCTGGTTATGAAAGGTTTTATTCCCAACTATAATTGCTAGACCAAGCACGGAGAAAGGGGGGTTATGATGGAATATAATGAAGAAGAAGATGATGATAACAACTATCATCATATGTTTTCTGAATACAGTGATACTGCAATGAAGACAATGAAGAGGAAGGAGATAAAGAACGGACATCAGCTGTAACATACCACCTTTTATGTAATATTAATAAAAACATGTTTGAGCATAGCATGCATGCATTATACTTGCATTTTGGTTTAAACAAACAAATACCAAATAAAAACCTAATAGTTTCCCCCTCTCTATTTGAATCAATTCAAATGGTTTCCATATTTTGAAAATTCTCAAAACAAATGGAGCCCAAATGGTGTTGAGGGTTCCTTAATGTTTTCAGATATTATAAAAAAGTTTATGTAATTTGAAATTATTTAAAATAGATTTGAACTCAAAATACAAACAGAAATTAGAAAACAGAAAAGAAAAAGGTTTAACAGAAAAAAATCTAAAAATAACCTAGCTACTGGGCTGAGCCCACCTCTCCCCCCTCTCTCTCTGCCGCCAGCACAGCCAGCAGCCAGCCCACTCGGGGCCCAAGCGAGGCCCAACCCAACGTACCCCTTCGCGTCGGCCGCTCCGCCACTCGCCGTCGCCACGATGCCCGCCATGCGCCGCGATTCGTGCCGCCGCCCCCGAGCGTCTAAAAGTAACCCTGGCCACCGTCGACGAACCCTAGCCTGCCAGTTCCCCCTCTCCTCTCCGTTCTCTCTCGCCATGGCCGAACCCTAGCTCGTCTGCAACCTCTCGCCGTTGCCGTCTCTGGCCACCCAGCCTTAGCCGACGCCACCGCTGGAACCGCCGTGCTCGACTCCTTCTCCCTAGCTACTTTTCCCCCTCGCGCGCGACCTCAATCGGGCGAATCGGAAGCTCCGGTTGCCGTCGGTCTCCATCGATCCCCGCCGATACCGAGCTCGCCTCGCTTTGTCGTCAAGCCTGTCGTGCTCACGGTGAGATCCTCGTCCTCGCGGTGTCCTCTGTTTCCTCCCTCTCCCCCTGTGTCGCTCTCACCGCATGTGCCCGCCGCCGCCGCCGCTGGAGCTCGTCGGAGGCGACGCTCCGGTGACCAATAACGAGCGGCGTCGCCACTAGCATGCTCAGCGCGATGCGCTGCGTCGAACGCGCCCCTCCGCGCAGCCCCGCGAGCTCCCTAGCGCTGACCTCGCTCTCGATCTGAGAGCTTGGCCATTGCTGACATCATGCTGGCGTCAGCATGATGCAATAATTCTTTTATTTTTATTTTTAATTGTTTTGTAAATCATATCTATAAATGGAAAATGTATGACAGGTGGGCCCTGCCTGTCAGGGTTTAACATTTTCTGTAAATGTTTTCTGAAATTAATAAAAGTCTGACATGTGGGCCCAAGTTTGGAAATTATTTCAAATATTCCAAAAATGATTTAAAATGAATTAAAATTTGGGAAATTCATAACTAATTCATCTTAAATCAGAAAAATACAAATAATATACCAAAATGATCAGAAAAATGAAACCTATCTCACTAAGCTATAATCATACATTGTTAATCAACTTTGATGGCAAGTTTAATTAGAAGAATCAATTGAACCCCATAGGTGATTCCGATGATCCCCCTATTTTAGGTTTTGGACATCTCGGACCCCGTTTAAAATGAGAAAGCATGTTCTAGGGTTCTTTTAAACACTATTAAACTTGTCATATCATCCATATTGTATGAGCATTGCACATGCCATGTGTTGAGTGTTGCTTTCTCTTTTCCGGTGATTGGTTCTTGCGAATAGGAACCGAACCCGAAGCTGAAGTCAACGCCACCGAAGAGCAGTATCAGTCCAACAACGGACAAGGCAAGCGAAGCCCCACTCATACATATGAATCCTATGTTTACAAAGTATTTAATTCTCATCATATGCATTCGGTTCAACAGTCTTTTATCAGTAGATAGAGTAATCCTATCTGATGCATGTTTTCCTTTGCGAACTATACTACCTGATCCACTGCTCCTAGCATAACTAGGGTTTGGCTTATGAGAATCGCTAGTGCCATAGTTCAGTCAAGCTTAGCCATGCTTAATGGTCCGATGCTGATCAATCAGATGATGCACTGGAGATGCAAATGAATCTATGATGGTAGGATGAGGTGATGTGATCAGAGACGGATGGTAAACATGCTAAGGCTTGTATGGGAGGCCACGTGGGTTTTGGTTTTTGCAGTCCCATACTTTCCATCCCTAGGACCCGATGTTCTTGCCTCTTGAACCAAGACGAGCGTACAACCACACGGGGGCCTAGAAACCCCCTCGACCAACTAGCTTGCGTAGTAGATTCCATGAGTCACATAGTTTGGGCTTTCCATTCAACATACGCATCTTGGTTGTTCTTGAATGGAGGTGAAGGAGGTGCATTCATACAGGTAGGTAAGCGTGGCAGGGAATGGGAGATTCCCGGCATCCGTAATCTCAAACCCTGTTCACATCGCTAGGGACCGACTTCGGGACTCGAACCGTTACGGAGGCAT
Source organism: Avena sativa (assembly GCA_916181665.1). NCBI lineage: Eukaryota > Viridiplantae > Streptophyta > Magnoliopsida > Poales > Poaceae > Avena > Avena sativa. The sequence continues at coordinate 491,393,000 of OV702294.1, read as the reverse complement.
CTCCTTAGTGCGTGACTCATGGTCTCAGCGAAAGCAAGGTAAAGGTCGTGGTCAACCACTCTTTGCCGGCCTTCCAAGGAAGAGGGCTAATAATTTGGCATTAAGAATTGGTTGGTACGTGTGGGTAAAGTTGTGCACCCCTGGAGGGTTGTAATCTTTCCAAAAAGCCATGTCCACGGTTATGGATGACTTGGGAACGGAAGTGAAGATCATAGAGAACTATAACCGAATGATAAAACCTGTCAACTAATGTGAGATCCGGAATACTTCCTCAAGGTTTTTTGAGGGGGTAGTCCGGGAAGAGAGGTTCAGTTGATGATGGTGCTTGGTGGATATCAAAGATGACTCCGAAGAGCTAGAGTTGTAGTCTTCTTATCCCCTTTTGAAAATGATCTGACTAGACGAGTTTCTTCTCTCTCTTGTTTTGAAAACAAAAGATGGCTTTATGCAAAATAACTCCACTAGCCATAAGTATTGCGGAGTACACCCTGTACTCAGCCTTGCTTCGTTGATGTTTTTCTACAGATGAAGCTACTCCAACTAAAGGTGGTTTCTATGTTGAAGTTGACGAGTAGTCGGGGTTCCCGGGCAACAGCCTAGGATCTATGGAAGGGTCGCTACTTCTCTTTAAGGCCTCTTAGGCCCTTTGCTAAGTTTGTTGTTTAGAATAACTTGTTTGCTTCCGTTGTTTGTTGTAATGATGGGTCTGTGACCCCTGGCTTGTATGACTGGTTTGTAACTCTGTTAAGAGTATACCTTATTAATGTATGGTTTGTATGTTCTGTAATGTTACCGATCTTTCCCTGTGCATTTTAGAATTTAGGTTAGGCTATTATCAGATGAGGATCTGGTATTTGTCTAGCCCTGATCCTGGGTCATGACAGATTTTGGTACCTGAGCTGGACTGCCTGTAGGAAACCCTTCTAGCTGGTCGATGTTGAGTCTAGAGTTTGAGAAAACTATTTGAAAGCTAAAAACTATTTGCAAAACTCTTAATATGAATCTTTTTACTCCTTATCCAAGGTTGTTCTATTGTTGAGTTATCTTACCTCGTTTTCTTTGCAAAGGTTTTCACTTCTTGTCTATCATTTCAACCCTTTTAGGATATACAGGTTTGGGTTGTTTTTCCTAGTACTCCATACTTGGTTGCAAGGCTCAGAGTTTCCAAGATATATCTGTGCACCTGAGCATTGTTTTTCAACTTTTCTACGGATGCCTATCATTCTACCTCTCTATTCTTTTGTGGTTTGTTGGTATCATATCATGCTTGCATTCCATTGTTATGGTTTGTATCTAAGTTGGTAGCGTATACGTTCCGTATGCTTGTTCTACTGCCATACTTAATATATTGATATAATCTTCATCCACATGTTCACCTCTACCATGATCTTTTGATATGGTTTTTGTGATCCTTTGATGTACCTTTTTGGTGAATCCATTATCATGGTTTCTGTTTTCTCTTCAGGATGTCGTCTGGTACTCGTGGTTCCGTTGGCCGTCGAGAAAACAACAATGCTGAACAGGAACTTCCGCCACCTCCCACAATGGCCGAGGTTCTCAACAACATTGAGACCAACCGTCTGAGGAATGAACGCCTTCTAGAGCGTGTGGCACAGAACACTGAACATCGTCCTGACGACTGTGTCACACTTGGAGATTTCATCCGCTCTTTTCCTCCAATATTCACCCACTCCAAGGAGCCCCTTGAAGCTGATGATTGGCTCCGCACCATAGAGCGCAAGTTCAGTGCTCTTCCAGTCCGTCCCGCTGATCGTGTCAACTTCGCCACCTATCAACTAGAAGGTGAGGCTGGTGTTTGGTGGGAAGGTTTTCTGAATCTGCAAGCTCAGAGAAATGTTGTTACTTGGGAGGAGTTTGTTGTAGCATTCCGTGCCTCTTATATCCCTAAGCCCGTCATGGATCTCAAAAGGAGGGAGTTTCTGGATCTGACTCAGGGGCGCGTGGATATTGAAGCATATGGGCGTGAGTTTACTCGCCTGGCTCATTATGCAACCAAGGATGTGGCCAATGATGAAGATAAGCAAGAGTTGTTCCGTAAGGGACTTAACCCTGCACTTCACTATGAGTTTTTGCCCTTCAAGTTCCAGTCTTTCCAGGACTTGCACAATCAGGCTCTTACTTTGGAGCATGGAAGGAAGGACATGGAGGTCTCTTAGAAGCGCGAAGAAGGAAATTCTCGTGCTTCTTCCTCTGGTAACAAGAAGCGCCATGTCGTTGTTGCATATAGTGCCGTGCCTCGTGCTCCTTATGCACCCAAGTTCCCTGGAAATAATTCTCGCCAGCCACAGTCAAATACTGGTGGAGCAAATTCTCGATCTCCTGCTGGTTCTCACACCGGAGTTACCTGCTACTCCTGTGGTCAGCCTGGTCACTACTCAAGGGAGTGTTCTCAAAGGGTTGTAGGACGCAATGATCAGCAGGCAAAGAAGAATGATAAAGTACAAGGTGCTGGACGTGGTCGTCTGACCCATGTCACTGCTGAGGAAGCTCAGGAAGATCCACACGTCATTCTGGGTACGCTCCATGTCAATTCAATTCTCGCAACAGTTCTATTTGATTCTGGAGCATCGCATACATTCATGTCAAATGTGTTTGCTCAAGAGCATGGGATAAATTTTGAACCCCTGTCCACCCCTTTGACCATCTATTCCCCAGGTTCTAGATGGTTCACCATTATGGTTAGTCACGGAAATGAGATTGACATAGCCTACCAGAAGTTTCCCACTTCTTTCATCGCACTCAAGTCAACTGACATAGATGTCATTCTGGGTATGGACTGGTTGACCAAGTATCAAGCCGTCATTGACTATGCACTTAGAACAGTTGTTGTGACCTCTCCTGCTGGCATAACTGTCAAGTATTGGACTGATGGTTCAAAGTCTCTGTCAGCAGTTCTTAAATCTTTCTCGGAGTTGTATGCCATGGATGTCCTACCCACTCTCGAGGTTCAAGATGTCCTTGTAGTCTGTGATTTCCCGGACATCTTCCATGAAGAGCTGCCTGGCATGCCACCTGATCAAATTATGGAGTTTGTCATAGAGCTAGTTCCTGGAACTGCTCCTATCTCCAAAAGACCTTACCGCATGCCTCCTCATGAGTTGGTTGAGTTGAAGAAGCAACTTGCAGAGTTAGAGGGTCTAGGATACATCCAACCTAGCACATCCTCTTGGGGTTGCCCTACCATCTTTGTCAAGAAGCAGGATACACATATTCCAAGATTGGTGGTTGATTACCGTCCACTCAACGCGGTGACAATCAAGAATAAGTACCCACTTCCTCGGATAAATGACCTCTTTGATCAATTAAGTGGAGCCACTGTCTTCTCCAAAATGGACTTAAGATCAGGGTATCATCAGATTAAGATCAGAAAGGAGGATATCCCAAAGACAGCATTCACAACTCGTTATGATCTTTACGAGTATACAGTGATGTCCTTCGGGTTAACTAATGCCCCTGCCATATTTATGAGGCTCATGAACTCCGTCTTCATGGAATATCTTGAAAAGTTCATCGTGGTATACATTGATGACATCTTAATCTACTCCAAGACCGAAGAAGAGCATGCTGAGCATCTACGTTTGGTGTTGACTAAACTTCGTGAACATCGTCTCTATGCCAAGTTTTCCAAATGTGAGTTCTGGTTACAAGAGCTCGTCTTCCTTGGTCATGTTGTGTCTGCAAGTGGTGTTGCTGCCATACCAGATAAGGTTCAGACCATTCTGGAATGGAAGTCACCTACTTCAGTCAAGGAAGTCCGAAGTTTTCTTGGAGTGGCTGGATATTACCGCCGATTCATCGAGAACTTCTCCAAGATAGCCAAGCCTATGACTGATCTTCTTAAGAAAGATAAGAAGTTTGAATGGTCAGAAAAGGCAGAAGAAAGCTTCCAAACTTTGAAAACTAAACTAACCACCGCTCATGTGCTTGTCCTTCCAAATACAAGCAAGGACTTCGTCATCTACTGTGATGCTTCTCTCCAAGGGCTCGGTTGTGTGCTGATGCAAGATGGTCATGTAGTGGCCTATGCTTCTCGGCAGTTGAAGCCACATGAGAACAATCATCCAAACCATGATCTCGAGCTCGCTGCTGTTGTTCATGCTCTCAAGCAATGGCGACATTACCTCATCGGTAACCGTTGCGAACTTTACTCGGATCATCAAAGCCCGAAGTACCTATTTACCCAGCCAGATCTGAATCTCAGGCAAAGACGATGGTTGGAACTCATCAAAGATTATGATTTGGGTCTCAACTATCAACCCGGCAAAGCCAATGTCGTTGCTGATGCGCTAAGTCGGAAGTCTTATTGCAATAATCTGATGATTTCACAAGCCCAACCTACTCTCTACGAGGAAATCAAGCGTCTTAACCTTGAAGTAGTTCCTTGTGGATTCCTTGCTAACCTTGAAATAAAATTTTCTCTCGAGGACCAAATCAAGGAAGCTCAAAATCAAGATGATGAAGTTACCAAGATCAAAGAACGTGTTGCAATAGGTGAAGCTAAATGTTTCTTCGTCAATGATCAAGGTATCCTATACTTCAGTAACTGGCTAGTGGTTCCAAACAGTCGAAAAATCAAAGATCTAATCCTACTAGAAGCTCATGAATCCCCTCTGTCAATCCATCCTGGTGGTACCAAGATGTACCGAGATCTCCGGCAAAGATTCTGGTGGAGTGGAATGAAACCAGAAATCGCTCGCTTTGTTGCGGAGTGCGACGTTTGCCGTCGTGTAAAGGCTGAACACCAAAGGCCTAGTGGACTTCTGCAACCGTTGAAAATTCCTGACTGGAAATAGGATGAAATTGGTATGGATTTCATTACTGGACTTCCAGGGACACAAGCAGGAAATGATGCCATCTGGGTAATAGTTGATTGGTTATCCAAAGTCGCTCATTTCCTTCCGGTTCATGAAACTATCCGTGCTAGTCAAATGGCTGACCTGTACATCTCTCGGATCATTGTTCTTAATGGTGTTCCCAAAAATATCATCTCTGATCGTGGAAGTTTGTTTACTTCCAAATTCTTGCAAAGTTTGCAAGAAGCAATGGGAACTCATGTCTCCTTCAGCACAGCCTACCATCCTAAAACCGATGGTCAAACGTAAAGAGTAAATCAAATCGTTGAGGACAGGCTCAGAGCGCGTGTCATATCCTTTGGAAAGAACTAGGATAAATGTCTTCCTTTTGCGGAGTTCTCCTACAACAACAGTTTTCAATCCAGTTTGGGCATGGCACCTTTTCAATTCCTGTACGGGAGAACATGTCGAACACCAATGAATTGTACAGAAACCGGTGAAAGACAATTCTTTGGTCCGGACATGATCCAAGAAGCAGAAGATCAAGTTCGCATAACTCGAGAGCGTCTGAAGGCTGCTCAATCTCGTCAGAAGACCAACTACGATCGTCATCATCTTGCTGTTCATTATGAAGTTAGTGATCAAGTTTACCTCCGGGTCACTCCTCTAAAGGGTGTCCATCAATTCAGTATCAAAGGCAAATTGGCTCCTCGCTGCGTTGGTCCCTTTCGCATTCTTTCTAAGCGGGGTGAGCTTGCCTACCAATTGGATCTACCTTCAACTTTTCCGGAGGTTCATGATGTTTTTCATGTGTCTCAACTCAAGCGTTGCTTCAAAGATCCCATTCGTGGTGTGGACCATGAAACTTTGGATCTCCAAGATGATCTAACCTACCGAGAATACCCTGTTCGTATTCTTGATGAAACCGAGCGCAAGACTCGTCGTCAAACCATCAAGTTCCTGAAAGTTCAATGGTCTCATCACTCTGAGTCAAAAGCAACCTGGGAACGCGAAGATCGTCTCCGATCTGAGTACCCTGCCTTCTTTTCTAAAACCTAGGAATCTCGGGTCGAGATTCTTGTAAGTGGGGTAGAGCTATAACATACCACCTTTTGTGTAATATTAATAAAAACATGTTTGAGCATAGCATGCATGCATTATACTTGCATTTTGGTTTAAACAAACAAATACCAAATAAAACCCTAATAGTTTCCCCCTCTCTCTTTGAATCAATTCAAATGGTTTCCATATTTTGAAAATTCTCAAAACAAATGGAGCCCAAATGGTGTTGAGGGTTCCTTAGTGTTTTCAGATATTATATAAAAGTTTCTGTAATTTGAAATTATTTAAAACAGATTTGAACTCAAAATACAAACAAAAATTAGAAAACAGAAAAGAAAAAGGTTTAACGGAAAAAAAATCTAAACCTAACCTAGCTACTAGGCTGAGCCACCCTCTCCCCTCTCTCTCTGACGCCAGCGCAGCCAGCAGCCAGCCCACCCGGGGCCCAAGCGAGGCCCAGCCCAATGTACCCCTTCGCGTCGTCTTCCACATCTCAGGTAGACAGCTCCGTGTCGGCCGCTCCGCCGTCGCCGCGATGCCCGCCATGCACCGCGATTCGTGCCGCCGCCCCCGAGCGTCTACAAGTAACCCTGGCGGCTGTCGACGAACCCTAGCTCGCCAGTTCCCCCTCTCCTCCCCTTTCTCTCTCACCATGGCCGAACCTTAGCTCGTCTGCAACCTCTCGCTGTCGCCGTCTCTGACACCCCAGCCTTAGCCGACGCCACCGCTGGAACCGTCGTTCTTGACTCCTTCCCCCTAGATACTTTCCCCCCTCGCGCGCGACCTCAATCGGGAGAATTGGAAGCTCCGGTCGCCGTCGGTCTCCGTCGATCCCCGCCGATCCCGAGCTCGCCTAGATTCGCCGTCAATCCTGTCATGCTCACTGTGAGCTCCTCGTCCTCGCGGTGTCCTCCGTTTCCTCCCTCTCCCCCTGTGTCGCTCTCCCCACATGTGCCTGCCGCCACCGCCGCTGGAGCTCGTCGGAGGCGACGCTCCGGTGACCAATAACGAGCGGCGCCGCCACTAGCGTGCTCAGTGCGATGCGCTGCGTCGAACGCTCCCCTCCGCGCAGCTCCATGAGCTCCCTAGCGATGGCCTCGCTCTCGGTCTGAGAGGTTGGCCATTGCTGACGTCAGCATGATGCAATAATTCTTTTATTTTTATTTTTAATTTTTTTGTAAATCATTTCTGTAAATGGAAAATGTATGACAGGTGGGCCCTGCCTGTCAGGGTTTAACATTTTCTGTAAATGTTTTCTGAAATTAATAAAAGTCTGACATGTGGGCCCAAGTTTGGAAATTATTTCAAATATTCCAAAAATGATTTAAAATGAATTAAAATTTGGGAAATTCATAACTAATTCATCTTAAATCAGAAAAATACAAATAATATACCAAAATGATCAGAAAAATGAAACCTATCTCACTAAGCTATAATCATACATTGTTAATCAACTTTGATGGCAAGTTTAATTAGAAGAATCAATTGAACCCCATAGGTGATTCCGATGATCCCCCTATTTTAGGTTTTGGACATCTCGGACCCCGTTTAAAATGAGAAAGCATGTTCTAGGGTTCTTTTAAACACTATTAAACTTGTCATATCATCCATATTGTATGAGCATTGCACATGCCATGTGTTGAGTGTTGCTTTCTCTTTTCCGGTGATTGGTTCTTGCGAATAGGAACCGAACCCGAAGCTGAAGTCAACGCCACCGAAGAGCAGTATCAGTCCAACAACGGACAAGGCAAGCGAAGCCCCACTCATACATATGAATCCTATGTTTACAAAGTATTTAATTCTCATCATATGCATTCGGTTCAACAGTCTTTTATCAGTAGATAGAATAATCCTATCTGATGCATGTTTTCCTTTGCGAACTATACTATCTGATCCACTGCTCCTAGCATAACTAGGGTTTGGCTTATGAGAATCTCTAGTTCCACAGTTCAATCAAGATTAGCCATGCTTAGTGGTCCGATGTTGATCAATCAGATGATGCACTGGAGATGCAAATGAATCTATGATGGTAGGATGAGGTGATGTGATCAGAAACGGATGGTAAACGTGCTAAGACTTGTATGGGAGGCCACGTGGTTTTTGGTTTTTGCAGTCCCATACTTGCCATCCCTAGGACCCGATGTTCTTGCCTCTTGAACCAAGACGAGCGTACAACCACACGGGGGCCTGGAAACCCCCTCGACCAACTAACTTGCCTAGTAGATTCCATGAGTCACATAGTTCAGGCTTTCCATTCGACATACGCATCTTGGTTGTTCTTGAATGGAGGTGAAGGAGGTGCATTCATACAGGTAGGTAAGTGTGGCAGGGAATGGAAGATGCCCGACATCCGTAATCTCAAACCCTATTCACATCGCTAGGGACCGACTTCGGGACTCGACCTGTTACGACGGCATCTCCTTAGTGCGTGACTCATGGTCTTGGCGAAAGCAAGGTAAAGGTCGTGGTCAACCACTCTCTGCCGGCCTTCCAAGGAAGAGGGCTAATAATTTGGCATTTAGAATAGGTTGGTACGTGTGGGTAAAGTTGTGCACCCCTGCAGGGTTATAATCTTTTCGAAAAGTCATGTCCACGGTTATGGATGACTTGGGAACGGACATGAAGATCATAGAGAACTATAACCGAATGATAGAACATGTGAACTAATGTGAGATACGGAATACTTCCTCGGGGTTGTTTGAGGGGATAGTCCGGGAAGAGAGGTTCAGTTGATGATGGTGCTTGGTGGATATCGAAGATGACTCCGAAGAGCTAAAGTTGTAGTCTTCTTATCGCCTTTGAAAATGATCTGACTAGACGAGTTTCTTCTCTCTCTTGTTTTGAAAACAAAAGATGGCTTTATGCAAAATAACTCCACTAGCCATAAGTCTTGCGGAGTACACCCTGTACTCAGCTTTGCTTCGTTGATGTTTTTCTACAGATGAAGCTACTCCAACTGAAGGTGGTTTCTACATTGAAGTCGACGAGTAGTCGGGGTTCCCGGGCAGTAGCCTAGGATCTATGGAAGGGTCTCTACTTCTGTTTAAGGCCTCTTAGGCCCTTTGCTAAGTTTGTTGTTTAGAACAACTTGTTTGCTTCCGTTGTTTGTTGTAATGATGGGTCTGTGACCCCTGGCTTGTATGACTGGTTTGTAACTCTATTAAGTGTATACCTTATTAATGTATGGTTTGTATGTTCTGTAATGTTGCCGATCTTTCCCTGCGCGTTTCAGAATTTAGGTTAGGCTATTATCAGATGAGGATCTGGTATTTGTCTAGCCCTGATCCCGGGTCGTGACATCAGATGAGCCTGCAGATGAACTTGGTAGGGTCATTTCTGATGCAAAGCGAGACTGTGAAACAGAAAAGGAGAAGTTGAAATTGGAGGGCATGTTAGAAGATCACAAGAAATTGTTGTACCCAAATTGCAAAGATGGTAGCACAAAGCTCGGTACCACACTAGAATTGCTGTGATGGAAGGCAGAGTGTGGTCTAACTGACTCCGCATTTGAAAAGATGCTGAAAATAATGAAGCCGAAGTTTCCAAAGCATAACGAACTTCCCGAGAGTACGTACGAAACAAACAAGACTCTCTTCCCTCTAGGATTAGATATGTAGAAGATACATGCATGCATTAATGACTGCATCCTCTACCGCAGTAAGGAGTATGAGAGTTTAGATAAATGCCCAATATGCAATGCATTGCGGTATAATATCAGACGAGATGACCTTGGTGATGTTGAGGGAGAGCCCCTCCGGAAGAGGGTTCCTGCTAAGGTTATGTGGTATACTCCTATAATACCAAGGTTGAAACGCATGTTCAGAAACAAAGTGCATTCCAGATTATTGCGATGGCACAAAGAAGACCGTAAGAAAGACGGGAAGTTGAGACACCTCGCTGATGGGTCGTAGTGGAGAAAAATCGAGAGAGACTTCTCGGACTTTGCAAGTGACGCAAGGAACTTATGGTTTGGTCTAAGTACGGATGGCATGAATCCTTTTGGGGAGCAGAGCTGCAGTCACAACACGTGTCTGTGACTCTATGTATCTACAACCTTCCTCCTTGGTTGTGCATGAAGCGTAAGTTCATTATGATGCCAGTGCCCATCCAAGGCCCGAAGCAACCGGGCAACGACATTGATGTGTACCTAAGGCCATTAGTTGAAGAACTCTTACAGCTGTGGGGCAAACCAGGTGTACATGCGTGGGATGAGAATAAACAATAGTCATTTGACCTACGAGGGTTGCTTTTCGTAACCATCAATGATTGGCCTGCTCTTAGTAACCTTTCGGGATAGAAAAACAAGGGATATAAGGCATGCACGTACTGTTTAGATAAAACTGAAGGTACATATTTGCATAAATGCAAGAAGGTTGTGTACCTAGCAAATCGACGATTTCTTCCGACCAATCATCCCGTAAGAAAGAAAGGCAAGCATTTCAAAGGTGAGGCAGATCACCGGAAGAAGCCTGAACTCCCTGCTGGTGATGATGTATTTGCTATGGTCAAGGACATAGAAGTAATCTTTGGAAAGGGTCCCGACGGTAAATCAGTTCCGAACGACGTCGCTACCGGACATGCACCCATGTGGAAGAAGAAATCTATATTTTGGGAGCTGCCATATTGGAAAGTCCTACGTGTCCGCTCTTCAATCGACGTGATGCACGTGACGAAGAATCTTTACATGAACCTGCTAGGATTCCTAGGCGTGTATGGGAAGACAAAAGATACACCAGAAGCACTGGAGGACCAGCAAATTATGAAAGACCCAAAGAATATGCATACACAGAACAAGACGGATAAAGGGCGTCACTTAAGTCGTGCCAGCTATGCTCTTACCAAAGAAGAGAAGGAAATATTTTTTGAAGTCCTTTACAGTATCAAGGTTCCATCTGGCTTCTAATCTAATATAAAGGGGATAATAAGTATGGCAGAGAAAAAGTTCCAAAACCTGAAGTCTCATGACTATCAAGTGATTATGACACAGTTGCTTCCGGTTGCATTGAGAGGGCTTCTACCGGAAAATGTTCGAGTACCCATTGTGAAGATGTGTGCATTCCTCAATGCAATATATCAGAAGGTAATCAATCCAGATATTCTTCCAAGGTTACAGAAGGATGTGGTACAATGTCTTGTTAGTTTTGAGTTGGTGTTCCCACCATCCTTCTTCAATATTACGACGCATCTCCTGGTTCACCTAGTGTAAGAGATTGCCATTCTCGGTCCTGTATTTCTACACAATATGTTCCCCTTTGAGAGGTTCATGGCAGTCTTAAAGAAATATGTTTATAATCGTGCTAGACCAGAAGGAAGCATCTCCAAGGGATATGGAACATAGGAGGTCATTAAGTTTTGTGTTGAATTTATTCCTGACCTTAAGCCGATTGGTGTTCCTGACTCGCGACATGAGGGAAGACTAAGTGGAAAATGCACGCTGGGAAAGAAAGCAATGATATGTAGGGACGGGGATTCTTTCACTAAAGCACACTACACAGTTCTACATAATTCCACCTTGGCAGCTCCGTATATCGAGGAACGCAAGAATATTGTACGCTCCAAAAACCGGGGGAAGCCTGACTCATGGATTACAGATGAACACATGAAGTCTTTTGGTGGTTGGATGCAGACACATCCCTTGAATGACACCACTATTGGAGATCAGCTATACTTGTTGGCCGTGTCACCATCTTATACTATATTGAATTTCCAAGGGTACGAAATAAATGGGAATATATTCTACACGATCGGCCAAGATAAAAAGAGTACCAACCAAAACAGTGGTGTCCGCTTTGATGCAACAGACGAGAATGGGAAAAAGGACACATACTATGGTTACATAGAGGAGATATGGGAACTTGACTATTGAGTCTCTTTTAAGGTCCCTTTGTTTCGCCGCAAATGCGTCAACCTGAATGGGGAAGGTCGGCTGCATATTGTGAAACTAAATGCCATGAGACATGATAGATCATTTTGTGAAGGATATTTTATGATGTTTGCAATTTTCCAAGTTTAATAAATGTATTGAGTGTTAGTCCCGGTTTGTGTCTTAACCGGGACTATATATAGTCCCGATTTGTAGTCTCGGTTTTTAATATTAATAAATGTCTTGAGTGTTAGTCTTGTTTTGTGGCTGGACCGGGACTAAAGGGATCCTTTAGTCCCGATTCGTAGAATGACTTTCTCGGACTATGAAGAAGTTGTCCCGATTCGTACTTACCAGTAAGATCTGATCTCCAAACGCACGTGGTCACATATTAGGGATTGCCTCTATGACCAGTTTCTTGGAGATTCCGAAGGACTGGGCTCCGGCGGCATCTCCCTGAAACTGGCCGTAGTGGTGTCCCTGCTCTCGCACACCATCTTGCAGCTTGTAACTTCTCTAACTAGATCAATACGCCCGAGAGCTAACTAATTTCACATATTAGGGAGTTCCTCTATGACCAGTTTCTTGGAGATGCCGGAGGACTGGGCTTCGGTGGCATCTCCCTGAAACTGGCCGTAGTGGTGTCCCTGCTCTCGCACACCATCTTGCAGCTTGTAACTTCTCTAATTAGATCAATACGCCTGGGAGCTAACTAATTTCACATATTAGGGAGTGCCTCTATGACCAGTTTCTTGGAGATGCCAGAGGACTGGGCTCCGGCGGCATCTCCCTGAAACTGGCCGTAGTGGTGTCCCTGCTCTCGGACACAATCTTGGAGATGCCTCAATCTGGCTGGAAGACTGGACTCACAAGGATGCCTATTTATAGTACAAGCAGCTCGGCATAGTGTCGACACTCACGACATAATGTTGACACTCACCCCTATTATTAGTGCTGACTCATGTTTTGTCTCGGTTGGTGTCTCCAACCGGGACTAAAGGTTCATCTCTAGTTCCGGTTGGTGACACCATCTGGGACAAGGTACAAGCCGCACGACATAATATCGACACTCAGCCCTATCATTAGTGCTGCCTGGCCCAGCCTGCCAAAATCCCTCCAATCGGGACTAAAGATGAACCCTTTCCCTCTATTTATAGGTCTTTCCCTCTATTTATAGGTTTCTCACCTCAGCCTGACCTATCATGTTCGAGGTTTCATGGCTTTCGGTCCAAATGACCGATGTTATGTGCTGAATCGCGGCATAGTTTGTGATACTGTGCTCATATTATGCATGCATGTGGACATTGGGATGGAGAACAATGTTGCATGAGGAAGTTTTCCTTTTCGTCGTACGGAAAAGCCATTTTCCATTTTCCGAGCGCAAAAAATGGGTCGTTTTGTGAAGCAACCACCAAAATGCTGTTTCAGAATGCTACCGTCCCATTTTTCTAAAATACTATACCACCTTACATGGACTATCTCCCAACCGGGATATCTCAAACCTTTCCGTCCATCCCGGGTAAAAAGGACAAATGTCTGCCAAATCAGTAGGAAGTGGGTCCGGTTTGTACTACAGGTACATGATCTAACGCCCGTGATTTTTTGAAAAAATCATTTTTAGACTCACAATATGTGGTTTCTTCAGAGATCCAATGCAAGTTCTAATGATGCTCGTCCCCTATCTTCATGCACGCCGGTTCGACCTTAGTTTGAAAAGGGAAAAATTCAAAATAGGCATAAGAAATTCAAAAAAGTCCGAACAATGTAAATCCTTCACGTGGTGTCATATTATGTGACATAGTTGCAAGGAAAAATACCAGACTTGATATATTGATCATGTCTCGAAAAAACCTTCACAAAATGACCTATCATGTTCGAGGTTTCATGGCTTTTGGTCCAAATGACCGATGTTATGTGCTGAATCGCGACATAGTTTGTGATACTGTGCGCATATTATGCATGCATGTGGACATTGGGATGGAGAACAATGTTGCAGGAGGAAGTTTTCCTTTTCGTCGCACGGAAAAGCCATTTTCCATTTTCCGAGAGCAAAAAACAGGTCGTTTTATGAAGCAACCACCAAAATGCTGTTTCAAAATGCTACCATCCCATTTTTCTAAAATACTAGACCACCTTACATGGACTATCTTCCAACCGGGATATCTCAAACCTTTCCGTCCATCCCGGGTAAAAAGGACAAATGTCTGCCGAATCGGTAGGAAGTGGGTCCGGTTTGTACTAGAGGTACATGATCTGACGCCCATGATTTTTTGAAAAAATCATTTTTAGGCTCGCAATATGTGGTTTCTTTAGAGATCCAATGCAAGTTCTAACGAAATATAAGCCCCTTTAGTCCCGGTTGGTAAAAAATTCGCGCCTCTGTCTTCCCGGCATTTCTCCCCGCCATTTTTTCCCGCCATTTCTTCCCGCCATTTTTCTTCCCGCCATTTCTTCCCGCCATTTTTCTTGCCGCCATTTATTCCGGCTAGTTTTCTTCCCGCCATTTGTCACTATATATATGTAGGATTGGCCTCCATTGTCATTGCACATCTCTAGACTCATATCTGCAATCTCATCACTCTTTCCCATGGCTTCCACCGTACCACTAACCCCCAGGGAGGTGGAGGCGCTTTGCGCCTCGAACTACCCCTGCCCGCCGGGCTACTTCGTCCCCGTTGGCTGGATGCTGAGCACCGGAGGCGTGCCGGTTCCTCCTGTCCCTCTAGGTGTGGCGCGCCGGATGGCCATCACGAACCACTACTACTTCGAGCTCACACCGGAGCAGCGGAGGAATCCCAACTGGCATCCCGACTATTTCCCGACTTGGGAAGCCTTCTTCGGGGATCGGCGTGAGAGGGCGCTCGCCAGGCACAAGGAGGACGGCCCACCTCCTCCGAACTTCAACGAGGCCGGCCGTCGGCTGTGGTGGCGTGGCCGGACTCTCCAGAGCGTCATGGCCTATGCCACAGCCGCCGACTCTAACCCCTGCCTGCGCTACCCTCAAGTCCAGCCCACTCGTACTCAACCTTCAAGGTTCAACTATGGAGACCCCGACGATGACAGCGACGACGGCCGCGGTGAGTATGACGACTAAAGTGGCGAGTATTACAGGTGTAGGCAGGAGCATGACAGAATCACTCCATCATTGCAAAACAAGTTCGGCCGATTATGACTTAATCTGGCCATGTATCTTAATTTTTAGTTCTTCTATGTATCTTAATTTTTAGTCGTGCTTTATGTAACTTAGTGTTAGTTGCGTTATGTACTTTAATTCCAGTTCTATCATAATAAAATTTTCTTCCCGTCCATTATTTCCCGCCCTTTTTTTCCCGCCCATTAATATATAGAAATATAAGTTAATTCATTTTTAATTTTAAATGGTTCATAGTTTAAATGGTTACATTAATTATTTTTAGAAACAAAAAATGGTTTTGAATTAGTTATTAAAATTCAAACACTTTTTATGTTTAAAGTTTTTCTAAATTCCAAATTAATATTCAAAGAATATAAGTTAATTCATTTTTTATTTTAAATGGTTCATAGTTTAAATGGTTACATTAATTATTTTTAAAAACAAAAAATGGTTTTGAATTAGTTATTCAAATCCAAAGACTTTTTATGTTTAAAGTTTTTCTAAATTCCAAATTAATATATAAAAATATAAGTTAATTCATTTTTAATTTTAAATGGTTCATAGTTTAAATGGTTACATTAATTAATTTTAAAAACAAAAAATGGTTTTGAATTAGTTATTCAAATGCAAACACTTTTTATGTTTAAAGTTTTTCTAAATTCCAAATGAATATATAAAAAATATAAGTTAATTCATTTTTAATTTTAAATGGTTCATAGTTTAAAATGTTACATTAATTATTTTTAAAAACAGAAAATGGTTTTGAATTAGTTATTCAAATTCAAACACTTTTTATGTATAAAGTTTTTCTAAATTCCAAATTAATTATCATTTAAAAAACATTACAAATTTAAACCCCAAAATAAAAAATAAGGCGGTAACAGAGAGATAATTTGTGAAAAATTTGAAAATAGGACCTTTAGTCCCGGTTGCTGGATCCAACCGGGACTAAAGGCCTCCTGCGCGCGCCGTTTGGGCTGAGCCCAAAATATGAAAAAAAGTGGAGCATACGTCCCGGTTTGTATGACCCTTTAGTCCCGGTTGGAGCCACCAACCGGGACGTATGCTCCCTCCCCTTTATACACGACGCGCCTGTTCCTCTTCTTCCCTTCTCCAATCTCTGCAACTCCGATCCTCTTTCTCCCCCTCACGTGCATTCTCTCCCTCTCTGGCCAAACCCTAGCCCCAGTAGCCGTCCGTCGTCGCTGTTCCCGGCCTCCCCTCGAGCTCCGCCTCGGTCCCCTATTTCGTCCCACTAAAGGAATCAAGCCTCGATGCTCAAAATCGTCGCCAACCTCGCCGTCTTCGCCGCCCTCGATTAGCTCGCCTCTGGCCTCGCCTGGATTCCACGACCCTAGGTCGAGCACCATGGTGAGCTTCTAGTGCTTAGGGAACCCTCCGTTTGCCTCCTAGATCTTTGTAGCCATCGCGCGCCGTTCGTCTGTGAGCTTCGTCGCCGCCGCTCGTCGTAGGCCTCACTCTGGTGAACCTAAAGGGGCGGTGCCACCACTATGTGGTTGCCCTCGTCACGCTCTTTCCAGCGCACCCCTCCGCACGTGCTGGGGTGGCCCAGATCATCGCCGGCGACCACCGCCTGACGCCTCCCGCCGCCGCGTCTGATGTGGCGCCTGCGTGGCCACGGGGTGGACCTAGCTCGGCTTGGGGCCCCTAGGCAGTGTCTGTGGGTAGGAGCAGCCCCGGTGTATAAAGTTAGGGATAGGGTTGATGACGTCAGGGTGATGCAGTAATGGCTTAATCCTTTTCAGAAATGTTTAAAAATAGCAGAAATTAATAAATTTTGTAAAATCAACAACTAATTCATTTTTAATCATGAAAATATGTATAATATATCAAAATGTTCAGAAAATTGAGAGATATGTGTATAAGCAATCATAATACATTGTCAAACAACTTTAAACCCTAGTTTAGTTGGAAGAACATCAATACCCCTCATATACATGTGAGCTTGACGATGCACCTTTGCCAGGGCATTCCGAACCCTCTTAAATCGACATGCATTATGGTTACTGCGTTGTCTCTAATCTGATATGTCATACATATTGTTTGCGCATTGCATTATGCCATGTCTCGAATTGTCACCTTTCTTTCCGGTATTGGTTCTTCGCGATAGGATCCGATCCCGAGGGCAAGCGTAGCCTCTCATTCTGAACCTATTACAAAGTATCTACTTTCTCGCTATGATGCATATGATTCCAATGTGGTCTTTTGTTAGTAGCTAGAGTTACCTATCTACTACATAGTTTCCCTTTTGTAGCTAGGGTTAGGGTTTAGGGTTTCTTGAATTTTGATTATTGTGTATGTATATATTAGGGTTTCTCCGAATTAGGGTTTATATCTCTCAGCACCCTACCTAACATTCTCCCTTAGCCGTTTTGACGTATCTATTTTTTCACCTATGCAGAAAATATGGAACCACATGGCAGAGACGAAGAAAAGGAAGAGTTGGTCTATGGTGTGATCTGCAGGGAGGAAAATGTCGATGTATCGACGTTTTTGAACAACTCCGGTGAGGGTGATCCTCTTTTTGACGAAAGAGACGACTTCTTTGAGAGAAGGAGATGCCTTCGGCGAGGGAGAAGGCGATGTCTTCTGTGATCGAGAAGATGATCGCTCCGGCGAGGTGCTTGTAATATAATTAATTCAATAATTATTCATCCGTTGTCTATATACACATATTAACGATGATCTTTATTCTTTTAGCCCTCCGGATCGAACAAATCTACTGAAAAGAGCAGACGAGGCCCAACCAAAAAGTTGGAAGACCATGAGAGGTTCAGGATCGAAGAAATCATTGAAGCCGGCAAACCGATGGCTCCCCTTGTTGTCGCAAACAAATTTGTGGCACAATGTGGAGTAATCGTTAGGTACTTCTTCCCGATCTTCATTGAAATTGGAATAGGCCTGCTAATGCGGAAGAAGAGGGAACGTCTTTATTTCTCCCTACCATGGCCAAAGATTTACTGTGGAAGAGGATCATGCTTAATTTCACCCTACCAAAGGTAGAGCTGGATCCAAATGCGGAGGATCCAGTCGAGGACGCCAAGGAACATGCCAAAGCTATGCAGGTGAAGGTCAGGGAGCGGGCTTTGAAGAAGATGTCCCAGTGTTTCACCAACTGGAAGAAAAGATTGCACCTTGACTATGTCGTGAAAGAGAAGACTCCGGATTTCATGAAGATTTAGTATCAGAAGTTAAAACCATTCTGGGCTGAGTTTGTGAATTCAGAAAAAGCTAAGAAAATGTCTGAAACGAATAAGCTGAATGCTTCTAACAAGAAGTATCACCATACTATGGGGCAAGGTGGCTACAGGGCTGGCATTCCTAGGTGGAAGAAACTTGAGGATGAACTGCGTGCTAAGACAATCATCCCAGAGACATAAAATTGGATCGAATGTGCAAAGAATTGGTTTTACGGGCATGGGGGCACGTTGGACTCGAAAGGGAAGTGTATATATAACATAAGACATAAAGAAGACCCCTTGCCAATCGAGAAAATATGAAAAGCAGTAAAGGCTGTTGTAGATGGCGACTTCATTCCCGATAGAGAGAATGACGAGCTCACACTCGCCCTTGGGAATATGGAACACGATGGATGAACACGAGGCTCAATAGGCTCCCAACCATGGAGCACTGGGTTTCCCGAAGAGAGGAAAAAATATCCTGATAGAAGCCGTAAGAGGAGAAAGGACAAGACGGAAGTTGAAGCAAATATTCAGGCAGAGTGGATGCGTATAATTGAAGAACGAATAAAGCAACAACAAGATCAAATTAACGCACTTAGCCAGCAAGGTACTACCGGCCCATCTTAGTAGCACATGGTGGTAGAACCTGCATTCGATGCTACCTGCCTATCGAATAATCGAAAAAGCAGTGTGGCTTCCACCAAGGTCCCGGGTGATGACAATGACGATGACGATGGTGCACCGACGATGGCTCGTTTGGCTACCCAGTGGATGATATCATACAGATGACACACTGCGATCTACATGTCAAGGTTGTGAACATATCAATGAAGGTGGCGGTCGGCTATGCCTTACCAATTGGACTTGCACCAACTTACCATTGTCGTCCGGTTCCACAGGGCTACGCTGTTGTCGGGGTGGATGAAATCATGCCCACCTTTCAAGGTTTGAAGCTTGATTACCCTGCAGGTGAAGGGGATGTGACTGAACTGGGAGAAGCAACAAACGTCACCATTCTATGGCCAAAGGAATGTACCGTGCTTCCAAATCAGACGCCAAGGCCATCTTCGCCGCAGCCTCACCCATCTCCAGCGCGGTCATCGCCACCGCAGCAGCCGTCTCCGTCGCCTCACGCGGCTCTGTCGACTCACCCGTCTCCGTCGCCTAACCAATCTCCGGCGCAGATGTCGCCGCCGCGGCAGCCATCGCCAGCGCCTCAGGAAAAAAAGTGTAAGCGTACCACCGCTACTCTGCGGAGTGGTAAGCAATCGCCGACATGTAAATAGGAGCCTCTTCCAAAAGTACCAAAGGTTCCTCCCAAGAGAGCTTACGACTGTACTGAAGAGGAGACTACGGTGATCGTTGAGGCGGAAAGGACTGCGTTTTTCGCTAAGCTGAGGCGGTCGAAAGAGATAGAGTTCCCCAACACCGAAGAAGAAAAATCTCGAGTGTTCAAAATGCTAAAGGGACTTCACCAACCCGAGCCAAAGCTGTCATCAGACTATGAGCGCTCTATTCTGAAGTCACATGTGGCACAACAACTGTCGAAGAGTAGTACTGGTGCAAGCAGGAAATCTGTTGCCCAGCTTGGAGAACAAACAAAACAATCTTGCGCCCCTCTCAAGGTGATTTCCCATACCAATGTGGGGTCGAGCAAATATGCGGCAGAAGAGCAGTATGATCTAGATGTAGTTGCACTATACAGAGAAGCGGCCACTGCTCAAGGTATGAGTATTGCCCACTACTTATCCCAGTTACAGTACTTCCCCGTGGGTGAAGTAGCATACAAATACCAGTACGTCAAACGTCTCGTCAAACTTGAGGAGGTAAAGAATCTTCCAACAAAAATGCGATGATTGCATAACTGGTACATGCATGCCACAAAGGCCGGGGCTAACTGGATAATGCTGAGGGTTACAAAAAAGCATTATGGGAAAGATGTTGAAGACATGATAGCCATTGAATTTGTTGAACTATTTTAATTATTCAATCAAGACGCCGTGGACAAATCAATCATCAGTGCCTATTGTCTGTAAGTACTAATTTTGTAATTAATTAAGTCTCTAGCTATCTCACCTTGTTTATTGCATATATATATAATCATACTATAATATGCAGAATGAAGATTCTCGAATGCAGCAAAGGAAAAATCTATGACATTGGGTTCGTTGACCCATATTGGGTTCATCAAGCTAATCTCAAAACAAAACCCCAGGATACAGAGGATAATATTGTACACTCATTAAGGTTTCAAGAAACCAGAAGGGAAATACTATTTCCTTACAACTTCGAGTGAGTGTTATTGTCTTGTATACACTTTCTATTTCGTTTTCTCGACGTTAAGTGTATAATTGATGAGTTATGCATGCGCAGCTTCCACTATATTCTGTTAATCATTCAACCCGACAAAGGGCGGGTACTAGTCATGGACTCGAAACATAAACCCCTTGAGAGGTGGAAGGACATGCAAATAATTCTCTAGCGGTAATTCTAATCATTACGACACTATATCGGCAACGTTCATGAATTTCATGATATCAAGTAATTAATAACTTCTTTTATTCGTTTTCTTCGCCGGGCAGCGCTTGGAAACGGTTCACCAAGAAGGCTAGGGGTGTTTGGAAAGAGGAGCTTACATTTAAACCACTAGATGTAAGCACCACTAGCTATATCCGCGCATCTCTTTGATTCTAGTTTTGATAGTATTATTATCATGCTTGATTATTATTTTGATTGAACTCTATTCTCGTAAAGTGCCTGACGCAGGGACCAGGGAACAATTTATGTGGATACTATGTTTGCGAGTTCATCCGTCAGACATGCTGTGAGAAGGGCAGAAATTTAGAGCAACTTAACGTACGTAAACAGTTTTCATAGTTTTTTATTACCATCAAATTGTGTTTAGTTTCATTCATATAGGTTGACTCCTTTTTTAAATCAGCTCGAATGTTTACGGGACGGTCTTCTGCCAAAGGATCACCTACGAGCAATTCAGGAGGAATTGGCGGGATTCTTGGATGCAGAAGTCCTAAACCCAAAAGGAGAATACTATGCAGGACATGTATAGGCAATAGGGATTGTAAAGCTTATTTTGTATGTATATATTTGCATGAAACCCATGTATCGAATGTAATATGTTCGACACTTGGATCTCTATTGTCATGATGATCATGTGTAATATAATGGTTCCTTCATTGATGAGTGCAAAACACAAAATAAAAAATAAAACAACATAAATGAATTCTCTGCTGTGGCACAAAAAGTGGCCAAAATGCTGCCGCGGCACAAAAAGTGGCCAAAATGCTGCCGCGGCAAAAAAAAGGTTGCCAAAATGAATTCTCTGCCGCGGCAGAGAAATGTGCCAAATCTATGCCATGACAGAGGGTCATTTGTCCCGGTTCATGTTACGAACCAGGACGGTTGCTCCTCCCCCCTCGCGCGGAGCAGCGGCCACGTGTACCATGTTTTGTCCCGGTTCGTGGGCCAACCGGGACTAAAGGGTGGAGGCTTTAGTCCCTATTGCCCCGTCCCGGTTGGGAAACCTGGACTAAAGCCCCTTACCAACCGGGACGCATGGCACGTTCTCCACCAGTGGAGCCTGAAGCCAAAGCCTACAACTTTGCCTCCTTTGCGTGTCTATGCTGCAGGCATTCTTTGGTAAACCCTATTTGATGCCCGTAGCATTGGCTATAGGGTCTACGTGTGCCCTCTCCTATCGCTAATGAGTCTAAGAACAACTATAAATGTAAATTCGCAAACTGTAAAAGGCGAATACAGGTCACGGTAAACCCTGTTTTACCGTTCAAAAATAGTCGGTGCAGAACGAAGCCCGCAAACATGAACTATGAAAGAGCTCCGTTCTGTGCCTGCTATTTTTGAACGATAAAACATGATTTTGCATGTTTTGCATCATCAGAATTTCATAATTTTTAAACAGGTTTTGCATGTTTTGCATCATCAAATTGTCATGATCATAGTAACCCAACATAGCTTGGGAAAATTCAACATACGATCAAAAATATACATCAACCACGATGAATGCAAGGGATATCATCAAGACAAATCATCACCACCGAACTCACCATCACCATAAGCACTCATAGGAGACTCACCTAGGGCAGATGACGATGGACCATCGCCTAGGTGTGCTTGCCTCCTCCTCTCCAAGATGTCAGTGAGCATCATTTGATGCAACTCCATTTGGATGGGAGTCATCTTGGAGGTGTCCATCATCACGATCTCCTTCTCCTTGGCCTCCTTTATCCTGAGCCTCCTCTCCTCTAGCTCGGTCTTGTACTTGGCTCCACTCCAGATTGCTTCCCACCTTCACTCATCTTCTTCTTCTCATTCATCATCATCTTCATCTCCAACGAATTGGTGATCAACACCTCCTTTGACTTCACCATGTCATAAATCTTATTCCTCAATGAGGATGATTCGGCTTCATGCTTGATTCTCTCCTTTGCCTTCTTGTTGCCTTCCGGATTATGCTTGTTCCTTCCTCCATCTTCCTCATCACTAGCATCATCCATCTCCTTCATCTTGTCCTTCTTCGGAGCCACTTCTTGGTCTCTCAAAGTCCACTTTGGAATGTGCTCTAGCAACTTCCAACAATGGTGAAGGGTGAAAGGTTTGTGATTTGATCCCTTCATTGCCTTGT
Source organism: Avena sativa (assembly GCA_916181665.1). Taxonomy (NCBI): domain Eukaryota; kingdom Viridiplantae; phylum Streptophyta; class Magnoliopsida; order Poales; family Poaceae; genus Avena; species Avena sativa. Next base: position 491,370,265 of record OV702294.1, on the reverse strand, counting down.
ACCTCTCCCTGGCATAACGTTCCTATACACAATTGGATGATTAATGGACTATAATCTGTAGCTCAACTACGGCAATGAAAAAGAGATGCATAATAATCTCACAATATTTGTCGGCATTGACACCACTTGGAGGATTAAGAGACACTTGCGCCATACACGAGGACCAACGGCTATAAGCCGGTTTGATGACATCCCATCGGCCTTGTAGAGACCGATATGAGCGATAGACCAGTTGTGCAATACGAGGCATAAGTTGGAAGAACTTATCTTCGATGCTCTGCCAATAGCGCTTGCCGGTTTGGTTTGTGCCGGTCATGACGTTGATGGACACTTGTGACCATGCTCACTGTTGGGGGGATGACCCCCGATAGGGTCAAGAGAGGTATAAGTATAAGGTTGACCAGGACTAAGGTTGACCGACATTGGGTGGTCGACATAGGCCGACATACCCAAGCCGACATTGGCCGGCATGTTGAGGCTGACATATAATGTATGTCAGAATGAACATATGAATGCTTCTTATATGCAGGTACGCCGAGGCCGAGTCATCAAGGCAGAGGTCGACATATGGAGTGGGCATAAGGTCATAAAGTATATGCCGACTCCTAAGTCAATGGCTCTATCCATCCCCAGGAATCTCGAAGGTGATAACGATGCATCTGACAAGCGTGCCCCTAAAACTTGGATGCCAATCTAGTCAAGGGTTTCCCGAAGGGGACAATGTCAGATAGACCATTGGAGATCATGGGCACGTAAAGTCCCATCCTGACAATAATGGTATCTGGGCCCAGTGTATGACTTTTGCTACCACATATTCCTGGCATATTCCTACTAGGTCAGCCCTAAACTTGTGACCTGGGCATCCCTTTATAAGGCGAACCATGGCCTCCAGAGAGAGGGTCGACCAATTGCTAGTTCATTCCCCCCATTGGGCAAAGAGAGAGGCAGAGCACTTCTTCTTCCTCCTCTCGCATATAGCTCAAGGAGAACTTGTATTCACATCTTGATCATATATAAGATCTAGCAGGCAGGAGTAGGGGTTTCATCTCTAGAGGAGAGCCCTAAACCTAGGTATATCGTGTCTACTTGTGTTTGTTCTTGTTCATGTGCAAATTCACTGCGGTCTCCCTCCCTGGATTCCACCTGCGCCCATCTGGCCCCAAACTCAAGCCTACCCATGGCATCTGCCATGACACCACCATGATAGTTGGCGCCCACCGTGATGCCAGCACTGGCGCTTGCTAGAGTCTTCATCCGTATGGTAAACCTCATCGCATCCTTAGGCGAGAGAATCCTCTCCGGCCTTGTCCAAAGGTTCGGAGCGCTCAACTTTGCCATTGACAATGCCGGTTGTTTCATCGGCAGGCCACTCCCCAGGGGCGGACATTTCCTCAACTTCGTCAAGCACCTTGTCTACGTCGTCCTGCCTGTTGAGCGCATCTACTCAGAAAGGGTGGTGGTAGCTGTAGATCCACCTACTCTCTACACGTCTCGTGGCCGGCGTATCACTCGCCCCGCTAGCTACGTAGAGGTAATGATGACCACTCTAGTGGATCCAGTAGCCCCTGTTGTAGATGAGATAGTAGATGAGGGGTAAACTACCCCCAGGGTGGCAAGAACTGCCAAGTTTCCGTTAGAAAGACTAGAAAACATTGCTAGTAGCAGCAGAGCACAAGTGTTGCAAGAGGCCATAGAGAAAATGACAGAGCCAATGGCTCTAGTAGTAGATCCTGCTCCGGCACATGCCGAGTTAGAGCTAACCCAGCAAAAGGTTCTTGAGGGAGCTAAAGATGTAGCCCGAACCTAGATAGAGTTAGATATCACACATCGTGAGTACAACAAGGCTCATTGGTTTACTAGAGGTAACCCTAGCAGAACAGAAGGAATGCGTAACAGAGGTAGAAACCTAAATACTGAGATAGCTAGAGATGCTAGAGCCAGGACCTATATGTTAGTTGGAGAAATGTCGACGGGGCTGCCAAAGTATAGTACCCCGGCGAAGAACCTCAGAGCTACACAGGCAGCTGCGGCCAAGTTACCCCATCTAACCGGGCAAGCCAAGAATCAACAACAAGAAAGGGTGAATGAGTTGGTGTTTTTTGCCAATCAGCAGAATGAAGCTATCATCAAGGCAAACCTACGTGGCGCCAGTGCTTCCTAGATGTTTCACTAGGCTGGGGTTGTCCCAGCAAAATCTATCGGCCAAGCGTCGTCTCCTCATGTCGCTCCTCATGGACCAAGATGTGAAGGAAGTGTAACTTCAGGAAGGAACATGCAGTTAGTGGCTTATGATTGGGCTATTGTTAGAAAACAGGTGGTTGTGCAAGGAAATGCCGTCCAAAGAAGTGCTGGCCATGGAAATGGCGGCCATAAAAATGTAGCCCAAGGTAATGTTGGTCAAGGAATGCTGGGCACGAAAATATCGGTCAAAACTATCATCATCAACCTCGACGTAGTCATCATTCGGCTGAAGGGGCAAATCCACCTCCACCTTAGCAGCAAGTACCAGTTCCTCGGTCGCAGCAAAGCATCGAGCAAGTTGTTCAACACCAAATTGTTGACCCCAGGGCAAATAGATATGATGATGGTTATTTGGCCATGGTGAATGTCGGATACCCAAGGCCGGATCACCAGATGAAGGGGAATGTATTAGGATCCCAGCTGAGAAACATGAACTTACAGCCAAATGATGCACAATTTATATTGCACAAGATTTATATGTAGGAAATCATTAAGGCTCAAGGTCCCCCGGGTCCGGCATGTTTTGGATCTCGGATCATGAGAGAACCTCTAGTTTCGAGGTACCAAGGCCTATGACGATAGTACCAAGCAAGAGGATTGGCTGATAGATTATGCCACATCAGTAAACATTGCATAAGCAAACTGTGGGTGGGAGGTAAGATATGTCCCACAAATGTTGGAAGGATCCGTGTGATTGTGGCTGAACAATTTGCCAGCATGAAGTATAAACAACGTCTAGATTTCGAGGAAGCTTTTGTTAGCAATTTCAGAAGTACCTACAAGAGGCCTAACCGCCCTCAATAGTTATCCATGTGCAAACATAGGCCTAATGAAATAGATAGAGAGTTCCTCATGAGGTAGTGCACAATGCACAACTCCTATGAAGGAGTGATTGAGTCATAGGCTACAGCATAATTTGCACAAGGGTGCCGACATGCAAGTATGTTGTGGAAAAGATTGCAGAGGGATATGTCAGAAACATTGGCCAAGATAATCAAGATTGCTGATTCATATGCATTGGGTAATCCGACTGAACCACTGGTTATGTCGGTAGATACAAGTATGGAGAACCTGGCGTATGATGGATCCGGGTCATCTAGGCGACATGATCACAATGACTATCGAGGAAAGATAAGGGAATAAAGGCTGGACTATCAGTACAATTCGAATCAAGTTGCTGCAGGAAGTTAGGATCATCCTGATGCTAGCAATAGCCAGCGCCAGAGGAGCAGTGGACATCAGCAGCAGTGGATGCCAAGAAATGACCTCAAGAAGCAATATGATCAAAATAAGCCATGGCAAGATAAGAAAAAGTATACATATGATATGATGCTCGATCAGCCCTGCAAGTTCCACACTCCCAATCCGAGTAAGCTGACAAACCATATGACCCAGCAATGCAATTAGTTCCAGCAGGACGAGAAAGCAGAGACGATAAATCACCCACCTCCACCTCCCCCACCTCCGCTCATAGGAGAAAATGCTCAGATGGTAGTGGCACAACTGTTGGGGATATGCTATATGGTATCATCATAGCATGTCTCTTATCCGGATAACCCGGGTGGCCCACAGCTGGTAGCATGGCCCATGGCCTGCTGGGCGGCCCAGTTAGATGGATCTAGAAGGGAGGCCCATGCCGGATAAAGGAAGGCTATGGTGGAGTCACCAACGTACCCGGAGCCTTGGAGTACAAGACACGCTAGACTAGTAATAGACGGTGTAGGACTCTGTAACCTGTCCGGCTAGGACTTTTCCCTGTAACCCTAGGACCTGGCGACTATATAAGATGGCCCTATGGGAGCCTTTAGGGCACAATCTCAGACAACCTAGTGTCGACTACGACGCACCTCGCACAACGAACCAATCCCTGTAACTCGGCGTATTGCCCTTATAGTGATTTATAGCAGGAGTAGGATTCCGCCACCGTTGTGGGATCTGAACCTGGGTAAGCTGTGTTACCTCGTACCCGTCAACCCTCCTCCTTCCCCCCACGTCTCTAAACACACATTGTGAGGACCCCTCCATGGCGTACTCGTCGGCAATACCACGACAGTTGGCGCACCGTGGGGCAAGAGGAGTTTCAGGCTCTTCAGCAGGCGAGGACCAAGATCTTCACAGGAATCAGCGAAACCGTAGCCATCGGTCACGTTCTCTTCTCCGACAACGTTCTGATCGTCCCTCCCGATGAGTTCTAGATCCCGGCAAAGACAAACCCTACGCGGTGTTCGTTCGTTCCAATCGGAGACATCCACCTCTTCATCGGCGAAACCGACTCGGGCACTAGTTCCCTGGGAGTTGGAGGAGCATCAAGACCCGCACGAACCGCCTACGGGCAGGATACGTTCGCAGAAGGATCGATGTCGGATCTCTCTTTGGAGTTTGCCGGCAAATATCGGAAAAATTCAAGGCCCACCCAAACCGCCCCTATGCAGGATATAAAGGTGGAAGATCACTGCAAGTCCGCCGGCTTCGTCCTGCGTCTGGACAGTAGAGATCCAAGTTCGTCGGCGTGGTTACTATCTTCGATCTGGCGCGTTGCATTCAAAGAGAGGGCGAAGACCCCCGCGATTACCTTGCCAGGTGGCTTCGTATACGAGCCGATCTGGCCCACTACCCCAATGATGATGCTATGTATCATTTTCTGAAATTATTTAAACCATTTTTAATTGAATTACTGCATCAGCATGACAATGATGCAGTACATAGGGCTGACGTCACCAGAGGGGTTGGGGCGTTTGTCACTGGGGCTAAAGCTACCCACGATGGCTGACACAGGGGCCCCAGGCCACCTCAGCCTCCACGTGGACAGGGTGGAACCCACCAGGTTTGACTGGGGACTGACCCGTGTTGGCTGATGTCACGATGACATCAGCATGACATCACCACGGGGATTGCTCCCAGGTTAAGCATGGATCAGGGGATTGGCTGCGCGCCTGTGCTCGAGGTTGGTCTCGTCTGACACGGCTCATCGGGGTGGACCAAAAACTGGCGGCAACGCTACGAAAAAACCAACGGAGCATGGTCGGCAACGGCGGACAGCGGCAACGGTGACAGCTGCGTGGTGCGGGATCTATAGAGGAAGAGGGGAAGGCAACAGAGATGCCTCTGGGGACCGTTAGCTCACCAGGAGTAAGCAGGGCTCGACGGCGAGGCTTGGGGTAGTCGGAATCGACGGCGAGCGCGACGGCCGGAGTCGGGGAAGGAGGTGGCGATTAGGGCATCTGGGGCCACCTCGGCTTTCTCCTCTTGGTAAGAAGAACGAGTCCACCACGGCGGTCTCAACAGTGGCCATGACTCAGGCTAGGGCGGTCGAGAACGGCGGGGAACGGCGGAGACCGAGGGATAGGGTTCGGCCAGAGAACAAATTGGGGATAAGGAAGAAGATAGGGTTCGTCCGGCGGCGGCAGGGGGTCTTATAGGCATCGGCGGCGTCGGTAGCGTTCATCTTGGCGCGGCGGGCATCTCGGGGTCTTATAGGAATGGCGCCGATGTCGACATGCAGGTGCTCTTCCTCGCCGGCATCCTTCTGGCGACGAAGAAGAAAGGAAAATGAGCGTTGAAGCGGTACTGGACTAGGAGCTAGGCTGCTTGGGCCGAGGTTGGGCCGTGGCAAAGCTTGCAGCAAGGGAAGTGGGAGTGGGTTCGGCCTGGAAGGTTTCTGGCTCTATTTTTATTTATGTAAAACCTTTTCCTTTTTCTGTTTATATATTTATGTTTGTATTTTCATTTCAAAATCTGTTTGGAGTAATTTAAAATACCAGAGGGTTTGTAAAACTAGTAAAATATTTTTGGGACCCTTTTATTCCATTTGGGCTACATACCTTTTTGTACTTTTCAAATATTTCAAAACCATTTGAATTGATTTTCAAATAGAGAGGAAGGATTAGGGTTTAGGGTTTTACTTTATTTCTTCAATGCACAATTTAAATGATGATGCTCATGCTATGCACAATCAAAACCCTAATTACTATTTAACTAAAACTAGGGTGATATAGCTCTATCCCCCTTACGAGAATCTCGACCTGAGATTCCAAAGATAGGAAAAGAGACAGAGAGAGGAAGAAACAGGGCCACTCTGAAGACAAGAGGGAAACATACTAAACAACACACGGAGTATTTCATGATCAACTCATGGATGGAGTGTTCAAACAACTCTGAGATGACGAACATGAAACACAACAAGGTAACACAGGAACATGAGGAGAAGGTTTCAAGTTGTTAGATATATGGTCTTCATAAGGATTGAGACCATGGAACTTACAGGAGGTTTTGAAGCTTCTGAAGAAGAAAGATTCCAACAGAAAGAACATAACCATAGAATTCGATAAGAACCTCTACTAAATGGCTTAAGTAGAGATTTCAGGTTGCAAGGATATGGATTAACAAAACCAAGCTGTTGAACTACTTTTGACACATAAGGGTCACTATTTCATCCAACAGAAAGTCAGGACAGAAAAGTGTTTTGTGGCGAGGACTCATAGGAGTCACATGGAACATGTAACAAGAGAAACTACAGATTACCAAAATCATAGTCACTCTTAAAACATGGTTGAGAAAATGAAGGAAAATCTTTATTCATCCAGGTTTATCAGAATGTTTACCAAAGATCATGATATCACTTTTCACCACTAGATGAATAAATAAGAAGATTCCCGATGACACGAGAAAAAAGAAACTTCATTATCAGACTTTAAGTACTTGGCACAACAAGACGCTTGCCAACATAAAGGGTCTAGAGGATTGACCGAGAGACATTTAGCAACACTACTTTAAATGTTCTCCTTGATGTTCGAGAAATCAGACACCAAGTAAAGGTCAGACTTCGGAGACAAAGGAAACCATAAGCACAACTCCTATAATGAATTATAGAAGAAGCCTCATGAAGAGTGGTTGTTACTGCTGATTTAAGAGAATATGACAATAGGTATTTCCGGCTAAGTGTGTCAACCATTACATCAATCTTGCCAGATTTACAAAGAGACCTATGTCAAAATCTTGAGGAGAACCAACCATCATATCTTCTTGAGATTTAGATCTGGTTAGGTGGTATGATATTTTAGACTCAGCATGTCCGAATAGAAAGTTTGCAACATTTACCACGAAGGTAAAGTTACTAGATTCTCAAGATATGGACTATAGTGTAAAGCTCCAAAAGACTGAGCTAAATTGCTAGACCCATGTATTAGCAACTTGTCGAGAGACAACTGCATACACGTAAGGTACTAACAATAAACACACATATATCCTTAAGGAACAGAGTTGACTCTACTCGAATCCACGGCGACATCCTTCAACAATTGCTCGTGAATCAGAGAAGGTTACTTCTAACATCCAGAACACATACTTCGAGATGACTCGAATATGGTTCTCAAAGGTTTCCAACATTAATGCCAATTGTTCCATATGAATCTTGTCAAGCATGGAGAAGATAAGGATGTCATTGATGGGCTCAACAACAATCTTATCAAGACACTCCAATAAGATGAACTTGTATGTTCTATGAACAAGGCAAACTATTGGTCAGACCAAATACATGAAGATATACCCCAGTGAAACATCACATGAAGAAACATCATCGAGATAATCCTTGGAACTGAGTTTGATTTAATGATAACCCAAATCAAATCAAAGATGTGGGGGGAAATAATATATCCACAAAGGAAATACTATCTTTCTTAACACAAACAAAACTAGACAACCCTTTAAGCAGGAACAAAGTCGGATAGAACTTTTGTCTTACAACTCTTCAAGTTGTTGTTTAAGCTCAACCAACTAGTTCAGGGGTATCTAGTATGGATCCTTGGAGAAAAGAGCAGTTCAGGGAACTTACTTGCTCAAGAACTTGACAACACGGTCATGTGGAAACATGGAGATACTTCTAGTAGACATTTAGAATATCACGAACCACCGATATGCCACTTAGTTCGAGAGGAAACTTGCTTGGTAAGGCAAGCGGACATAGTCTCAGAGCTTTGGCACAAGCCTAACTCTTTGGACTAAAGAGAATGTACCAGAATAACAGACTTGGTAGCACAATCATCCTTTGCTTAGTGAAGGGGTTAACCGATCACGCTAAGAATGACACAAATGTCCTTAGAGTTCAAAACAATAATAATTGCTAAGAGTCTCAGATGGCCACATTGTTACACACACGCATCACTCACGAGCGCGAAAGCTCGAGGGAGGGTGGGTAAATATGTGTAGAAGCATCACTTCATTAAGGGTTCATGAAACCCCGCACGACCTCTTAGTATAAAAGAGTGTGATACTTTAAGGTAGAACAAATGGAAGACAATCAATGCCTCTTGATCTGCGGATTACAACACTTTGACCTGGTCCAAGATATGACGAGGTACTGGAGTTTGTTTCTCCTGGACATCCTGAAATGATTTGTCTTGACGGACCACAAGAGTATATTACAACGAAAGACATCGATGCTTATTTACTACTTGGCCACCAACTGGTAGACAAAGATCGGAAAACAACAAGGGAAGAAGGAACATGCTCACGGTGGAATCCCAAGATGTGGATGCATAAGTCAACAATCTTCCGAAAACCAATGCAAGGAAGGGAAAAGGTGTGGCAGAGTCACGAGTATAGATGCGAGACTCACGAGGAGTACTCTTGTCGTGATCTATTTGGTTCCATTAAAGAACATCTGCCATAGAATGTGGTAGGGGAAGTCCTTAATTGTCACAATTCCATCGCGACAAAGACCACAAGATTGTTGTAACACCCTAGTTTTAGTAAATCAATATTAGGGTAAATTGTGCATAGCATGAGCATCATTCTTTAAATTGCTTGCATTGAACAAATAAAGATAAACCCTAAACCCTAATTTCTCCCTCTCTCTATTTGAAAACAATTCAAGTGGTTTTGAAAATATTTGAAAAATCCAAAATGTTTGGAGCCCAATTGGACTAAAGGGCCCCACCTTATTTCATATGTTTTATACAAACCCTCTAGTCTTTTTGAAAATCCAAAACAGTTTTGAATTTGAAAATACAAAAGAGAAATGAAAACAGGAAAAAGGAAAAATGTTTCAGAAAAAAAACAGAACCAGATAGCAGTTGGGCCGCAGCCCAGCAACCCTTCCCTCTTCTTCCTTCCCCGTAGCCCACGTGCACCACCCCGCAGCCCACCTCGGCCCAAGCCGGCCCGTACTGCTTCGCCCCCTTTTCATTTCTTCTTCCTCCCGCTGGCAAGCTCCTGCGTGTCAGTGCACCGGCCGTTGATCTCCGCTGCGCTACGATGCACGCCGCCGACCGCCGAGCCGAGGATAAGAATTGCCATGATCCACTCTCTCTCCCCATACCCGTCTCTCTCCCTCTCGTGCTCTTTGTAGATTTCCCAAACCCGCTGGAACCATAGCTTGCAACGCCCGCGAGCCCTGCCATCTCCGACCACCCCTTCGCTATTTGAGACCACCGTCGGCTTCGCCTCGTCACGCTAATGCTTTCCCCTGAAGGAATCGAGCAGGGGCGCTGCGAAACATCGCCAACGACTGCGCCTTCCCTGACTCCGGTCGTCGTTGTCTCCGACAATTCCGACCGCGTCCGGCCTTCTCCGACCTCGCTAATCCCTCCACCGCCACTGTGGTGAGCCTCCGCACCTCCCTGTGCCCTCAGTATCTTCCCCACGACGACCCGCCGCCGCCACAGTTAGTTGTCGGGCCGCCGCCTCCGGCGACCATTCGAGGGCGGCGCCACCGCTATCAGGCCCCCCTCGCTCTCCTCTTTCCAACACTTCCATCTCTGCAGCCCCGCACGCTCCCCTCCGCCATCTCCGGCCACCGTCTGCCGTGTTTCCCCGCGTGCAGACATGTCGCCTGCGTGGCTTGCCTAGGTGGCCTCTGGCCCACAGGCAAGCCTCTCTGGCTAGCCCCAGCCCGAGTGAAAAATGCCCCTGAACCACTTTTGCTTGTGTGGCTGCTGAGGTGGCTCCGGGCCCCTCTGTCAGTCACTGTGGCTAGGTATGCCCACGGTGTAAAAAGTTTAATCAGCTTTTAATAATTTCAGAAATAATTACAATCTTGTAAATTCAATATCTAATTATTTATAAGTCAGAAAAATACAAATAATAAATCAAAATGTTCAGAAAAATGAAACCTAGCTATCCAAGCTATAATCATGCATTGTTCAACAACTTAAATGGCAAGTTTAATTAGAAGAACAAACTAACCCCTCTCATATCATCCGGAGTTTCTCTGAATTAGGGTTTTCACCCCTCGGAACCCCAAGTAATTTGTCGAGCATGCTTTAGGGTTTCAATTCAATGCAAATTAACTTGTCATATCATCATTCTTGTTTGAGCATTGCATCGATGCCATGTGTTGATTGTTTCCCCTTTATTTCCGGTGTTTGGTTCTTCCCGATAGAATACGATATCGAGATCAAGATCGAAGACCGAGATCAAGACCGTCAAAGATCGAAGATCAATGAACAATACTTGACCAATTATAACCAAGTCAAGTACAAGGCTCCCGAAGATCTGTTTATCTGCTATCAACAGGCAAAGGCAAGCATAGCCCCACCATGATATAATCCTATGATTTCGAAAGCATTTCAATTCTGCCATGATGCATATGATTCTACTGTGGTATTTTATCGATAGATAGAGTATCCTATCTATTGCATTACTCCCTTTGATCTTATATTACCTGATCCACTGCTCCTAGCATAACTAGGTTTGGATTGTGTGCACTGCTAGAGCTAATATATGTGTCTGCTTAGCCATGCATAGCTATTGAGTCTGGTCCATCTAGATGATGTATCAGATGTAGAGAATCTAGTATGATAGGAGAACTTGATGAGATGAGATCAGATGTGATATATGAGATTAAACATGCTAAGGCTTGTATGGGAGGCCACAGTGGGATGTGGTTTTTCTAGTCCCATGCTCGCCACCACTAGGACCTGAGTTCTTGCCTTTGGAACCAAGACGAGCGTGCAACCACACGGGGCCTGGACAACCTCATGAATGACTAACTTGCCTAGTAAATTCCATGAGTCACATAGTTCGGGCGTTCCATTCGACATATGCATATAAAATCTTTTGAAAGATTTGCCGGGTGAAGTTGGTGCATTCATAACAGGTAGGTAAGCGTGGACCGGGTTGCTTGGGGTAGATGGCGCCCCTGGTAAACCAACCTCGCCTCACATCTTTAAGTACTGTCTTCGGGATTTGACCCGTTACGGCGGAACCAATACTTATTGCATGACTCATGGTCTCGGCGAAAGCAAGGTAAAGGTTGTGTCTAACCACCCTCTGCCGGCCTTCCAAGGAAGAGGGCTTATCTAGTGGCATTAAGAGAAGGTTAGTACATGTGGGTAAAGTTGTATACCCCTGCAGGGTAATAATCTTTTCAAAAAGCCGTGTTCACGGTTATGAACGACTTGGCGACCAGACTCAAGATCATAAAGAACTTTAACCTAATCATAAAATTTGGTAGATCAACGTGTGCTTAAGGATGCTTCCTCATGGGTACGAGGGAGTGATCCTAGTTGGTAGATGATGATGATTTGGTGGATATCAAAAGATGATGATCAATATTTTGGAGATGTCGCTCTCTTATCCCCTTCTAAAATATTCTGAATAGACGAGCTTCTTCTCTCTCTCTCTCTCTCTCTCTCTCTTGTTTTATAAACAAAAGATGGCTTTACGCAAAACAACTCCACCAGCCAGAAGTCTTGCGGAGTACACCCTATACTCACCCTTGCTTTTTTCATACTTTTGGCAGAGTAAGTGGACCCCTGAAGACGAGTTCCGCACTACATAGACATCAAAGAGTAGCTTGGGGTTCCCGGCCGGCAGCCTAGAATCTATGGGCTGGGACGTCATCATTATATGCTTCAGGCCTCTTAGGCCATTTGTTAAGTTTGCTATACTTAATAGCATAATTTGCCTTCCGTTGTTTGATGTTTGTGGTCAGTGACCTCTGCTTGTAATAATTTGGTTCTCTGCTCAGTTATGAGCTTGCAGTAATAATTTTTGTGTCGTAGGGTCACTGTTGTGTTACTGATTCTTCACTGGATATTCTCAAGCTTAAGGTTAAGCTTATTTCAGACGAAGGTCTGGGATTTGTTTAGCCCTGATCCCGGGGGTGTCACAATTCTTGGTATTAGAGAAGTACCGACCGTAGGAAAACCTTGCTAGTGGTCGATGTTGAGTCTAGTGTTTGTGAAAACTATTTCAAAGATGAAAAGTATTTGCGAAAACTCTAGTATGCTCCTTTTTCTCCTTATCCAGTTTCGCTCTAACTCTGGGTTATCTTATCTGGTGTTGATTTTGGAAAAATTTTGATATCTCTTCTTGTCCTTCAAAACTTAGGTGCCTTCTGGGTATGCCGTTTCTCAACCAGTTGATCTAGTGTTGAGTTCTCTAGAGTTGTGTGTGTTGTGAATTCCTTGTTCCCCTTTGCTCTTGTTCATCTGAGAGATTCCTTTCCATCATGATCTCTCTATCTTCCGGACCCGCAATATTATATTGTCGGATTTGCAGTGTTCTGTTCTAGGCTTCGAGGTTTCCTTTCGCCTTGTGTGCCTCCTTTTCATTTGTTGGGTACTTCAGAAGTCGTTTCTTCTCTTTGAAGCTACCTCGTGATTGCTATCTTGTAGTGTACACTATGTCACTCAAGTAGCAGTTACTCCTTTCTTTGGGTTCTAACCATTGGACTTGAACCTAAGATCCCTGATTGTGCTGGATTCTGGTGTTGTGAATCTGGTACATGAAGCTGACCTTTAACCCAAGATCCGTTCCTTTGACCCGTGTCGTTAATGTTCACACGTTACCTCAGGATGGCTAGCACCTTCTAGTATAGCCTTCAAGCTTGTGGATATTGTCACTATTGAATCGTGACAATGAAGGACTTCCCCTACCACATGCTATGGCAGATGTTCTATAATGGAACCAAATAGATCACAACAAGAGTACTCCTCGAGAGTTTCGCATCTATACTCGTGACTCTGCCACCCCTTATCCTTCCTATGCATTGGTTTTTGGAAGATTGTTAGACTATGCATCCACATCTCGGGATTCTAACCTAAGCATGTTCCTTCCCCCTTGTTGTGTTCTAACCTTTGTCTACCGTTGGTAGCCAAGTAGTAAATGTGCATTGGTGTCTTCCGAAGCAAGATACTCTTGTGGTATATCATGACAAACCATTTCAGAATGTCAGGAGAAACCAACTCCAGTACCTCGTCATATCTAAGACCAGGTCAAAGTGTTGTAATCCGCAGATTAAGAGGCGTTGATTAGCTTCTGTCTGTTCTATCTTAAAGCGTCACACTCTTTTATATTAAGAAGTCGTGCTGAGTTTTATGACCCCTTAATGTAGTGATGCTCTTACACATATTTACCCACCCTTCCTCGAGCTTTCGCGCTCGTGAGTGATACGTGTGCGTAATAATGTGGCTATCCGAGATTCTTAGCAATTATTATTGTTTTGAACTCCAAGGACATTTGTGTCATTCTTAGCATTACTGGTTAACCCTATCACTAAGCGAAGTTTGACTATGCTACCAAGTCTGTTAATCTGGTGCACTCTCTTCAACCAAAGAGTTAGGCTCGTGCCGAAACTCTAAGACTACGTTCTCTTGCCTTGTAAAGCAAGTTCCCTCTCGAATTAAGTGACATATCGGTGGTTCGTGATATTCTAGGTGTCTACTAGAAGTATCGCCATGTTGCCACATGACCGTGTTGTGAAGTTCTTGAGTAAGAAAGTTCTCTGAACTGTTTTTTTCTCCAAGGATCCGTACTGGATACCCCTGAGCAAGTTGGTTGAGCTTAAACAACAACTTGGAGAGTTGTAAGACAAAAGTTCTATCCGACTTGTTCCTTCTAAAAGGTATGTCTAGTTTTGTTCGTGCTGAAGAAAGATAGCATTTCCTTTATGGATATGTTATCTCCCCCATCCTTGATTTGATTTGGGTTATTGTCAAATCAAACTCAGTTCCAAGGACTATCTTGATGATGTTTCCTGTTGTGATGTTTCACCTGAGAACATCTTCATGTCCTTTGATCTGGCCAATATTTTTTTCTTGTTCATACAACATATGAGTTCATCTTCTTGGAGTGTCTCGATAAGCTTGTTGTTGAGCCCATCAATGACATTCTTATCTTCAACATGCTATATTTGATTCATATGGAACATTTGGCATTAATGTTGGAAAAATTCGAGAACCATCTTCGAGTCATCTCGAAGTATGTGTTCTGGATATTAGAAGTGACCTCCTCCAGTTCACGTGCAAACTTTGAAAGATGTCGCCGTGGATTCGAGTAGAGTTAGCTCTGTTCCCTAAGGACACATGTGTGTTTCATTGTTAGCACCTTACGTGTGTGCAGTTATCTCTCGATAAGTTGTAAATACATGGGTCTAGCAACTTAGCTCAGTCTTTTAGAGCTTAACACTATAGTCCCTATCTTGAGAATCTAGTAACTTTAACTTCGCGGTAAATGTTGCAAAATTTTTATTCAGACATGCTAAGTCTGAAGTATCCTTTCACCTAAACAAAGCTGAATCTCAAGCAGCAATGATGGTTGGTATTCCTCAAGGTTTTGACATAGGTCTCTTTGTAAATCTGGCAAGATTGATGTAATGGTTGACACACTTAGCCGGAAAGACCACTTGTCATATTCTCTTGATTCAGCAATAACAACCACTCTTCATGAGGCTTCTTCTATGATTTATTATAGGAGTTGTGCTCATGATTGCTTTTGTATCCGAAGTTCGACCTTTGCTTGATGTCTCGTGTCTCGAACATCAAGGAGAATAATTAAAGTAGTGTTGCTAAATGTCTATCGGTCAATCCTCCAGACCATTTTATGTTGACAATCATCTTGTTGTGCCAAGTAATTGAAGTCTAAGAATGAAGTTTCTTTCTTCTCATGTCATCAGGAATCTTCTTACAAATTTGTCTAGTGGTGTAAAGTAATATCATGATATTGGCAAAGATTTTGATAAATCTAGATGAATAAAGAGTTCTCTTCGTTTTCTCAACCATGTTTTAAGAGTGACTATGATTTTGGTAATCAAAAGTTTTTCTTGTTACATGTTCCTTGTGAATCTTATGAGTTCACTCCACAAAACACCTTCTGTCTTGGCCTTCTGTTGAATGAAAGAGAGAACCTTCTGCGTCTAAAGTAGTTCAACAGCTTGGTTTTGTTGATCCATATCTCTGCAACCTGAAATCTCTACTTAAGCCGTTTAGTAGAGGTTCTCTATCGAAGTCGGTTGTTATGTTCTTTCTGTTGGAAGCTTCCTACTTCAGAAGCTTCAAAATCTCCTTGAAGTCTCCACGGTCTCAATCCTTATGAGGACCATCTATCTAACAACTTGAAACCATCCCCTTCTGTTTCCTCCTTTACCTTGATGTGTTTCATGTCGTCACCTCAGAGTTGTTTCTGAACACTCCATCCATGAGTTGACCATGAGATACTTCGTGTGTTGTTTAGTGTGTTTCCCTCTTATATTTAGAGTGGCCCTGTTTCTTTCTCTCTTTGTCTCTTTTCCTACCTTTGGAATCTCGGGTCGAGATTCTCGTAAGGGGGATAGAGTTGTAACACCCTAGTTTTAGTAAATCAATATTAGGGTAAATTGTGCATAGCATGAGCATCATTCTTTAAATTGCTTGCATTGAACAAATAAAGATAAACCCTAAACCCTAATTTCTGCCACTCTCTATTTGAAAACAATTCAAGTGGTTTTGAAAATATTTGAAAAATCCAAAATGTTTGGAGCCCAATTGGACTAAGGGGCCCCACCTTATTTCATATGTTTTATACAAACCCTCTAGTATTTTTGAAACATCCAAAACAACTTTGAATTTGAAAATACAAAAGAGAAATGAAAACATGGAAAAGGAAAAATGTTTTAGAAATAAAACAAACAGAACCAGATAGCAGTTGGGCCGCAGCCCCGCAACCCTTCCCTCTTCTTCCTTCCCTGTCGCCCACGTGCACCACCCCGCAGCCCACCTCGGCCCAAGCCGGCCCATACTGCTTCGCCCCCTTTTCCTTTCTTCTTCTTCCCGCCGGCAAGCTCCTGCGTGTCTGTGCGCCTGCCGTTGATCTCCTCTGCCCTATGATGCACGCCGCCGACCGCCGAGCCGAGGATAAGAATCATCGTAATCCACTCTCACTCCCCATACCCGTCTCTCTCCCTCTCGTGCTCTCTGTAGATTTTCCCCAAACCCGCTGGAACCCTAGCTTGCAACGCCGGCGAGCCCTGCCATCTCCGACCACCCCTTCGCTATTTGAGACCACCGTCGGCTTCGCCTCGTCACGCTGATGCTTTCCCCTGAAGGAATCGAGCAGCGGCGCTGCAAAACGTTGCCAACGACTGTGCCTTCCCTGACTCCGGCCGTCGTTGTCTCCGATGATTCCGACCGCGTCCGGCCTTCTCCAACCTTGCTTATCCCTCCACCGCCACCGTGGTGAGCCTTCGCACCTCCCCGTGCCCTCAGCATCCTTCCTCTCGCTCTCTAGTATCTTCCCCACGAGGACCCGCTGCCGCCGCCGTAGTTAGTTGTCGGGCCGCCGCCTCCGGCGATCATTCGAGGGCGGCGCCACAGCTATCAGGCCTCCCTCGCTCTCCTCTTTCCAATGCTTCCATATCTGCAGCCCCGCGTGCTCCCCTCCGCCGTCTCCGGCCACCGTCTGCCTGTAGCGTGCAGACGTGTCGCCTGCGTGGCTTGCCTAGGTGGCCTCTGGCCCACATCTAGCCTCTCTGGCTAGCCCTAGCCCGAGTCAAAAATGCCCCTGAACCACTTTTGCTTGTGTGGATGCTGAGGTGGCTCCGGGCCCCTCTATCAGTCACTGTGGCTAGGTATGCCCGCGGTGTAAAAAGTTTAATCAGCTTTTAATAATTTCAGAAATAATTATAATCTTGTAAATTCAATATCTAATTATTTATAAGTCAGAAAAATACAAATAATATATCAAAATATTCAGAAAAATAAAACCTAGCTATACAAGCTATAATCATGCATTGTTCAACAAGTTAAATGGAAAGTTTAATTAGAAGAACAAACTAACCCCTCTCATATGTTCCGGAGTTTCTCCGAATTAGGGTTTTCACCCCTCGGAACCCCGATTAATTTGTCAAGCATGCTTTAGGGTTTCAATTCAATGCAAATTAACTTGTCATCTCATAATTATTGTTTTAGTATTGCATCGATGCCATGTGTTGATTGTTTCCCCTTTATTTCCGGTGTTTGGTTCTTCCCGATAGAATACGATATCGAGATCAAGATCGAAGACCGAGATCAAGACCGTCGAAGATCGAAGATCGACGAACAATACTTGACCAACTATAACCAAGTCAAGTACAAGGCTCCCAAAGATCTGTTTATCTGCTATCAACAGGCAAAGGCAAGCATAGCCCCACCATGATATAATCCTATGATTTCGAAAGCATTTCAATTTTGCCAAGATGCATACGATTCTACTGTGGTCTTTTATCGATAGATAGAGTATCCTGTCTATTGCATTACTCCCTTTGAGTTTATATTACCTGATCCACTGCTCCTAGCATAACTAGGTTTGGCTTCTATGCATTGCTAGAGCTAATATATGTGTCTGCTTAGCCATGCATAACTATTGAGTCTGGTCCATCCAGATGATGTATCAGATGCAGAGAATCTAGTATGATAGGAGAACTTGATGAGATGAGATCAGATGTGATATATGAGATTAAACATGCTAAGGCTTGTATGGGAGGCCACGGTGGGATGTGGTTTTTCTAGTCCCATGCTCGCCACCACTAGGACCTGAGTTCTTGCCTTTGGAACCAAGACGAGCGTGCAACCACACGGGGCCTGGACAACCACATGACTGACTAACTTTCCTAGTAGATTCCATGAGTCACATAGTTCGGGCGTTCCATTCGACATATGCATAGAAAATATTTTGAAAGATTTGCCGGGTGAAGTTGGTGCATTCATAACAGGTAGGTAAGCGTGGACCGGGTTGCTTGGGGTAGATGGCGCCCCTGGTAAACCAACCTCGCCTCACATCTTTAAGTACTGGCTTCGGGATTTGACCCGTTACAGCAGAACCAATACTTATTGCGTGACTCATGGTCTCGGTGAAAGCAAGGTAAAGGTCGTGTCTAACCACTCTCTGCCGGCCTTCCAAGGAAGACGGCTTATCTAGTGGCATTAAGATAAGGTTAGTACGTGTGGGTAAAGTTGTACACCCCTGCAGGGTAATAATCTTTTCGAAAAGCCATGTTCACGGTTATGAACGACTTGGCGACCGGACTCAAGATCATAGAGAACTTTAACCTAATCATAAAATTTGGCAGATCAACTGCTTAATGATGCTTCCTCATGGGTACGAGGGGGTGATCCTAGTTGGTAGATGATGATGATTTGGTGGATATCAAAATATGATGATCAATATTTCAGATATGTCACTCTCTTATCCCCTTTTAAAATATTCTGAATAGACGAGCTTCTTCTCTCTCTTTGTTTTATAAACAAAAGATGGCTTTACGCAAAACAACTCCACCAGCCAGAAGTCTTGCGGAGTACACCCTATACTTACCCTTGCTTTGTTGATACTTTTGGCAGAGTAAGTGGTCCCCTGAAGACGAGTTCCGTACTACATCGACATCGATGAGTAGCTTGGGGTTCCCGGCCGGCAGCCTGGAATCTATGGGCTGGGACGTCATCATTATGCTTCAGGCCTCTTAGGCCATTTGTTAAGTTTGCTATACTTAATAGCATAATTTGCCTTCCGTTGTTTGATGTTTGTGGTTAGTGACCTCTGCTTGTAATAATTTGGTTCTCTACTCAGTTATGAGCTTGCTGTAATAATTTTTGTGTCGTAGGGTCACTGCTGTGTTACCGATTCTTCACTGGATATTCTCGAGCTCAAGGTTAAGCTTATTTCAAACGAAGTTCTGGGATTTGTTTAGCCCTGATCCCGATGGTGTCACAATTGTAGACTAGAATGGTAATACCAGCCATCCTGGGGTAATGTGGGAACATTAACGACAGGGGTCAAAAGGATGGATCTTGGGTTAAAGGTCGGCTTCATGTACAAGATTTACAACACCAGAATCCAGCATAATTAGGGATCTTAAGTTCAAGTACAAATGTTAAAACCCAAAGAAAGAAGTAACTACTACTTGAGTGACACAACGTACACTGCAAGATAGTAATCACGAGGTAGCTTCCAAAATAAGAGACAACTTCTGAAGTACCCAAACAAATAAAAAGGAGGCAGTCGAAGCGAAAGGAAACCTCGAAGCCTAGAACAAAATATTGTGGATCCAGCAATATAATATGGTTGGCCATAAGATAGAGAGATCATGATAGGAAGGAATATCTCAGTTGAACAAGTGCAAAGGGGAACAAGGAATTCACAACACACACAACTCTAGAGAACTCAACACTAGGTCAACTGGCTGAGAAACGACATGCCAAGGAGGCACCTAAGTTTTGGAAGACAAGAAGAGATATCAAAACTTTTCCAAAATCAACATCAGATAAGATGACCCAGCGTTAGAGCGAAACTGGATAAGAAGAAAAAGAAGCATACTAGAGTTTTTGCAAATACTTTTCAACTTTAAAATAGTTTTCACAAACACTAGACTCAACATCGACCAATAGCAAGGTTTTCCTACGGTCGGTACTTCTCTGATACCAAAACCTGTGACACCCCCGGGATCAGGGCTAAACAAATTCCAGACCTCCATCTGACATAAGCTTAACCTTGAGCTCGAGGATATCCAGTGAAGAATCGATAACACTGCAGTGACCCTACGACACGAAATTTATTACAGCAAGCTCATATCTGAGCAGAGAACCAAATTATTACAAGCAGAGGTCACTGACCACAAACACCAAACAACGGAAGGCAAATTATGCTATTAAGTATAGCAAACTTAACAAATGGCCTAAGAGGCCTGAAGCATAACAATGACGTCCTAGCCCATAGATTCTAGGCTACCGGCCGGGAACCCCAAGCTACTCATCGGTGTCAATGTAGTACGGAACTCGTCTTCAGGTGAACACTTACTCTGCCAAAAGTATCAACAAAGCAAGGGTGAGTACAGGGTGTACTCCGCAAGACTTATGACTGGTGGAGTTGTTTTTCATAAATCCACTTTTGTTTATAAAACCAGAGAGAGAAGAAGCTCGTCTATTCAGAGTATTTTAAAAGGGGATAAGAGAGCGACATCTTCAAAATATTGATCATCATCTTTTGATATCCACTGAATCATCATCATCTGAACTAGGATCACCCCCTCGTACCCATGAGGAAGCATCCTTAACAAACATTAGTTGCCAGGTTTTACAATTAGGTTCATGTTCTCTATGATCTTAGAATCTGGTCACCAAGCGTTCATAACCGTGAACACGGCTTTTCGAAAAGATTTAACCCTGCAGGGGTGTACAACTTTACCCACACGTACCAACCGACTCTTAATGCCAGATCATTAGCCCTCTTCCTTGGAAGGCCGGCAGAGGGTGTGGTTGGACACGACCTTTACCTTTCTTTCGCCGAGACCATGAGTCACGCAATAAGTATGGTACCGCCGTAACGGGTCAAATCCTGAAGTCGGTACTTAAAGATGTGAGGCGAGGTTGGTTTACCAGGGGCGCCATCTACCCCAAGCAACCTCGGCCACGCTTACCTACCTATTATGAATGCACCTGCACCCGGCAAATCTTTCAAAAGGTTTTCTATGCATATGTCGAATGGAACGCCCGAACTATGTGACTCATGGAATCTACTAGGCAAGTTAATCAGGCGAGGGGTTCCCAAGCCCCGTGTGGCTGTACGCTCATCTCGGTTCCAAAGGCAAGAACTCAGGTCCTAGTGGTGGCGAGCATGGGACTAGAAAAAACACATCCCACCGTGGCCTCCCATACAAGCCTTAGCATGTTTAACTCATATCACCTCTAATATCATCTCATCATGTTCTCCTGTCATACTAGATTATCTGCATCTGATACATCATCTGGATGGACCAGAACTGACAGCTATGCATGGCTAAGCAGACACAGAATAAGCTCTAGCAGTGCACACAAGCCAAACCTAGTTATGCTAGGAGCAGTGGATCAGGTAATATAAGCTTAAAGGGAGTATGCAACAGACAAGATACTCTATCTATCGATAAAAGACCACAGTAAAATCGTATGCATCATGGCAGAATTGAAATGCTTTCGAAATCATAGGATTATATCATGGTGGGGCTATGCTTGCCTTTGCCAGTTGATAACCAATAATAAGATCTTCGGGAGCATTGTACTTGACTTGTTATAGTTGTTCAAGTATTGTTCTTCGATCTTCGATCTTCAACGGTCTTGATCTCGGTCTTCGATCTCGATCTCGACATCATATTCTACCGGGAAAAACCAAACACCGGAAAGATAGAGAAACAATCAACACATGGCATTGATGCAATGCTCAAGCAAGGATGATGATATGAAAAGTTAAATTGTATTGAAAAGTAACCCTAAGACATGCTCGACAACTTAATCGGGGTTCCGAGGGGTGAAAACCCTAACTCGGGGAAACTCCGGATGTATATGAGAGGGGTTACTATGTTCTTCTAATTATACTTGTCATGAAAGTTGTTGACCAATGCATGATTATAGACTAATTAGATAGTTCTCATTTTTCTGAACATTTTGATATATTACTTGTATTTTTCTGACTTATAAATAATTACTTGTTGAATTTACAAGTTTTATTCATTTTCTAAAATTATTTAAACCATTTTTAATTGAATTTCTGCATCAGCATGACACAGGGCTGATGTCACCAGAGGGGTTGGGGCGTTTGTCACTGGGGCTGAAGGTACCCACGGTGGCTAACAGAGGGGCCCCAGGCCACCTCAGCCTCCACGTGGACAGGGTGGAACCCACCAGGTTTGACTGGGGACTGACCCGCGTTGGCTGATGTCACGATGACATCAGCATGACATCACCACGGGGATTGCTCCTAGGTTGAGCATGGATCAGGGGATTGGCTGCGCGCCTGGGCTCGAGGTTGGTCTCGTTCGACGCGGCTCATCGGGGTGGACCAAAAACTGGCGGCGACGCTACGAAAAGACCACCGGAGCATGGTCGACGACCGTGGACAGCAGCGATGGCGGAAGCTGCGCGGTGCGGGATCGACAAAGGAAGAGGGGAAAGTAACAGAGATGCCTACGGGGACCGTTATCTCACTAGGAGTAAGCAGGGCTCGACGACGAGGCTTGGGGTAGTCGGAATCGACGGCGAGCGCGACAACCCGAGTCGGGGAAGGAGGTGGCGATTGGGGCATCTGGGGCCACCTCGGCTTGCTCCGCTTGGTAAGAAGAACGAGTCCACCATGGCGGTCTAAACGGTGGCCACGACTCGGGCTGGGGCGGTCGGGAACGGTGGGGCACGGCGGAGCCCGAGGGCTAGGGTTCAGCTGGAGAAGAAATTGGGGAGAAGGAAGAAGATAGGGTTCGTCCGGCGGCGGCAGGGGGTCTTATACGCATCGGCGGTGTCGGTAGCGTTCATCTTGGCACGGCGGGCATCTCGGCGATGCAGGAACGGTGCTGGCGTTGACACACAGGTGCTCTTCCTCGCCGGCGTCCTTCTAGCGACGAAGAAGAAATAAAAAGGAGCATTGAAGCGGTATAGGACCGGGAGCTGGGCTGCTTGGGCCGAGGTTGGGCCGTGGCAAAGCTTGAAGCGAGGGAAGAGGGAGTGGGCTGCGGCCTGGAAGGTTTCTGGCTCTATTTTTATTTCTGTAAAACCTTTTCCTTTTTCTGTTTATATATTTCTGTTTGTATTTTCATTTCAAAATCTGTTTGGAGTAATTTAAAATACCAGAGGGTTTGTAAAACTAGTAAAATATTTTTGGGGCCCTTTTATTCCATTTGGGCTACATACCTTTTTGTACTTTTCAAATATTTCAAAACCATTTGAATTGATTTTCAAATAGAAAGGAAGGTTTAGGGTTTAGGGTTTTACTTTATTTCTTCAATGCACAATTTAAATGATGATGCTCATGCTATGCACAATCAAAACCCTAATTACTATTTAACTAAAACTAGGGTGTTACAATGAAGTAGCCGAGTAGCTGTCCAGATGGGACGCCGAAGGCACACTTATCAGGATTCAAACTGATCTTGTAGTGATCAAGGTTATCGAACGTCTCGCGGAGATCGTTGATCAGCGTCTTGGTTTCCCTGGTCTTGATGACTATGTCGTCGACATAGACTTGGATGTTGCGACTGATCTGGTTCTTCAGATATGCCTGCATGCACCTCCGGTATGTGGCACCTGCGTTCTTCAGCCGGAAAGGCTTGGTGTTGTAGCAGAATACTCCGAACGGCATGATAAACACTATTTTCTCCTGATCTTCGACCTTCAGTCGAATCTGATTGTAGCCTGAGTAGGAGACAAGTAAGGAGAGTTTCTCGCATCCTGCAGTCGAATCAATGATTTGATCGATCCGAGGGCGAGGGAAATGATCCTTGGGACAGTGCTTGTTGAGGGACGTAAAGTCCACGCACATCCGCAGGATGTCCGTGTCCTTTTTGGGGACTAGCACAGTGTTGGCCAACCACTCGCTCTCCTTGATTTCTCGGATGAAGTTGGCATGGAGTAGTCTGTTAACTTTGATTCCAACTGCTTTGGCTCGTGGTTCAGACAGTCGTCGGATGGACTGCTTGACTGGTCTTGCATCGGGGAACACATTGAGTGCGTGCTCGGCGAATTCCCTGGGCACTCCTGGCATGTCCGCAGGACACCAGGCAAAGATTTCCGAGCTCTCACGGAGGAATTCGACGAGCGCGCTTTCCTATGCGGGGCTGAGGTCGTTGGCGATCAACGCCGTCTTGGAGGCATTGGTTGGGTGGACCTGCACCTTCTTCGTGTTGACCGTGGAGACGAATGACATATCAGGCGAGTTTTTCCTAGCGATCGGGGGTGCCCCGTTGTCTGTCACATCTCGGAGCCTCGTAAGCTCCTCTTGCATACCGAACGACTGGGACATTCTGTTGAAATCTCTATCGCAGTGGTCCGATCGGGTGAAGCTTCCCTAGACCGTGATGACGCCCCTTGGTCCTGGCATCTTGAGCAGCAGGTACGCGTAGTGCGGTACCGCCAAGAATCTTGCGAACGCCACGCGCCCGAGGATGGCGTGGTACTGTGATGGCCAATCCACCACTTCGAATTCTAGCCGCTCGAATCGGAAATTTCCGGGCTTGCCGAAGATGACATCGAGCCATATCTTTCCTAGGGGTATATGCCCTTCCCTAGGACTATGCCGTGGAACATCGTGTCAGATTGTTCCAGGCTACACAGTGGGATCCGCATTGCTGCGAGGGTGCTGGCGAACATCAAGTTGATGCCGCTGCCACCATCCACAAAGACGCGGATCATCTCGAATCCTCTGATCTGTGCCTCGAGCACCAGGGCAGCATGACCTGGGTGAGGGATTTGGCAGGGGTGATCCGAGCGATCGAATGTGATGCAGGACTCTGAGCCACCGAGGTACTCAGGGATGGTGGGCGGAGCGGTCACAACGAGGCTGACCTGTCGGGTGATCTTCTTTTGCACCCTATTGGTAGGGCGTCCCTTCTGAATCATTAGGGACCCTTTTGGCAGCGGGTATCCACCCGTGGTGTTGTTTAGCGCAGGTGCTGCTACTGGATTCGACGGTCCCACGGGTGGTGGTGGAGGATCTCCATGGGCGACGTCACCTGGTGTGGGCCTGAACCCAGGGTTTACGATCTGGCGTCGCATTTGGGTGAAACCCTCGCTGAGTTTCTAGAACTGACGACAATCCTTGAGCATGTGGCTGGCCTTCTTTTTGCCATCCTGCTTGTCGATGTAGAAGTGGATGGTGCAGGGACCTAACAACTTGTCGTATGCCGAGGGTTCGTCGTCACGGCCGCGACGCTGCCATGTTTGCGTGGGGCGTCCTCCATCATGGAATTTGCCTCCACGGTATCCTCCGCTGCTGTGGTTGTTGTCGTTGCCGCGGTCGGCATAGCCAGCCAAAACCATGTCGGGTCCGTCGTGATCGTCGTAGACGCACGATCTTCGTTTGCTACGTCGTTCGCTCCTGCGGCCGTATTCATCCTCATCATCCGAATGTGCTCGGTGGAGAGAATCCTCGCCATCTGCCCACCTGTTGGCAATGTCCATGAGGTGGTCGAGTGTCTTGGGCTTGACGCGCCCAAGTTCTTCCTTGAAGTCTGGGCGCTTGACGCATCCTTGAAGGCGTCGATCGTCCTCTCCTCAAAGATGTGTGCCGGAGAGTTCTTGATGTTGGACCAGCGCAAGATATATGAGCGAATGGATTCACCCGTACGTTGAGTGCAGGCCTGCAGCTCCTCGATCGAGGCTGGTCTCTTGCTGGTGCCCTTAAAGTTTTGGATGAAACTGTACGATAGCTCCTCCCAGCTTCGGATGGAGCCTGAGGATAGGCTGCTAAGCTAGATCCGAGCTGTGCCTATTAGCTGCAGCTGAAGGCATTGCAGGGCGGTGTTCTTGTTACCGCCGTGCAACTTGACAGACGAGAGGTGGTCGCTGAGCCAGGCCTTTGGATCCTGCGTGCCATCGAACTTCGGAGGGTCCGAAGGAAGCTTGAAATTTTTCGGCATGCACGTGCGCCGAACAGATCTGCTGAAGCATCGTGCTCCACATAGTTCTCCATCGTCATCCCCTTCGGATTCGGTTGAGCACGCGCATTTGGCGCGTGCCTTGTCGACCTTGCACTGAGCAAGGTCGTTTCGAGTATCATAGTCGCTGCTGCGACGTCTTGGGCTCCTGCGATGTCGAGGTAGATCGTGTTCGTCCTCGTCGGATGATGGTGTGGGGATGCGGTTGAATCTGACCGCAGCCTTTTTCTTCGGCTCCACGGGAGCCTCTTCGTGGAGCGCAGCTCCGACGAGTCCGAGTCCGGCTAGCACGGACTTATGAATGGCGCTCTTCGGGTCCCCCATCGGAGGTGGATGGGACGCGAGATACGTGGTGGCCGCCATGATCGCAGCCTACGACATCTTCGGTATGATGTTGCCGTTGGCGTCCATCACCATGAAGGACGTGTTGAGGGTTTTGGTGACCTCAGGTCGTGCGGCGGGGTGCATGTGGTCTGTGTGAGAGCGGTGCTTGTTGGCATGATTGTCGTGCGATCTAGAGCCACCAATGGCGGAGAGCGCAGCAGGTTGTGCTCGCTGCTTGCTTGCGTTTGTCGAGTACCTCTTGCGTCTTCTCCTGCCGGTTGTGCTCGTCGATGAGGAGCAGGTGGTATGCCATCAGGAGGTCCCGTGAAGCATCCACAAGCAGGATCTTGTTGCCCGCCATGGCTTCACGTGCCTGGTGCCATCCTTCCTCGTTGAGGTTGATTCTTTGATAGGTGTCAGTGTCGCCTTTGTTGGGCTGGAGGTTAGGGTTTCCCCCGTTTCCTCCGTTCCTGACCTGCGAGTTGGGCGGTAGATTGGGTGGTGGGTTGGGCACCTCTGATTCACCATGGATAACTGTAACACCCCAGTTTTACCTAATGTATAATTAGGGTTTTGATTGTGCATTCATGAGCATCATCCTTTAAATTGTGCATTGAACAAACTAAATCAAACCCTAAACCCTAATCTCTTCCCTCTCTATTTGAAAACCTATTCAAAATGATTTTGAATATTTGAAAGTTATCAAAATGTATGGATCCCAATCTGAATATAAGCGCCCCCTCAATATTTTCTACACTTATATAAACCCCTCTGCTATTTTCAATCTACTCAAAACAGTTCTGAATTGGAAAATACAAACAGAAAATAGAGAAACAAAAACGGTAAAATGTTTCTGCTAAAACAAATAATCAGCCAATCTAACAGGCCGCAACCCAGTTCCTCTCCCTTCTCTTCCTACCGCCCGCGCTCCCGCAGATGGCCCAGCAGCAGCCCACCCCGGCCCGCGTATCGCTTCGTTCCCCCTGTTCGTCGTCTTCCTCAGCGAGGAAGCAGCTGGCTATCGTCGCTGGCGCCGTTGATCCGTGTCGCTTGCCTGCCGTCATACATCGCATCCCGGGAGGGATAAGATCACCACGTCGACTCCCTGCTTGACCTCATCCATTCCCGCTCTTCCCCGTGACCTCCCTCTCATGTTTTCCCTTTGTCGTTGTTATGGAAACGGCAGAACCTAAGCAGGCTAGAAAGAGGTGTGGGAGCTAAGCAGGGAAGCGAGCGACGGCGTCCGCAGGCGGGATTGGATACAAGCAAGTGTGGTGAAACAAGATGTACCCAGGTTCGGAGCCCTTGATGTGAGGTAAAACTCCTACTCCTGTCGGACTGACTATCTGGACGAACACTAAGGGCTATAATGCTCCCTGAGCTATCTCTGATCTGGCTAGTAGTAAGTGAGGGTCCAACCATTGCCCAGTTGCCCCTGCCGCCCCTTATATAGGCCGAGGCGGCGTGGGCAACGACCTAGCCGACTGGCGGGTCCCATAGGCGGGCCCCAGCCGGCTATGTCATCTACAGTGGCCGGCATGGGAGTGTGTACTCACAGTCAAGCCCATGCCGCAACGCACTCTATAGTGGTTGCCATGCAGGTAGTTGAGCACAGTGCCACATACTATCTACTGTTGCAATCGTCATCATTAGAAGTTGTCGGTATGGGCCGAGTGTTTGAGTCTCCTTTCTGTCTTCTCTGCTGTCCCGGTCGTACTGCGCTAAGCTCTACGTCATCTAGTACTTTTCCTAGCTTGGGAGGTTGGCTAGAGTGACCTAGCCGGCTGGCCTTCCTGCGTCGGATGGTTGGATCCATCCGGCCACTCTTCTGCTCTTGCTTGCTTCATCCGGCTGATGCCTCTGCCGGTTGGCTCTTGATCTGTCCTGCTCCGGCCGTCTGTCTTGATTCAGCCGGATGGCGCTCTTGTCGATGGTTTTCATCCGGCTGGCTGGTTTGCCAGTCGGGCCTTGGTCTGTTCCTTCTTCTGATCTGTCTTGGAGTTTTTGCGTCCGGCTACTCCCAGCCGGCTGTCGTGCTTGTGCTCTGCATCTTGTCCGGTTAGCCTACCTAGGGGAGATCCCCCGACACTAGCCCCCGAGCGCGCGTAGATTCCTTCCTCAGGCGAAATGTGCGCGAGCTCAAAAAAGGCTAGGATTTTGAATTTTGTCCGGTTGAGCTGCCCCGACTGCATCATCGCCGACGTTAGCCACGCGTGATGATGTTCGTGGGAGAGCGTGCAACGTGGGGTCGCGTCGGCTGTCGCCTCGGGAACCGTCGCCGGTGCCTCGCCTCTCGTGCTGGGATCTTCTGCGCTCGGGGTGTGGCCGCAAATGATCTAGACGTCGCTGGGGCCGTTAAGAGCCGCCACGTGGCAGGCCAGCGGTTTGCCTCCTCGGCCCCTACTTAAGGGGGCCACGGCACCACGCCACCCCCACAGGTCATTTGCCCCCTCTTCCTTCGCCTTCGACGCCCAACACCTCTGCTGCCTCTCTGTCTCCGCCTTTTTCCTATGCCGCCGACGAGCTCGTGCCGCCCACTCCGCCAGCACCGCCTCGCCTTTTCTCTGCCGGAGCGATGGGAAACCGCTGCTCCTCCGCTGCACCGCCATCATCTTTCCTTGCTTCCTCTCCCTCTCCTCCGCGCTCTGCCGCCACTCCCATGGCTGAGAGCCGAGGCGCCTGGTGCGGTTCATCCGTGACGGAAGCGCAGGTAGAGAAGTATCGGCGGTCGCGCCTCCTGCCGACCACCGGCGAGGTCGGGGTCCGCCTGGCCCCGGCTGATGAGATTTCGCCGGCTCCAAGTCGGCGAGCGGGTCATATTTCTCGCGCATCTGGCACGCGGCCTGGCCTTCCCTGCCAGTGCCTTCTTCTTGTCCTTCCTCGCCCATTTCGACCTCCGTCTTCACCATCTCGGGCCAAATGCAATCACCACTTTGGCCCACTTTGTCACCTTTTGCGAATGCTATCTCGGGATCCAACCGGATCTCGGGCTTTTCTGTCGGCTGTTACTAATCTGGCCTCAGGTTCAGTTTGCCAAAGGTCCACTGCTGACCTGCAGCGACGCCTCCATCTATAGCCGGTCGCAAACCAGCTACCCCAAGTTCAAAATGCACGACACAGTTAAACTGTGGCAGCAGACGTACTTTTATGTACAGAACTTGGGGGTCTGAGGACCGGCTAGACCTCCCGGCCTTCCAGGACACTGAGTCCAGCCGGGCACACTGGGAGGAGAAGATCTTCAGCTCCAAGGTGGAGTCGGACGCGCTCCCTCACCGGATGAGGGAGCTGGTGACGGATGGTCTAACCGGCGTCGATGTGATGCTGAGCTGGGCCAGCCGGCTCATGATGCCCCTGCAACAACAAGCACACAAGATGTGCTACTACTCCGGGCGGCTCGACCCCACCCGGCTCTCCCGCCGTGACCCCTCGTACGGCAACCTCTACGAGTGGGTCTGGATGATCACAAAGGCGAAGGTTGCCTCCAACTGGAAATTCGGCGTCACTCCTTACACGCGCGAGAATCGCGCGCCCCAGGTGAGCGAATTAGCTTGCCTCTTTTCCTCTTTTTATTCGTTTGCTGTCCAGCTAACCCGCTTATCCGGTTTGGCTTGTGTTTTGCTCTGCGTAGATGTTCCCTTGCATTATCCGGGAGGAGGGCGACGCGCCCCTCCAAGTCTTCGCGGTCGACCGCTCCGAGCCGCGTCCGCGTCGGAGCAGCGGTGAGGGCTCTGACGGTGAGGACGACTTCTTCCCCAGCCAGGGCGATGAGGCGGTGGAAGACCCGCATGGCCCCGAGCCGGAGGAGAGCGACGGTGCCGCCGCGCCCGAGCCCGCCCGGAAGCGTGCCGGCAACGGCACCTCCAGCAGTAGCGTGCGCTCGAGGATCCGGCTGCCAAGCACACCCGGAGGCGGGGTCCCTCCGCGTCCTGGCCGAACTGCGGGCGGCCGGAAAAAATCCGCGCCCGTGGTGCAGGGGTAAGTTCTTCGCCTTTCTCTTTCTCGTTTCTTTCTTTGCGCTGGCACGTGGCCTTTCTTTGACCTTGTTTTTGTCCTGACCTTGCCTTTGTTTGTGGGCAGCACCGTTCTGTCCTTCGCCCCGAGCCCGGCTCGCAACATGCCCTCCGCTTCGCTGCCTCGCGACCTTCCTCCTCTGGCTGCCCCCTTGGTGATCACCCTACCCTCTTCGGCCGAGACCATGCCGCCACCAGAGCCAGCTACCATGGTCCAGCCGAATGCTCCTGTGCCCGAGCGCGTGGAGAGCCAGCCGGATGCGGCATCCGGCCCAGGCGGCTCGTCGGCCGACACGGGGGGCTCGGGTGGAAACAGGGACATGGTCTTCGTTGAGGACATGGATTCTGACAACGAGGCGATCGCGCAGTGGCAGGTGGCGATCCACGACACCCCGACTGCTCTAGCCGGCCCTCTGGCGCCACTACCCGTGGAGAGGGTGGCTTCGCTGCAGACCCTTGAGGTCAACCTCGAGGTTGGTCTGGCGGAGGTGAAGCAGCTCCGGGGCACGCTAGCCGGCGCCAACAAGGAGGCCGCCAAGCAGCTAGCTACGGCCCGTGGGACTGCGTGGAGTAAGTTTTTCGAGGCTCTTTTCCTTGCACTTCTTTCCTTCTTATTTTTCTTCTGGCTTTTGACTTTCTTGTTTGCTTCTCTTCCTCTTACCCTCAACCATCATGATTTGCGGCCAGCGGGAGATTGACCGGCTGAAGTGCTCCAACACGCGCCTTACCCGGGACAATGCCACCCTCCGGCTCCAGAATAGGGAGTGGCATAACAAGGTCAACCAACTGGAGGCCACCATCAAGGAGCAGGAAGCGACCCTCGCTAGCCGGGCCAGCGCCTTCGACCTTCTGGACAAGGAGGCCACCCGGCTGAAGGAGCATGCCCAGATGCTTGACAACGAGCTGATGAACATTGGCCTTCTGGCGAACGGTGAGTTTCTCTGCCGACGCCGTATGCTTTTATCTGACTGTATTTTCCGGGTCACATTTTGACTTGCCCTTCTGATCACAAGGCTTCTACCCCAAGTAGATGCTCTTAACTACGACCGGGTGCAACAGGTTGCGCCGGGTGAAAAGGCAGCCGTCAAGGACATGGTGGGCCAGCTCGGTGAGGATGCTGCCAACCTGCGCAAGGCCGCAACCGACATCCACGACCTGGTCTTCCCGGGGGAGCTCCTGCCAGAGACCATGGGGGATCTGGCGCTCAAGCTGGGAGGCGTGCCGAACGCGATCGACCGGCTGCGTGATCTGGCCGCTCGCTTCGGCTCCGAGATGGCGCTCGCCTTGATGCTATCGTGGTACAAGGACGCCCACCTCGACAAGCTGGTGGACGGCTTTCAAGCCGGCACGGATCTCAAAGCCATGCGTCGGGCCTACCAGGACCTCCGCTCCGCCGCGATCACGATTGCCGGCTATGGCGACATCGACGAGGTGCTCACGGAGGGCGAGGGGAGTTCGGGGGATGAGGGCGCAAGAGCGGATGGATCGGAGGCGTCCTCTCAGGCTGGCAGAGCCGGCGCGACCCATCCTCACGGCAAAGGTCCGGCCGCCTAAAGATGAAGACCCCGGGATGCCGGGTGAATTTTAAATGCCTTTCTGTTTCTCGCACTTGTCTTTTGAACCATCTGGACGTGTGAGGGCTTCGTCCCCTGAAGTTTAAGTAATTTGTCTGGTTGGGTTTGCCTTCGTGCACCCTCTTATGCTTGTTTTTTGGTCGACTGGCCTTTCTGGCTGGTCCACTCCAGCCGGGTTTATCTTGCATTTGTCTTGCGCTTTATTTCTTCTGACTTCCTGACGGTCTGCCGACTTGCCCTGGCCGGTTGGCTCATCTGCTAGCCGGATGCTACATCTTTCCAGTGGGAGCGCGCCAGCGCACCCACGGGGTGTAGCCCCGAGATTCGGAACATCTGGAGTAGCCAGGTGTTTCGAATCTTCATAAAATTCTTATTTTTCACCTTCCTTTGCCGAATGTGACCGGCTTAGCCGGGCCGCGGAATCTGCACCGCGGTCCGGCTAAGCGTGTTCGACTGGCTTTTCTCTATTACTTTCCTTTCTCCTTCTCTTTCCATCTTTCCTTCTTCGTCTTTCTCTTTCTTTCGTTCCTCTTCCTTTCTCTTTCCGGTTAGGTTTGTCTGACGCGTCCGACTAGTTCTGTCCGCCTTTTCCTTTCTCCTTGTCCGACTGATGCACCCTTCAGCCGGATATCGCATTCTTTCGGTGGGGGTGTGCCAGCACAGCCACTAGGTGTAGCCCCAGAGATTCGGAGTGGCTACCGCAGATAGGTACTTCGAATCTTCACTGCTCTTGATTTTCGGCTCGGTGCGGTTTGTGCAAAAAAGAACATACAAGAAATGACCTTACGTCAATATGCTGCCTTGTTAAATGTCTCTACTATCCTACTAGAGTTTTTATTTTTTCGAAAACTAGCTCGTGTTCTTCTGGACACTTAGTCACTTTCACGTGTGGGGGCTGTTTATGCTACACCTTGTCGGACAGCCAGGTTGCGGTCTAGAGATGGAGCCGAAGGGAGCTGATAATACACCACACACGGTACTAGGGGCTTCATAGCCGAATAAGAACCAACTAGGCACATGGCCGGAATGTCCGATCTGACGCATCTTTTGCTGTTTTTCATGTGGGATGCCCTCGGGCTTTTGCTCTTGCTAGCCGGATAGTCAGGTTGCGGTCTGTAGCTGAGACGAAGAGTGGGCCTCTGGCATTGTCACACACTACTTAGTCGGTTTATAGAATTGGCAGGGCGGGCCAACCGGCGAGCCCCCGGGTAGGGGTCGACGGAAGCCGGTAAATCATCGCAGGAAATTAATCGGATAAGAATGACAATCTGGCTATCTGGCAAGGAGCCCCCGAGCATCAGCCGGGGTTCCACATATTTCATTCATTCAGGGATCCGGATACATACACTGATTGTTGCGCCTAGGTGTAAAATGGTCGGAGGAGGTCCGCATTCCATGGCCGCTCGGTCTCCTCGTCCGACTTGTCCATCTTTTTCTTGCGCGGATGCTCCGTGTCGATGAGGTAGTAGGAGTTGTTGTGCAACGCCTTGCTGATGATGAAGGGGCCCTCCCATGGAGGGGACAACTTGTGCATGACCTTCGTATCTTGTATCAGCCGGAGCACCAGGTCGCCTTCCCGTAATGCGACTGGCCAGATGCGACCGGAGTGATACCGGCGTAGCCCTTGCTGGTAGATGGCCGACTTGGATAACGCCAGCTCGCGGGCCTCCTCGAGTAGATCCATGCTGTCCTCCATTGCTTCCTGGTTCTCCTTCTCCATGTAAAGGAGTTTGCGGGGTGAGTCAAACTCAATGTCTGCCGCGAGAACTGCCTCCGAGCCGTAGGTGAGGAAGAATGGGGTGAAGCCGGTTGATCTGTTCGGGGTGGTGCGGAGGCTCCACAGCACATCCGGCAGCTCCTCGATCCAGCAGCCGGGTGATCGCTCTAATGGCTCGAACAGCCGGGGCTTGATTCCGGCTAGAACCAAGCCGTTGGCTCTTTCCACCTGCCCGTTAGACTGCGGGTGTGTGATGGATGCGAGGTCCAGTCGGATTCCTTTGTTGTGGCAGAACCGGGCAAAGGCCCCCTTGGCGAAGTTCGTTCCATTGTCGGTGATGATGCTGTGGGGGTAGCTGAACCGGATGATGATGTCGCAGAAGAAGGTGACGACCGTGGCCCCATCCAGCTTCCGGATCGGCTTCGCCTCGATCCACTTGGTGAACTTGTCCACCGCCACCAACAGGTGGGTCATGCCGACTCGAGCTCGTTTGAAGGGGCCGACCATGTCCAACCCCCAGAACGCAAAGGGCCAGGTGATCGGTATCGTCTTGAGCACGAAAGACGGTATGTGCCTTAGCCGGCCGAACCGCTGGCACCCATTGCACGCGCGAACCAGCTGATCCGCGTCCTCTGATGCAGTCGGCCAGTAGAATCCATGGCGGATCGCTTTTGACACCATGGCATGCGAGGAGGCGTGGCGCCGCACTCCCCCTGGTGGATTTCCTTCAACAGCCGGTAGCCGGTAACCGCATAGACGCACCGCTGGAAAACGCCTGCGGTGCTGCGCTTGTATAGTTCCTTGTTGATGATGGTGTACGTGTGCGCGCGCCGGAGGATCTGTCTTGCCTCCACCTCGTCATCCGGAAGCTCATCGTTGAGGAGGTAGTTCATGAAGGGCTATGCCCAGGATGGAACTTCCCGGATGGTGAAGACGCTAGCTGGCACGATCTGGAGCTGATCCGGAGGGCGGCCGGGTGGGATACCCGAGCCGGCAGCCCTCGGGCCTTTTGCCTTGCTCGCTGATGGCTTGCTCGAGGAAGAGGCAGCCCCCGGGTCTTTCGAGCCGGAGGCCACAATAACGGGATCCAGCTCTTTCGAGCCGGCATCCCCCGGGTCTGCTACCCAGAAGATGGACTCGGACTCCGGAGAGGGAGTGATGTTGGGCTTGCGGAGGTGCTCCAAGGATACTCCAGGCGGAGTGGCTGCTCTGGTGGATCCGACTAGCGTGAGCGCGTCGGCCGCCTCGTTGTTGGCACGGGGGACGTGGTGGAATTCACATCCCTCGAAGCCGGCACTTAGAAGCTGCATGTGGAACCGGTATAGAGCCATATTGGTGTCCCTGGCGTCCCACTCGCCGGATACTTGCTGCCCCACCTGATCTGAGTCGCCGAAGTAGAGGATCCGACGGATGCCGATGTCTTTTGCGAGCCGGAGCCCGTGCGTGAGAGCCTCGTACTCGGTGACATTGTTTGATGCGGTGAAGTGGATCTGTAGCACGTACTCCAGTCGGTCTCCCTTGGGCGAGGTGAGCATGATGCCGGCTCCCAAGCCCCGTGCATCTTCGATCCGTCAAACTGCAACCTCCAGTAGTCGGAGTCTAGGACCGGCGGCAGGTACTGGCTTTCTACCCAGTCGACGAAGAAGTCTGCCACCGCCTGGGACTTGATGGTGATCCGGGGATCGTACCGGATGTAGTAGGCGGCCAGCTCGTTGGCCCACTTGGCTACCCGACCCGTGGCATCTTTGTTGCCGAAAATCTCGCCTAGCAGCGCGGTGGACACGATGGTGAGCGGGTGCTCCTGGAAGTAGTGCTTGAGCTTGATGCAGGCCAGGTACACCCCGTAGCACATCTTCTGGTAGTGGGGGTAATTCTGCTTGGAGAGGGACAACACCTCGCTGAGGTAGTAGACGGGTCGCTGAACCGGCTGCGCCTTGCCCGGCTCCGGATGCTCGACCGCCAGGACGACGCTGATGACCCGGTTGGTTGCGGCTATGTAGAGCAGCATCGGCTCCTTCGCAGCCGGCGTGGCAAGGACCGACGCCGTCGACAGCATGCGCTTGAGGTCGGAAGGCCGTGTCCGTCTGAGCCGTCCAAGTGAACTTGTCGCCTTCTTCATTAGCTGGTACAGGGGCAGGGCCTTCTCTCCCAACCGGTTGATGAATCGGCTGAGGGAAGCCAAACAACCGGTAAACTTCTGGATATCGAGCAAGCTCTTGGGTGGCTGCATCCTCTAGATGGCCGCAATCTTCTCCGGATTGGGCTCGATTCCCCGACTAGATACGAGGAAACCGAGGAGCTGTCCGGCTGGCACGCCGAACACGCACTTCTCCGGGTTCAGCTTCATCTGGTACCGGCGGAGGTTCGCGAACGTCTCACCGAGATCTTCCAACATAGTCTGCTTCTCCTTCGTCTTGATGACGACATCATCCACGTACGCGTGCACGTTCTGGCTGATCTGCGAGTGCAAGCATTTCTGCATGCAACGCTGATAGGTAGCACCTGCATTATTCAGGCCGAATGTCATGGTTACATAGCAGTAAGCCCTGTACGGGGTGATGAACGATGTTTTCAGTTGATCAGCCGAATTCAGCCGGATCTGATTATAGCCGGAATAATAATCGAGAAAAGAGAGCAGGTCGCAGCCGGCCATAGAGTCAATCACTTGATCAATACGGGGCAGAGCGAAAGGGTCTTTCAGGCAGACCTTGTTCAGGCTCGTGTAGTCGATACACATGCGCCAAGTCTTGTTCTTCTTCAGCACCAGGACTGGGTTAGCCAGCCAGTCCGGGTGGTACACTTCCATGATGAAGCCGGCAGCAAGTAGCCAAGCGATCTCGTCGCCGATGACCTTCCTCTTGTCATATGCAAAGTGACGGAGCGGCTGGTTTACCGACTTGGCATCCGGACGCATGTGAAGCGAGTGATCGGGGAACTCCCTCGGCACACCTGGCATGTCTTTGGGAGACCATGCGAAGATGTCCTGATTCTCATGGAGGAAGTCGACGAGCGCGCTTTCCTATTGGCTGTCCAAGTCGGCACCGATGGTGACGCACTTGGAGGGGTAAGCCGGGTCAAGAGGGATCTAGCGGGTCTCCTTGGACGGATGGAATGCCATGTCCCCGGACGGCTTCATACCATCCGGCACTTCCTGCTGTAGCATGGCGACGTTGCGCAACATCTCGCGCTTCTCCTCGGCGATGAGCAGGGCCTCGGCTATCTGGGCGCCTTATTTCACGCAAGCCATCGACCGCATGTAGCAGCTGACCATAGTAATCAGACTGTTCGGCCCAGGCAACTTCATCTTGAGGTATGCGTAGTGGGGGACCGCCATGAACTTTGCGAGGGCAGGGCGCCCGAGAAGGACATGGTAGGTGCTGGCGAGGTTGACGACCTCGAACCAGATTGGATCACGCCGGAAGTTCTGTTCCAAACCGAATATGACATCCAGTCGGATCTTGCCGAGAGGGGCGCATGGTGTCCCAGGTGCGACACCGTGGAACACAGTGGTTGAGGGCTGTAGGTCGCACTCCCGGATACCCAGCTTGTCCATCGAGGTCCGGTAGAGCAGGTTGAGGTTGTTGCCCCTGTCAACCAGCACGCGCAAGAACTGGCAGGTGCACGAGTCGGAGATGACGAGGGGGTCGAGCACCATCGCGTAGCCCCTGGGATTCAGAAGTGAATCCGGCTGGTCGGCCTAGATCCAAGTGATGGGAGTTTCGGACCAGTTGAGCCGTAGGGGGACCGGGGGAACAACGACGTTCACCTCCACGCTACACTGCCTCCGGCCGCGATTATCAATCAGCTCGGCCTCGAAGATGTGGTAGTTCTCGTGCTGCTGGGGGTAGCCACCATTGCCGCGGTTGTTGCCGGCTGCCCTAGCCGGCAGTGGGGGACCGCCAGGAGGGGGTGGAGGGAGGGGAGGTAACCCGGCTTGCGCCTTGATCTGTCCAGTCCAGCTGCACTGCCGAGTGGTGTGCGTAGATGGCTTGGTGCCGCTGTGGTACTTGCAGGGCCCGTCGAACATTTCCTAGAAAGTGAAGGCATTCCTCTGCCTCTTGTCATTGTGAGCCGGCGCGCCCTGCACCGTGTTGACTTGCCGCTGGTGGTAGCGCGGGCTCTGCTGCTCAACCGGGTGCTTGCCCTGGTAGCGGTTGTCATTGCCGTGCCGTCTGGACAAGCCGGCGTCACCACTCTGGCCGGCAGGCTTCTCCCTAGCATCCGTGGTGGGAACCGGATGTCCTTCCGTGTTTACCCGGAGGGGCTTCTTCATTGCCGCATCCGCAGTGGCATACTAGTCGGCGACGGTCATCATCTCCGCCATGGTCTTGGGCTCGTCGCACAGCAGCCGGTGGCGCAGCATCGTGCCTTCGCGGCACCCTTCGATGAAGAAACCGATTGCCTGGTTCTGCACCACCCCTTCGCAGGAGTTGCGCAGCTCGGTCCAGCGGGCGAGGTACCCGCGATCCAACTCGCGGTCTCCCTGGACACACAGAGACAGATCACGGGGCCTGCCTGGGTGTTTGTAGGTGTCGTTGAAGTTCCGGATGAAGACTTTCTCGAAGTCTGGCCAAGCGTTGATGCTGTTGGGCGCAAGGCTGTTGAGCCAGGTTCTTGCCGAGCCGGTTAGCATGAGGGGGATGTACCGGATCACAACACGCTTGTTGCCGTGCACGATGCCGACTGCGCTGACGTAGTCGGTCAGCCAGTCTTCCGGCTTCATGCTGCTGTCATATTTGGGGGTGTCCTAGGGTAGGGAGAACTTGTCGGGAAAGGGCTCCTTCCGGATTAGTGGTTCGAAACACACGGGGCCGGTTGCATCTTCCTCCTCAGTGAGGCGAGCTTCCATTAGGAGGTCGATGCGAGCGCGCGTGTCTGGCTCAACCGGATTGGGGGTTCCCACTCGCCCGGTTAGGCGAGACGGTGGAGGGGGTTGGTTCTGGCCAGCCGAGGGAGGGTGGATCGTGGTGCCCTACTCGCCGCGAGGCTGGCTACTACTGGACTGGCAACGCTTGGAGCGCGGAGGTTGCTAAACCGGGGACACAGAGCACTCGGTCCGACGAGGTCCGCCTGACTATTGCCAGCTGGGTGATTCCCCTGGAGCCGGCTCTAGCCTCAAACGCGACCCAAGCAACCTCGACCTGCTCGTCGGCCACGTGGAGCAGGTGCTGCACGCGCTGAAACTGGCGCAGCATCTCGTCCCCCTACAGGTGGGGTAGATCCTCCGCGACGGCTCGTGCCGCCTGGACGTTCTTGACCGCGGTATCATAGACGGGCGGAGGGAAGTAGGTGTGGGAAGCTGGCTCGAGGTCATGCTCAAAGCGGGTGCCCAGTTCCCCTTCGCGGCGCTGCACAGAACCCAGCCGGCTGGGATCCTCGTTAGCCGGGGTGAGGCCATGCACGCGATTATACTCGCGGATGTTGCTCTACATCCTGTACTTGGTGGAGGCTAGGCCTTGGGCCTGCTGCAGCAGATGCTCTCGCGCTGCCTCGATCTTGGCCATGACCGCATCCGGGTCATCCCCGGGGTGCACCGGCTCGCGGAGCTCTCTGATGACCTCGTCCACCGCGCCCTTTTCGCGCACCGGGGTAGACGGGCCGGCATGGTTACTGCCACGCTCGACGGGAGGACGGCGGCTGTTGCTTCAGCCAGCCATCATCACCTCCACGACGCCGGGTGCAGCGAACACGCTGCCGGATGAGGGAAACGGCTCGGCGAAGGAGACAATTTCTTGAGGGAAATGCTCCAGCACGGTGGCGACGTAGACAGGTAGATCGCCGAACAGCAGGACGGAGCCGTCAGCCAGAAAGCTGGATCCAGTGAAGCAGCTGGCGTTGTCGATGACGCAATCGAACTGCCCGAGCTTGAGCACGAGGCCGGAAGCCACGCGCTCTCCTGACGAAGTGCGGGGTCCCGTGCGGAACGTCACTCCGGTCGCTGCCATCTTTGCCCCATGGTGGGCGCCAACTATCGTCGTTATGGAAACGGTAGAGCCTAAGCAGGCTAGAAAGAGGTGTGGGAGCTAAGCAGGGAAGCGAGCGACGGCGTCCGCAGGCGGGATTGGATACAAGCAAGTGTGGTGACACAAGATGTACCCAGGTTCGGAACCCTCGATGTGAGGTAAAACTCCTACTCCTGCCGGACTGACTATCTGGACGAACACTAAGAGCTACAATGCTCCCTGAGCTGTCTCTGATCTGGCTAGTAGTAAGTGAGGGTCCAACCCTTGCCTAGTTGCCCCTTCCGCCCCTTATATAGGACGAGGCGGCGTGGGCAACGACCTAGCCGACTGGCGGGTCCCATAGGCGGGCCCCAGCCGGCTATGTCATCTACAGTGGCCGGCATGGGAGTGTGTACTCACAGTCAAGCCCATGCCGCAACACACTCTATAGTGGTTGCCATGCAGGTAGTTGCGCACAGTGCCACCTACTAACTACTGTTGCAATCGTCATCATTAGAAGTCGTCGGTATGGGCCGAGTGTTTGAGTCTCCTTTCTGTCTTCTCTGTTGTCCCGGTCGTACTGCGCTGTGCTCTACGTCATCTAGTACTTTTCCTATCTTGGGAGGTCGGCTAGAGTGACCTAGACGGCTGGCCTTCCTGCGTCGGATGGTTGGATCCATCCGGCCACTCTTCTGCTCTTGCTTGCTTCATCCGGCTGATGCCTCTGCCGGTTGGCTCTTGATCTGTCCTGCTCCGGCCGGCTGTCTTGATTCAGCCGGATGGCGCTCTTGTCGATGGTTTTCATCCGGCTGGCTGGTTTGCCAGTCGGGCCTTGGTCTGTTCCTTCTTCTGATCTGTCTTGGAGTTTTTGTGTCCGGCTACTCCCAGCCGGCTGTCGTGCTTGTGCTCTGCATCTTGTCCGGTTAGCCTACCTGGGGGTGATCCCCCCGACACCCTTTCCACTGAAACCCTAGCCGTCGCAGGACCCGTCCTCACCGCCGTTGCAGACCACCCCGAGCCCCGCCGTAAATCTTGGAAGCTCCGCGTTGTTCGA
The DNA here is from genome assembly GCA_916181665.1 of Avena sativa. Taxonomy (NCBI): domain Eukaryota; kingdom Viridiplantae; phylum Streptophyta; class Magnoliopsida; order Poales; family Poaceae; genus Avena; species Avena sativa. Next base: position 491,329,783 of record OV702294.1, on the reverse strand, counting down.
CTCGTTTGATTGACCTCAACCGCGTGAGCCGGTATGCCCCCAGGCGTCCAAATCTAGCCGTCTTCCTGAGCTCCGGTCACTGCATTTGTCGTCGATTTCGGCGTCATCCGGCCTCCCCTCGCCTCCCCGACACCACCACCGCACTCCTGGTGAGCTCCTGGTCCCCGTGGGCCCTCTCCCTTGCCCCCTCTCGCTCTGGTTACCCTCCTCCACGGTCACCTGCAAGCCCCGCCGCTGCCGTTCGTCAGAGTCGAAGCTCCGGTGACCGTTAGCAAGCGGCGCCGCTAGATTTTGGTTCAGCGCGACGCGCCGCATCGAACGCACGCAACCCCGCATCCTCGCTTGATCTATAGCGCCGTTCTCTGCCGCCGTCTGCAGTGTTCCCCGGCGAGCCGACGTGGCGCCCATGTGGCGTCTACATGGCGCCTGCGTGGCAATGATGTCGGTGCTGACCCATCCTGGCCAGCGTGGCTAGTTGACCTAGCCCTGGGCCCAGTCGTCAGTGACTGAGGCTAGCCTCAGTCTCAGTACGAAATGACCCCCACCCGTGCGATGTCAGCCTTCTGTCAGCATGACGCAATAAAACAATTAAATTATTTAATAATTGCATAAATTGATATAATCTTGTAAAATCAAAAACTTATTATTTATAAGTCAGAAAAATACAAATAATATATCAAAATGTTCAGAAATATGAGAACGATCTAATAGAGCTATAATCATGCATTGTTCAACAACTTTCATGACAAGTTTAATTAGAGAACAAAACCAACCCCTCATATATATCCGGAGTTTCTCCGAGTTAGGGTTTATACCCCTCGGAACCCCGTTTAAATTGTCAAGCAAGCCTTCTCTCCAAGTCACCTAAAAAACCGGCTTACCGCTGCAACACAACCTATAAGCCGTTGTATGTCCTTCAGGCATGTCGGACGGTTTATGTTTAGGATGGCCTTAATATTCTACGGGTTAACCTCGATTCCATGCTGGGAAACGATGAAGCCCAACAATTTGCCGGCTGGAACCCCGAACACGCACTTCTTGGGGTTAAGCATCATGTTGTATTTCTGGAGATTATCAAAGGTTTCTTTTAAGTCGAAGATTAAGTCATTTGACTTTTTAGACATCACCGCTATATCATCCACATAGGTGTGAATGGCCCGACCAATTTGATCGTGCAGACAATGCTGCATAGTCCGCTGGTACGTAGCACCTGCGTTTTTCAGCCCAAAGGGCATCATGACATAACAAAACGTGTCATAAGGTGTGGTGAATGAAGTGGCCAATTGGTCCGACTTCCTCATCTTTATCTGGTGGGATCCTGAGTATGCATCGAGAAAACACAAAAGTTCCGATCCAGCCGTCGAGTCAATGACTTGGTCAATGCGAGGCAAAGCAAATGGATCTTTGGGACATGCTTTGTTCAAGCCGGTGTAATCAACGAACATTCTTAATTCTTCGGTTCCCTTTTTGGGGACAAGTATAAGATTGGCCACCCATCGGGTGTGAAGGACTTCTCGGATAAAAACTAGCCTTAAGTAACCTAGCTATCTCTTTGCCTATGGCGCGTCTCTTCTCGACTCCAAAGCATCGTAGAGGTTGTTTCATCGGTTTGCATTTTGGATCAATATTCAAGCTATGCTCGGCAAGTTCCCTAGGTACACCTTTCATGTCGGCAGGTTGCTAGGCAAAGATGTCCCTATTCTCACAGAGGAACTCGATGAGCGCTCTTTCCTATTTAGAGTCCAGGTTCGTCCCAATGGCGGTGGTCTTGGAGGCATCGCCTACCACAAGTTCCACCAGATTGGTATCGATGGCGGCCTTGAAGGCGGGATCGGAGTCAGAAATCTGCTTCTTCGACACCGACATCTCTGTGGCATCGACCTTGCACTGGATCTCCTTGAATTCTTCGCTGTAGAGGACAACTTCTTCAAAGGCTGCTTCTCCAATTTTGTAGTCCCTTGACTTGGTAAAGCTTCCGGATAGGTGATGATGTCGTTTGGTCCGGGTATCTTGAGCTTGTTGTAGACGAAGCATGGCTTGTCCATGAAGGCGTGGATGATGTCGCGTCCGAAGATGACGTGGTACATGCTCTTGAACGGGACCACCTTGAAGGTCATGCGTTCTTGGCGGTAGTTATTAATATCGCCAAAGTGACCTGAAGTGTGATGCACCCAAGGGATCAAGCCTCCCAGCCAGGAACTATGCCATGGAACATGGTGCTGGTCCGCCTTAGGTTGGCCTCTATCAAGTTCATCTTGTGTAGCGTATCCAGGTACATGATGTTGATGCTGCTTCCACTGTCCACCATGAATTTGGTAAACTCATTGCCGTCAGTCAGGGGGTTGATGACCATGGAGTATTTGTTCTCCGTAGGGATGAGGTCTGGGTGGTCCTTCCTGTCCCAAGTGATTGGAATCTCCGACAAGCGCAAGTACTGGGAACTGGGGGTAGTGTGGCCTTCCGTATCCTCATGGAGGTTTTCTATTGCCGTACAGTAGGGGTACCAAGTAAAATTGTGGTAGACGGCAGCCTTATTCTCGAAGGGGTTCTTGCCCTTGCCATCGCTCTTGTCGGCATGCTTGGGGTAAACATCCTCGCCCATGTCACTTGAATCCTTGGACTCCTCTTCCTTCTTCTTCCCTTTGCCCATGACTCATGGTCTGTTCTTCCGACTTCGCTTGTAACCGGACTCTGGGTCCTCCTTGAGGTCGTTGACGAACTTGCAATGGCGATTGGTGTGAGTGGGTTTGGCGTTGGTGTCGAGGTGTACAAGGCATGGCATATCATGGTAGTCCTCGTACGTTTGGGGAACGCGGAGCGCTGCTGGGGTAGTTTCACTACCTCGTTGCTTCCCACGACCAGCCCCCGTCCCCGGCCACGTTGTCCGCCATCACCTCGTCTTGCAAATGTCATGGCGACCATGTTAGAGGTTTGCTTTTATTCTGGTGGGTTCTTCCGCTTGGTGCTGTTGTTCCTCTTAGCTTGAGTTGGAATGGCTGTTGCCGGCAAGGAGCCGCGAGCATCGTCGTCGGCAGCCACGAACTCATTGGCCAGCTGGATCATCTGGTTGAGATCGAGCCTGTGATTGTCCTGCAGGCGCTTCAACTTATGTCGGAGCAACGTACCTTTCTCAAACCCATCGATGAAGGCGGCCATGGCGGTCTGAGCATGCACTCCTGTGCAGGAATTCTTCGTATCCACCCAGCGGGAGAGGTAGGCGCGAGATGATTTGTCTTTCTCTTGCATGCATCCCTGTAGATCGCCAACTATGCAGGGACGCTTATACGTATCCTCGAAGTTCTTGGTGAACGCTTCTTGCATGTACAACCAGTTGCAGATGGAATTCTCTAGCAAGTTATCAATCCATTGGTGGGCCGTGCCCGTCAACATCATTGGGAGGTACTTGACGGCAATGTTGGGGTTACCCCTGGCAATCTCAACTGTGTTATCGTAATCCTGCAACCACGTAGCTGGTTTGGCGGTGCCGTCGTAGGGCTTAATGGTATTTTCAATCCGGAAACCCATGGGGTAAGTTGCAGTCCGTATCATAGGTCCAAAGCAATGTGGTCCCCGGTATGTTCCTTACCGGGCCTTGTGAATCTTGTCCAGGCGTGAACGTGCGTCGTATGTCTCCAGGCTTGTTATTTTCTTCTTGCCGCAGGGGATGGGCTGCGTGAACAACGTGGGCCTCCTCCACCATGGTGGCTGCTAGGGGGCGATGGAGGCGGAGGTGGCGGTGGGTTAGCCTTCTTTCTGTTACCCTCCTGCGACACCTCATGCTTGTCGCGGTTGCTTGTGGACGCAGGGGGTCATGGTATGACCTGCTCTTATGCCCTTGGTTGCTCTCTCCATCGTGACGGGGATGCTCCGTGTTGTCATGAATGACGATGTCTCTTTTCCTTGGCAGAGGCATGTATGTACGATGATGAGCATTGGGGTCTTAGCGATGTTGGGGACATCGGGGCGATGGAGATGGGCGACAAGGATGAGCTTTTCCTCCATGGTCGGAGGATATGGGGATAGCGTCCTTCCTATTGCGTGCATCCCTCCGTCTTCGCTCTGATGAACCTGTCTGAGACCCGACATCCTAAGGAGACCTGTCCCTTGGTGGCTTAGGATTGCTAGACAAGCAATATGCTGGGTCAGACTCAAGCCTCTGGGAGGTGGCCTTTTCCTGTTGTTTCACCGCCTTTGCTACAAGGTCATAGACCTGTTCCATAGCTGCGGGTGATCTATCCTGCTCTAGAAGGGTCTTGGCAATGTCTAGGTTGAGAATAGGAGTGGGCATGACCTGCCCGCCTTCGCTGTCAATGTATGGCTTGGCTTGTGGCGGCTTCAGGGGAGCCCATCCTAGTTTTCGTCGTACACCAGGATCGTTTATGACGCGAGCCAGAGCTTTCTTAGCCTTCTGCTGCTTGAGCAGAGTCTTGTACTCGTCCTCCATGGCTCTAGCTTTCTCTATTGACTTTTGCGCCTTGGCTAGATTTTGATCTAGCTTTGCGCCTTGCTTTGCGATGGCCTACGCTTCCTCCAGCAGCTGCTGGCGCTTCTTGTCAAGCTGGACTATGTTCCGTATATGAGCCACAGTCATGGGATCGACGAGCAGATTGCCGTACATCACTCTATCAGCTGGAGTGATTTGGGCAGCTGCAGACGTAAATGCCGGAGGCGGCGGGTTTGTGGTGTTGTTGTTACTCGCACTGACGTTGAGTTCCTATGGCTGCTACACTGGGTTAGGCGGAGGGGGCATGGCCTTTGCGCGTTCATTGTCGGCAGCAACACGTGGTCCCTTCCCCTTGTCCAGCGCTTTAGGCGGAGCTTGTCCGGGTTGATCTTCTTCCATCACGGTCCCAATAGGGACGAAAACCTCTCGAGATGTGATGGAATTGTCGGCCTGCTTGTCGCGTCTGATATCCTCCTCCATCTCCTGCATTGCAGAGTCGAGTTCCTCCGGGCTAAAGTCTATCTCCTCCGAGTCAGCGCTGATGTCGGTGTAGAGCGGGTCCAAAATAGAGTCGGAGGGTGTCGGGGCCTCCTCGATGATGGGTGGTGGTGGTGCGGCTATAGGGATGTTGACTGGAGGTGGTGGAGGCGGTGGCTGAGGTGGCGGGGCGCTGGGTACGACAGCGAGCACTGCCTGAGCCTCTGCTTCAGCTACCGCGTAGTTATTGATGGTGTGAACCATGCCCTCGAAAGTGAGGAGGCCCGCGGCCTGCTGCCGTCTTAGCGTATGCCGGAGAAGTGTACCGCGGTCCATTCCTTCCACAAAGTCATAGATGTCATCATCATTGGGGTCATGTTACAGATCGGCCCGTATACGGAGCCACCTGGCTAGGTAATCGCAGGGGTTTTCACCCTCTCTCTGAACGCATCGCGCCAGATCAAAGATAGTCACCACGCCGACGAACTTGGATCTCTGATGTACGAACGCACGGGCGAAGACGGTGGACTTGCAGCGATCTTCCACCATTATATCCTACACAGGGGCGGTTTGGGCGGGCCTTGAATTTTTCCGATCTATGTCGGCAAACTTCGAAGAGAGATCCGACTTCGATCCTTCAGCAAACGTATCCTGCCCGTAGGCGGTCCGTGCAGGCCTTAACGATCCTCCGACTTCCAGGGAACTAGTGCCCGAGTCGGTTTCGCCGATGAAGAGTTGGATGTCCCTGATTAGGACGATCGAGCAGCAGGTGGGGTTCGTCTTCGCCGGGATCCAGAACTCGTTAGGAGGGACGATCAGAATGTTGCCGGAGAAGATAACACGGCCGATGGCTACGGTTTTGCCGATTCCCGCGAAGAGCTTGTACCTCGCCCATTGAAGAGCCTGAAGCGCCTCTTGCCCCACGGTGGGCGCCATCACCTCGTTCAGATCCCACGACGGTGGCTGGATCCTACTCCTGCTATAAATCACTATAATGGCAATACGCCGAGTTACAGGGATCGATCCGCCATGCGTGATATGAGTTGTGTTGTCCCCTGAAGGGTCTCATAGGTCTGGCTTATATAGTCGCCAAATCCTAGGGTTACAGGCAAAGTCCTAGCCAGACAGGTTACAGAGTCCTACACGATACAAAACTAGTCTAACGTGTCTTGCACTCCAAGGCTCCGGGTACGCTGGTGACTCTTCAGTAGCCTTCCTTTATCCGGCATTGGCCTCCCTTCTGGATCCATCTAACTGGGCCTCCCTTGCTACCAACTGTGGGACACCAGGGTTTTCCGGATTAGAGACATGCTATGGTGATACCCATTTAGCATATCCCCAACACAACATTAACATAATATACAAGGATACAATGCATAAGTTGGGAATCAATGCAAACATGCTGGAACCGACCAAAACCATATTCCATGGCATTGTGCAGAGACTGTCATGTGAGACGATGGGCAAGATTTGGGTTGATGTTCTGTTTGGAAACAGAGAGAACTGTCAGACGGAAAGCATACTATTCGAGGTAGTAGACCTCCTCGGCTGTTATCATGCATTACTTGGCAGGCCGGCATTGGCAAAATTCATGGCTTCTACTCATATTTCCTATCTAAATATGAAGTTGCCAGGCCCCAATGGTGTTATCACTATCACAAGAAATTATAAGCGCTCCATGGAGTGTGCCTCGGTTGGTTCCTCTCTGGCCGAGTCATTGGTGATTGCACATGAGAAAAAGAGAATCCATGAGGCTATGTCTTTGGCTCAACCGGCTCAGTTGGGAATGCCACCATTGTCAAACCCGCATGGGAGTGTTGCCTTTCATGCGACAAAAGAAACAAGGAAATTTCATATTGATGATGCATTACCGGAGTGTACTATTACCATTGGTGCTGGGTTAAATGTGAAATAGGAAAGACAGCTCACCAACTTCCTCCGTGAGAACCGGGATATCTTTGCATGGTCAATACATGACCTGCAGGGTGTGCCAAGGGAGTTGGATAAGCACTCTATACATGTAAGTCTAGATGCAAGGCCGGTGAAGCAACCTCTCCGTCTTTTCACTGAGGACAGGAGAAAGATAATTGGTGATGAGATAGCTCGGCTTCCAGCTGGCAGGTTTATAATGGAAGTGCTGCACCCAGACTGGTTATATAATCCGGTTCTAGTAGAGAAAAATAAGGATGATCCCAATGTCGTTGTAGTTTGGAAAATGTGTATTGACTACACAAATCTGAACAAAGCTTGTCCCAAGGATCCGTCCCCACTCCCTAGAATAGATCAAGTGATTGAATCCACTACCAGATGTGAACTATTGTCATTTATAGACGCGTATTCTAGTTTCCACCAGATACCGTTAAATCTGGATGATCAAATAAAAAGGAATTTATTACGCCTTATGGGGCTTATTGCTATCACACTACGCCATTTGGTTTAAGAAATGCAGGTGCCACATATCAAAGGTGCATGCAAAAATGTTTGCATGATCAGATTGGCAAAAATGTACAAGTGTATGTCGATGACATGGTGATAAAAATCAAAGAGAGTCATACTCTCATAGATAATCTTAGGTAAACATTTTCAAACCTAAGAAGATTCCGAATGAATCTTAACCAGAAAAATGTACATTCGGTGTCCTGGCTGGGAAGTTACTTGGTTTTCAGCGAGGTATAGAGGCAAACCAACTGAAAATAAAATCAATAGAAAGAATGGAACTACCAAAGAGCCTTAATGATGTCCAAAAGTTTATTGGTTGCCTGACATCATTAAGTTGCTCTAATAGTCGGTTGGGGGAAAAGGAATTACCACTATACCAATTAATGAAAAAATCTTATAAGTTTGTTTGGACACAACAAGCTGATAGTGTGTTTCATGCACTTAAAAAGATGTTGGCCACAACAGTAATATTAGCATCACCATTGTCGAAAGAGCCGATGTTTCTCTATGTCGCAACAACTAACCAAGTAGTTAGTGCTATAGTTGTGGTTCAGTGTGAGGAAGAAGGAAAAATTGGTGCAAAGGCTAGTGTATTATTTGAGCGAGGTGCTCTCAACATCAAAGAAGAACTATCCCCGATACCAGAAAATGACATATGGCGTCTATATGGTGGCCAATAAACTCAAGCACTATTTCCAAGAACATCCCATAAGAGTAATATGTGAGGCTCCTATCTCGGAAATTCTGGGTAATGAAGATGCAAGTGGTAGAGTGGCAAAGTGGGCCATAGAGCTAGCCCCATATACACCAAAGTATGATATGAGAGATGGAATTAAATCTCAGGCTTTAGTCGAATGTCTTGTTGATTGGGCCAAGATGCAATATGATCCGCCACTACCTGACTTGAGCTATTGGAGGATGCACTTTGATGGGTCAACCATGAAAACGGGTTTAGGTGTCGACATAGTCCTCACCTCACCTAAGAAATATCAACTGAGATATGTACTGCAGATTCATTTTAGAGCGTCCAAAAATGTGGTCGAGTATGAGGCACTTATACATGGGATAAAAGTGGCAAAAGAAATTGGTATCAGGAGAATCCAATGCTTTGGTGACTAGGATCTAGTGGTGTAGAAAGTTTATGGTCATTGGGACGCTATAGACAGAAAACATGGCATTATATTGTTTCCATGTCCAGCAAATTTTAGGATGTTCGATGGATGTGAGTTCCATCATGTACCCCGGGAATAAAATAAGGCATATCATACTTTGTCCAAGTTAGGATCATTGTAGCAAGCATTTCCTGCTGGCATAGCACCAGAACACCTCAGGAAATTGTCAATTAAACCTTCACCCGAATCCGAGTCAATCTTTGTCCTGGCAATTCTGGAGCCTGATGTTGTACCAATGCATATATATGTGGGGGAAATTTCAAGTAACCCGAGGACATCCATTTAACCCCTGAACTTCTCAAGATATGTCGGCAGAGGCAATGTCGGTTGAGACAATATTGATTGATGAAGCTGTTTTCATGATACATGCTATGCCACCTTGGTCACAACCCATTTTCTAATTTATAAAAGATGGAATCTTGCCAAGTGATGAAACCTCGGCCAGGCAGATGCAGAGAAGGGCGAAGGCTTATAAAATTATCATTGGTGAGCTATACAAGAGAAGTGTGACCAATGTACTCCAACAATGTGTTAGTTCAGAGGAAGGCCAAGAAATACTCCTAGATATTCACCAAGAAGAATGTGGACATCATGACTCATATAGAGCCTTAGTAGCCAAGGCATTTAGGCATGGATTTTATTGGCCTAGTGCACTGTAAGAAGCAGAATACATAGTGAAAAAGTGCAATGGTTTCCAAAGATACTCGAGCAAGATACATATGCCGGTGTCTGAACTTAAAACTATCCCTATGACTTGGCCATTTGTGGTGTGGTGCTGGTATATGGTGGGACAATTCAATCCCGCACTTTAAGACACCACCTTTTAAAGGTAAAGGCCCCTGTGATTGCAATGCTAGTCCATGGATCAAAATGCTAGCATCCACAGCTTAAGATGAAGTACACAGATACAAAGGTCATTATTACATCGTCATTCCAGAGATAACATAGTCTTTACAACTCAATAGCCCAAGGATAATACATAAAGTTTATAACATAAGGTAAATAACTAGAAGTCTTCATCTTCATGTGCCACAGGCAAACATGTTGAGTGTAGACTCATAACCCTAGTCTCCATCAGAGTAACCTGCAACATCATAAGTTACAGCCATAGAGGGTCAATACATTTGGAATTGTATTGGCAAGTGATACCATAATAGAATAGTAGCATGTAACATCCCAAAAATACTGATCAAGGTTATCAAATTCCAATCACCCAAATTTAGGGTTAATAAAAACTTTTGTTAATTAAAATCATTATGAATGCATGTGTGTATGTGATGAATGTATGAATGCATGAATGGACTTGTTTGATTGTTCTAAATAGCAAGGAATGGTTTAAATATGAAAACAACATCATCTAAATAATTTCCAAGCAGAAACAAATCAAGAGAAATTCAAAAAAATAAGCTAATGGTCATTTTTGCCAAATCTTGCTCACTAGACCACTTTGAGTGTTTCTAGTCCAAGATTTCAAACATAAACAAATCTATTTCCTTTAACCCCTTGCTAGACCAAGTGAAAGTAAACCCAAGCCCACTTTGCAAACCCACAGAACCATTTGGCAACTTGATTCAAATGGCAATTCAAAATTGAATCTATAACATATGGGAAGATCACCATTTCTCAAAATCCAACCAAACAAGTTCACCTTGACCAATACAAGAAACCAGAGACTACCTAGTATGTGACTAGTACACCCACCAAGTTTCATCCAAAAATTCAAATTGAAATCTCTTGCGGCCATTTCATCAAACACCTTGTAAACACAAATCAAATAAAACATCAAACACTATAGTGAGCAGTGATTGTGCCTAACTTGTTCCCTCTCTAGCTCACACTACACTCTCAGTAGATCATATAACTAAATTTACCAGACCTAGCTCACTGTAAGCTTGAAAATGCCATCAATGGTGACCATTGCCGAGCCCAACTTGCCACCCCAAGGTCGACAACAAGCTAGGAGCCTCTCTAGCTTCGCCAACCTTGTCTAGCAGGCATCTGACCGTCCACCGCCACCCCTGTCCAGTGCCCAAGCATTGCTCGCCCTTGGACCACCCAGGACGACCATGCCCAGCCTCTCTACGACCATGCCGAGAGCGCGCCAGATCGCCGCGCTTGACACGCTCGCATAGACCACACCCTTCCCTCACCGCTTGTGTGCATGATCACCACCGCCCCAGGAAACGCCTAGAGATGCCCGTTCATCGCCGCGTGACCAGGACCGCCCGTGCGCCATTAAAACTTCCTCAGACCCGCCTAGAGCATTGAAGTGTTCCGACGAATTCACACTGCCCCACGCCTCGCCACCATGCCGTTGAGCTTTGCCAGGAGGCAGCGCACCGTCCCCTACCCCCAGCCATGCCGTTAGCTCGTTGTGCAGCTGACCCTGACGAGCTTCACCCGCACTCTTTGGTCCCCTCGTCGCATTATAAATAGAGGCCTTCCCCGTTCAATTTCAGCACACCATCTCACTCCCCACCTCTCACCGATCGTACCCACTCATCCCCGGAGCAAGGCGAGCACCAGGTGGCCGGAATTTCGCCAGAGCTTGCCGCTGCTGGAGGAGAAGGGCGTCGTTGATTGGAGCCACCCCAGGAGGATCCACCGGTACCAGGAGGATCGCCGTCGTCGACTTCATCGTTCGCCCCCATCGCCGACCATCACCAGAGCCCCGGTGATCCCCCACTGACCCCCACTGGCCGCGCTAGGGTTCGACCTTGCCGCGTCCTGTTCAGGCATGGACGATGAACCTCAGCCGAAGATCTAGCTTCTAATCCTACGAACCAAATCACCCCGTACCGCTTCGCCACTCTCTGTCTCACTGACGAGTGGGGACAACCACTTAACCAGCCCGCGCGTGTGCCGTGCGCAGTGGGCCAGCCCAATTAGCTGTTGGGTATATGCTATATGGGTATCCTCATAGGATGTCTCTTATCCGGATAACCCGGGTGGCCCATAGTTGGTAGCATGGCCCATGGCCTGCTGGGCGGCCCAGTTAGATGGATCTAGAAGGGAGGCCCATTCCGGATAAAGGAAGGCTACTGTGGAGTCACCAACGTACCCGGAGGCTAGGAGTACAAGACACGTTAGACTAGTAATAGACGGTGTAGGACTCTATAACCTGTCCGGCTAGGACTTTTCCCTGTAACCCTAGGACCTGGCGACTATATAAGTCGGGCCTATGGGAGCCTTTAGGGCACAATCTCAGACAACCTAGTGTCAACTACGACGCACCTCGCATAGCGAACCAATCCCTGTAACTCGACGTATTTCCCTTATAGTGATTTATAGCAGGAGTAGGATTCCGCCACCGTTGTGGGATCTGAACCTGGGTAAGCTGTGTTATCTCGTACCCGTCAACCGTCCACCTTCCCCCATGTCTCTAAACACGCATTGTGAGGACCCCTCCATGGCGTACTCATCGGCAATACCACGACAGTTGGCGCCCATCGTGGGGCAAGAGGCGCTTCAGGATCTTCAGCAGGCGAGGACCAAGATCTTCGCGGGAATCAGCAAAACCGTAGCCATCGGTCGCGTTCTCTTCTTCGGCAACATTCCGATCATCCGTCCCGACGAGTTCTGGATCCCGGTGAAGACGAACCCTATGTGGTGTTCGATCGTTCCTATCAAAGACATCCACCTCTTCATCGGTGAAACCGACTCGGGCACTAGTTCCCTGGGAGTCGGAGGAGCATCAAGACCCGCATGGACCGCCTACGGGCAGGATACGTTCGCGGAAGTATCGATGTCGGATCTCTCTTCGGAGTTTGCCGGCAAAGATCGTAAAAATTCAAGGCCCACCCAAACCGCCCCTATGCAGGATATAAAGGTGGAAGATCACTGCAAGTCCGCCGGCTTCGTCCATGCGTCTGGACAACAGAGATCCAAGTTCTTCGGCGTGGTTACTATCTTTGATCTGGCACGTTGCGTTCAGAGAGAGGGAAAAAAACCCCGCGATTACCTTGCCAGGTGGCTTCGTATACGAGCCGATCTGGCCCACTACCCCAATGATGATGCTACGTATCACTTTGTGGAAGGACTGGACCATGGCACGCTTCTCCGGCATTCTCTAAGACGGCAGCAGGCTTCAGGGCGTCTTACCTTCGAAGGCATGGTGAACACCGTCAGCAACTACGTGGAGGCCGAAGCAGCGGCTCAGACAACACTTGCGCTCATTGACGGAGCCCCTCCGATTCAGCCACCGCCACCACCGCCTCAGGCCGCCGTTGCCGCAGCTGCGCGACCACGTCCAGTCATTCTCGCTGCTATTGCACCTCGACCCCCCGTCATGGAGGAAGTCTTGGCACCCTCCGACTCTGTGATTGACGCGCTTTATGCCGACTTCAGTGCAGATTCAGAGGAGATAGATTTTAGTCCAGAGGAACTAGACTCCGCCATGCAGGAGATGGAAGAGGAGTATACGCATGACGAGCAAGCCAACAACACCGTCGCGTCTCGAGAGGTGTTCGTCACCATTGGGACGGCGATGGATGAAGATCAACCCGGACGAGCTCCGCCTACAAGCCTGGACAAGGGGAAGGGAGCACTTATTGCTGCTGACGATGATCACGCAAAGGTCATGTCCCCTCCGCCTAACCCAGTGCAACAGCCGTAGGAACTCGGCACCGGTCCGAGCAACAACAACACCGCAAACTTGCCACCTCCGACATCTACGTGTGCTGCTGCCCAAGTTACTCCAGCTGATAAAGTGATGTACGGGAATGTCCTCGTTGAGTCACTGACCGTCACTCATATCCGGAACGTGACCCAGCTTGACGAGAAGCGCCAGCAGCTGCTAGAAGAAGCACAAGCCATCGCGGAACAGGGCGCTAAGCTAGATCGAGATCTGGTCAACACGCAGAAATCCATAGAGAAAGCTAGAGAAATGGAGGCCGAGTACAAAACTCTTCTACAGCAGCAGAAGGCCAAGAAAGCTCCATCTCGCGTCATCAACGATCCTGGTGTACGGCGAAACCTAGGATGGGCTCCCCCGAAGCCGGCACATGCCAAGCCATACATTGACAGTGAAGGCAGACAGGTGATGACCACTCCTCTCCTCAACCTCGCCGTTGCCAAGAACCTTCTGGAGCAGGATCGATCGCCTGAGGCGGTGGAACAGGTCTATGACCTCGTTGCCAAGGCGGTGAAACAGTAGGAAAAGGCCACCTCTCAGAGGCTTGAGTCCGACCCAGCGTTTTGCCGGTCTAGCCCGCACAAGCCGCCAAGGGACAAATCTTCTCTTGATGTCGGGTTCAGAACAAAGATGGAGAGATGCGCACAACAGGAAGGATGCTATTCCCATGTCCTCCGATCATGGAGAAAAGGCCCAACCTCGTCGCCCTTTGCCACCGCCCCGCTCCCCCTGACATCGCGAAGACCCCAAGGCTCACCGTCGTACGGATATGCCCCCGCCAAGGCAGGGTGGCATCGTCATCCGCGACAACGTGGAGCAGACCCTTCATGATGGAGAATGCAACCAGGGACACAAGAGCAGGTCGCGCCATGACCCTCCGGTCCGACAAGCAATCGCGACAGGCATGAGGCGTCGCAGGAGGGTAATAGCAAGAAGGCTAACCCACCGCCACCTCCGCCTCGTTCGCCACCTAGCAGTCACCATGGCGGAGGAGGCCCGCGTAATTCACGCAGCCCATCCCCTATTGACAAGAAGAAAAGAAACCCGGAGCCATACGATGCATGTTCGCGGATCGATAAGATCCACGAGGCTCGGGAAGGACCATTCCTGGGACCATGTTGCTTTGGACCTGCAATACGGTCGGCAACTTACCCCAAAGGTTTCCGGATTGACAAGACCATCAAGCCCTACGACGGCACCGCTAAGCCAGCCACATGGTTACAGGATTACGTCAACATGGTGGAGATCGCCGGAGGTAACCCCAACGTCGCCGTCAAGTACCCCCCCCATTGATATTGGCGGGCACGGCCCGTCAAAGGATTGATTACTTGCCGGAGAAATCCATCTGCAATTGGTTGGACATGCAAGAAGCGTTCACCAAGAACTTCGAGGGTACGTACAAACGTCCCTGCACTGTTGGTGCTCTACAGCGGTGCGTGCAAGAGAAAGACGAGACATCTCGCGCCTACCTCTCCCGCTGGCTGGATATGAAAAATTCCTGCGCAGGAGTGCACGCTGAGACCGCCATGGCCGCCTTCATTGATGGGTTGGAAAGGGGCACGTTTCTCCGACATAAACTGAAGCGCTTGCAGGACAATCACCAGCTTGACTTGAACCAGATGATTCAGTTGGCTAGTGAGTTCGCAGCTGCCGACGACGATGCTCGCGGCTCGTTGCCAGCAACGGCCGTTCCAACTCAAGCTCGGAGGAACAGTAGCACAAAGCGGAAAACCGCTCCAGAAGAAAAGCAAACTCCCGATATGGTCGCCATGACCTTTGTAGGACGAGGTGATGGTGGACAACGTGGCCGAGGACGGGGAGCTAGTCGTGGGCAGCAACGAGGAAGTGAAACTACCTCGGCAGTTCTCCGCGTTCCCCAAACTTACGAGGAGTACTACGATATGCCGTGCCTCTTACACCTCAATGTCAACGGCAAAGCCACTCACACCAATCGACACTGCAAATTCATCAACTACCTCAAGGAGGACCCAGAGTCCGACTACAAGCAAAGTCGGAAGAACAGACCGCGAGGCAAGGGCAAGGGTAAGAAGAAGGAGGAGGAGTCCAAGGATTCAAGTGACATGGACGAGGATGTTGACACCAAGCACGCCGCCAAAAGCGATGACAAAGGCAAGAACCCCTTCGTGAAGAAGGCACCAGTTTACCACACTTTCCTTGGCACCCCCTCCTCCCGACAACAGAAGACCTCTGTGAGGATCCTGATGGCTACTCTACCCCCAGTTCCTAGTACCTGCGCTGGTCGGAGGTTCCAATTACTTGGGACAGGAAGGATCACCCAGACCTTATCCCTATGGAGAACCAATACGCCATGGTCATCAACCCCTTGATTGACGGCATTGAGTTCACCAAGTGTATGGTGGATAGTGGAAGCATCATCAACATCATGTACCTGGATACACTGCAGAAGATGAACTTGACGGAGGCAAACCTAAGGCGGACCAACACCATCTTCCACGGCGTAGTTCCTGGTCAGGAGGCTCGGTCCCTTGGGTGCATCACACTTCAGGTAGCCTTTGGCGATGTTAATAATTACCTCCAAGAGCGCATGACCTTTGAGGTGGTCCCCTTCAAGAGCGTGTACCACGTCATATTTGGCCGCGACATATTCCACACCTTCATGGCCAAGCCATGCTTCGTCTACAACAAACTCAAGATACCCGGACCAAACGGCGTCATCATCGTATCCGGAAGCTTTACCAAAGCTAGGGACTGCGAGATTAATGAAGCAGCCTATGCGGAAGCTGTCCTATACAGTGAAGAATTCAAGGAGATCCAGAGCAAGGTCGATGACTTAGAGATGCCCGCGTCGAAGAAACAGATTTCCGACTCCACTCTAGCATTCAAGGCCGCCATCGAGACCAAGTCGGTGGAACTTGTGGTAGGCGATGCCTCCAAGACCACCGCCATTGGGACGAACCTGGATCCCAAATAGGAAAGCGCGCTCGTCGAGTTCCTCCGCGAGAATAGGGATATCTTTGCCTGGCAACCTACCGACATGAAAGGTGTACCTAGGGAACTTGCCGAGCATAGCTTAAACATTGATCCAAAATGCAAACCAGTGAAGCAACCTCTACGACGCTTTGGAGATGAGAAGATACACGCCATTGGCAAAGAGATAGCTAGGTTACTTAAGGCTAGTTTTATCCGAGAAGGCCTTCACACCCAATGGGTGGCCAATCCTGTACTTTTCCCCAAAAAGGGAACCAAAGAATTAAGAATGTGCATTGATTACACCGGCTTGAACAAAGCGTGTCCCAAAGATCTGTTTGCTTTGCCTCGCATTGACCAAGTCATTGACTCGACGGCTGGATCAGAACTTTTGTGTTTTCTCGATGCATAGTCAGGATACCAACAGATCAAGATGAGGAAGTCAGACCAATTGGCCACTTCGTTCACTACACCCTAGGCACGTTTTGCTATGTTATGATGCCCTTTGGGCTGAAAAACGCAGGTGCTACGTACCAGCGGACAATGCAACATTGCCTACATGATCAAATTGGTCGGAACGTTCACGCCTATGTGGACGATATAGCGGTGATGTCTAAAAAGTCTAATGACTTAATCTCCGACTTAAAAGAAACCTTTGATAATCTCCGGAAATACAACACGATTCTTAACCCTAAGAAGTGTGTCTTCGGGGTTCCAACCGGCAAATTGTTGGGCTTCATTGTTTACCAGCGTGGAATCGAGGTCAACCCGGAGAAAATCAAGGCCATATTAAACATAAACCGTCCGACAACTAACAGGTTGTGTTGCAGCAGTTAGTCAGTTCGTCAGCCGACTTGGAGAGAAGGCTCTGCCGCTATACAAGTTGCTGAAGAAGGCGGACAAATTTACGTGGACGGACGAAGCAGATGCAGCATTGAAGCAGCTCAAGGAGATTCTTTCCTCAGTGCCCATCCTTGCAGCACCCGAGCCTGGAGAGCCCATGTTACTTTACATGGCGGCAACCAACCGGGTAATCAGCATCGTTGTCGTGGTAGAGCGGAAGGAACCAAGCTATGAGCACGGAGTTCAACGACCAGTTTACTATGTAAGAGAGGTCTTGACAGAGTCCAAGCAACATTACCAGCACTACCAGAAGATAGCTTATGGAGTATTCCTCGCTTCTCGGAAGCTGAGGCATTACTTTCAGGAGCACCCAATCACAGTGGTGAGCAAGACTCCACTGTCCGACATTATCAACAACAGCGACGCTACGGGAAGGGTCGCAAAGTGGGGCATTGAACTTGCCGCCTTCGAGATCACCTACAAACGGCGCGACGCTATTAAGTCACAAGCCTTGGCGGATTTTATTGTAGATTGGACGGAGATGCCAGATGCTACTCCGTTGCCGGAACCAGAGTATTGGGTGATGCACTTTGACGGATCAAAGCTGCTCAACGGCTCGGGGGCTGGTGTACTACTACAGTCACCAACTGGAGACAAGCTACACTATGTTCTGCAGATCCACTTCGTGTCTACGAACAACATGGCGGAGTATGAAGCACTCATTCACGGATTACGCGTAGCCAAGGATATTGGCATCAAGTGCATAGTTTGATGTAGAGATTCTGACTTGGTTGCCCAGCAGGTGGCTGGCACCTAGAATGCGCGGAACCCTATGATGGCGGCATATCGAGACGATGTGGACGATATAGCCAAGTGCTTCTCGGGCTACGAGGTCAAGTATGTACCTAGGGAGCAAAACAAAGTGGCTGATCTATTGTCTAAGCTTGGATCAGGGCGCAAGAGAATTCCGCCAGGAGTTTCCCTAGAGCATCTACGGACACCATCCGTGAAGGGAGCAGACATCGACAACCCGGATAGAGTTGGCTCTTTCGTCCACATGGTGTCAAAGGTCCCTCCGGCTTGGACAAAACCGTTCATGGAATATCTCGAACACGGAACTTTGCTCGATGATGAAGTCGAAACACGGCAAATAGTACGACGAGCAAAAGGCTATACCATAATCAATGGGCATCTCTACAAAAGGAGCACTACTGGTGTATACCTTAAGTGTGTTTTCCAGCTAGAAGGTATTGAAATCCTACGCGAAATCCATCTCGGAGATTACGGGCATCATGCTGCCCCCCGATCGTTGGTCGTGAAAGGCTTCCGGCAAGGATTCTACTGGCTGACTGCGAAGGCGGACGCCGACAAGCTGGTTGAGACATGCATCGGATGCCAGTATTATGCCCGACAACCACATGTTCATGTCGAAGAATTGCGAACAATACCAATAACTTGGCCGTTCGCAGTCTGGGGGCTAGACATGGTGGGACCGTTACAGACGACACCATGTGGGTTTATGCATCTTCTAGTAGCAGTTGATAAATTCACTAAATGGATAGAAGCTAAACCCATTAGAAAGCTTGATGGGGCAACTGCCCTTAGGTTTGTCCAGGATCTGGTGGTGAGATTTGGTCTCCCACATAGCATTTTCACCGACAATGACAACAACTTGTCCCTCGGAGAAGTGGAGGAATATTGTTGGGAGAAGGGCATCTGACTTGAACTTGCATCTGTGGTACATCCACAATCCAACGGTTAGGTTGAGCGAGCCAATGGATTAATTCTGTAGGGAATCAAGCCACGTCTTGAGGCACCGCTACATAGAGCAGCTGGAGCCTGGGCGGAAGAATTGCCATCTATGCTGTGGAGTTTACGAACTACACCCAACATATCCACCGGCTACACCCCTTACTTCATGGTATATGGAGTAGAAGCCATCCTACCTTTCGACATACTTCACGATGCACCAAGGGTTGCCACCTATGACGAAGATGACGCTGAAGAATCTAGATGCCTAGATGTGGACCTTCTCGAGGAGGAGCGCGTTTTGGCATGCCAAAGATCCACCATCTACCAGCAGAAGCTACGCGGATACCATAGTCGCCGCGTTCGGCATCCTTCATTTAAAGAGGGGGATTTGGTGCTCCGACTTAAGAAGAAGAAGTCACACAAATTATCCCCTCCATGGGAAGGACCATTCATCATAAGCAAGGCGCTACTCAATGGGTCTTACTACCTCGTTGACAATCGTAAACTGAAGGATAGACCCAACAAGGATCATAAGCATAAGCGACGTGACCCGGATGATGACTACCCGGAGCTTGATCGGCCATGGAACATAGAACAGCTACGTCCTTTCTACACTTAGCATTTTTTATCTAAATTGTGTACCTCTTATATGATCAATGGAATAAAGCTCTCTGGTTCACTCATATTTCTGAGTCTTTTACCTCCTTTAGTGTTCATTTTTGGATCATATAAAATCTTTTATGCACAAGCTTTGCAATTGCACTTGTGAAAATTCCGCCTATGGGCGTTAGCTTAAGTTTTCTGGTCTACACGTTCTTTGTTGTTTTTATGTGGATTCTGGAGTAGTGACTTTTGGCACTTATTGACGACGATTTTGTGCTTAGGTTATTGACGGTGCCATTGGGCATCATCATCTAGGCACATGGTTCCGACAACGAGTCCTCCGAGCATTCTCATTCTGTGGAAAGAAGAAAGTTAATCGTTGTTTGGTCTACTTGGAGCATCTAGCCGGAAAATTTCCACCTAGATGCTCGGGGGCTACAGCGAGAGTTTTTAACTTAGCAATATGCTTAGTCTTTCTTTATGCTTCTAGTCAGAACTAATTCAGTTTTTGATTAGAAGCTTGGGGACTACAGTATAAAGTTTTAACTCAGATGTATGCTTAATTTCTCTTTAAGCATCTAGTCGGAACTCATTCAGTTACAACTAGAAGCTTGGGGGCTACAATATCGAAATTTATAAACACTATGTATGCTACTCTTAAAGCATCTAGTCGGAATATTTCATTCAAACTACATGCTTGGGGGCTACAGCGAGAAGTTTTCTAGCTTAGTCACTCTTAGAGCATTCAGACGTAAAGACCTATGGTTTTCCGTCTAAATCCTCGGGGGCTACAGTGGGATACTCATATGAAATGAAAAAGGCAAATAAAACTTACAAGTGCAATGATCTTGAGGTTGGTATCACTCTCGGCCAGCAGTTTGCCAAAGGATACACTATTTCCTTGCAAGATCTCTGCTTGCCGGAGGAGCTCCTCGAGACCGCACGTTGGAGATGTCGGCGTCGCACCAGGAACCAGAGCAGTGCTACCCGGCGTAAGTGTCGGATAGACTATCTTCGGGAACTCTATGGCTTTCTGGGGGGGCGAGGACGCCGCCTTCGGCAGAGGTACCACCTTCCACCACCGCCTTACCGCTATCCATGGCATCCTTAGCCGGAGCTTCAGCCATTTGGTGTGCGGCACTCTCCTCCGTCGCCTGTTCGCCGGCAACAACAAGCTCGGTAGAGGCACCTGAGTCCAATTCCATGGCGGAAGGGCCAGTTGCATCCTTGGCTTGAGAGCTTGTCGGAGCAGAGGAAGGCTTGACGATAGAAGTGACAGGGGCGATGGCGGGAGATGCGTCGCGATGCAGCATATCCTTGATGGTTCTAGAAGCCCCCGAAGTTTTCGAGGTCTTCTTCAAGCTGGCCATGGCTTTCTTCCTGAAACGTGCAAAATGCATAAGTACAGGAATAAGACAGACAAATGGACAATGTCGGAGAGAAAGAAGCTTACACAAGAGGGGGTGCTTTGTCAAAAAGGGATCCCTGTAACCTTTCTTTTCTATGCCTCCAGGGCGGCGGTAGTCTTCTTGGAGGCTCCACCCTCCGTCTTCTTCTTCTTGCCTCTGTCGCCAGCGTCAGAGGTGGAGCTCTTCCGCTTTCACGACAACGGAACATCGTCGTCGGACACGACCGTGACTTCCTTCATGTTTGGATCATAGATTTGGACAGCCATGCTATCCTTCTCTAGATTGCTAAGCTGTTAAGTGAGAGGTCACCATGTTAGATGAGATGGAAAAGGTTAAGACGGAAGAACTGGAGTATATGTCATACACGAAAAATAAGTAGTTACCTTTGTGCATTTGCTCTCTACGAACATGTCGTAGGTGATGGCGAAGCCACTTCTCTTGTCCTTCACCTTGACGATGTCCTTGAGGCGAAGCTTGACGGAGTCGCTCGAGAAGTTGTCCACGGAGATGCGGAGGCTATCCCTTCTATCGTTGGAATACTCGTGCATCAGCTTCGAGCGGTGCTGCAGAGGCTGGATCCGCCTGATGAACCAGCACATGGCTAGGTCCAATCCGATCAAACCCGTATCTACGAACCACTCTATCCGCCTTATAGCGCGGGAAGCGTCGATGTCGGAGGGAAGGGAGGCTTGTGATCTCCATGTCGAAGCTTCGACGGATGCTCCATCGACAAAGTCCGGGTACGTTACTTCTCGGCTGGCCAGAGGGATATCTGGGCCGTAGAAGTAAGTACGATGCCAATCCTTGCAGGATTCCTGGACGACGATGTCGGGGAAGCGCCGACCAGGACGGATATTGAAACTAATGGTTCCACAATTCCTAACCTCGTCCTTGACGGCTCCGGCTTCGCGCTTGATGGTAAAGAAGTATATGAAGAGGTCTAGCCTAGGCCTGATCCCAAGGTATCCCTTGCAATGCGCCGCGTAGTTGCTAAGTGCTAAGATACTATTGGGAGAGAGGTTCTGAGGTTGTACTCGATAATGATTGAGGACAGCGAGGAAGAAGTTAGAGATGGGCAGGGAGACACCGCGTACCAACTATGCTTTGAGGTACACCTTTTCTCCGTCTTGGGGAGAAGGTGTGACCTCGCCGGCCGGCGCCGCTAGGCGAGCCCCTCCGTCGCAGGGAGGTAGCCTTCGATGATCAACTCCTTGATGTCGCGGCCCGTGATGTCCGAACCGCGCTAGTCGCCTTTGTGGGAGTCACTTTCCTCCCCCAGCAGCTCCAGCACCACTAGATTATGGTCGCTGCTGGTGGTTTCGACCACCGCGGACATGGGGATGACCAGGCCCTTTGGGGGCACGACGACGGAGCTCGCCGGCTTCGCCCGATGCCGCCATCGATGGGGAAGAGCTGCTGCTGGCCATTGGGTGCGTTTGGAGCTGACTGGGGAGATTGGGAGTTAGGGTTTTTTGTGCGAGGCGCGGAGAGCTCTAGGAGACGCTTGCCTGAGGAAGAAGAAGATGCAGGGGAGAATGAGGTGAAAAAGTAAATTTTCCACCGCAGTTACTATTTATGGTCTCCGGCATCAAGATTCGTGCAGCTTGATCGAATGGTTGTCGCATAGACGACGTGTGTGGAGGCGTGCGCCGAAATTTCGCCACGTACCAACCGTCGCCGCCAATGGTTCGTATCGCTCGTATGGGAAAATCGGACATGATTGCATTCTCTGCATGTGTGAGTTACGAGGCGTCGCTGACCTATGTCTACATCACCCTAGCTGTCATAGGCAGACGAACCATCACATTAGAAGATGCCGTCATGGAGAGATCCAGTCCGGCTATGGAAGAGTATGATGGAAGATTCAGCATTTCTCGGACTTACAAATTGAAGACGGAGAAAACCTTGCAGGGTTCTTTGGGAGGACTACAAGATATTTATTGACGATTTTTCGACATCCAACTAGACGGAGAATTCAATGTGAAGAGGCAAGACGGCGCAAGATCTCAGAGTTCTCCGGGGGCTACTGTTGGGGATATGCTATATGGGTATCCTCATAGCATGTCTCTTATCCGGATAACCCGGGTGGCCCACAGTTGGTAGCATGGCCCATGGCCTGCTGGGCGGCCCAGTTATATGGATCCAGAAGGGAGGCCCATGCCAGATAAAGGAAGGCTACGGTGGAGTCACCAACGTACCCGGAGCCTTGGAGTACAAGACACGCTAGACTAGTAATAGACGGTGTAGGACTCTATAACCTGTCCGGCTAACCCTAGGACCTGGCGACTATATAAGTCGGGCCTATTGGAGCCTTTAGGGAACAATCTCAGACAACCTAGTGTCAACTACGACGCACCTCGCACAGCGAACCAATCCCTGTAACTCGGCGTATTTCCCTTATAATGATTTATAGAAGGAGTAGGATTTCTCCACCGTTGTGGGATTTGAACCTGGGTAAGCTGTGTTACCTCGTACCCGTCAACCGTACGCCTTCCCCCACGTCTCTAAAAACGCATTGTGAGGACCCCTCCATGGTGTACTCGTCAGCAATACCACGACATTAGCACTCCTGCGCAACCCAGTAATTCAAACTTAGGTTTTTCCAATTTAGTTTCAAACGTAGTACTGCCTGTTGATTCAAAATTTAATTCAGAGAGTTTCACTAAACCAAATTGCATCAAACTAATTTTTCTAGAAAGGTACTGGAATTTTTAATCCAAGACCGTTGGATTTAAATCATTTCGAATTGTAGACCACCTATAGCAAAAATAACAAGGCAGAGACTTTTCTGCATTCAAACATTTTTCAAAATTCAACCATAACAGCTTTTGAGTTGATTCCAACTCTCAAAAATCATATTTGATAAGACCTTTCTGAATATGTAAAAATATCTAGGTTTACTTGCAGAAATAATGGATAAGTAATAAAAGAATGCCCCATAGGCATTTCTAATCACTTTAATTAATTAAAATAAAAAGGTTAAACTTTATTAAATTGTGACACCACTTTAAATCACATTCCCAAGTACTGAAATATGTGGTGATGACATGTATCAACATGATCCCATGTTTTAGTTGGAGAATATTAAATCTTAAGTAGTTTTTCAATGAGTAGAAATTACTTTTCTAAATAAAAGAAATAGAACCTTTGCTTTAATCTTGGTGATAATAGTGATGATGCTAGATCATCTAGTGTAAGCATTTGTGTGCTAATTAGAGTAGTTAAGAATTGTTTGTTGATTGTGTACCTTGTATTTATTTATAGAAGCTAGTACCGACCAAGGTTACGAAGAGGAAGGAGACTACTACGAGGAAGAAGCAGAGGAGAACTTCAACCACTGCACTCCACAAGGCAAGCCTCACTATACAAGTTAACTTAGAAAGCTATTATCTTAGCAAGCTAAGCTAAACCATGCAAGTTATACTTGCAATATTAATACCTACAAGTTAACGTATGCAATGCATTAGGCATGCCTTGGTTATACCACTTGATGATACCTAATCCTAGTTTTACTTGCAAGCTTAGTATTTTATTTCTTTATCAAAGCTTTCTATTAGTGTTTACTTACTGAATTGTAGATTTTAGAAAGATATTTGAAGGTAGCATAAAGAGCATAAAACTTGGACTAAGATAGACAAATCTTGATGTCATCCTGAGGCATGAGATTGAACTTATATAATTCACACTTGATTATCACCCTTCATTAGTTTTATCCCCACTTGTAGTTGCTAGTGCTAAGCATAAAACTTAATGACTTTAGATGGGAATACTTGGTGAAAATGATTATGAAAACATTAGAATGATGAGTCATTCTACTGAAATATTTTCACATGCGTTCTTGAACACCAGATGATTTTTGATGATGAAAATGTTGAGGCATGAGCCTTAGCCCTTCATAAAACTGATGGTTGTATGGATGCGATACCATTCCAATTTTACTGTAACAACCACAATACCCGAAATTTGATTAGGTCTTGACTGGAAGTTTATATACCTTAGTATGGGTTCCCTTGTGGCCAAGGTTTGAGCTGAGGCTACCTCGTGAAGATTGACCACCTATGCAGTTCCCAAGATGACAGATGGTCATGGTTGGGAAGCCAAACTCATAGGATAGGTGCCTATACTAGGGCGTGTACTTGAAATGTTAGGATTGATTATCCGCATACTGAGTATAGTGAATTCAGGATTGTTCCTGACGGATGTATCAAATATTGTGGTGAAAGTGTACCACCTCTACAGAGTGTCAAACTATTCGGATAGCCGCGTCTGCGGTTATGGGTAGTTGGAGTGGCCATATTGTTCCGTTGTCAGATGTTTTTAAAATGACTTTTGAAATGAATCATGACTTTGACTTGACCACAACAGGGTTGTGAAAATGAAAGCTAAGTTCCCACTTAGGTGTTATAAAACTTTAAACTAGCTTTCTTTGCTTCTGAACTCAGTTAAGGTAAATCTGGCTTTTTGCAAAACAACCTAGAGCGTAGTATTTCCTACTTAGAACCACTTCACTTGTTAGTCTTAGTTTGCGAGTACTTAAAGAGTACTCATGGCTTTGTCCCTGGCTATTCCCGTGGCCAGACTATGAAGAGGACAATCAGGAGGATGGACCGCAGGAAGGTTATGACAACTAGGATCATCTCCCATCGTCAGCATTGCATGTGACCTTGAAGATGGAGCTTCCCCACGCCATCGTTATTATATTATTCCGCTGCTTTGATTGTACTAAGACTGGATCATGTGATCCTTTATTTGTTGTAAGACCTTATGTATGATTTGTAATGGATGATGTACCATGATATCCAATCTGTTATGTCTCGCAAAAAATGGTAATCCTGGGATTGTGATGTATAGCATAACAGGCATCTGGGATTAAAAATCCGGGTGTTGACATAGCATCTAATAACTATATGATTTTGGCTAAGTGTAGTTTAGACTGGCTTTGCTCAAAATAAGGTTTTGTCTTATCAGTTGAAAACACTAAGTTTTTGTTTGACTAAAACATCCAAGGAACCACCAATATGATTTTTTTTGAATTTTTTCTACTGCAGGGGAGTCCCCCACAGTCCTTTATTTATCAAAAACAGTCGAGAGTTTACTTACGCACATATGTACATAAAAAGAAGAAAACAAATCTAGGACAGATTGTCAAGCCATAATGACAGTAAATCCTTATGTCTATCCTTTAGCCTATGAAGAAGCATAGTAATATCATAGACAAAACCGGCCTTCCATCCTCTGAAAGTCGGTTTTGTATTCTTGAAAACCCAATCATTCCTTTGCTTCCAGATATTCCAACATGCCATGATTGTAACCTCTAAGAAGCAGGGCCCTTTGAAAGATTTAGAGGCTCGATAAAAACTTTCTCTATGGGATACATCTGTCCATTGTATCTGAATATAATTCCACACTCTAGTGCTAAAGTTGCACTGGAAGAAAAGATGTTTCCGGTCCTCAATGACTCCAATAGGACAAAGCACACAACCATGATTTCCAGTTACCTTCCAGTTCCTTCTAAGCAGCATGTCCTTTGTATTCAATCTATCATGGAACAGAAGCCAGTCAAAGAACCTATGTTTGTACATGCTTTTGCATCCCCATATACTCTTTGAAATTAAGTCAGTGGGCACATTGAGAAACAATTTTTATAGAATAACCGAGACTTATAACCCTCATTACTAAAGTTACAGATCCACTTGTCCTCCTCCTGAGATAAGCATATTGAGCTAAAGAATTCTTGCAGTTTATCATATTCCTAAAATGCCTCAATTGATAAAGGCAGATGAAAAGCATCATGCAGATTGCTCAATGTATCCATATCTCTGACAGAAAACATCTTGTCTCTTGCAAAAGAGTATAACCTTGGGAATTTGTAAGCAAGTAGTTCTGTATGCCAAAGAACATTCTAGACCAAAATGGTAAATCCAGACCCCACAGTGCATTTGGAAATGGATCTCCATTCATCAACGAGCTGTATAATCCCTCTCCACCAAAAGGAGCCACAAACAGTAACAGCATGGGGGACAGACTCATGATAATATGAATCTCTGACCAATCTAACCCAGGACAAGTCAGCATTATTATAAAATTTATCCAAATGCTTAATCAAAAGTGCTCTATTCTGAATCTTAAGATCAATGATTCCAAGTCCTCCTTTTTCTTTAGGCTTACAAATCATAGGCCATGCAGCCAAAGTGTTAATTTTCTCCTGGTTCTTTGTTTTCCTCCAAAGGCATCTCCTTCTTGCCTTATCCATAATATCAATGACCCCTTGAGGAATTTGCAATGTGCACATAATATAAGTGGGCAGTGAAGATATCACAGAGTTTACCAAAATAAGGTTGTACCCATAAGAAAGAAAAGACATTGTTGCATTTAACCTTCTCTCAACCCTGTCAATCAAAGGTGTGAAATCCTTGATTGTGGGTTTAGTTTTCCCCATTGGTAAACCACCAATAAACATTGGTGAACCTTTACCCTTGTTCAACCTCAAGTTTTAACTTAGAGAAATTGGGATGAGGAGATCCTTGATTGCTTCAATGTCTTTGATGCTCAAATTGTCCGTTGTCGGGGACACGGCTAAGTACTTAGGTTTTACCCTCTCGAGAGGTGGTGCACTTTCCCCACAAGATTTGACATGCATCGAGACAAGACTTTTCAGAAGCTTTCCCTTAGACGACCATGTACGCGTTCCATCCTATCAAACCCTACCACCAACTGTCCATCTGGCTAATTTCTTGCAACCTAGTTGGTCAAGGCCGAGCCCATATGCCATGTGGTTGCACTAGAAGCTTCTCAACACTAAATATCTCAAATCCCTTTGTTCCTGGGTGGCAATCCACAAGTGTGATACACAAGGTAAACCCTAGACATGGGCCTTGTGTAACCACTCAACATAAACCAACCAAACCATTCCACCCAGGTGATTCATTTACATAGTTGTTTTATTAATCAAAAACACAAGTCATAGACTTAGAAATATTTCATAGCATGAATAATCCACCATTGTTTTCTACTATCTAGGCTAATCATACTAGTATGACAAGTTTCTTAACTTAAGGAAAATCTACTAAGACAACATCTACTAGGATTTCCCAAGGCATAGCATAATAAATACTTAGAAAATTTCAAGTGCAACTCCTACTCAAAATATTACTAGTGCATAGATAAAATAGTAGGACAAAATATATGGAGCATCACTTTCCTTGGTAGCTAGGGGAGTAGCAACAGTCCTCACAATCACAATCACCACAATCACCAAAATCTACACATAAAATCATAACTCCATATTCACATTTCAATATTCAAACGAAAATACATATGAATGCATGCAAATGCAATGGAATGATTTTCTACACTAAATAATTCAAACTAAACAGTATTGAACACAAAGTAAACTTTCTAAAGTATAAACAAACTCAAATTTAATTTAAAACAATTTTCCAAATAATTTGTATATGCAAAATAGGCCTACAAATGCTTCTGGAAATAATCCTATTTTCCCAGAAGCAAATGGCCAATTCAAGGCCATAGGTGTGTAGGGCTTAATTTTCTGAATCCATTGATATATTATTTGCAATTTTTGGGCAAACATAACAAAAGATATGAATTTTACAAGTTAATTCATCTAATAGATTCAAAAACAGATTTTAAAACAAAAGTCCAGTCACGCGGCGTGTTCCTATTGGCCCGTACCGCTTCGCTCAGGATTGCGCTTCTGCTCCGTTGGATCAAGTTAGATCTAACACGCCAGATCTAAACATACCGGTTTAGTAAGTGACCTAATCTACACCGCAGGATACAGATCTAACACACCAGATCTAAATGACCAAAACCTAGCGGCGCTGATGGCTACTGCGGCGGCAACGACGGCACTGCCAGCGACGTACTGGAGGCGCTAGGGGTTAAAAGGGGGATGTGAGGGTGGTTACCGAAGCGCAGAGTTGCGGTGAAGCTCAACGTGTAGCGGGCGTGGATAGGGGCGCACGGGCACGATGGCTATTCCTCGCCGGATTTCTGCAGAGCGTCGGGTGTGCACGGTGGTTGATGGTGACGGTGCTACAAAGAAATAAAGGACAAACAAAATACGCCATTAGATGCGTGCGAGGATGGTGATCGCGATAGCATCAACCAGAGGAAGAGGGGTGGGCAAAGCTCACCGGAATTGATCACCGGAGACGAGTTCACCGTCGGGTTCGCGCAGTCGAAGACGGAAGCGACGCTTTGGAGCACAAGAAGACAAATGACAAGCGTCACAAGAAGCACAAGAAGCAGGCGAGCTCAATCGTTTGAGCCAGAAGCAAGGGGGCACACGGGGCTCACTGTAATCACTCGCCAGAGTTCGTCGAGCAGCGAAGGTGCGAGAGGAAATTGAGGTAGCCTAGCGGCGCTCTGGTGGTTCTTAGTGGGGGAAAATGGAGCTGGTGCCGAGGGCATTAAGTAGCCAGGGCAAAGGAGAGGATTACAATGGAATTCAACGGCAATCAATGCACTTTGATTCGGAGGAAACGGCCGCGACGGAGCTGGTATCGCGCGAGATTTGGGGACGAAGGGGTGAGGTGGAAGTGGGGTCGTGCTGTCAGCGAGTGGGTGCGGTGCGGGCGCGTGAGAAAAGAGAGAGGGGGAATGGGGAACCCGGGTGGGCTGGATGGGCCGCAAGTGGGGCTAGGCTAGATAGGCAGCGCTCGTTTTTATTTTTCTTTCACCTTTTCATTTTCTGATTTGATTTCCAGGAATGGTTTTGAAACCCTAATTCAAATCTGTTTGAATTAAAATCTTCACCAAGTTTTTGTAATGTGATCCTAGCATTCAATAGTGTGTAAAACACATCTAACCACTCAAAAACACTTTGGTCTTTTGAAAATAAAAATAAAACCATGCCTCATATGTATATAATGAAAAGGGCATAAATATGGTTTTATTTGGTTTCAAACTTTGAATTTTTCTATGCAAGCTCTAAATGCTATGCTGATATGAATGCAATGCATGATTTTTCATTTGATGAAATTTGGGATGTTACAAATCTAACCCCCTTAAGATGAATCTCGCCCTCGAGATTCGGATTGGCTAGCAAATAGGTGAGGGTGATCTTTCCGAAGGTCATCTTCTCTTTCCCAAGTTGATTTTTCTTCGGTATGATGATTCCATTGTACTTTGTAGAATTTGATAGTCTTAGTACGAGTAACTCTTTCTGCAGTCTCAAGAATCTTGATAGGTTTCTCCTCATAAGTAAGATCACTCTCCAACTGGACCTCTTCCAAAGGTATAGTGTCCTTCAATGACGTTTCTTTCATCTCCGGATGCCACTTCTTCAACTGACTCACATGAACCACATTGTGAACAGGAGACAGTGATTCTGGCAATTCTATCTCATAAGCCACTTTTCCTTTGCGACTCAAAATTTTAAATGGTCCAACATATCTTGGTGCCAATTTTCCTTTGAATCCAAACCTCTTCACACCACGGAGTGGTGAGACTCTAAGATAAGCTCTATCACCTACCTCATAGGTGACTTACCTTCGTTTTGGGTCCGCATAACTCTTTTGTTCGGACTGGGCTATCTTCAATCTGTCCTTTATCAATTTGACTTTCTCTTCAGCTTCCTTGATCAGTTCTGGTCCGAACAAATTTCTTTCTCCTACTCCACTCCATAGTAATGGCGTAGTACACTTCATTCCATAAAGATATTCAAACGGATCCATCTCTATGCTTTCTTGATAGCTGTTATTGTAAGAGAATTCTGCGTAAGGCAGACTTTCATCCCGACTAGCACCATAGTCCAATGCACAAGCTCTCAACATATCTTCTATAATCTGATTGGTCCTTTCAGTTTGTCCATCCGTCTGAGGTTGAAAAGCCGTGCTGAAAAATAACCTTGTTCCTAATGATTCATGCAGTTCGCCAAAAATGCGAAGTGAACTGAGTTCCTCTATCAGACACAATACTCTTAGGTACTCCATGCAGACATACAATCATGTTCATATAGATCTTAGCCAATTTAGCACTTGTATAGGTAGTCTTCACGGGTATGAAATGATCCACTTTAGTTAGGCAATCCACAACCACCCATATAGAGTCATATCCGGACCTAGTCCTTGGCAATCCGGTGATAAAATCCATACCAATATTATCCCACTTCCAATCAGGTATAGGTAGTGGTTGCAATAACTCTGCAGGTTTCTAATGTTACACTTTCACTGGACTACACACATCACACAAGGCAATATGTTGTGGCATCCCGCAAAAACCACTACTAGAAAATCGTTGTGTTTTTGTGCATTGCATCATCATGACCGCATGCTCATGTCATCATGCCACATTGCATTTGAGCATCGTCATGTCATCCTGCATTCGTTTGCATAAAACTATCTTCGAAAAATCTATTTCTGTCTTCTGAACGCCCCGTCTTTATTCAAACACAAAACCCGGGCTTGTCCGGATTATTTTGTTTCGTCTACCAACGGTTTTCAAAAGCCCCATTTTAAATATTAAAATATTTATTTTATTTTTAGGGGCAGCCGTACCGGGCCGATCCGACCCAGTCGGCCACCCCCAGTACAAAACCGGTCTACCTAAACCCTTTTCCTACCCCAACCTAATCTACCCACCCTTCCTCCACCTCATCCCATCCAACCGGTGCTCGCCACCTCAGCTATCCTCCCTCCACCCACCAACCACCATCTGCCACCTCTCCCCACCCCACCAGCACCCACCGCCGCCACCCTGGCACCCCTCCACCTCACTCCCGCCCACCCCCTGGACATCGATCCCTAGGCCCCGTCTCGCCCCATCGCCACCTACCGTGTGTGGGCCCCACCCGCCACACGCGCCGCCCCACCTCGGCTCCCTCCCCGAGCCCCCCACACCACATCTCCCTCTCCCCTCCCGTGCTTCCGCCGCCGCCTTCGGTGGTCCTCCTCGTCTGCCCCGGCCAACCTCGCCCCAGGCTCGCCCAGGTCGCTCCCCCTCGCGCCGCCGGTCTTCCCCTCTGGCCGTGGCGCCGCCATGCCGCCCCGTCGCCTTGCCTCCGGTCTAGCTCTGCCGCGAGCGCTGCCGCGTCGGCCCCTCCGGCGATCCCGCTTCACTCTCCTCGCCTACATCGGCTCCGGCCGCCTCCACCCCATCCCCGGCACCCCCGGGTCAAGCTCCGCCCCCCTAGACCGATCCCCACCGCCAGTCGTCGCTCGCCACCACTCCGTCGGCCCCGAGCCTGCGACCGCCTCTCTTTGTTTCTGCTGCCATCCCTCGTGATGTGTCCCCGTAGACCAACGACAGGTTAAGTATTTCCTACGTCAAGATCTATGATGCTTGGACAGAAACACGAGTACCCGGTGTCTCTTCAAGTTTGCCAGCGACCCGAAGACCTTTGACGCGGAACGCCAAGTTTTCCGTCATGACGCCATGACCTTCGTCACCGAACCTGAAGACCGGAGATGCGACAAGATCGTCTCGCGGACGCCAAGTCCTTCGGCCCGGAACACCGACGACCTGACCAAGATCCGAAGACCGAACCCTGGCGCGCCAAGTTCTTCGACCCCGAGGACCGGTCCACAGATGCGACAAGTACTTCTTCCCAGATCCGATGCCCGAGAACCCGGACGCCAAGGTCGTCGACACGGATACGCCAAGTACTTCCTCGAGGACACCAAGTTCTTCACCCCGAACACCAAGACCGACCGCTACGCGGACCCGGCAAGATCTTCGTGACGACAAGAGCGACACCGACCAGGGCGAACCCGATGATCCTCTGACGCCAAACCAAGTCCTTCTTCACGGAACGCCAATATCTACTCTGTTATCCGAGAACGATCCCGCCTAGACCGAACCCCAGATCCGGACCCTGAGACCCAACCCCGAACCCCGCGGAGCCCAAGTTCGTCGAACCCTAATGTGATTCCCTATCCGAGACCCCCCATTATTTTTATAATATGACATTATCAACTGCCGCATATTAAATTGTTCATGCATGCATACCTGTCTGTGGTTTGGGGGCATTATGCCGATTCACCTCATAATTAAATATGGAGTGTTTATGCGGGATACTTTTGTCTTATTCCGGACTCCATTTAAATTGGTATAGCGAACCGATGCCATGTTTAGCCTTGTTAATACAACATTTAAATTGCAGGGGTTCTAATAACTTGAACCGTTTAATTAATTGTCGGAACCCGGTTCCGCTTAATATTGCCTAATTGCACCGCATCTGCATCATATCATAATCATGTCGGATCTTCTGTCGTCGTATTAAATAGTGCATTCGGTGTTTTCTTCTAGTGCTTTGCTTCTTCACGGATTAGGCCGATGAGTTGATGCGAGTATCGACCCGATCTTCGGATGAACCTCCGGCAATGTTTTCAGGCAAGCACCTCCCCCTTTCTACCTATCTTACTTTTATAGTATTTATTCCCTCCTGTTGATCTATTGCTAGCTGTGTTGCGATGCTCTAGTTTTCGTGCCCGTGATATCCCTTGCAGCCTTATATTGCCTTGGACACATCCTATTACCTGTTGTTTGGTAGATAGTTGGACTTGCACGTCGTAGTCGCTTACTCAAGTGATGTTGCGTGTCATCAAGTACCACAGTTGTTGGAGTATTGCCGCATGTTTAATGTTGGAGATGATCATGGCATTAATTACTGTTTAATAACTAAAATTGAAAGTAGGTGAATGCAGAGGCACCGGTGGGTAATAGACAATATTTGGATTTTAACCGCTCACTGGTGTCCCGTAGGACCCCGAGTTCTTGATACCTGTTCCGAGATCGAGCGCGCTAACCACAGGTGGGGTGTGTGGGCACCCCCATCGATTAGTACCTGATTTCAAAGTATTGTACTGGGGGCCACAAAGTAGTTTGGAGCTTTATTACTATCCTGTACTTATGCCATGCTTTACTGCTTTATTTAAGATTGTGCGTGGAGCACCTGTACTGTTTAGGATTGCGGAGTGTTTTTGCGGTATCGACAAGCCCAGTCACACTTTCGGGTTCCCAGTCGTTTACAGCCACTGACGCAAACCCTGGGTCCGTTCCGGAGCCGGCCAACTTCGTTGCGGGTAGATTAGTGGGGTGGCCCCCATGTACTTGCTTTGGGTCTGGGAAACGTCATGACTTAGGCCCCGCCGACATACCGATGGGTGTATGTTAACTGATCTGGCAAAAAGGGTCGAAGTGCGTGTGGATACTTTGGTGCACCCCTGCAGGGTTAAATCTTTTCGAAAAGCCGTGTCCGCGGTTATGGACGACTTGGAGCACAGTTCTCGATCATAGAAAACTATAACTAAAGTTTACTGTTATGAATTGACTTGTATCCGATATGACTAGTAAACAGCTCCACTACCACGGAATGGCTAAATAAAAGTACCAACAACTGCTGGGTTTGGGAGATCTCATGCTAATCGTATCTGACTAGTAAGTGTTGCAACTACAACGGAATGGTTAACTAAAAGTGCCCACTGCTTATTATGTCAGGATGACTCATGCTATCTATATTTGACTAGTAATTGCCGCAACTATAACGGAATGAATAAAACTGCCAACTGTGTGAGTACCTCGGTTGACTTCCTCGTTGGTCTCGAGGGGGAAAAACCAGGATGGGTATGTTTGGTGGTAGAATCAGGTTGGTTCCGAATAGGCCTTTCTTATCCCTCTCTGATAGCCGACCGTTATCTCGAGTCTCTATAGGTTGTTTAGTGCATGCCGCGCTGCCGCTCAGTCCACCATACCTATGTAGGCGAGGACCGCCGAATTCTAGTCTCGCCGTGTACTGGCCTCAGTACTGACCGCTCTCTCTTTTTCCTTTGCCCTTTGTCGGCACCCCTTTTGTTTAAGCAGGTTTTGAGATCGACGTCATTAGCAGGGTTACCCTTCCGGCTTGGCCTGGGCAGGGTTATGGACGCCATTGGTTATTCTTCAGGGCTCTTAGCTCAATTTGCATCTTGTCCGTACTCGGACGCTGTATTGTTTTCAAGGTGATTTGGATCTTTGTACTGTAAATCTGTATTCTTGACTCTTTGAGTCGCTGTTGTATATATATGTTTTGTGGGTTCCGTCGAGGACTAATGTGTAATGATATTACTTCGTTTTCCACCCGCACGCAAGTGCCTGGTGGGCACCTTTGAATCGTTTCTATGCGGGTTTGGCGGGAAGCGCTGAAACTTGCATAGGGCCGATTCTGAGGGTGTTACAGAGTGGTATCAGAGCCCAGCAGTTGCGATACCCCACAAGTCCAGCCTGTAGGATAACCTAGCTAACGGCCGAAGTAGAGTGTCAAAAATATTTTTGAAAAATCGGTTGGATAGTTCTAATTAGGTCTGATTTTACTCCTTACCCCTCTACTGCTCTCCTCTCACCTCTGCGTGTTTTGAATCCGCTCTCTTCTCTCTCTTCGAGTCCAGGATTTCTCGTGGTTGGGTTCCATCGTACCTTCAGGGTTTCGCTTCCTCCTTTGGTAACGGTGTTGCAACATTTGGTCTTCGTGCTATTCGAGGAATCCTCCGTCTGGTGGACTTCTCTTTGTTCCTTCTCGTGCCTTCCGGTGTTTTACGACGCGACGACATCATCTACGCCAGATCCGATGCAGAGTCTGCATCACTCCTTTGTTTCTGAACCTCGATTGTCGAGATCTTCAGTCTGATTCCGAGAATGGTTGCACACTTTTCTACTGATTGTACAGAGTAATAGTTTGGGTGCGTGATGGATTGGCCCCCATGCCGACTACTCACTCTATTCGCTTGTGTACACTGAAGTGGATGAGAATGCATCGATTCTCTCTTTCTATCGAAGTTAGAGGTGGATTGATTGGTTGATACCTCTACCGTCGCCTTTGTTTCCCGGAGTGTTCTATCGACGATCACGGATAACGACCTCTTATTAGTGGTGTCGCGAAGATCTACACGAAGCAAGAAGATGCATATCACCGACCTTCTTTCCGGTACCATGAGGCGGATCTCGAGGGCGAGATCCATTGTTAGTGGTGTCGAATTGTGGCATCCCGCAAAAACCACTACTAGAAAATCGCTGTGTTTTTGTGCATTGCATCATCATGACCGCATGCTCATGTCATCATGCCACATTGCATTTGAGCATCGTCATGTCATCTTGCATTCGTTTGCATAAAACTATCTTCGAAAAATCTATTTCTGTCTTCTGAACGCCCCGTCTTTATTCAAACACAAAACCCGGGCTTGTCCGGATTATTTTGTTTTGTCTACCAACGGTTTTCAAAAGCCCCATTTTAAATATTAAAATAATTATTTTATTTTTAGGGGCAGCCGTACCGGGCCGATCCGACCCAGTCGGCCACCCCCAGTACAAAACCGGTCTACCTAAACCCTTTTCCTACCCCAACCTAATCTACCCACCCTTCCTCCACCTCATCCCATCCAATCGGTGCTCGCCACCTCAGCTATCCTCCCTCCACCCACCAACCACCATCTGCCACCTCGCCCCACCCCACCAGCACCCACCGCCGCCACCCTGGCACCCCTCCACCTCACTCCCGCCCACCCCCTGGACATCGATCCCTAGGCCCCGTCTCGCCCCATCGCCACCTACCGTGTGTGGGCCCCACCCGCCACACGCGCCGCCCCACCTCGGCTCCCTCCCTGAGCCCCCCACACCACGTCTCCCTCTCCCCTCCCGTGCTTCCGCCGCCGCCTTTGGCGGTCCTCCTCGTCTGCCCTGGCCAACCTCGCCCTAGGCTCGCCCAGGTCGCTCCCCCTCGCGCCGCCGGTCTTCCCCTCTGGCTGTGGCGCCGCCATGCCGCCCCGTCGCCTTGCCTCCGGTCTAGCTCTGCCGCGAGCGCTGCCGCGTCGGCCCCTCCGGCGAGCCCGCTTCACTCTCCTCACCTACATCAGCTCCGGCCGCCTCCACCCCATCCCCGGCACCCCCGGGTCAAGCGCCGCCCCCCTGGACCGATCCCCACTGCCAGTCGTCGCTCGCCACCACTCCGTCGGCCCCGAGCCTGCGACCGCCTCTCTTTGTTTCTGCTGCCATCCCTCGTGATGTGTCCCCGTAGACCAACGACAGGTTAAGTATTTCCTACGTCAAGATCTATGATGCTTGGACAGAAACACGAGTACCCGGTGTCTCTTCAAGTTTGCCAGCGACCCGAAGACCTTTGACGCGGAACGCCAAGTTTTCTGTCATGACGCCATGACCTTCGTCACCGAACCTAAAGACCGCGGATGCAACAAGATCGTCTCGCAGACGCCAAGTCCTTCGGCCCGGAACACCGACGACCTGACCAAGATCCGAAGACCGAACCCTGGCGCGCCAAGTTCTTCGACCCCGAGGACCGGTCCACAGATGCGACAAGTACTTCTTCCCGGATCCGATGCCCGAGAACCCGGACGCCAAGGTCGTCGACACGGATACGCCAAGTACTTCCTCGAGGACGCCAAGTTCTTCACCCCGAACGCCAAGACCGACCGCTACGCGGACTCGGCAAGATCTTCGTGACGACAAGAGCGACACCGACCAGGGCGAACCCGATGATCCTCTGATGCCAAACCAAGTCCTTCTTCACGGAACACCAAGATCTACTCCGTTATCCGAGAACGATCCCGCCGAGACCGAACCCCAGATCCGGACCCTGAGACCCAACCCCGAACCCCGCGGAGCCCAAGTTCGTCGAACCCTAATGTGATTCCCTATCCGAGACCCCCCATTATTTTTATAATATGACATTATCAACTGCCGCATATTAAATTGTTCATGCATGCATACCTGTCTGTGGTTTGGGGGCATTATGCCGATTCACCTCATAATTAAATATGGAGTGTTTATGCGGGATACTTTTGTCTTATTCCGGACTCCATTTAAATTGGTATAGCGAACCGATGCCATGTTTAGCCTTGTTAATACAACATTTAAATTGCAGGGGTTCTAATAACTTGAACCGTTTAATTAATTGTCGGGACCCGGTTCCGCTTAATATTGCCTAATTGCACCGCATCTGCATCATATCATAATCATGTCGGATCTTCTGTCGTCGTATTAAATAGTGCATTCGGTGTTTTCTTCTAGTGCTTTGCTTCTTCACGGATTAGGCCGATGAGTTGATGCGAGTATCGACCCGATCTTCGGATGAACCTCCGGCAATGTTTTCAGGCGAGCACCTCCCCCTTTCTACCTATCTTACTTTTATAGTATTTATTCCCTCCTGTTGATCTATTGCTAGCTGTGTTGCGATGCTCTAGTTTTCGTGCCCGTGATATCCCTTGCAGCCTTATATTGCCTTGGACACATCCTATTACCTGTTGTTTGGTAGATAGTTGGACTTGCACGTCGTAGTCGCTTACTCAAGT
Organism: Avena sativa; assembly: GCA_916181665.1. NCBI lineage: Eukaryota > Viridiplantae > Streptophyta > Magnoliopsida > Poales > Poaceae > Avena > Avena sativa. Next base: position 491,291,762 of record OV702294.1, on the reverse strand, counting down.
GCTGTTGCGTGTCATCAAGTACCACAGTTGTTGGAGTATTGCCGCATGTTTAATGTTGGAGATGATCATGGCTTTAATTACTGTTTAATAACTAAAATTGAAAGTAGGTGAATGCAGAGGCACCGGTGGGTAATAGACAATATTTGGATTTTAACCGCTCACTGGTGTCCCGTAGGACCCCGAGTTCTTGACACCTGTTCCGAGAATGAGTGCGCTAACCACAGGTGGGGTGTGTGGGCACCCCCATCGATTAGTACCTGATTTCAAAGTATTGTACTGGGGGCCACAAAGTAGTTTGGAGCTTTATTACTATCCTGTACTTATGCCATGCTTTACTGCTTTATTTAAGATTGTGCGTGGAGCACCTGTACTGTTTAGGATTGCGGAGTGTTTTCGCGGTATCCACAAGCCCAGTCACACTTTCGGGTTCCCAGTCGTTTATAGCCACTGACGCAAACCCTGGGTCCATTCCGGAGCCGGCCAACTTCGTTGCGGGTAGCTTAGTGGGGTGGCCCCCATGTACTTGCTTTGGGTCTGGGAAACGTCATGACTTAGGCCTCGCCGACATACCGATGGGTGTATGTTAACTGATCTGGCAAAAAGGGTCGAAGTGCGTGTGGATACTTTGGTGCACCCCTGCAGGGTTAAATCTTTTCGAAAAGCCGTGTCCGCGGTTATGGACGACTTGGAGCACAGTTCTCGATCATAGACAACTATAACTAAAGTTTACTGTTATGAATTGACTTGTATCCGATATGACTAGTAAACAGCTCCACTACCACGGAATGGCTAAATAAAAGTACCAACAACTGCTGGGTTTGGGAGATCTCATGCTAATCGTATCTGACTAGTAAGTGTTGCAACTACAACGGAATGGTTAACTAAAAGTGCCCACTGCTTATTATGTCAGGATGACTCATGCTATCTATATTTGACTAGTAATTGCCGCAACTATAACGGAATGAATAAAACTACCAACTGTGTGAGTTCCTCGGTTGACTTCCTCGTTGGTCTCGAGGGGGAAAAACCAGGATGGGTATGTTTGGTGGTAGAATCAGGTTGGTTCTGAATAGGCCTTTCTTATCCCTCTCTGATAGCCGACCATTATCTCGAGTCTCTATAGGTTGTTTGGTGCATGCCGTGCTGCCGCTCAGTACACCATACCTATGTAGGCGAGGACCGCCGAATTCTAGTCTCGCCGTGTACTGGCCTCAGTACTGACCGCTCTCTCTTTTTCCTTTGCCCTTTGTCGGCACCCCTTTTGTTTAAGCAGGTTTTGAGATCGACGTCGTTAGCAGGGTTACCCTTCCGGCTTGGCCTGGGCAGGGTTATGGACGCCATTGGTTATTCTTCAGGGCTCTTAGCTCAATTTGCATCTTGTCCGTACTCGGACGATGTATTGTTTTCAAGGTGATTTGGATCTTTGTACTGTAAATCTGTATTCTTGACTCTTTGAGTCGTTGTTGTATATATATGTTTTGTGGGTTCCGTCGAGGACTATTGTGTAATGATATTACTTCGTTTTCCACCCGCACGCAAGTGCCTGGTGGGCACCTTTGAATCGTTTCTATGCGGGTTTGGCGGAAGCACTGAAACTTGCATAGGGCCGATTCTGAGGGTGTTACATATGTTCTGCAATATCTTTCTTGAGATTGTTCCACCAAAATCTTTCCTTCACATCCATGGACATCTTGGTGTTACCTGGATGAATAGAATATGGTGAATTGTGTGCTTCTTGCAGAATCAATTTCCGAAGCTCCGGATCTTGCGGAATACAGATACATTTTCCATACCATAAAGTTCCGTGTTCATCTTCATGGAATCCTTTAGCCTTCCCTTTACTAATTTTACTCTTAATCTCCTCTATTTCCTTGTCCAACTTTTTGGCTTCTTTGATCTTGTCCAACAATGTTGGTTGAACTTCCATAGACATGAGATATCCTTGAGGCACTATCTCAAATCTTAGATCTTTGAATTGGGCACACAGATCATCTGGCAATTCTCCTTTAGTAAGGCCATTCACATAAACCTTACGACTTAAAGCATCCGCTACAACATTTGCTTTACCAGGATGGTATTTAGAACTCAAGTCATAGTCCTTGATGATCTCTAGCCACCTTCTTTGTCTCATATTGAGTTCCTTTTGGGTGAAAATATATTTCAAACTCTTGTGATCCGTGAACACTTCACAACGCTTTCCCAAAAGATAGTGTCTCCATGTTTTGACTGCATGGACAACAGAGGCTAACTCTAAATCATGAGTAGGCTAATTCACTTCATGAGTTTTGAGTTGTCTCAGGGCATAAGCCACAACTTTTCCTTCTTGCATCAAAACTCCACCCAATCCTTGGTGAGATGCATCACAATAGACTTGAAACTCCTTCTCCAAATCTGGTAGACATAAGACTAGTGCTGACACTAGTCTCTTCTTCAATTCTTAGAAACTGATTTCACATCCTCCAGTCCAATCAAACTTATTTTCTTTCTTAAGTAACTCCGTCATTGGCTTAGCTACTTTTGAGAAATTCTCAATGAACTTTCTATAGTATCCTTCCAAGCCTATGAAACTATGAACTTCCATAACTGACTTGGGAGATTCCCACTCAGTTACAGCCGACACCTTTGTGGGATCGACAGTTATACCATCTCCCGACACAATATATCCGAGAAATCAAACTTCACTCAACCAAAATTCACACTTACTGAACTTGGCATACAAGTTATGCTCCCTGAGTTTCTCAAGAATCAAACGCAAATGTTCCTCATGCTCTTCTTTGCTCTTGGAATAGATCAATATGTCATCAATGAATACGACAACAAACTTGCCAAGAAACTCCATGAACACCTTGTTCATCATGTTCATGAAATATGCTGGTGCATTTGTTAGTCCAAATGGCATCACGGTATACTCATACAATCCATACATAGTGGTGAATGCAGTCTTAGGTATGTCTTGCTCTCTAATATTTAGCTAAAAGCCTGATCGGAGATCAATCTTTGAGAACACACAGGCTCCTTCTAGCTGATCAAATAGATCATTGATTCTAGGCAAAGGGTACTTGTTATTTATATTCACCTCATTGAGTGAACGATAATCTATACATAGCCTTTGACTTCTATCCTTCTTCTCAACAAATAGAACTGGTGCACCCCAAGACGAAGAACTTGGTTGAATAAATCCTTTCTGCAACTATTCTCCAAATTGTTTCTTGAGTTCTTTCAACTCATCAACTGACATCTTGTAGGGTCTCTTTGCTATTGGTCCAGATCCTGGCAGTAAGTCAATCAAAAACTCCACATCTCTATCTGGTGGCATTCCTGGCAATTCCTCCGGAAACACATCTGGATATTCCTTCACAACTGGTACACTGTCTATGCTAACCCCCTTAAAAGAATTTATCTTACTCCCTTTAGATTCAAAGTTAGTCTTGAACCTAATCCGTTTCTTATCTAGGGTTGTGAGTGTAACAGTACGAATGGCACAATCTAATACTCCTTCATACTTAGTCATCCAATCCATGCCCAAAATTACATCCAATCCGTGGAATCTAGGATTATCAGACTAACTGGAAACTTATACTTTCCAAATTCTATCACTAGATCATGACATCCAAAATTTACTATCATCTATCCACCTAGAGAGCTTATTTTAATAGGACATCCAATAGTTTCAGTTGGAAGTCCATTTTTATCAACAAATTCTCTTGATATGAATGAATGCGATGCGCCGGTATAAAAAGAACAAGTGCTGGAAAAGAATTAATCTTGAACTTACCAGCCACAACATTAGATTCCTCATAGATTTCCTCCACATTAATGTGGTTCACTTGACCCTTCTGAAAAGGGTTTGGCTTGTTGGCTCCAACAGCCTTCTTTTCTGGGCATTCATTTGCATAGTGCCCAGTTTTCTTGCACTTGAAGCATTCAACATGACTGATGTCTCTCTTAGCAGGCTGACTTCCATTGCCATTCCCACTGTGATGACTCTTGTGTCCACTCTTGTGGTTCTTACATCTATCATTGTCATGGCTACGGTGATGCTTGTTATCATGGTGTCGGTTACTGTTATGATGGATGTTATACTTCCCGTGTTTGTGGGATCCAGAACCTCCACTATTATCACCATGGGAACACTTGTGTGACGATCCAGAACTATGCTTATCGAAGTGATGCTTCCTCTTCCTATTCTCCGCCTGTTTCATCTTGCTTTCCAAGATGGTGGCTTTGTCACATAGTGATTGATAAGTTGGGACATATGCAACAGATAGCTGCATGCACATCTCATCATTCAGCCCTTCAAGGAATTTTTCCTTCCTCTTAGCATCTGTGTCAACATCATCCGGTGCATAGCGTGCCAGATTGTTGAATTCCTCAATATATTCTGCCACACTGAAGTGACGTTGCTTAAGATTGTGTAACTCTTTATTCTTCAAACTCATCACTCCTGATGAGATATGAGCAGTGCGAAATCCATCCTCAAATATTGCCCAAGTCACATCTTCAATAGGAGTGGTGATTTGGAAATTATCCCACCATGTGGTTGCTGGTCCATAAATAAGATGCGCTGCAAATCTGACCTTTTCCTCATCAGTGCAGCCCACAGTGACCAAGTCCTTATTCACAGAGCATAGATAGTCATTGGCTACCATGTGATCAGTGGTTCTCGAGAACTTGGCAGGCCTCAACCTCAAAAACCTTGTAAGCATATCAAAGGCTGGTGGGTTTTTGATTGTTGTTGTTGTTTTTTTTTGTTGTTGTTCTGGTTCTGATTTTGATTCACCATAAACTGGGTCATCATTTGCATCAACTGAGTCTGCGCTGTCATCAGCTGCCGCATCTCATTGCCATTGTTGTTAGTGTTGGGGTTGGCACGACGGGGAGGCATCTATGGTTTCAATAAGGATAAGTAATGAGATATAACCCATAGATGCTAACATGCACAATACATCACATAGCAACAATCACAAATAATCAAGCACAAGATAAACTTAGAGTTTAAACAACGTAAATAACAAGTTTTGGATAAGTAAACATACTAGCAAATCCATCCACATGTTGGATGATCATTGCGACTCGATAAATAAAAGGATGATAGATAAATAGGTAGCCGAGTAGTTAACACTACTCCTCCATGTCGACCTCCTCGTCCACTAGAGTAAGTCCGGCTGTCTCCATGGCTGTCTTGTACTCCTCCATGTTGGTGGTCAAGGAATCAATCTTCGCCCGAAGGGCTCTCTTCCGCGAGCACAGCCTCTCTGTTACTCCCTGCTGAGTATCTAGCTCAAGGTCCTTGAGCTCTATCTCGGTCCTCATCTGTTTGATCTTCTTGTTCCTATCCTGCACTCTCTTCTCTTGATTCTTGAACCTCTTGTTTTGGCTCTCGAACCTAGCCTCCATCTCCTTGATGATCTCGTCCTGCACCGCGAAGGCCTTGTCCTTCTCCCTCAACTGAACCTGTAGCTCGTCATTTCTAAGCATGACGTTGGTCCTATCAGTGTCAAGGTGTCTAATGAGGCTCTCTAGGTCCTGAAGATAGAGACGCACTAGCTCAATAGTCTCTCTAGTAGTGTCGTCATACGCTACAGCCTCTCCCTCCTTGTCACAACACCCAAATGGGTGGAAGTAGAGGCCCCTGAGCTTGGTGGAGTGACGTCCACAAAGGCGTCCAAGTAGCTCCTGCATGACAACGTCGAGTCCCTTCTCCTTGTCATCGTGCATCAACTTGAAGGTAATCTCCTCGGTGGGTGGCTCCGTCTGGCGTCTTGGCTACGAGACTCTAAATCCCCATAGATCCTTCCTCTCGAACTTCGTAAGTTGAAGTCCCTTAATGCTAGGGAGGGGGAGATTGAGCGCACTAGTGATCTCCACAATACGAGAACCAAAACAAGTTCCCTTGTACTCCTCGACGGTGCCGATAACAAAGCTAGGTATCTATTGTATAGGATAGAGAAAATTTAGTAACAACACAAGTAAAGAGGAAAACACAAGGTAGTGAAACAAAATCCAAAAGCATGCATTCAACAATAAAACACACAAGTCATGGCATACAATAACCTATCACACACAGTAAGGTTCAATCATAACTTAGACAAATTTTTGTCATACCACATAGGTTGGTATGATCAAAATTATTAGCGCAGAAAAAACGACAAGTGTGGTGGTCAAACTATTGTAGTACGTTACAATTCTTACTCATATGCTAAGTCTATGATACCTTCCCTTAGTCGTTTTATGGCGGTCTCTAAGTCTTGGGTATACTTCTTCTCCTCTCTAAGGTCATTTTGAGTGTTGAGCATTCTACACTTGAGTCTTTCACCAAGCTCTTTGATAGCATTCCAAGCTGCATTCCTTGCAGATTCAAAGAATGACATATACATTTCAGAGTTGGTGACCATGCAGAATCCCGACTCTTTGTGGTTGTCCTCCTTGTTTTTATACAAGTGGAGTTATACCCACCAATATTATTCTCCTTCATCCATCACTAGGAATCCCTTGTATACGGCCTCACCATGTATTCCCAAGCTAACCATGAGGTTTTTGAGTGCCTTGGGAAACACCGTCTCACATTCTATGGTCATGCTCATGAGTGGTCCCTTCTTGACGGCTTCGTTGATGGCGGCCATCTACAAATAGATATGAGAAAGATTAGGAGAGTTTTACGAGAAGAAAAAGACAAGTGTGGAATTTGTGAAGAGTTGCATTTTTCCTAGTGGTTTCCTTAGTCTAATCCATCTTAGGGTCATAATCCTACAGGCAACATAGAGCTCTGAACCATCTGTAAGACCCCACCTTTTAAAGGTAAAGGCCCCTATGATTACACTGCTATTTCCTGAATCAAAATGCTAGCATCCACAGTTTAAGATGAAGTACACATATACAAAGGTCATTATTACATCGACATTCCAGAGATAACATAGTCTTTACAACTCAATAGCCCAAGGCTAATACATAGAGTTCATAACATAAGGTAAATAACTAGAAGTCTTCATCTTCATGTGCCACAGGCAAACATGCTGAGTGTAGACTCATAACCCTAGTCTCCATTAGAGTAACCTGCAACATCATAAGTTACATCCACAGAGGGTCAATACATTTGGAATTGTATTGGCAAGTGATACCATAGTAGAATAGTAGCATCTAATAACTATATGATTTTGGCCAAGTGTAGTTTAGGCTGGCTTTGCTCAAAATAAGGTTTTGTCTTATTAGTTGAAAACACTATGTTTTTGTTTGAAAAAAACACCCAAGGAACCACCAATAGACATTGGTGAACCTTTACCCTTGTTCAACCTCAAGTTTTAACTTAGAGAAATTGGGATGAGGAGATACTTGATTGCTTCAATGTATCTGATGCTCAAATTGTCTGTTGCCGGGGACACGACTAAGTACTTAGGTTTTACCCTCTCGAGAGGCGGTGCACTTTCCCCACAAGACTCAACATGCATCGAGACAACACTTTTCAGAAGCTTTCCCTTAGACCACCATGGACGCGTTCCATCCTATCAACCCTACCACCAACTGTCCATCTGGCTAAGTTCTTGTAACCTATCATCCCTTTGTTCCTGGGTGGCAATCCACAAGTGTGATACTCAAGGTAAACCATAGACATGGGCCTTGTGTAACCACTCAAAATAAACTAACCAAACCATTCCACCCAGGTGATTCATTTACATAGTTGTTTTATTAATCAAAAACACAAGTCATAGACTTAGCAATGTTTCATAGCATGAATAATCCACCCTTGTTTTCTACTAGCTAGGCTAAGCATACTAGTATGACAAGTTTCTTAACTTAAGGAAAATCTACTAAGACAACATCCACTAGGATTTCCCAAGGCATAGCATAATAAATACTTAGAAAATTTCAAGTGCAACTCCTACTCAAAATATCACTAGTGCATAGATAAAATAGTAGGACAAAATATATGGAGCATCAGTTTCCTTGGTAGCTAGGGGAGTAGCAACAGTCCTCACAATCACAATCACCACAATCACCAAAATCTACACATAAAATCATAACACCATATTCACATTTCAATATTCAAACAAAAATATATATGAATGCATGCAAATGCAATGGAATGTTTTTCTACACTAAACAAGTCAAACCAAACAGTAATGAACACAAAGTAAACTTTCTAAAGTCTAAACAAACTCAAATTTACTTTAAAACAATTTTCCAAATAATTTGTATATGCAAAATAGGCCTACAAATGCTTCTGCAAATAATCCTATTTTCCCAGAAGAAAATTGCCAATTCAACGCCATAGGTTTGTAGGGTTTAATTTTATGAATCCATTGATATATTATTTGCAATTTTTGGACAAACAGAACAAAAGATATAAATTTTACAAGTTAATTCATCTAATAGATTCAAAAACAGATTTTAAAACAAAAGTCCAGACACGCGGCGTGTTCCTATTGGCCCGTACCGCTTCGCTCAGGATCGCGTTTCCGTGCTGTTGGATCAAGTTAGATCTAACACGCCATATCTAAACATACCGGTTTAGTAAGTGATCTAATCTACACCGCAGGATAAAGATCTAATGCACCAGATCTAAATGACCAAAACCTAGTGGCGCTGATGGCTACTGCGGCGAGGGACAGCACTGTCGGCGACGTACTGGTGGTGCTAGGGGGTAAAAGGGGGATGTGAGGGTGCTTACCGAAGCGCAGAGTCGCGGTGAACCTCAACGTGTAGCGAGCGTGGACAGGGGTGCACGGGCACGATGGCTATTCCTCGCCTGAGTTTCGCAGAGCATCGGGTGTGCATGGTGGTTGACGGCGACGATGCTATGAAGCAAATTAGGACAAACAAAATACGTCATTAGATGCGTGCGAGGATGGCGATCATGATAGGATCAACTAGAGGAAGTGGGGTGGACAAAGCTCACCGGAATTGATCGCCGGAGACGAGTTCACCGTCGGGTGCGAGCAGTCGAAGATGGAGGCGACGCTCTGGAGCACAAGAAGTCAAATGACAAGAGTCAGAAGAAGCACAAGAAGCAGGAGAGCAAAATCGTTTTAGCCAGAAGCAAGGGGGAGCATGGGGCTCACCGTAATAACTCGCCGGAGTTCATCGGGCAGTGGAGGTGCGAGAGGAAATTGAGGTAGCCTGGCGGCGCTCTGGTGGTTCTAAGTGGGGGAAAATGGAGCTGGTGACGAGGGTGTTAAGTAGCAAGGGGAGGGAGAGAATTACGCTGGCATTCAACAACAATCAACGCGCTTTGATTCGGAGGAAACGGCCGCGACAGAGCTGGTCTCACGCGAGATTTGGGGACGAAGTGGTGAGGTAGCAGTGGGGCCGTGCTATGAGCGAGCAGGTGTGGCACGGGCGCGTGAGAAAATAGAGAGGGGGAAGGGGGAACCCGGGTGGGCTAGATGGGCCGCAAGTGGGAATGGGCTAGATAGGCAGCGCTCGTTTTTATTTCTTCTTTCACCTTTTTCTTTTCTGATTTGATTTTCAGGAATGGTTTTGAAACCCTAATTCAATTATGTTTAAATTCAAATCTTCACCAAGTTTTTGTACTATGATCCTAGCATTCAATAGTGTGTCAAACACATCTAACCACTCAAAAACACTTTGGTCTTTTGAAAATAAAAATAAAACCATGCCTCATATGTATATAATAAAAAGGGCATAAATATGATTTTATTTGGTTTCAAACTTTGAAATTTTTTATGCAAGCTCTAAATGCTATGTTGATATGAATGCAATACCTGATTTTGCATTTGATGAAATTTGGGATGTTACACGCACGTGGCAATATGACCCACATCTTGGTCATGGTGGATAAACTTACCAAGTGGATAGAGGTGAAGCCTATCAAAAAGTGTGATCGACACACAACCATAACATTCTTAAAGGATATAATCCTAAGATATGGCTTGTGACACCCCCGGGATGAGGGCTAAACAAATCCTAGACCTTCGTCTGAAATAAGCTTAACCTTGAGCTCGAGAATATCCAGTGAAGAATTAGTAACACAGCAGTGACCCTACGACACAAAAATTTATTACAGCAAGCTCATAACTGAGCAGAGAACCAAATTATTACAAGCAGAGGTCACTGACCACAAACATCAAACAACGGAAGGCAAATTATGCTATTAAGTATAGCAAACTTAAAAAATGGCCTAAGAGGCCTGAAGCATAACGATGACGTCCCAGCCCATAGATTCTAGGCTGCCGTCCGGGAACCCCAAGCTACTCGTCGATGTCGATGTAGTACAGAACTCGTCTTCAGGTGAACACTTACTCTGCCAAAAGTGTCAACAAAACAAGGGTGAGTACAGGGTGTACTCCGCAAGACTTATGGATGGTGGAGTTGTTTTGCATAAAGCCATAATAGGGAGAGAAGAAGCTTGTCTAATCAGAGTATTTTAAAAGGGGATAAGAGAGCGACATCTCCGAAATATTGATCATCATCTTTTGATATCCACCGAATCATCATCTCCACCAACTTGGATCACCCCCTCGTACCCATGAGGAAGCATCCTTACGCACACTTTGATCTACCAAATTTTATGATTAAGTTCAAGTTCTCTATGATCATCACGTCCGTTACCAAGTCTTCCATAACTGTGGACACGGCTTTCCGAAAGATTATTACCCTGCAGGGGTGTACAACTTTACCCATACGTACTAACCTTCTCTTAATGCCACTTAAGATTAGCCCTCTTCCTTGGAAGGCCGGCAGAGGGTGGTTAGACACGACTTTTACCTTGCTTTCGCCGAGACCATGAGTCACGCAATAAGTATGGTTCCACCGTAACGGGTCAAATCTTGAAGCCGGTACTTAAAGATGTGAGGTGAGGTTGGTTCACCAGGGGCTCCATCGACCCCAATGTAACATACCACCCTTTTGTGTAATATAAATAAGGACATGTTTGAGCATTTCATGCATGCATTACACTTGCACTTTGGTTTAATCAAGAAAGAACAAATTGAACCCTAAAAACCCTAATAGTTTTCCTCTCTCTTTGAATCAATTCAAATGGTTCCCATATTTTGAAAATTCTCAAATGCATGGAGGTCAAATAATTACAAGTGCTCCTTATTGTTTCCATATGTTATGCAAAAGTTTCTGTAAAATTTAAATCTTTCAAAACAGATTTGAATTCAAAATACAAAGAGGAAATAGAAAACAGAATTCAAAAAGGTTTTTCTAGAAAAAAATCTAGTCCTAAACCTCTCTGGGCCGAGCCCATCTCTCCTTCTCTCTCCCTGGCGCAAGCAGGAAGCCCACCCGGGGCCCAAGAGCAGCCCAGCCAGGCCCGTACCCCTTCGGCCTTTCCCCTCTCTTCTCTCCCGATGCCGGCAAGCAGCTGCGTGGAGCCGTCGCCGACGCTCGTTTGCACCACGATTCTCGATAGCACCGCGATGCGCGCCACCGGCACCGAGTGTCTAAAAGTATCCCCGGCCACCATCGATGAACTCTAGTCCCCTTTTTCCCCTTCTTCCCCTCCTCGCCAGAACCCTAGTTCTCTGGAGCTCGCCGACGTCGCCGTTCTCGACCACCCCGCGGTGCGCCGAGGCCACTGCTGGAAGCGCCTCGCCGCCCTCGTCCTCCTCACTGAAGCACGCAAGCAGGGAAGGCTCCACCTCGCCGGAATCGTCCCCGAACCGCCGCCAGTTACCTAGGTTGTTGACGTTGATTCGACGCCGTCCGACCATCCCCGGCCTCGCCGTCATCACCATCGCGCTCATGGTGAGCTTGTGGTGCTCAAGCACCCCTCCGTTTGCTCCCTCTCCCTCTGAATCCCTCTCCCCACGTGAGCCCGATGGTGCCGCCGCTCGCCGTCGTTGCACCGCCATCTCCGGTGACCAAAAATAGGCGGCGCCACCACCATTCGACTCCCCATCGTCGTCTGCGTCTAACGCCCCCAACCTCGCATCCAGGCGTGCTCGGAATCGCTGGATTCGAGCTCGACCTGGGAGCAGCTCCATTGATGTTTAAAAGTTTGGGAATTAATTTAAATATTCCAAAAATGTTTAAAATGAATTAAAATTTAGGAAATTAATAACTAATTCATTTTAAATCAGAAAAATACAAATGATATACCAAAATGTTCTGAAAAATGAAACCTATCCAACTAAGCTATAATCATACATTGTTAATCAACTTTGACATCAAGTTTAATTATAAGAACCAATTGAACCCCACATGTGATTCCGATGATCTCCCTATTTTAGGGTTTGGATCTTCGAAACCCCCTTTAAATTGATAAAGCATGCCTTAGGGTTCAATCCAAAACTATTTAACTTGTCATATCATCCATATTGTATGAGCATTGCACATGCCATGTGTTGAGTGTTTCTTTATCTTTCCGGTGATTGGTTCTCGCGAATAAGAACCGAACTTGAAGCTAAAGTCAACGCCACCGAAGAGCAGTACCAGACCAACAACGGGCAAGGCAAGCGAAGCCCCACTCATACATATGAATCCTATGATTACAAAGTATTTCATTCTTGTCATATGCATTCGGTTCAAATAATCTTCTGTCAGTAGGCAGAGTAACCCTATCTGATGCATGTTATCCTTTGTGAACTATATTACCTTATCCACCGCTCCTAGCATAACTAGGGTTTGGCTTATGAGAATCGCTAGTGCGACAAGTTCGGTCAAGCTTAGCCATGCTTAGTGTTTCGATGCCGATCATTCAAGTGATGCACCGGAGATGCGAATGAATCTAGTATGGTAGGTTGTGGTGATGTGATCAGAGATGAATGATAAACATGCTAAGGCTCGTATGGGAGGCCACGTGGGTTGTGGTTTTTGTAGTCCCATACTTGCCACCCCTAGGACCCGATGTTCTTGCCTCTTGAACCAAGATGAGCGTACAACCACACGGGGGCCTGGAAACCCCCTGGACCAACTAACTTGCCTAGTAGATTCCATGAGTCACATGGTTCGAGCTTTCCATTAGACATACGCATATTGGTTGTTCTTGAATGGAGGTGAAGGAGGTGCATTCATACAGGTAGGTAAGCGTGGCAGGGAATGGGAGATGCCCGGCATCCGTAATCTCAAACCCTGTTCACATCGCTAGGGACCGACTTCGGGACTCGACCCATTACAGCGGCATCTCCTTAGTGCGTGACTCATGGTCTCGGCGAAAGCAGGGTAAAGGTCGTGGTCAACCGCTCTCTGCCGGCCTTCCAGGGATGAGGGCTAATAATTTGGCATTAAGAATCGGTTGGTACGTGTGGGTAAAGTTGTGCACCCCTGCAGGGTTATTAATCTTTTCGAAAAGCCGTGTCCACGGTTATGGACGACTTGGGAATGGACGTGAAGATCATAGAGAACTATAACCGAATGTTAAAACTTGTCTACTAAAGTGAGATCCGGACTACTTCCTCGGGGTTGTTGAGGGGTAGTCCAGGAAGAGTTGTTCAGTTGATGATGATGCTTGGTGGATATAAAATATGAATTTATGGGCTAGAGTTGAAGTCTTCTTATCCCCTTTTGAAAATGATCTGACTAAACGAGTTTCTTCTCCCTCTGGTTTTGAAAACAAAAGATGGCTTTATGCAAAATAACTCCACTAGCCATAAGTCTTGCGGAGTACACCCTGTACTCAGCATTGCTTCGTTGATGTTTTCCACAGATGATGCTACTCCAACTGAAGGTGGGTTCTATGCCGAAGTCGACGAGTAATCGGGGTTCCCGGGCAGCAGCCTAGGATCTATGGAAGGGTCGCTACTTTTTTTTAAGGCCTCTTAGGCCCTTTGCTAAGTTTGTTGTTTAGAACAACTTGTTTGCTTCCGTTGTTTGATGTAATGATGGGTCTGTGACCCCTGTCTTGTATGGCTGGTTTGTAACTCTCTTAAGAGTTTACCTTATTAATGTATGGTTTGTATGTTCTGTAATGTTACCGATCTTTCCCTGCGCATTTCGGAATTTAGGTTAGTCTTATATCAGATGAGGGTCTGGTATTTGTCTAACCCTGTTCCCGGGTCGTGACAGATTTTGGTATCAGAGCAGGACTGCCTTTAGGAAACCCTTCTAGATGGTCGATGTTGAGTCTAGAGTTTGAGAAAACTATTTGAAAGCTAAAAAGTATTTGCAAAACTCTGAATATGACTCTTTTTACTTCTTATCCAAGGTTGTTCTATTGCTGAGTTATCTTACCTCGTTTGCTTTGCAAGGTTTTCACTTCTTGTCTATCATTTCAAACTCTTAGGATATACGGGTTTGGGTTGTTTTCCCTAGTACTCCGTACTTGGTTGCAAGGCTCATAGTCTCCAAAATATATCAGTGCAACTGAAGCATTGTTCTTCAACTTTGCTAAGGATGCCTTCAATTCTGCTCCCAACTATTTTGTGACTTGTTGGTATCATATCATGCATGCATTCCATGGTTATGGTGTGTATGTAAGTTGGTAGTGTGTATGTTTCGTATGCTTGTTCTACTGCCATACTTAATGCATGATATAGTTATCATCCACATGTTCACCTCTACCATGATCCTTTGATATGGTTTTGTCATTCTTTGTTGTACCCTTTTTGGTGAATCCATTTTTATGGTTTCTGTTTTCTCCTCAGGATGTCGGCTGGTACTCGTGGTTCTGTTGGTCGTCGAGGACACAACGATGCTGATCAGGAACTTCCGCCACCTCCCACAATGTCCGAGGTTCTCAACAACATTGAGACCAACCGTCTGCGGAATGAACGCCTTCTGGAGCGTGTGGCTCAGAACACTGAACGTCGTCCTGACGACTGTGTCACACTGGGAGATTTCATCCGCTCTTTTCCTCCAATCTTCACCCACTCCAAGGAGCCCCTTGAAGCCGATGATTGGCTCCGCACCATAGAGCGCAAGTTCGCTGCTCTTCGTGTCCGTCCTGCTGACCGTGTCAACTTCGCCACCTATCAACTAGAGGGTGAGGCTGGTGTTTGGTGGGAAGGTTTTCAGAATCTGCAAGCTCAGGGACATGTTGTTACTTGGGAGGAGTTTGTTGCAGCATTTCGTGCCTCTTATATCCCTAAGCCCATCATGGATATCAAAAGGAGGGAGTTTCCGGATCTGTGTAACATCCCAAAAATACTAAACTTGGATCATCAAACATTAATCCTCAAAATTAGGGATAACAAAAACTTTTCTAATTAAAATTATGAATGCATGCATATGTGTATGCATTTAATTTGAACTTCTTTGGAACCACCTTGTTTGTTTGTTTCATTGCTTGTAAAATGTTTCTTAGGTGAAATAAACATCATCTAAAACATTTCCCACACTTTTCCTAAAGACAAGTAAATCAAAGCAAATATATTAAGGGAATGGTCATTTTGACCAATTTAACTCCCATGCCTACTTTGGCTGTCTCAAACTTTCAAAACCTAACAGAAACTTTTCTGGATCTTTGCACCCCTTGAATGTACTCATAACAAAGTATAAAGGCCCACTTTGTGATCATCCAGAAACTTTCAAATGCATAGTTTAAATGACAATTTAAAATTGAATCTTTCTCATATGGGAAGATCCCACTTTTTCAAAAACCACTCAAACAAGCTCAACTTTCAAAACCTAAGCATCTGCAGACTCACCAGCACCAATCTAGCAAACCCACCAAAAATCATTTCAAAATTCAAAACTTGAATTCATGTGGCCATTTCATCAAACAGGTTGCAGACACAAATCAAACAAACATCAAACACTATAGTGTGCAGTAAATTTGGCCTAACTTGTTCCCTAGTTAGCTCACAACCAGCTCAGTAGATCATCTAGCAAGATTAACCAAGCACTAGCACCATTGTGAGCTTGCCATTGTCATCAATGGTGAACAGCCGAGCACCCCCTTGCCACCCCATAGTCGACAGCAAGCTAGGAGCAGCAGCAAGCCTAGCCAGCATGTCTGGGAGGCAGCCCACCGTCCACCGCCACTCACTGTCCCAGCCGCGAGCGTTGCCAAGCCCTGGACCACATGCACGGATCACGCCCAGACCGCCAGAGACCATGCCGAGCGTGCGCTAGAGCGCCACCCTCTACCGAAGCCCATAGACCGCGCGCCGCCCTCGCCGCGTGCATACACAATCCCCACCGACCCAGGAGACCGCCAGACATCCCCGTTTGCCGCCCCGTGACGCACAGCCACCGCTCGCCGTCGAAGACACCGCCTCTGCCGCGCAGAGCGTCGCATGTTCCAGACCAAGCCGCACCGCCCCACGCCTCAAAACCATGTCGTTGAGCATCGCCAGGAGATACTGCACCACCCCCTACCCTCGCCCATGCCACTAGCCGCCTATAACATCGCCCCCGAAGAGCTCACCGTGCGCCCCGACGGTCCCCTCGCTCGACTATAAATAGAGGCCACCCCCGCTCGAATTCTTCACACCATCTCACTCCCCTCTCCTCACTGATCGTGCCACACCATTCTTAGAACAAGGCGAGCACCACCTCGCCGGAATTTCACCGGAGCCCGCCGCCTCTGGAGAAGAAGGGAGCCAGCGATTGGAGCCGCCCCAGGAGAAGCCACCGGTACCAGGAGCTTCGCCGTCGTCAACTTTGTTGTTCGCCCGCCTCGCCGACCCTCGCCAGCACCCCGGTGAGCCCCCAAAAACCCTCACTGGCCGCGCTAGGTTTCGTTCTCGCCGGCGTTGTCTCGCGTCGACGATGACTCCCAACGGTTGGATTAGAATCAGATCGAATGACCCACGGCGCCCCATACAGTTTCGCCCCTCCCCGTGTCACTGACGAGTGGGGACACCCACTTAAGCAGCCCGCGGGAGCACTGCGCTTAGCAGGCCGGCCCAGTAACTTTTCCCGCGCAGCCCAGTTATTCAAATTTAACCTTTTTCTTTTTAATTCAAACACACTTCTGTACTCAACTTCAAAAATCAATCCGGATCGATTCAGTGCACCATTTTGAATGAAACCAATTTTGTTGGAAAGGTCTGTGAATGCTGAATCCAAGCCTGTTGGATTCAAGTCATTTGGATCTGTAGATCACCCATAGTAAAAATAACAAGACAGAAGCTTTTCTGGATTCAAACATTTTTCAAATTTAAACCATAATAGATTTTGAGTTGATTCCAACTCTCAAAAATCACATTTAACCATACCTTTCAGAATATATAAAAATATATAGGTTTACTTGCAGAAATAATGTTCAAGTAATAAAAGAATGCCCCATAGGCATTTCTAGTCATTATATTTAAATGAAATAAAAGGGTAAAACCTTATTAAATTGTGACACCACTTTAAATCACATTCCCTTGGACTACAATATGTGGTGATGACATGTGTCAACATGATCCCATGTTTGGTTTGGAGAATATTAAATCTTAAGTAGTTTTTCAATGAGTAGAAATTACTTTTCTAAAAATAAAAGGAATTAAACCAAGCTTTAATCTTGTAATGTTAGAGATGATGCTAGATCACCTATAGGACCCTTGTGTGTGTGATGATTGCAAGTAGTTAAGTATTGTTTGGTGATTGTGTACCTCGTATTTATTCATAGACGCTAGTACCGACCAAGGATACGAGGAGGAAGGAGGATTCTACGAAGAAGAAGCCGAGGAGAACTTCAACCACTACTCTGCACAAGGCAAGCTAACACTTGCAATTTAGCAAGCTTTATTAACTAAGTGGACCAATGCAAGCTAACCCTTGCAAGATACCCTACTGATGCCACAAACCACTACTTGTTACTATGCCCACAATATGCCTTAAGCATATGTGATCATACCCACTTGATAAACCAATCCTATTTTTACTTGCAAGTTTCTTACTTTATTTCTTTATCAAAGCTTACTTAGAGTTTACTTGAGAGTTTGGTAGATACTAGAAAGTTATCTGAACGTTGCATAAAGAGCATAAAATTTGGCCTAAGTTAGAAACCTTGATATCTTCCTAAGATATAAGGTTGTACTTAGTTGAAACTCCACTAGTTTACCACCCCACATTATTGCTTAACCCCACCTGTAGATGCTAGTGCTAAGCATAAAACTTGATCAACTTTAGATGGGAATACTTGGTGAAAACATGGTTATGAAAACCTTGGAATGATGGATCATTCTATTGAAATGTTTTGGACATGTGTTTCCAAACACTTGATGATTTGGTGATGAAAATGTTGAGGCATGAGCCTTAGCCCTTTATAAAACTGATGGTTGTCTGGATGCGATACCATTCCAATTTTATCGTACAACCACAATACTCGAAGATTGGGTAGGGCTTGACTAGAAACTTATGTACCTTAGTATTAGTTCCCTCACGGCCAAGGTCTGAGCTGACGCTACCTTGTAAAGATTGTCCACCTGTGCAGTACCCAAGATGACAGTTGGTCATGGTTGGGAGTGAAGGGAATATGCCCGAGAGGCAATAATAAAGTGGTTATTATCGTATTCCTTATTTATGATAAATGTTTATTTTGCATGCTATAATTGTATTAATACGGAAACGTTAATACATGTGTGTTTAATAAACAAACAGAAAGTTCCTAGTTATGCCTCTCTCATAAACTAGCTCGTTGATTAACAAGATGATCAAGTTTCCTGATCATGGACATTGGATGTTGTTAATAACGAGGTCACAACATTAGTGTAATGGTGTGATGAACATTCATCCGAAGTATAGCATTACGATCAAAGTCATTGAGTTTATATTGCTATAACAACTTACGAAGTGATCCTAATCCTTAGACCATGAGATCATGTCAATCACTAACACCGGAAGAGTTCCTTGATAACATCAAACGTCACACCGTAACAGGGTGATTATAAAGATGGGTTCAGAACTACTAAATTGTTATGTTGAGGACCATGTATCGAGAGTGGAATTTGTTCATCCCGATGACAGATAGATATACTCTGGGCCCTCTCGGTGATATCACATTGATTAGCTTGCAAGCAAGTGATTTGATCACTAGAATGTTATATCACGGGAACGAGAAAAGAGTACATGTCAGTAACGAGATCAAACTAGGTATGGAGATACCGATGATCGAATCTCGGACATGTAATATATCGTGAAACAAAAGGATTAAGATACTAGCGTAAAAGGTTCCGACGATCACAAGAAAGTCATCGTTGAATGTGTGGGAGTCAGTATGGGTCTCCAGATCCCGCTTCTGATTATTGATCTGAGAGGGGTCTCGATCATGTCCGCATTATTCACGAACCGTAGGGTGACACACTTAAGAGACACCGACATCCAATTGGAACAAAAGTTTCATGCCGAAAGAATGAACAAGCGCAGGAATTTATTTCACTAGATACCGAAACAGGTTTTCGGGTGAAATTGCATAAAGTGGTTATGCATGTGAAATAGAATTCTAGCAAGGGGTTATTTGTGAATGTTTGTCATTAAAGTAATTGACAAAATTCTGAATAAATAAAAGAGTTTTATTTAAATGAGAGCTTGCATTAAATTTGGTGGAAATTTAATGCATGTGAGTGGATTTTTGAGTGGAGGCTTTTTAATGGGAGTGGAGGCTTTTCATTTTGAGTGGGAGCTCCACCCACATGAATGTGGAAGAGGTGGGGGCAGCCCCCATGGCTGGGAGCCATGCCCCTTGGGTGCCCCCCTCTCCCCTATAAAAGGCCCCCCTCTCCTCCTCTCAAAACACACCTCCTCGTGAAGGATCTCTCACCCCTTCTAGATTTTATCCCCCATGGTCTCGGACTACCGAGATACATGTTCCCGGTGGCTATTTGGCAAGAAAGAGTTGTGCTTCCGCTCCATCGCTGGAGCGAGGAGGCGGAGGTTGCTCGATGCCTCAAACGTGTGTGCGAGCACGGATGCGCTGCTGTTTTGGGGCGCTAGGACTTCCTCTCGATCTTGAGATCGGCAAGAGATCGTCTACATCAACCACGAGTTTGGACTCGTTAAGCTTTGTCGGTCTTCAAGGGTATGTTCTCTACGGATATACATCCTCCCGTTGTTTGTATCTAGTAGATAGATCTTGGTACATAGTTGTTCCCATCGTAGGAAATTTTTTGTTTTCTATGCTGCGAACCCTACAGTGGTATCAGAGCCGGATCTATGCATAGATACTTTGCACGGGTAGTACACATATGAGTATGTGGGCGATGATGATCATTTTATTGCTTCTTAGTTGTACTTTGGATATTGGTGGTATAGTGGGATGAAGCGGCCCGGACAAACTTTACATGTCCTCGCACATGAGACCTGTTCCACGCTTGACATGCAACTAGTTTTCCATAAGTGGCTAGCGGGTGTCTGTCTCTCCTACTATAGTCAATATCTAATTTGCAACGAGTTGTCAACAATTTGGTTATCCTTGTTTTGGTTCATGTTCGTAGGTAAGAACAGTTCTATCTTCGAAAGCCCTAAGCCACGTAAAACTTGCAATGGATAAATTAGAGGCGTCTAGTTTAGATTGTTGCTGGGCTAGTGTTATGATATGGTGATATTGTAATTAGAAGTATAAGATGATACTCTTACAACACACATAACGTGTAGGTTCCATAGACCTTGGCCTTACACATAGAGGTATGATAGAGATCATACCACAATGCACATGATGGAGATCAAGTGCGGGAACCATATCATTTCACTTATTAACATGTGATGTTTATTGCATCTTATATTGCTTGTTTGGCGTTTTATTAGCATAATAAGATGATCCCTCATTTAGATATCAAGATAAAAATGTGTTCTTCCTTAAGTATGCATCGATAATGTTTCGTCGCTTCAAGACATCACGTGATGATCGGGTGTACTTGAATCCACGAGCATATCTCGGGTGTAAGACAGTTACACACGCGAATACTAAGGTTCTTACTTGACGAGCCTAGCATGTACAGACATAGCCTCGGAACACGGACCGAAAGGTTAAGCATGAGTCATATGTTTTGATATGATGACCATTTGATGCTCGCCTTTGAAGCTATACCGACTCACGTGATGATCGGACTTGGTGTAGTGGATTTGGTTCATGTAATCACCAAAGAGACACGAGGGATGTCGTTTTTGAGTGGGAGTTCATTTCTAATTTGGATTAGTAGAACTCAATTTATCATAAAATTAAATCAAAGTGAATTTGCATAATTTTTTGTAGTCATTGGCATTCGTTCACTACCTTATGCATAGTTGTAATTGAGATAATAGAACTATAGAATTCTGGATATATACTTTACGAACTGGTATCGTATTGTGTTGAGTGTCAATCTAAAGTTTAAAGTCCTATTGCAAACTTTCAGCAAACTCTATTTACTCCGTGAAATTTAATAGTTAGTATTAAATCGAGAGTAACAATTCCAGTGTTAGTATCTTAAGTATCATGTTTGCCTCCATGATTCTTGATTGTTTTAATATCAAGTTTATCTAGGAGCTGAAAGAATTGTTTCAGAAACTATCATGTGTGGCAGATATAACGATATCTAAAACAATGTTTTGGTTGCAAAATGATAGAGTATAATATATGTTCTCATATTGGATGAGAATTTAGGAAGGTTGGAGATGCTATACATCCTAATCATCCAAAAGGGTTTTGGAAAGTAATATTATACTCACGATTCGCCTTTATAAGCTACAATAGCTTGATCATGAAAGTCGTCATGATAAGGATGAATAGAAGATGTATGTAAAGTGTTTACTACACTAAAAGATTACTAAAGAATGGATTTTGAAAGAATACCGATCATTTTGATGATGGTGATCTACTTCAAAGTGCAAGTGCAAAGGTATTATTATTTGAATATACATGCTTTGGACTATGTGTCATGAATATGGTGCCACTTTTGATGTTGATAGATTCTTTTAAAAAGAAAAAGGAAATGCTGAAAGAGAATCTATAAAATATATTTGGTAGAAAAGAAAAGATTGGAAATATCCAATTTAGGTATATGGATGATATACATGTTATGGTTGTATTCTTTGCTTGTTAAACAATGTGGTTCTTGGGTATTGGATACCAAATTGGTTGTATGAAATTTTATACGGAACAACGCAATTCATGAACCACAATGGTCTAAGTAACTAGCAAGAGAATATGTGATGATGTTCATCGAAAACAAACAAACTGTTGTTTGTATTTCTCGTTGACATCAAAGCTTGACTTCAAGATTTGTTTTAATAATTGTTATTTGAATCAGGTATTATGAGAACAAAGGTTGTTCAAATAATTACCGTATTCCATATAAGATGGATGATTTACAAATCTAGTTGGAGAAATCACATCCATAAAACCTAATGCTAAAATGTCACAAGACAAATGATTGAAAGATCACTTACAAAGTGACACCGCTGTTTAAATTATATTGGAAAGAAAACATGAAGAATCTCCATTTTCATGGATTTTTGGGGTCTTTGATTTGATCAAGTGACGCTTGTGAGGCTTTCCTCGGGATAATTAAAACTTCGTTCAAAGGCCAAAGAAGAACGAACGACTAAAATATTGGAATTTATACATATCGATGTATGTAGTCCATTATGTGTAGTCGTAAGCGATGGGTTTCAACTTCATATACTTTCTCTAGAAATTTGAGTGAATATTCACCTAATGAGAAAGAAATGTGAAATATTTGAAAATGTTTCAAAGACTTTCAAGATGAAGTGCAAAATCATTGTAACAAGAAAATAAATGGTTTATGATTTGATCATAAAGGGATTTATTTGAGTTACAAGTGTAACAAGAAAATAAATGAATTATGATTTTATCATAAAGGGATTTATTTGAGTTGCAAGTTTAGCAAAACACCTAGATTTATATCTCCCAAAACACCATAGGAGTATGGAGTGTTTGAGATTTGTAATGAAATCTTGTTTGACATGGTTGGATCAAAGGTGTTATTTATAAAACAGCCATTATGTTTTAAAAGATTAAAAGCTTTAGAGACTACCGCTTTTACACTGAAAAGAGCTCCATCTAGATCCGTTGAAATGACACCATGGAAGTTATGGTTTGGGGTAAAACCCAAGTTATCATTTCTTAAATTTTGGTATGCTAAACATAAGTAAGATGTTTACAACCAAAGTCGGATGAGCATGTATTTGTAGGTTATTTCGAATAACAATTGGTTATTCCTCCATAACACCGAGGACAAAAAAGGGTTTGTCGCTTGAAATGTGAAGTTTCTTGAAGAAGGAATTTTTCATAAAAGTTAAGTGGGAGGACAATAGAACTTTGATAAGGTTAACGAACCTTAGCTAAATGTGTTGAGTTGCGCAGCACCGGAAATCGTTCCGGAGGCTGCCATAATGCTCATAGCTTATGTGCCTCAAAGGTTGTGGTCACGGAGATCTAAGTTCTTATTGAACCAAGTCGGTCAGATAAACAAATCAAATGCCGAGATTTGAGAGTAAATCATTATTGTTTGACAATGATGAACCGACTACATACAAAGAAGCGATGATGGGCCCTGACTCCATAAAATGGCTTGAAGCCATAAAATTCGTGATAGTTCCATACACGAGAAATCAAGTTTTGAACTTGGAAGACCCTCCGGAAAGGTGTAAAAACCTATCGGTCGTATTTGGATCTATAAAGAAACATACATGGATGTTTCACATCTATGAAATAGTCGACATATCGTAAAATATTTTATGACAATGTTCAAGGATTTGACTATGACAAGATTTGATCTTTCATAGCGATATTTAGTCTAGACGGATTAAAGTAGAAACCACTACATATAATTTGTTATATGGTAGATGAATAAACAAAACAAAGTTCTTCTAATAGAATGGTTACCTAGGACGTGTACATGACACGATCCAAAGGGTTTTGTTAATTCAAAGGATGCTAAAAGGGGCATGCAAACTTCAATGGTTGAAGTAAGCATCGCGGAGTTGGAATCTTCACCGTGGTGAAAAGGAGTTTTCATCAGGAGACGATGAAGATGCTTGCATTTGCAAGAAATTAAGTGGGAGCGCTAAGACATATTTCTAATACATTATGTGGAGGACATCTTGTTGATTAGAAATGATGTATATTTTATTGACAATGGTTAAGAATTTCATTTCGATGAAAGACTTAGGAAAAACCCGAATATTTAGCATGAATGTCTATAGTGGATAGACTGTGACGCTAATAAGGTTGTGCCAAACGTACATATATGAGATATTGAAGGAGTTCAATATAGAAATGACAAGAAACAGTTCTTGTTGCATGGAAAGGAATTGAATCAAGATTCAAGTGTATCGACACTTGATAAGTGAAACAAGATTCAAGTGCTTTGACACTTGATGAGTGAAATCACGAGAATGTTTTGATCAATCATACCATGATATGTACACATCCAGATATGTCCTATGCTCTAAGTGTTATGAGCATATACCAGAATGAATCATAAAATGATCATTGGACAATAGTGAGAATATTCTTATGATCTTTTGGAAGAACTAAGAATATATTTGTGTAGAGGTGACAAACAATTACAAATAGTTCATTGTAAAGCGTTACATTGATACTAGTTTTGTCACAAGATACAAATTAAGTTTATCTCAATTTAAACTATGGGTGGCACAATGTAATGGAAAGGAGATTCCATGATGGATTTGGATGAATTCCAAAGTTAAGACATTGTGACGGATACTACAACAAAAGGCTAAGTATATGACTGCTATAGTAGCAGCAAAGGAGGGAATTTGTGTCAAGTAGTTTGTTATCAAACTAAGGTGTGGTTCACAACGGGCTAACACTAAAGATATATTGTATGACAATAGTATCGACATGATTTAACCCCAAGGAACTAAAGGTCTCACCGAAAGACCAAATTTATACAATGCCATCTCATTGGAGAATGAGTGATGCGTGAAGACGCAAAGACATGCAAATACACACGGACCTGAAGCGTCAGATCCGTAGATTATGTTAACCACTTGCAATTGCGTATATGGAAAACCAGAAAGCCATAGGTGTTCAATACGCAAAGTTTTCAAACTAGATTATTGTCTCTAGTGCAAGTGGGAGACTGAAGGGAATATGCCCGAGAGGCAATAATAAAGTGGTTATTATCGTATTCCTTATTTATGATAAATGTTTATTTTGCATGCTATAATTGTATTAATACGGAAACGTTAATACATGTGTGTTTAATAAACAAACATAAAGTTCCTAGTTATGCCTCTCTCATAAACTAGCTCGTTGATTAACAAGATGATCAAGGTTTCCTGATCATGGACATTGGATGTTGTTAATAACGAGGTCACAACATTAGTGTAATGGTGTGATGAACATTCATCTGAAGTATAGCATTACGATCAAAGTCATTGAGTTTATATTGCTATAACAACTTACGAAGTGATCCTAATCATTAGACCATGAGATCATGTTAATCACTAACACCGGAAGAGTTCCTTGATAACATCAAACGTCACACCGTAACAGGGTGATTATAAAGATGGGTTCAGAACTACTAAAGTGTTATGTTGAGGCCCATGGATCGAGAGTGGAATTTGTTCATCCCGATGACGGATAGATATACTCTAGGCCCTCTCGGTGATATCGCATTGATTAGCTTGCAAGCAAGTGATTTGATCACTAGAATGTTATATCACGGGAACGAGAAAAGAGTACATGTAAGTAACGAGATCAAACTTGGTATGGAGATACCGATGATCGAATCTCGGACATGTAATATATCGCGAAACAAAAGGATTAAGATACTAGCATAAAAGGTTCCGACGATCATAAGAAAGTCATCGTTGAATGTGTGGGAGTCAGTATGGGTCTCCAGATCCCGCTTCTGATTATTGATCCGAGAGGGTCTCGATCATGTCCGCATTATTCACGAACCGTAGGGTGACACACTTAAGAGACACCGACATCCAATTGGAGCAAAAGTTTCATGCCGAAAGAATGAACAAGTGCAGGAATTTATTTCACTAGATACCGAAACAGGTTTTCGGGTGAAATTGCATAAAGTGGTTATGCATGTGAAATAGAATTCTAGCAAGGGGTTATTTGTGAATGTTTTTCATTAAAGTAATTGACAAAATTCTGAATAAATAAAAGAGTTTTATTTAAATGAGAGCTTGCATTAAATTTGGTGGAAATTTAATGCATGTGAGTGGATTTTTGAGTGGAGGCTTTTTAATGGGAGTGGAGGCTTTTCATTTTGAGTGGGAGCTCCACCCACATGAATGTGGAAGAGGTGGGGGCATCCCCCATGGCTGGGCGCCATGCCCCTTGGGTGCCCCCCTCTCCCCTGTAAAAGGCCCCCCTCTCCTCCTCTCAAAACACACCTCCTCGTGAAGGATCTCTCTTCCCCTCTAGAATTTATCGCCCATGGTCTCGGACTAGCGAGATACATGTTCCCGGTGGCTATTCAGCAAGAAAGAGTTGTGCTTCCGCTGCATCGGTGGAGCGAGGAGGCGGAGGTTGCTCGGTGCCTCGAGCGTGTGTGCGAGCACGGATGCGCTGCTGTTTTGCGGCGCTAGGACTTCCTCTCGATCTTGAGATCGGCAAGAGATCGTCTACATCAACCACGAGTTTGGACTCGTTAAGCTTTGTCGGTCTTCAAGGGTATGTTCTCTACGGATATACATCCGCCCGTTGTTTGTATCTAGTAGATAGATCTTGGTACATAGTTGTTCCCATCGTAGGAAATTTTTTGTTTTCTATGCTGCGAACCCTACAGGGAGGCCAAACTCACAGGAGAGGTGCTTATACTAGGGCGTGTAATCAAAAGGTTAAGATTGATTATCCGCATACTGAGTATGGTGAATTCAGGATTTGTTCCTGACGGATGTATCGAATGTTGTGGTGAAAGTGTACAATCTCTGCAGAGTGTCAAACTATTCGAATAGCCGCGTCCGTGGTTATGGACAGTTGGAGTGGCCATACTGTTCCCCCATCAGACTTTCCAAAATGACTTGTGAAATGAATTGAGACTTTGACTTGACCACAACAGAGTTGTGACCTAAGTTACAAGATCCCACTTAGGAGTTGTAAAACTTTGGCTAGTTTTGGAACTTAGTAGAGATAAATCTGGCTTTTGCAAAACAACCTTAGAGCCTAGTGTCCTATTATCCAAAAACCCCTTTACCTATTAGTATTAGTTTGCGAGTACTTAAAGAGTACTCATGGCTTTGTCCCTGGCTATTCCCATGGCCAGACTATGAAGAGGAGTACCTGGAAGATGGACCCCAGGACGGTTATGACAACTAGGATCATCTCCCATCGTCAGCATTGCCTGTGACCCCGAAGATGGAGCTTCGCCTACGCTACCATTATTATTACGTATTTCGCTGCTTGAAGTTGTATTAAGAACTGGATCATGAGATCCCTATTTGTGTAAGACCTTATATATGGTTTGTAATGGATGATGTACTGTGGTATCCAATTCTGTTATGTCTCGCAAAAATGGTAATCCTGGGATTGCGATGTATGGCATAGCAGGCATCTGGGATTAAAAATCCGGGTGTTGACAATCTGACTCAGGGGCGCAAGGATATTGAAGCCTATGGGCGTGAGTTTACTCGCCTGGCTCGTTATGCAACCAGGGATGTGACCAATGATGAAGATAAGCAAGATCTGTTCCGTAAGGGACTTAACCCTGCACTTTGCTACGAGTTGCTGTCCTTCAAGTTCCAGTCTTTCCAGGACTTGCACAATCAGGCTCTTACTCTGGAGCATGGAAGGAAGGATATGGAAGTATCTCAGAAGCGTGAAGAAGGAAATTATCGTGCTTCTTCCTCTGGTAACAAGAAGCGCCGTGTCTTTGTTCCATATAGTGCGGTGCCTTGTGCTCCTTATGCAACCAAGTCTTCTGGCAATAATTCTCGTCAGCCACAGTCAAATACTGGTGGATCAAACTATCATCCTCCTGCTGGTTCTCACACTAGGGTTACCTGTTACTCCTGTGGTCAGCCTGGTCACTACTCAAGGGAGTGTTCTCAAAGGGATGCCGGATGTAATGATCAGTAGGCAAAGAAGAATGATAAATCTCAAGGTGCCGGACGTGGTCGTCTGACCCATGTCACTGTTGAGGAAGCTTAGGAAGATCCACGCGCCATTCTGGGTACGCTCCGTGTCAATTCAATTCTTGCAATAGTCTTGTTTGATTCTGGAGCATCGCATACATTCATGTCAAATTTGTTCGCTCAAGAGCATGGGATAAATTTTGAACCTTTGTCCACCCCTTTAACCATCCATTCCCCAGGTTCTAGCTGGTTCACCACTATGGTTAGTCATGGGAATGAGATTGACATAGCCTACCAGAAGTTCCCACTTCTTTCGTTGCACTCAAGTCATGTGACATTGATGTCATTCTGGGCATGGAATGGTTAACCAAGTATCAAGTCGTCATTGACTGTGCACTCAGAACAGTTTCTGTGACCTCTCCTGTTGGCATAACTGTCAAGTATTGGACTGATGGTTCAAAGTCTCCGTCAGGAGTTCTTAAACCTTTCTTGGAGTTGTATGACATGGATGTTCTACTTACTCTCGAGGTCCAAGATGTCCATGTAGTCTGTGATTTCCCGGATGTCTTTCCGGAAGAGTTGCCTAGCATGCCATCTGATCGAAGTGTGGAGTTTGTCATAGAGCTAGTTCCTGGAACTGCTCCTATCTCTAAAAGACCTTATCGCATGCCTCCCCATGAGTTGGTTGAGTTGAAGAAGCAACTTGAAGAGTTAGAGGGTCTAGGATACATTCAACCTAGCACATCCTCTTGGGGTTGTCCTACTATCTGTCAAGAAGCGGGATACAAATATTCCAAGATTGGTGGTTGATTACCGTCCACTCAACGCGGTGACAATTAAGAATAAGTACCCACTTCCTCGGATAAATGACCTCTTTGATCAATTAAGTGGTGCCACTGTCTTCTCCAAAATGGACTTAAGATTAGGGTATCATCAAATCAAGAGAAAGGAAGATTTCCCAAAGACAGCATTCACGACTCGTTATGGTCTTTACGATTATACAGTGATGTCCTTCGGGTTAACCAATGCCCCTGCCACATTTATGAGGCTCATGAACTCCGTCTTCATGGAGTATCTCGACAAGTTCGTTGTGGTATACATAGATGACATCCTAATCTACTCCAAGACCAAAGAAGAGCATGCCGAACATCTAGGTTTGGTATTGACTAAACTTCGTGAACATCGCCTCTACGCCAAGTTTTCCAAATGTGAGTTCTGGTTACAAGAGCTCGTCTTCCTTGGTCATGTTGTGTCTGCAAGTGGTGTTGCTGTCATACCGGATAAGGTTCAGACCATTCTGGAATGGAAGTCACCTACTTCAGTCAAGGAAGTCCGAAGTTTTCTCGGAATGGCAGGATATTACCGCCGATTCATCGAGAACTTCTCCAAGATAGCCAAGCCTATGACCGATCTTCTTAAGAAAGATAAGAAGTTTGAATGGTGAGAAAAGGCAGAAGAAAGTTTCCAAGCTTTGAAAACCAAGCTAACCACCGCTCCTATGCTTGTTCTCCCGGATACAAGCAAGGACTTCGTCATCTATTGTGATGCTTCTCTTCAAGGGCTAGGTTGTGTGTTGATGCAAGATGGTCATGTAGTGGCCTATGCTTCTCGGCAGTTGAAGCCACATGAGAACAGTTATCCAACCCATGATCTCGAGCTCGTTGTTGTCATTCATGCTCTTAAGCAATGGCAACATTACCTCATTGGTAACCGTTGTGAACTTTACTCGGATCATCAAAGCCTAAAGTATCTCTTTACCCAGCCAGATCTAAATCTCAGGCAAAGACGATGGTTGGAACTCATCAAAGGTTATGATTTGGGTCTCAACTATCAACCTGGCAAAGCTAATGTCATAGCTGATGCACTAAGTCGAAAGTCTTATTGCAACAATCTGATGATCTCACAAGCCCAACCTGCTCTCTACGAGGAAATCAAGTGTTTTAACCTTCAAGTAGTTCCTTGTGGATTCCTTGCTAACCTTGAAATAACATCTTCCCTAGATGACCAAATCAAGGAAGCTCAAAAGCAAGATGATGAAGTTACCAAGATCAAAGAACATGTTGCAAGCGATGAAGCTAAATGTTTCTCCGTCAATGATCAAGGTATTCTATACTTCAGTAACCGGCTAGTGGTTCCAAACAGTTGGAAAATTAAAGATCTAATTCTTCTAGAAGCTCACGAATCCCCTCTATCTATCCATCCTGGTGGTACCAAGATGTATCGAGATCTCCGTCAAAGATTCTGGTGGAGTGGAATGAAACCAGAAATCGCTCGCTTTGTTGCAGAGTGCGATGTTTGCCGTCGTGTAAAGGCTGAACACCAAAGGCCTGCTGGACTTCTGTAGCCATTGAAAATTCCTGAGTGGAAATGAGATGAAATTGGTATGGTTTCATCACTGGACTCCCAAGGACACAAGCAGGAAATGATGCCATATGGGTAATAGTTGATCGATTATCTAAAGTTGCTCATTTCCTTCCGGTTCGAGAAACTATCTGTGCTAGTAAAATGGCTGAGCTATACATCTCTCGGATCGTCGTTCTTCACGGTGTTCCCAAGAAGATCATCTCTGATCGTGGAAGTCTATTTACTTCCAAATTCTCGCAAAGTTTGCAAGAAGCAATGGGAACTCATGTCTCCTTCAGCACAGCCTATCATCCTAAAACCAGTGGTCAAACTGAAAGAGTGAATCAAATTCTCGAAGACATGCTCAGAGCGTGTGTCATATCCTTTGGAAAGAACTAGGAGAAATGTCTTCCTTTTGCGGAGTTCTCCTATAACAACAGTTTTCAATCCAGTTTGGGCATGGCACCTTTCCAATTCCTGTATGGGAGAACATGTCGAACACAGCTGAACTGGACAGAAACCGGCGAAAGACAATTCTTTGGTCCGGACATGATCCAAGAAGCAGAAGATCAAGTTCGCATAATTCGAGAGAGTCTGAAGGCCGCTCAATATTGTCAGAAGACCAACTACGATCGTCATAATCTTGATGTTCATTATGAAGTTGGTGATCAAGTTTACCTCCGGGTCACTCCTCTGAAGGGTGTCCATCGATTCGGTATCAAAGGCAAATTGGCTCCTCTCTATGTTGGTCCCTTTCGCATTCTCTCCAAGCGGGGTGAGCTTGCCTACCAATTGGATCTACCTTCAACTTTTCCAGAGGTTCATGATGTTTTTCATGTGTCTCAACTCAAGCGTTGGTTCAAAGATCCCATTCGTGGTGTGGATCATGAAACTTTGGATCTCCAAGATGATCTAACCTACCGAGAATACCCTATTCGTATTCTTGATGAAACTGAGCGCAAGACTCGTCGTCAAACCATCAAGTTCCTGAAGTTCAATGGTCTCATCACTCTGAGTCAGAAGCAACCTGGGAACGTGAAGATCGTATTCGATCTGAGTACCCCGCCTTCTTCTCTAAAACCTAGGAATCTCGGGTCGAGATTCTTGTAAGTGGGGTAGAGCTGTAACATACCACCCTTTTGTGTAATATAAATAAGGAGATGTTTGAGCATTTCATGCATGCATTACACTTGCACTTTGGTTTGATCAAGAAAGAACAAATTAAACCCTAAAAACCCTAATAGTTTTTCCTCTCTCTTTGAATCAATTCAAATGGTTCCCATATTTTGGAAATTCTCTAATGCATGGAGCTCAAATAATTACAAGTGCTCCTTATTGTTTCCATATGTTATGCAAAAGTTTCTGTAAAATTTAAATCTTTCAAAACAGATTTGAATTCAAAATACAAAGAGGAAATAGAAAACCGAATTAAAAAAGGTTTTTCTAGAAAATAAATCTAGTCCTAAACCTCTCTGGGCCGAGCCCATCTCTCCTTCTCTCTCCTTGGCGCCAGCAGGAAGCCCACCCCGGGCCCAAGAGCAGCCTAGCCAGGCCCGTACCCCTTCAGCCTTTCCCCTCTCTTCTCTCTCGATGCCGGCAAGCAGCTATGTGGAGCCGCCGCTGATGCTCGTCTGCGCCACGATTCTCGCCAGCACCACGATGCGCGCCGCCGGCCCCGAGCGTCTACAAGTATACCCGGCCGCCGTCGATGAACCCTAGTCCCCTTCTTCCCCTCCTCGCCAGAACCCTAGTTCTCTGAAGCTCGCCGACATCGCCGTTCTCGACCACCCCGCGGTGCGCCGAGGCCACTGCTAGAAGCTCCTCGCTGCCCTCGTCCTCCTCACCGAAGCACGCAAGCAGGGAAGGCTCCACCTCGCCAGAATCGTCCCCGAACCGCTGCCAGTTGCCGAGGTTGTTGCCATTGATTCGACGCCGTCCGACCGTACCCGGCCTCGCTGTCATCACCATCGCGCTTAGGGTGATCTTGTGGTGCTCAAGCACCCCTCCGTTTGCTCCCTCTCCCTCTGAATCCCTCTCCCCGCGTGATCCCGATGGCGCCGCCGCTCGCCGTCGTTGCACCGCCGTCTCCGGTGACCAAAAATAGGCGGCGCCACCACCATTCGACTCCCCATCGTCGTCTGCGTCTAACGCCCCCAACATCGCATTCAGGCGCGCTCGGAATCGCTGGATTCGAGCTCGACCTAGGAGCAGCTCCATTGATGACATCAGCATGATGTCATGCTGATGTCATTTCTCCTTTTTCTTTTCTGTAATTGTTTTATTTAAATGAAAAATGTATGACATGTGGGCCATATTTGTTAGGGTTTTAATCATTTCCATAAATATTTTCTGAAAATAATAAAAGTCTGACATGTGGGCCCAAGTTTGGGAATTAATTTAAATATTCCAAAAATGTTTAAAATGAATTAAAATTTGGGAAATTCATAACTAATTCATTTTAAATCAGAAAAATACAAATAATATACCAAAATGTTCAGAAAAATGAAACCTATCCAACTAAGCTATAATCATACATTGTTAATCAACTTTGACATCAAGTTTAATTATAAGAACCAATTGAACCCCATAGGTGATTCCGATGATCTCCCTGTTTTAAGGTTTGGATCTTTGGAACCCCCTTTAAAGTGATAAAGCATGCCTTAGGGTTCAATCCAACACTATTTAAATTGCCATATCATCCATATTGTATGAGCATTGCACATGCCATGTGTTGAGTGTTGCTTTCTCTTTCTGGTGATTGGTTCTCGCGAATAGGAACCGAACCTGAAGCTGAAGTCAACGCCACCGAAGAGCAGTACCAGACCAACAACGGGCAAGGCAAGCGAAGCCCCACTCATACATATGAATCCTATGATTACAAAGTATTTCATTCTCGTCATATGCATTCGGTTAAAATAGTCTTCTGTCAGTAGGCAGAGTAACCCTATCTGATGCATGTTATCCTTTGTGAACTATATTACCTGATCCACCGCTCCTAGCATAACTAGGGGTTGGCTTATGAGCGTCGCTAGTGCCACAAGTTCGGTCAAGCTTAGCCATGCTTAGTGTTTCGATGCTAATCACTCAAGTGATGCACTGGAGATGCGAATGAATCTAGTATGGTATGTTGTGGTGATGTGATCAGAGATGAATGATAAACATGCTAAGGCTCGTATGGGAGGCCACGTGGGTTGTGGTTTTTGTAGTCCCATACTTGCCACCCCTAGGACCTGATGTTCTTGCCTCTTGAACCAAGATGAGCGTACAACCACACGGGGGCCTGGAAACCCCCTCGACCAACTAACTTGCCTAGTAGATTAGATGAGTCACATAGTTCGAGCTTTCCATTCGACATACGCATATTGGTTGTTCTTGAATGGAGGTGAAGGAGGTGCATTCATATAGGTAGGTAAGCGTGGCAGGGAATGGGAGATGCCCGGCATCCGTAATCTCAAACCCTGTTCACATCGCTAGGGACCGACTTCGGGACTCGATCCGTTATGGCGGCATCTCCTTACTGCGTGACTCATGGTCTCGGCGAAAGCAGGGTAAAGGTCGTGGTCAACCACTCTCTGCCGGCCTTCCAGGGAAAGGGCTAATAATTTGGCATTAAGAATCGGTTGGTACGTCTGGGTAAAGTTGTGCACCCCTGCAGGGTTATTAATCTTTTCTAAAAGCCGTTTCCACGGTTATGAACGACTTGGGAATGGACGTGAAGATCATAGAGAACTATAACCAAATGTTAAAACTTGTCAACTAAAGTGAGATCCGAAATACTTCCTCGGGGTTGTTGAGGGGGTAGTCCGGGAAGAGTTGTTCAGTTGATGATGATGCTTGGTGGATATCAAAGATGAATTTAAGGGCTAGAGTTGAAGTCTTCTTATCCCCTTTTGAAAATGATCTGACTAAACGAGTTTCTTCTCCCTTTGGTTTTGAAAACAAAAGATGGCTTTATGCAAAATAACTCCACTAGCCATAAGTCTTGCAGAGTACACCCTATACTCAGCCTTGCTTCGTTGATGTTTTCCACGGATGATTCTACTCCAACTGAAGGTGGGTTCTATGTCGAAGTCGACGAGTAATCGGGGTTCCCGGGCAGCAGCCTAGGATCTATGGAAGGGTCGCTACTTTTTTTAACGCCTCTTAGGCCCTTTGCTAAGTTTGTTGTTTAGAACAACTTGTTTGCTTCCGTTGTTTGATGTAATGATGGGTCTGTGACCCCTGTCTTGTTTGGCTGGTTTGTAACTCTCTTAAGAGTTTACCTTATTAATGTATGGTTTGTATGTTTTGTAATGTTACCGATCTTTCCCTGCGTGTTTTGGAATTTAGGTTAGGCTTATATCAGATGAGGGTCTGGTATTTGTCTAACCCTGATCCCGGGTCGTGACACCCAAGCAACCCCGGCCATGCTTACCTACCTGTTATGAATGCACCAACTTCACCCGGCAAAACTTTCAAAAGATTTTCTATGCATATGTCGAATGGAACGCCCGAACTATGTGACTCATGGAATCTACTAGGCAAGTTAGTCAATCATGGGGTTTTCCAGGCCCCGTGTGGTTGTATGCTCGTGTTGGTTCAAGAGGCAAGAACATCGGGTCCTAGTGGTGGCGAGCATGGGACTAGAAAAACCACATCCCACCGTGGCCTCCCATACAAGCCTTAGCATGTTTAACTTATATCACCGATCTCATATCATCACGTTCTCCTTTCATACTAGATTCTCTGCATCTGATACATCATCTGGATGGACCGTACTCCAGAGCTATGCATGGCTAAGCAGACACATATAGTATCTCTAACTGTGCACACAAGCCAAACCTAGTTATGCTAGGAGCAGTGGAACAGGTAATATAAGCTCAAAGGGAGTAATGCAACAGATATGAATACTCTATCTATCGATAAAAGACCACAGTAGAATCGTATGCATCATGGCAGGAATTGAAATGCTTTCGAAATCATAGGATTATATCATGGTGGGGCTATGCTTGCCTTTGCCTGTTGATAGCAGATAAATAGATCTTCGGAAGCCTTGTACTTGACTTGGTTATAGTTGGTCAAGTATTGTTCTTCAATCTTCGATGGTCTTATCCTCGGTCTTCGATCTTGATCTTGATATCGTATTCTACCGGAAAGAACCAAACACCGGAAAGAGAGGGAAACAATCAACACATGGCATCTATGCAATGCTCAAGCAAGGATGATGATATGACAAGTTAAATTGTATCTAAATGTAACCCTAAAGAATGCTTGACCATTTAATCGGGGTTCCGAGGGGTATAAACCCTAACTCGGGGAAACTCCAGAATCATATGAAAGGGGTTACTATGTTGTTCTAATTTTACTTGTCATGTAAGTTGATTAACAATGCATGATTATAGCATAGATAGATAGTTCTCATTTTTCTAAAAAAATGATATATTATTTGTATTTTTCTGAATTACAGATTAAAAGTTATTGAATTTACAATATTCAAACAATTTCTGAAATATTAAACCTTTTCTTAATTTAAATAAAACAAGAATTACTTTTTACACCGAGGGCTGGGCTAGCCACAGACACAGACAGGTGGGCCTCTGGCCACCTTAGCCTCCACGTAGGCAAAGTGGGACAAGGGGGCCGGTTGTTATTTCTCACCTAGGCAGAAGCTAGCCAGAGGGGCTGACAAGTGGGCCTAGGCCACGTAGGCACCACGTGTATGCCACATGGGCGTCACGTTGGCTCGCCGGCCAACGGGCCAGACGGCGGCACGAGACGATGGTTGAGCGCGTGCAGGCATGCGAGGATGGGCGTGTTCGACGCGGCCGTGCACACCGAGCGTTATAGTGGCGGCGCCGCTCGAATTTGACCACCGGAGCTTGGCCGGCAACAACGAATGGCGGCGGCGGCAGGTGCATGACGCGGGAGCGACTGAGAGCGGGAGGGAGAGAAAGGAGGGGCGCCTGAGAACCGGAAGCTCACCACGATGCCAGTGGAAGGTACGGAATGGCCGGGCGAGGTCGAGAATGGTGGCAATGGTGGCAGGGATGGCCGTCGGAGGCGGAGAAGAAACGGGTCGCACTGTCGATTAGGGTCTCCCCTTCCCGATTCCTTCTGCAGGTCGAAGCAGGGGACCACAGCGGTGATATTGGCTTGCTCAAATAGGCACGGGGAGGCGCAGAACATCGGCGACGAGCGGCGTCTGCGGCTCTAGGGTTCGGCTTGCCGCGCGCCAGAGAGAGAGAGAGAGCTCTAGAGGGAGAAGGAAGAGGGGATGAGGGAGGAGAGGCATGCCCGGGTGCTCCTTATCCTCTCCAGGGGGCGGCGGCGAGCATCTCCACGCGGGGCGGCCGGCGATGAGCTGACAACGAGCATCTTCAAAGGATCGAGAGGTGGACGACGCCCCGAGGAAGACGACGAAGCGGTATTGGGCCTACTGGGCTACGACTGGGCTGCAGAAGAGATGCACGGGCGACAGGGAGAGGGAAGAGGGAACTGGGATGCGGCCCTGGGAGTGCTGGCTTTATTTTTTTAGCAGAGCATTTTTCTATTTCTGTTTTGATTTATGTTTTATGTTTTGAATTCCAAATCTGTTTTGAATCATTCAAAATTACGAGAGGGGTTTTGTGAAATAGTTCAAATACCATGGAGCCCTTTTAGTCCATTTGGGCTTCACTATTTTGGTAATTTTTCAAATTCAAAACATTTGAACAAGTTTCAAAGAGGAAGGGAAAATAGGATTTTAGGGTTTTGTTTATGCTTCTTTAATGCAAAGTTTAAAGAGATGATGCTCATTATGCACAAACAAACCCTAAGTAATGATTAAGTAAAACTAGGGTGTTACAGCTCTATCCCCCTTACAAGAATCTCGATCTGAGATTCCAAAGGTAGGAAAAGAGACATAGAGAGAGAAAAAAAACAGGGTCACTCTAGATATAAGAGGGAAACACACTAAACAACACACAGAGTATCTCATGGTCAACTCATGGATGGAGTGTTCAGAAACAACTCTGAGATGACGAACATGAAACACATCAAGGTAAAGGAGGAAACAGAAGGAGATGGTTTCAAATTGTTAGATAGCTGGTCTTCATAAGGATTGATACCATGGAGCTTACAAAAGAGTTTAAGCTTCTGAAAAGGAAGGTTTCAACGGAAAGAATATAACCATAGACTTCGATAGGGAACCTCTACTAAACAGCTTAAGTAGAGACTTCAGGTTGCAGAGATATGGATCAACAAAACCAAGCTGTTGAACTACTTTTGAAATAGAGGAGTCACTCTTTCATTCAACAGAAGGCCAAGACAGAAAGGTGTTTTAGTGGAGAGGACTCATAAGAGTCACAAGGAACATGTAGCAAGAGGAACTACAGATTACCAAAATCGTAGTCACTCCTGAAACATGGTTGAGAAAGCAAAGGAAACTCTTTATTCATCCAGGTATACCAAAATCTTTGCCAAAGATTAGGGTATCACTTTACACCACTAGATGATTTGTAAAAATATTCTTGATAACACGAGAAGAAATAAACTTCATTCTCAGACTTCAATTACTTGGCACAACAAGACGCTTGCCAACATAAAGGGTCTGGAGGATTGACCGAGGGACATTTAGCAACACTACTTTAAATGTTCTCCTTGATGTTCGAGAATTCAGACACCAAGTAAAGGTCAGACTTCGGATACAAGGAAACCTTAAGCACAACTCCTATATTGGATCATAGAAGAAGCCTCATGAAGAGTGGTTGTTCTTGCTGAATCAAAAGAATATGACAGGAGGTCTTTCTGGCTAAGTGTGTCAACCGTTACATCAATCTTGCCAGATTTACAAAGAGACCTATGTCAAAACCTTGAGGAACACCAACCATCATTGCTGCTTGAGATTCAGCTGATATTTCAGACTCAGCATGTCTAAATAGAAAATTTGCAACATTCACCACAAAGGTAAAGTTACTAGAGTCTCAAGATAGGAACTATAGTGTAAATCTCCAAAAGACTGAGCCGGATTGCTGTACCCATGTATTAACATCTTGTCGAAAGACAACTGCATACATATATAGTACTAGCAATAAAACACACATATATCCTTGAAGAACGAATATAACTCTAGTCGGATCCACGACAACATCTTTCAGCATTTGCATGTCAATCAAAGAATGTTACTTCTAACATACAGAACACATACTTCGAGATGACTCAAAGATGGTTCTCAAAAGTTTCCAATATTAATGCCAAATGTTCCATATGAACCAAATCTATTATGGAGCAGATGAGGATGTCATCGATGGGCTCAACAACAAACTTATCAAGACACTCCAAAAAGATGGACTCACATGTTGCTTGAACAAGACAAAAGTATTGGTCAGATCAAAGGACACGAAGATGTACTCAAGTGAAACATCACGAGTATAAACACCATCAAGATAGTCCTTGGAACTGAGTTTGATTTGACGATAACCCAAATCAAATCAAAGACTGAGGAGAATAATATATCCATAAAGAAAGTACTATCTTTCTTCAACACGAACAAAACTAGACATCCCTTTAAGAAGGAACAAAGTTGGATACTCTCTAAGTTGTTGTTTAAGCTCAACCAACTAGTTCAGGGGTATGCAGTATGGATCCTTGGAGAAGAGAGCAGTTCGGAGAACTTGCTTTCTCAAGAACTTGACAACACGGTCATGTGGCAACATGGTGATACTTCTAGTAGGAATCTAGAATATCACGGACCACCGATATGTCACTTAGTTCGAGAGGAAACTTGCTTAGTAAGGCAAGGAGACATAGTCTTAGAGCTTAGGCACAAAACTAACTCTTTGACCGAAGAGAGTGTACTAGAATAACGGAATTGGTGGCACAATCAAACTTCGCTTAGTGATAGGATTAACCAATGACGCTAAGAATGACACAATTGTCCTTGGAGTTCAAAACAATAACAGTTGCTAATCTCAGATGGCCACATTATTACGCACACGCATCACTCACGACCGTGAAGGATCGAGGAAGGGTGAGTAAAGATGTGTAAAAGCATCACTTCTTTAAGGGGTCATAAAACTCAGCACGACCTCTTAGTATAAAAGAGTGTGACACTTTAAGGTAGAACAGATAGAAGCTAATCAATGCCTCTTGATTTGCGGATTACAACACTTTGACCTGGTGCGAGAAATGACGAGGTACTGGATTTTGTTTCTCCTAACATCCCGAAATGGTTTGTCATGACGGACCACAAGAGTATCTTACATCAGAAGACACCAATGCACATTTACTACTTGGCTACCAACTGGTAGATAAAGGTCGGCAAACAACAAGGGAGAAAGAACATGCTCAGTATAGAATCCCGAGATGTGGATGCATAAGTCAACAATCTTCCAAAAACCAATGCAAAGAATAGGTAAGGTGTGGCAGAGTCATGAGTATACATGCGATACTCTCGAGGAGTACTCTTGTCGTGATCTATTTGGTTCCATTAAAGAACATCTGCCATAGCATGTGGTAGGGAAAGTCCTTAATTGTCACAATTAATCGCGACAAAGGCCACAAGCCTGAAGGCTAGAATTGTAATACAAGCCATCCTGAGGTAATGTATGAACATTAACGACCGAGGTCAACAAAAGGGATCTTGGTTTAAAGGTCAGCTTCATGTACAAGATTCAAAACACCAGAATCCAGCACAATCGGGGATCTTAGGTTCAAGTCCAAGGGTTAAAACCCAAAGAAAGGAGTAACTACTACTTGAGTGACATAGTGTACATTGCAAGATAGTATTCACGAGGTAGCTTCCAGAAGAAGAAACAACTTCTGAAGTACCGCCAAGCAAATAGAAAGGAGGCACACGAGGCGAAAGGAGACCTCGAAGCCTGGAATAGAACACTGTGGATCAACAAGATAATATTGTGAGTCCAAAACACAGAGATATCATGGTAGAAAGGAATCTCTCAGATGAGGCGGAGCAAGGGGTAACAAGGAATTCACAACACACACAACTCTAGAGAATTAAAAACTAGGCCAACTGGCTGAGAAACGACATGCCCAGAAGGCACCTAAGTTTTGAAAGATTAGAAGAGATATCAAAACTTTTCAAAGCCAACACAAGATAACCCAGAGTTAGAGTGAAACTGGATAAGGAGAAAAAGAAGCATACTAGAGTTTTCGCAAATACTTTTCAGCTTTTAAAATAGTTTTCACAAGCACTAGACTCAACATCGACCAATAGCAAGGTTTTCCTATGGTCGGTACTGCTCTGATACCAAGAACCGTGACACCCCCAGGATGAGGGCTAAACAAATCCCAGACCTTCGTCTGAAATAAGCTTAACCTTGAGCTCGAGAATATCCAGTGAAGAATTGGTAACACGGCAGTGACCCTACGACACAAAAATTTATTACAGCAAGCTCATAACTGAGCAGAGAACCAAATTATTACAAGCAGAGGTCACTGACCACAAACATCAAACAACGGAAGGCAAATTATGCTATTAAGTATAACAAACTTAACAAATGTCCTAAGAGGCCTAAAGCATAACGATGACGTCCAAGCCCATAGATTCCAGGCTGCCGGCCGGGAACCCCAAGCTACTCGTCGATGTCAATGTAGTACAGAACTCGTCTTCAGGTGAACACTTACTCTGCCAAAAGCGTCAACAAAACAAGGGTGAGTACAAGTTGTACTCTACAAGACTTATGGCTGGTGGAGTTGTTTTGCATAAAGCCATCTTTGTTTATAAAACAATAGGGAGAGAAGAAGCTCGTCTAATCAGAGTATTTTAAAAGGGGATAAGAGAGCGACATCTCCGAAATATTGATCATCATCTTTTGATATCCACCAAATCATCATCATCTACCAACTTGGATCACCCCCTCGTACCCATGAGGAAGCATCCTTAAGCACACGTTGATCTACCAAATTTTATGAATAAGTACAAGTTCTCTATGATCATCGCGTCCGTTCCCAAGTCGTCCATAACCGTGGACACGGCTTTCCGAAAGATTATTACCCTGCAGGGGTGTACAACTTTACCCACACGTACTAACCTTCTCTTAATGCCACTTAAGATTAGCCATCTTCCTTGGAAGGCCGACAGAGGGTAGTTAGGCACGACTTTTACCTTGCTTTCGCCGAGACCATGAGTCACGCAATAAGTATGGTTCCGCCGTAACGGGTCAAATCTCGAAGCCGGTACTTAAAGATGTGAGGTGAGGTTGGTTCACCAGGGGCTCCATCGACCCCAATGTAACATACCACCCTGTGTGACTCATGGAATCTACACGGCAAGTTAGTCAATCATGGGGTTTTCTAGGCCCCGTGTGGTTGTACGCTCGTCTTGGTTCAAGAGGCAAGAACATCGGGTCCTAGTGGTGGCGAGCATGGGACTAGAAAAACCACATCCCACTGTGGCCTCCGATACAAGACTTAGCATGTTTAACTTATATCACCAATCTCATATCATCATGTTCTCCTGTCATACTAGATTCTCTTCATCTGATAGATCATCTGGATGGACCAGACTCCAAAGCTATGTATGGCTAAGCAGACACATATAGTAGCTCTAGCAGTGCACACAAGCCAAACCTAGTTTTTCTAGGAGCAGTGGAACAGGTAATATAAGCTCAAAGGGAGTAATGCAACCGATAGGAATACTCTATCTATCGATAAAATACTAGAATAGAATTGTATGCATCATGGCAGGAATTGAAATTCTTTCGAAATCATAGGATTATATCATGGTGGGGCTATGCTTGCCTTTGCATGTTGATAGCAGATAAATAGATCTTCGGAAGCCTTGTACTTGACTTGGTTATAGTTGGTCAAGGGTTGTTCTTCGATCTTCGATCATCGATGGTCTTGTCCTCGGTCTTCTATCTTGATCTTGATATCATATTCTACCGAAAAGAACCAAACACCAGAAAGAGAGGGAAACAATCAACACATGTCATCAATGCAATGCTCAAGCAAGGATGATGATATGACAAGTTAAATTGTATCAAAATGTAACCCTAAAGAATGCTTGACCATTTAATCGGGGTTCCAAGGGGTATAAACCCTTACTCGGGGAAACTCCGGAATCATATGAAAGGGGTTACTATGTTGTTCTAATTATAATTGTCATGTAAGTTGATTAACAATGCAGGATTATAGCATAGATAGATAGTTCTCATTTTTCTAAACATTTTGATATATTATTTGTATTTTTTTGAATTACAGATTAAAAGTTATTGAATTTACAATATTCAAACAATTTTTGAAATATTGAACTTTTTCTTAATTTAAATAAAACTGGAATTACTTTTTACACCGAGGGCTGGGCTAGCCACAGACACAGATAGGTGGGCCTCTAGCCACCTCAGCCTCCACGCAGGCAAAGTGGGACAGGGGGGTTGTTATTTCTCACATAGGCAGAAGCTAGCCAGAGGGGCTGACAAGTGGGCCTGGGCCACGCAGGCACCACGTGTACGCCACACGGGCACCACGTTGGATCGCCGGCCAACGGGCCAGACGGTGGCGCGGGACGGTGGTTGAGCGCGTGCGGGCATGCGGGGATTGGCGTGTTCGACGCGGACATGCACACCGAGCGTTATAGTGGCGGCGCCGCTCGAATTTGACCACCGGAGCTTGGTCGGCAACAGCGAATGGCGGCGGCAGGTGCATGGCGCGGGAGCGACTGAGACCGGGAGGGAGAGAAAGGAGGGGCGCCTGAGAACCGGAAGCTCACCACGATGCCGATGGAAGGTGCGGAATTGCCGGCCGAGGTCGAGAACGGTGGCAATGGTGGCGGGGATGGCCATCGGAGGCGAAGAAGAAACGGGTCGCACCGTCGATTAGGGTCTCCCCTTCTATTAGGGGGATGACCCCGGATAGGGTCAAGACAGGGGAAAGACGAAAGTAATTTCCCTCATCGGAAGCCGAATTACTGATTGTGTCGGCCGAATCAAGTAAGATTCGACCGAGATAAGAAGGGCCGCGACAAGTATAGAATGAGTAACGCCTTATCCGGATGACATATGAAGTAAGTCGGCCGAATAAGTATGACTAACTTGAATACAGGTGAAGGTCGGGCCGAGTTGAGCGAGACAAGGCCGAATAACATGAAGCTTGCAGGAGAAGGAGGTACCTATAGTCAAACCCTAGTCATTGGCTAGGAGGAATCTAGACAGAGCCAAGCGCAAAGGACAAGGAGCAGAGCGGCAGAAGGGCAGACGAACGTCACGAAGGTGACAGTGAGGTAGCCCGAGGCGCGCATGTGAGGGTTTCTGGAACATTGCCGCTGATAGAAGGGGGACACAAAAAGGAGGCCGCCGAGTTACCATATTGGGACAAGCATATTCCAAGGATATGCTTGCCACGTCAGCCCTAGAAGGAACCAAGGCACCCCTTTATAAGGGGGGACGCAGGCTCCTGAGGGGGGTCAATTCATTCTACGCCATAAGGCTCGTGTATTAGTGTTCTTCCTCTCTATGAGACATATCTAGGAGCACTTGTATTCATTGAGAAGAGAATAGAGATTTACTTGTAGAACTGCTGAGTGTAGAAATCACTACATCTTTCCTCCACGGATCCCTCTAGCATCCATTGGCCCCATACTTTAGCCTACCCATGGCATCTGTCGTGCCACCACCACGACAGTTGGCGCCCACCATGGGGCCAGCAACGGTGCTAGCTGGAGTCAAGATCCGGACAGGAAACTTCATCCACACCGGCAAGCGGGTTGTCTCTGGCTTAGTCTAGAGATTTGATCTCTGGGACTATGTCAGCGATAACGCCGGAAGCTTCAGGAGGAAAACTGTAGCACCCCGGGTAAAACCGCTACCAGAAAATCGCATAGTATTCCTACTTTGTGCATCATCATGACATCATCATGCATCTAATTGACTAAAACTATTTTTCTTAAAGCCTAGTTTTGCTTTCTACAAAGATCCCTCTCTCTATTTCAAATGTAAACCCGGACCGTTCCGGATATTTTGTTTGTCTAAAAACAAATTACAAAAAAAGTCTTTTAAATAATACATAAAATTTTATATTATTTTTAGGAGGCAGCTAGCCAGGCACAAAAGCCCAGTCGGCCACCTCCAAACCCTAACCCTAAATCCCCTCACCAATCCTACTCCCTCCTCTCTCCCAGCCGCCACTACCAACCCACCCCGTACCCCACTCAAGGCACACCCCACCTCTTCCCGATCTGGTCAAACCGCTCCTCACCCCCTGTCCCGCGTCTGGTCCCACCAGGCATTGCCTTGCCCCGCGCCCGCCCCCGATCGCGTCAACGCGGTCGCGTGCCCGCAGACCCCGCCTTCCTCTCTCTCTCGCACGCTCCCTCCCCACGTTTCCCCATCAACCACCTCGTCTACCTCCAGATCCCTTGCAGCGTCGCCGGCTCGCCTTCGTCGATGCCAGCGCGTCCGCCCGCCCGGCACCGCCCTGCGGACCCCGCTGCCTCCGCGTTGGCCTCCATCGGCCACCCCGCCTCTGCCAGTCGCCTTGTTCGCCGTTGGTCGCCCCTGCCTCCTCTTTGCGAGCCAGCGCCGGCCACCAGCTCGCAGGAGCGACCCAGCGCCTCCCCGCGTTCGGCCGTGCCGCGCCCTCCTTGTTGTTCCTCTGCCCGAGCTCGCCCGCAACCCCAAGTTCTGCGATCGCCCTCCGCTCGAGCCCAACGCCTCTAGCCGCGCTCGTCTCTCCGT
The DNA here is from genome assembly GCA_916181665.1 of Avena sativa. Taxonomy (NCBI): domain Eukaryota; kingdom Viridiplantae; phylum Streptophyta; class Magnoliopsida; order Poales; family Poaceae; genus Avena; species Avena sativa. The sequence continues at coordinate 491,246,934 of OV702294.1, read as the reverse complement.
TCCTCCGTGAGCCGGCCACCTGGAGTCGCCGCCTCCACCCTGTCCTTCGTCCGCCGCCCTGGTCGAGCAGCACCGCCGTCGGCCTTCTTCCGCCCTACCCCGGGCCTCATCCGCCGGGCTCTCTCCTCGCCGTCCCTGCATCCTTGGCTGCGTTCGTCCATCGTCTAACCCGACGTCGCCTCAGGCCGCAAGCACCGTAGCAGCGGGCCACTATCGCTGCTGTTGGCCCGTCCTCATGCCATTACTGTTGGCAGCAAGCCCGCTACCCGAGGCCATCCTCCTCCGGCCCGACCTTCCTCCCGAGCTCGCCCGTCGCCATCTTCCGTCCTTGCAGCCCTCAACATCGATCAGGAGCATGCGACCGCGTCAACCCGCATCACCTGGAGTTCTTCTGTCGCCTCCTGCAGGTCTCCTATCTGTTGTTGAGGTGCAGCACTTGCACAACGTGCTTTGGCTTACTAAAGCACCCGTCCTGGTTGGCCAATTCCTGTGGCTCACCTACTCTGAGTTTTCCGTTCATCAGTGCAAGATTGTGTGTATGTTGTGTCCTCCCGCCGTTCTGTTTCTGCTTTCGGGTTGTGCTGTTGCCTGACAAGCGCGCAAGTCGCCTTGTTCTGTACCCTGATGGCAAGGTGTATGTTCTATTGTTCTAACAAGACAAGACCGGTGTGAACCGTCAAGTTCGTCCACCGCCGGCGCCACTCGAGACCGACAGCTACAACGGTCGACGGAACCCCAAGATCTCCTTCATGTATTGGATGGAACCACAAGGTCGCCGACATGGATCCAATGGTCGAACCCTGAAGCCTTGTGCCTGAAGACCGATCCCCGAACTCTCGGAACCCCAAGATCGCCATTCGATGTGTGACCCCTATCTGAGACCCCTCATATTTTTATAATATATGATATTGATCTTGTTGCATATTAAATAAACATGTTTGCATACATATTGTGGGTGTTTGGGGGGTATCCAGATGATTCGCCTAAATTAAACATGGAGGCCATATGCGGGCAAATCTAGTCTAATAATGGCTCCATTTAAATTTGTGTAGCAAACTGATGCCATGTTTTGCCTTGTTTACAACATTTAAATTGCGGGTAGCTAAACAACAAGAACCTATAATTAATTGTCGGGACTCCGGTTCCGCTTAATATTGCCTAATTGCATCGCATCCTTGCCATGTCATACATCATACATGCATCATGGCCGTTCTTATGTCATAGAATTAAATAGTGCATCCGGTGTTTGTGATAGTGCTTTGCTTCTTCACGGATTAGGCCGCTGAGTTGATGCGAGTGTCGACCCGATCTTCGGATGAACCTTCGACAATGTTTTCAAGCGAGAATTCTCCCCCTTTCTACCTATTTTACATTTCTAGTCTTTATTTCCTTCTGTTGATCTATTGCTATCTGTGTTGCGATGCTCTAGTTTTCGTACCTGTGATATCCCTTGCAGCCTTATATTGCCTTGGACACATCCTATTACCTGTTGTTTGGTAGATAGTTGGACTTGCGTGTCGTAGTCGCTTGCTCAAGTGTCGTTGCGTGTTGTCAAGTACCACAGTTGTTGGAGAGATGCCTTATGCTTTATGTTGGAGATGATCATGGATTTAATTACTGTAGGTAAATGCAGAGGCACCGGTGGGTAATAGAAAATATTTGATTTTTAACCGCTCACTGGTGTCCCGTAGGACCCCGAGTTCTTGACACCTGTTCCGAGATCGAGCGCGCTAACCACAGGTGGGGTGTGTGGGCACCCCCATCGATTCAGTACCTGATTTCAAAGTACTGTACTGGGGCCACAAAGTAGTTTGGGGCTTTATTATTATCCTGTACTTATGCCATGCTTTACTGCTTTATTTACGATTGCGTGTGGAGCGCCTGTACTGTTTAGGAACCCCGTGATACATTTTCGCTGTATCGACAAGCCCAGTCACACTTTCGGGTTCCCAGTCGTTTACAGCCGTCGACACAAACCCTGGGTCCATCTCGGAGACCGGCCGACTTCATTACGAGTAGCTTAGTGGGGTGGCCCCTCGTGCTTGCTTTGGGTCTGGGAAACATCGTGTCCGAAACCCCATCGACATACCGTTGGGTGTATGTTTTGTGATCTTGTACCTACCTGATCTGACAACAAGGGTGTAGGTGCGTGTGGAAACTTTGGTGCACCCCTGCAGGGTTAAATCTTTTCGAGAAGCCGTGTCCGCGGTTATGGACGACTTGGAGCACAGTTCTCGATCATAGACAACTATAACTAAAGTTTACTGTTATAATTTGACTTGTATCCGATATGACTAGTAATCAGCTTCACTACAACGGAATGGCTAAATAAAAGTACCAACAACTGCTGGGTTTGGGATATCTCATGCTAATTGTATCTGACTAGTAAGTGTCACAACTACAACGAAATGGTTAACTAAAAGTGCCCACTGCTTATTATATCAGGAAGACTATCTATACCTGACTAGTAATTGCTGCAACGATAACTGAATAAATAAAACTGCCAACTGTGTGAGTTCCTCGGTTGACTTCCTCGTTTGGTCTCGAGGGGGAAATACCAGGATGGGTATGTTTGGTGGTAGTATCAGGTTGGTTTCGAATAGGTATTTCTTATCCCTCTCTGATAGCCGACAGTTATATCGAGTCTCTATAGGTTGTTTACTGCATGCTGCGCTGCCGCTTCAGTCCACCATACCTATGTAGGCGAGGACCGCCGAATTCTAGTCTCGCCGTGTACTGGCCTTAGTGCTGACCGCTCTCCTTTTTCCTTTTCCCTTTGTCGGCACCCCTTTTGTTCAAGCAGGTTTGAGATCGACGTCGTTAGCAGGGTTACCCTTCTGGCTTGGCCTGGGCAGGGTTATGGATGCCATTGGTTATTCTTCAGGGCTCTTAGCTCAATTTGCATCTTGTCCGTACTCGGACGCTGTATTGTTTTAAAGGTGATTTGGATCTTTGTATTGTATATTTGTATTCTTGACTCTTTGAGTCATTGTTGTATATATCAGTTCTATGGGTTCCATCATGGACTATTGTGTAATGGTATTACTTCGTTTTTGTAACATCCCAAAAATCATATTTCACCTCGCACACTTCGCTGACGAGCGGGCCCGGTCCACGTCGTCCTCGTCTTCCCCAAACCGCGCCTGCGACCACGTCGCTGCTGCAGTCGCTGCCGGTAATGGCGCGGCGTAATTGGGCATTAAACCGCGAGCGTTTCCTGTCGAGCCTCTGGCTATAAGACCCTCTCTGCCTCGCGAGCATTTTCCCCCAAACACCTCGCTCACTCCGCCACCAGGCTGCTCTCAATCATCCTCGCACCGCCGCAGACAGAGCCCTCTCCGGCGATCGATTCCGGTGAGCCTCGTGTTCCCCTCTGCCTCTCGTTCTTGCTATCTTGCTCAGTGAGCCTTTGCGCACCTCCTGACCTCACTAGTTCGTCCTGTACTGCCCCAGGTCGCCGGTTCCACTCGACACCGCAAGCACCGACGGAAACATCAACTCCGGCGAGCTCTAGTGGTAAGTCCAGACCGCCCCGAACCCTGTCGTTCACGCTCGCAGGTTCTCCATGATCTTCTGCATCTGACCATGCCTTTTGTTTGCATCCTAGTGATCTACAACGTCGCCTCCGACCTCGAGCAGAACCACCGTTGCCAGATTCAACTCCGGCGAGAAATCTACCGCAACTCTGTGCGCCCCTTGACAAACCAAAGCCACCTTGAGCTTCAGCAGCCTCTTGCGAACCTGGTATGACCCTTCTCCCTCTCGCGGACGATCTGGAATGCAAGCGCCGCCGTAGACCGAGCGCTCCGCCGCTCGCTGACGTCGCGCGCCGCCAGGACATGGTCGCTTGCTCGCGCGCCGTTAGATCTAGATCCAAGCGCTAGGATAGATCCACTTAACACCGAAGCGGTACGCGATCTGGAGCGTACGATCTATTTAAATCCTGCGGCTGCAGAGCGCGATCCAGTGCGAAACGGTACGCGCCAATCACGACATGACGCGTGGCTAGGAGCTGATCTGAAAACAGAATTTAAAACAGATTTTGATCCAGATTTCAAATGCCTATAACTTTTGAATGCCACGTTAGATTTTTGCAAACTTTATACCGTTGGATTCAGTGAAGCAAGACCTTTCTGAATATCCAATGTGTTTAACAAATAGTAACCATTAGAATGACTTTATTTGTAGAAACTTGTTTAAGGCTATTATTGAGTATAGATTTAGTTTAGTATTTTTTTTAGGGTTAATTTTGTTTAGTGGGCAAACTTGTGACTTGTTAAGTTTCTATAAACTTGCACTTGCTTGGTAGAGTTTTCAAAAATCACCACTTAGTAGATTCATGCATGCACTCATATTATTTTTGTTTGTATATATTTGTGTGTAATTGTGTGCTACAACTTTGTGTGTAGATTTTGCTAGTGATTGTGATTGTGACGAGTGCTACTCTCCACATTACCAAGGCAAGTGATATCTTCATGAATATTCCCTTCCCATATTTTATACTTGCATTAGATATTTTGTTAGGACATGCATGCTACTTTTGTCAATTGTTATGTTGGGAAATCCTAAGTAGATTAGAATGATAGAATTGCTAGGAAAATTCCCTAAGGATAAGTTGCCATGCCATGCTTAGCCTAGCTACTAGAAAACAAGGGTGGTTTATATATTCACACTATGGAAAAATATTCTAAGTCTGAGGACTTGTGTTTTATTTAACAAAACAACTAAGTTAATGAATCACCTAGGTGGAATGGAAGGAATGGTTTATGTTGAGTGGTTCACAAGGCCATGGACTTGGCTTGTGTATCTCACTTGTGGATGGCCACCCAGGAACAAAGAGATTTGAGATGTCAAATGTTGAGAAGCTTCAAGTGCAACCACTTGGCAATATGGGCTCTGCCATGATCTTAGGTTGCTAGAACTTAGTCTCTTGGACAGTTGGTGGTAGAGGGAATGATAGGTTGGAACGCGTCCATTTGACTAAGGAAAGGCTTCTGAAGGATCTTGTCTTGGGAAACCAAGTCTTGTGGGGAAAGTGCACCACCTCTGCAGAGTGTAAAACCTAAGTACTTAGCCATGTCCCTGGTAAAGGACAATTTGAGCATCAAGACATGGAAGCTTCAAGAATCTCATCACTCCAATTTCTAAATAAAACTTGTGGGTGAACAAGGGTTAAAGGATCTTTAGTCTTTGATTGGTAGATGCCCTGAGTGGATCTTCAGTCTTGGATTGGTAGATGCCTTGGGAAAGTTTTGTGCCAAACAAAAACTTAGTATTTTCAAATGTTAAGGAAAAATCTATTTTGAGCAATGCAAGCCTAAGCTCCACCTAGCCAAAATGCATATAGTATTATAGTCCACTAAAATTATACTAAGGTATCACTTGCCAATACTATTCCAAAGTATTGACCCTCTGTGGCTGTAACTTGTAATGTTGCAGGTTACTCCGATGATGATTAGGAGTCATGAGTCTACACTCAACATGCTTGCCTGTGGCACATGAAGATGAAGACTTATGTTTATTTACTTATTCCATAAACTCTTGTATTAGGCCTTTGGCCCTGAGTTGTAAAAGACTATGTTTTATCTCTGGAATGACTGTAATAAACGACCTTTGTATCTGTGTACTTCATCTTAAACTGTGGATGCTAGCATTGATCCAGGGACTAACATTGCAATCACAGGGATCTTTTCCTTTAATAAGGAGGGATCTTACAGTTTTCCACCCGCACGAAAGTGCCTGGTGGGCACCTTTGAATCGTTTCTATGCGGGTTTGGCGGGAATCGCTGAAACTTGCATAGGGTCGATTCCGAGGTTGTTACAAAAACACCTCCGCGCAACGACGTCTTCATCAACCTGGGCACGCACAAGGTCTACGTCGGCATCGACACGTCCTGCGTCTATCCTCGCCGAGTCGTTGAAGCAGGAGAACCTCCCCTCAGCGCTGCTAATTGTCCGCGTGGCGCAGGCCCTGTAGGTAGCGTCGAGGTGATGGCGACAGCCACAGCACCGGCGGCAGGGGCAGGAGCCGGGCCAAGCAAGGACCCAGCGGTAGGAGGACAGATGACCGCAAAGCAGACGGCTCCGCAGCCCACCGAGGTAGATCCGCCAGCTGCCAAGTCAGCCAAGGTGCAGGAGACAACTCCAAAGGCGGCAAGGGTAAGATGGCCTCCTCTGGAGAGACCAGAGAATATTCTCCAGGCAACTATAGATAATCTAACCACGCCTGTGGCACCGATACTTGATCCAGCTAACACCCAGGCGGAGTTAGAAGAAACTAGACAAAAAGTATTGGTAGAGGCAAAAAAGGTGTCGGCCTTGCGGGAGTCCTTGAACAGGACCCTGCGAGAATATGCTAAGGCAAACAAACTGGATGTGGCCCCAGAGCGGGTAGATGAATTGAGATTGAGAGGAAAGAACCTCATGAATGATATCAACAAAGAGCATGAAGCTCGTGAAGGTGATTCAGTCGATCTAGGCTTGCCGAGGTATAGTACCCCGACAAAGAACCTAAGGGCGGCAAATGCCGCCACTTTGGAGCTAGAAGGATTAAGCGGCGAAGCCCAGCAAAAACAACAAGAAAGAGTAAATGAGATGGTGCGTACTGCGAACCAGCAGAATGAGGAAATGCTCAGGGCTAACCCGACAAGACCGGGAGCTTCGCGTATGGTTCATTCGGCCGGAGCAGCACCCGCACTATCTACGGCAGCAACATCCTCACCCGGAAACAACGCGCGAAAAGATAAAGCGGTGACTTCAGGAAAAAGAAATAAGAAAATTGTTCCGTATGATCCGGCAGTAGCCGGAAAGGTCAATGATAACAGAGGCAATGGCAGCCGAGGTAACAGTGGAGATAGAAACCCCGGCCGTGCGAACAAGGGGCACGGGGACCTCGGAAGGGGAAATCATGAGAACAATAACCCGGCGGAGGGAAGGAAGAACCCTCCACCAGATCCTCAGTCGAGGTACGAACCTCGGCAAGAGCGAGAAGTGAGACCAGCTCACCATAATCAGGCAAATGAGAGGTACAATGATGGTTACTCGGATATGGAGCATGCAGAACATGGTAGGAATAACCATTATGGAATACAAGAAAGGATCATTTACAGAAACTTGCCGTCAAATGATGCAAGACTAAAACTGGACAGGTTATATCGGTCCGAGTTATTGGAGGAACAGGGTCCGCCTGGTCCGGCGTGCTTAAGACCTCGGATCATGGGCGAACCAGCGGTGCCGAACTTTCAATTGGCAAGGGGAACGAAAACGTACAATGGGAGCACAAAACCACAAGATTGGTTAATTGACTATGCCACTGCGGTGAAGATAGCTAGCGGAAACCTATGATGGCTAGCGGAAACACAAGATTGGAAGGACCACCTAGAGTATGGCTAAACAATCTGCCAACAGGCAGTATCAACTGTTGGTTAGATTTTGAAGAAATGTTTGTCAGCAACTTCACCAGTACCTATAAAAGACCAAACAGGACACAGCAACTCGCTATGTGCAAGCAGAAGCCGAATGAAACAGATAGAGAATTCTTGACTCGGTGGTGTAACCTCAGAAATCATGCGAAGGAGTCATAGAGTCTCAAGCGATAGCTTGGTTTGCTCAAGGCTGCCGATATGGAAGTGTATTATGGCAAAGGCTGCAAAGAGATATGCCGACCACGTTGGCAGAGACCATCAGGATAGCAGATTCGTATGCTTTAGGGGATCCGACGCAACCAGAGTTAATGTCGGCAGAGCATCGGGAGCATCAAGATCAATATGCAAGAGATGCATCCGGATCATCGAGGCGCAACGAATTCCAAGGTAGAAGAAGGGAGGAGAGGACAGATTACAGATATACTTCCAATCAGGTGGCAGTAGTGGTACAAGATCAGCCGAGTCATGGAAACAGTCAGCGACAAAAGAATGGTCCTCAGCAGTGGATGCCAAGGAATGAAGGGAAAAGACAGTGGACACTAGAACAGAAGAAGCAGTGGCAGGAAAGGCCTAAGTACACATTTGAGTCCATGTTGGATCAACCATGCAAGTTCCACACTCTAAACCCGGCCAAGCCGGCTAATCATACAACTCGTCAATGTGCTTGGATGAAAAATAAAATAGGGAACCCGGCGGGCATGCAAGCGCCTCCTCATCAAGCGCATCAGCAGCAGCAGCCACAGCTAACCGGAACAAATGCGCAGCAGTTAATGTTACCACCCCCTCCTCCGAGGTATGATAACTCGGACCGGAAGGATGCAGTGCATCAAGTGATAAATCAAGGTCAAGATGGAAGGGAAAACCCCGGAAACAACGGATGTAATGATTACAGGGAGCATCATCAATCATATTGTGTGTTCACGACAGAACAGCAAGACAGGCAGAGTGTACAACGCCGGCATATGGAAGTGAATGCTGTGATGCCGGCAGTACCAAGATACATGTCGTGGTCCAATCAGGAAATAACCTGGAGCATAAAAGATCACCCGAAGATAATGCCGAATCCACGGTCGTATGCACTGATACTAGATTCGACATTTGTGGGACCCAGCATTAATGTGAAATTCTCAAAAGTGCTCATTGATAATGGGAGTAGTATCAACATTATGTACAAGGACACAATGCACAAACTTGGAATAACACAGAATATGTTACAATCCACAAGAACCACGTTCCATGGAATAGTGTCGGGTCTCTCGTGTGAGCCCATTGGGGAAGTCCGAGTAGATGTGTTATTCGGCACAAGGGAGAATTGCAAAGCTGAGAATTTGGAGTTTGAAGTGGTGGACCTAGAAAGTTGCTATCATGCATTACTCGGACGTCCGACACTAGCTAAATTCATGAGCAGCTGACACATTACTTATCTGAAAATGAAGTTACCCGGGCCACAGGGGGTGATAACAGTAGCCGAAGATTACAGAAAATCAATGGAGTGTGCTTCAGTCGGATCAAACCTGGCCGAGTCATTGGTGATTGCAAGAGAAAAAGGAGGATTCAGGAGGTAGCGGCTCTGGCTTAGTCGGCGCAGCTGAATATGTCGGCATTAGCCAATCCCCATGGAAGTGTTTCTTTCCATCCGACTAAAGAGACAAAAAAGATCCAGATAGATGAGCAGTTCCCAGAGCGCACCATCACGATTGGTGCCGGCCTAGATGCCAAATAGGAAGGGGAGCTCACCAACTTCCTCCGTGAGAATCGGGATATATTTGCATGGTCGACTCAAGACCTGCAAGGTGTGCCGAGGGAGTTGGCTGAGCACTCTTTGCATGTAAGGCCAGGAGCAAGGCCGGTGAAGCAACCTCTCCGCCGCTTCGCCGAAGACAGGAGAAAAATAATAGGGGATGAGATAGCTCGGCTCCTTGCAGCCGGGTTCATCATGGAAGTGCTTCATCCGGATTGGATATCAAATCCGGTGTTAGTAGAAAAGAAAAAGGATGACCCGAATGTAGCCGTCGTATGGTGAATGTGTATCGATTACACGAACCTAAACAAGGCGTGTCCCAAAGATCCTTTTCCTTTACCTAGGATAGACCAAGTAATTGATTCGACCGCTAGTTGTGAGCTGTTGTCATTTGTAGACGCGTATTCTGGTTTCCACCAGATGCCGTTAAATCCGGCCGATCAAATAAAGACGGCGTTTATTACCCCGTACGGGGCCTATTGCTATCGCACCATGCTATTCGGCCTGCGTAATGTAGGAGCAACATACCAAAGATGCATGCAAAAGTGTCTACATGACCAGATAGGAAAAAATGTACAAGTATATGTAGACGATGTGGTTATAAAAACAAAAGAGAGCAAAACGCTCCTTGATGATATTCGACAGACATTCGCAAACTTGAGAAGATTCCGAATGAAGCTTAACCCGAAAAAATGTACCTTCGGTGTGCCGGCTGGAAAATTACTCGGTTTCCTCGTGTCCAGCCGAGGTATAGAGGCAAATCCCACTAAAATCCGAGCAGTTGAAAAAATGGAACTGCCGAGGTGTCTGAATGATGTACAAAAATTCACGGGGTGCTTGGCTTCGCCGAGTCGATTTGTATGTCAGCTAGGGGAAAAGGCACTACCTCTATATCAACTGATGAAAAAATCTGATAAGTTCATCTGGACACCACAGGCTGATAATGCTTTCCATGAGTTAAAAAGATGTTGGTCACAGCACCGATCGTGGCTTCTCCATTGTCAAAAGAACCTATGTTACTTTATGTAGCCGCCACTAACAGAGTGGTAAGTGCGGTGGTGGTCGTGGAGCGGAATGAAGGGGATAAATCAATACAAAGGCCGGTATATTACCTAAGCGAGGTATTATCGGCCTCAAAGAAGAACTACCCGCACTACCAGAAGATGGCTTATGCAGTGTACATGTCGGCGAAAAAACTCAAACACTACTTCGAAGAACATCCGATAAAAGTGATTTGTGAAGCGCCCATAGCCTAGATATTGAGCAACAAAGATGCAAGTGGCCGAATAGCAAAATGGGCAATCGATTTATCACCCTACGCTCCGCAATTTGATAGGCGAGATGCAATCAAATCTCAGGCAGTAGCCGACTTTTTTGTGGATTGGGCCGAGGTACAATATGAACCACCATTGTCAGATCCGAATTATTGGATAATGCACTTTGACGGATCCAAGATGAGAAATGGTTTGGGGGCAGGGATAGTGTTAACTTTGATGAAAAAGATCAGCTGAAGTATGTGCTGCAGATACATTTCGCCGCATCAAACAATGTAGCCGAGTATGAAGCACTCGTCCATGGGTTAAAAATGGCAAAAGAGATTGGTATACGTCGGATCCTATGCTATGGGGATTCAGATCTGGTAGTACAACAAGTATCATCCAATTGGGACGCACTAGATGCGAATATGGCCCTATATAGATTTCATGTGCAAAAGATCAGTGGTTATTTCGATGGATGCGAATTTCACCATATACCTCGGGCGGAAAATGACGCCGCAGATACACTGTCAAAACTCGGATCAACTAGGCAATCAATTCCCACGGGTATTGCCCTAGAGCACCTGAGAAAACCATCGATTACACCATCACCAGAATCCGAGTCAATTCGTATCTCGGCAGAACTGATAGAAGGAAGTGTACCAATGGAAATCGACAAAGAATGTGACCCGGGTTTTCTAAAGGTGAACCCGGCCGTCACACGAGCAAACAAAGAAAAGTCCAAAGCTGTTATGTCGGCGGAAAATATGGAGATCGACAGTGAAACTATCCCAGAGAAAATCACACTGATATGGGCGCAACCCATATTTTCATTCCTTAAGGAGGCAATCTTGCCGAGTAATGAGGTACTGGCTAGACAGATAGTAAGAAGAGCAAAAGCTTACACGATCAGAAACAATGAGCTGTATAAGAGAAGCATCACGAGCATACTGCAAAGATGTGTTGACTCGGCAGAAGGGCAGGAAATACTCCTGTATATACATCAGGGAGAATTCGGGCATCACGCCTCGTCCAGAGCTTTAGTGGCCAAAGCATTTAGGCATGGATTTTATTGGCCAACGGCATTAAAGGAGGCAAAAGAATTAGTAGAAAAATGTAATGGTTGCCAGAGATACGCCAGCAAGATACATCTGCCCCCATTCGAGTTAAAAACGATACAATCACTTGGCCTTTCTCTGTATGGTGCTTGGATATGGCAGGTCTGTTCAAGCCATCCTAAGGCGGAATGACTCATATTCTAGTCATGGTGGACAAATTCACAAAATGGATCGAGGTGAAACCAATAAGAAAATGTGATGGACCAACAGCGGTAAAATTTCTCAAAGATATTATCTTGAGATATGGATATCCACACAGTGTTATCACGGATAATGGAACAAATTTTGCTGAAGGAGCCTTTGCTAGATTTTGCCAAGAAAAACATATAAGACTAGATGTTGCCTCGGTGGCTCACCCAGCATCGAACGGGCAAGTAGAAAGATCAAATGGACTGGTATTGTCAGGAATAAAACCCCGGCTTATCGAACCACTGCAAAGGTCGGATCAAATGGATGTTGGATTGAGGAGCTTCCAGCAGTACTGTGGAGCCTCAAGACCACCCCAAACAGGTCGATAGGGTACACCACATTCTTTTCAGTATACGGGGCAGAAGTTGTGCTTCCAGCCGACATAATGCATGACTCACCAAGAGTAATCCAATACACAACAGCCGAAGTAAACGAAGTATCACGGCAAGACGATGTGGAGCTGCTAGAAGAAGCAAGGGAATTGGCATTATCAAGATTAGCTATTTATCAGCAAAATCTCAGACGATATCATAGCAAAAAAGTCAATCCAACAGTTTTTAAAGGAGACTTGGTTCTTCGGCTAGTGCAACGCACAGCCGGCATGCACAAACTCTCGCGCCCATGGGAAGGACCATTCATCATGAGTAAAGCATTGCACAATGATGCATATTACCCGATCGACGCTCAGCCACGAGAGAAGAACAAGGCAAATAAAGCCGGAGACAAATCAAAAAGACCATGGAACATAGCCTTACTTCGCCCGTTCTACACTTAGAAGCCATATGTTGTACGTCGCGATGCGACGCATCAAGTCGGAGTATCAAGCATGAATTAAACCTCGAGCAGCGACTCGGGGACTGCACCATGTTGTTTCTATTTTTAAGACTATGTATTAAACCTCAGCACCTCGAGCAGCGACTCGGGGACTGCGCCATGTTGTTTCTATTTTTTAAGACTATGTATTAAACCTCGGCACCTCGAGCAGCGACTCGGGGACTGCATCATGTTATTTCTTGCTTCGGATTATGCATTAAACCTCGGCACCTCGAGCAGTGACTCGGGGACTACAACATAATTATTTCTCATTTTTCGAATTATGTAGTAAGCCTCGGCACCTCGAGTAGTAACTCGGGGACTGCTCCGTGGTGTTCTCTGCATTGAGTTATGAACTATATTTCGGCAACCCAGTTTATAGCTTGGGCACTGCTTCATATCATTCGATGTTTTTTGAACGGGTATGAAGCTTCAGCAACCCAAGCGATAACTCGGAAGTGACCTACGCCACCCATTAATTTTTTACATACACACAAGAGCTCAATAACTTCAGCAGAAACTCGGGGACTACCCAATTTGCTGATCATAACTCATAGGGTGCAGTGTAAGATCGCCTCGATCGACAAAGGAATAACAAGGAGGAAACAACTAACGACTTCTAGATGTAACAACCTCAGCAAGTCGGAGTATAATAAGGGATACAGGCCAATCTATGATCTTAGAGCATTATACTTCAAGAAGAGAACGCAAAAACAACAGCTACACAACCAAGTTTACAAAGGGCCAGCAAGATAAATGCCGAACGAAGGTCAGCCAAATGGAAGAATACGATCTGTCTTTATGAAACTAAAGTTGGGCAAAGCAGAGATATGAAGCAGTTAAATTTACTTAGATGAAATAACAATGGTTACCATCACCAATGCCTCAGCGGCACGAGGCAAAAAGGTTCACACCACACCAAAACACGGACAATTGTTCCACAGACATCGTACGCCCGGCATACCGGGGACTTAAGACAACTTAGAGTTTTTTGAACCTAAACAACGAAAAAGGCCAAATCACCCTTAAGGGGCAGTAGCATTATCAGGGGCATCAGGCATGGGTATCTCGGACGCTGGCGGAGGGACCTCGGACCCCTTCGAAAGGGTATCTTTAGGAACTGGGCGCTCCGAGGTAGCTAGCGCCTCGGCCGAAGTTACCTCGGCTTCAACAAAAGCCATAGTAACCTCGGGGACAAGCCCCGGCTGCTGTGAGACATCAGTTTGAGCTCGAGAGTTCTCAGTCCCTTTAGAGGACGATCGCGCATCGCCATCCTCATCCGAGTTTTTGTTTGAATTGCAGGAATTATCCGAATCACCCTCCGGTTCATCCAGGTCGGCCGAGTCATCACCGGATGCATCTTCAGCTTCGACATCATCCGCCGGATTGGGAAGAAAACTCGGCCCGTCTATCCAATTATGCAAGTCAGCATACTTGATAAGCTGGAAGGCACGAGCTTGACGGCGAGCAATAAACTCCAGATTTTCAACCCAAGGAGAGCCAGTGCACAGATGCATCAGAGTATTGAGGGAGATATCTTCATACCAAGACAACACGGCTGTAAGGGCCATGTCAGCACCAGCCCTTGTCGTGGGAATGGCCATGGCAGATGCTGCAATCGGCAGTGAGTAGTAGAACGAAGGGCAAGGGCGGCCAACCATCTGCGGTGCGAGATGAGGGCGGAGACACAGGGTTTTACCCAGGTTCGGCCCCCGGAGGGTAAAGACCTACTCCTGCTAGATTGTATTATGTTGGAGGTACAATGGGCGAGCTCGACGGCTAGGCGGCGAGTCGCTTGGGTGGATGATGGAACGTGCCTCTACATGCCCTGTAGGGAGGTTTATATAGACTCACCTCCCCTAGGGTTTACATATCTCAACCGAATCAGTTAAGGTTTCGGTACTCGTTTAACCTAATCCGACTGGGCCTATCTACTCTCCTGGGCCTTCAGCTTCCAGTCACTTGGATCCACGCCAGGTCTTGATCCAGTCGCCGTCTTGCAGGCCCACTCGCCAGTTCCTGGGCCAGTCGGAAAACGTCCTGCTGGGTATACCCCGGTAGGCATATCCCCATCAGTAGTCCCCGAGGCCGTCGTCGATTAGGCGCAGGTGGTTGCTGGCAGTCGGAGCATACGGCTTCAATGCGGACATCCAGTAGAATCGGTGGCGGGCTCCTGAATAAAGGAGAAAACTAGTCATTCTGGTCACAGCTTTGGCGAACGGGTCGACGAAATATTTAGTCACTGTTGTAGTGATCGGGTCGGCGAGCCGAGTGGCTGAAGTTGGACCATCAAACGCAGTCAAAACTAGCAGTTGGGGTAATCCAACGGTAACTCTCGGCGTAATCACCGCGTAGTAACGGCTTCCTGATTTGGCAGGTAACAACCACTATATAAGGGGAATGGTAGGCGATCAGAAATCCACCCCCTCGTCATTTCCTCCGGTTGGACGCACCTCCGTTTTCCTCTGCATCGTGATCCAGCAGATCCAAAATCCTCCGACCTCCACGAACCTCGTCGCCAATGGCCCCCTCCACCGAACCATGGGGCAGGTCCAAGTGTACGAGAGCGCTACTGGCGTCTTTCGAGGAGGCCGGGATCCTGCGCGCCGGCAGGTGGTGCATCCACGCGGCAGGAGAGGTGACTCCGGACCCGCGCGAGGGAGAGTTCGTCTGTTTCACCAGCCACCTGGAACGGGGGCTGGGAGTCCCCACATCTCTTTTCTTCCGGCGCTTCTGCGCCTTCTACGGGATCCAGCCGTCGGACCTGGGCCCGCACAGCATCGAGCAGCTCGCCATTTTCGTGGCGTTCTGCGAGTGCTACCTGGGCTGCAGGCCCTACTTCTCCCTGTGGCAAGATCTATTCCACGGGAGGATCAGTCGCGAAGAAGCAGGCGGCCCAATGCTCGCTGCGGGCGGCTTGATGTTCAATTGAAGTCGAAGGCTTCCTTTTTTGATCTGATGCTGCCCGCCAAGGCGGCGAGCGAGTGGAAGAAGTCTTGGTTTTACGTCACCGAGGCGACTCCAAAGGGCGAGGTGGCGATCCCAAGATACTCCGCCGACCGGCCCGAACCATGCCGACTCCAAGTCGGCAAGCTCCCAACTGACCAGCGGATGGTCGTGGATGAGATGCTTCAGGGTCTAAAGAAGAAGGGTCTTCAGACCATTAACTTGTACAACTGCTGGCTCAGGCGGCGACTCGTCCCCCTGGCCCGCCGTGACCATTATATGTACGAGTACACGGGCCGGGAGGACTCGACGAAATCCTGCCTCGCCAAGTGGAAACTTGAGGATTACATTCCGGCGCTGAAGAAAATCACCCAGGCGGTGTACCTGGACGCTAAGGCCGGGGTCGCCCCCTACACCGCGAAACATGCAGCCCCAACGGTAAGTCTCTTTCTATCATTCGCAGTCGCAGTTAATGCTATCGCGGTTATACTGATACTGTCTCATGCATATTGCAGTTATTTCAAGTGGTGGAAGGGTGGCTTCCACCCGCAGACGACGAGAATTTGAGCTCGTCCGTCCAGGTCAGGGGCGAGTCACCTCCTGCCAAAGGCAGCGTCGAGAGCGATAGGAGCGACGATGACGACGAGTCCGAGGAAGAGGTCGCCCCGCTGGTTCGCAAAACCCGCGGGCAGGGTCAGCGCGAACTCGAGGCGAGTAGAAGCCTCGAACGTCACGACGACGACGACGACGAACTTCCCGAACACACCTCGCGTCGCCAGGCCACTCCGTCAAATAAGAAGAAGAAGGAGGAGGTGAAGGCCCCTCCAAAGAGGAAGACGAAGCCAGCAAGACAGGCATCTCTACCTCATTCGGCGAGCAGCTCCAACGCCACCAGTCTGGCCAAGGATCAAACGCCACCAACGGTGGCAGCGCCGGATGTTACCGCCGATCTGAGTGAGGTCGGGGGCCGTTCGCCCCAGTCTCTGGGTCGGGGGCCGCTCCAGTCGCTGCAGTTTCACCTCCCAGGGAGGCTCCCGCCTAAAATGTTTTGGAGGCTCCTGTCGCGGCCTCAACAACGAAGAAGCCGTCCGTGTCTTGGGCGCACGACGTCCTGGAGATGGGTCTCAGCCGTAAACTGGGCCCCGAACTGGAGAAGCCGGCTGGCATCCACACGGGACTGCGGTTCATACCAGTCGCCAAGTGATTTTTATTCACCTGTCTTGTTTTTGTGTTGTACTCAGACCAGTTTGCTTATGTAATCATTTTGTAGGACTGGAGTCAAAAAGATAGGCCACCCGTCCGTGGCCAAGGTGCCACCAGTCTTCGCCAAGGAGGACCCCTCTCGGAAGAGGAAGGCTGATGAAGTCGCTGCCCCCACCAACAGCGCCAAGAAGGCCAAGGGCGACGAAGTCGTCACGGTGTCTGATGACACGACGATGGCTCCGAGTGACCCTGCGGCAGGGGCGGCCTCGGTAATCAAGGAGGGTGCGTCCATCGTGACCTTCCCCCGCTTCATGGCTAGAGCGGCTACGGTGAGTGGTACCTCGCCATCAAGCCGCGCACCTGGTGTTGCTGAGACAGAGGTCGAGCAGCGTCGCGGGCACACTCCAGCTCTGCTCGCATCCGTGGACGCACTACAACTTCACGGCATGCTTGGCGCAGCTATCCAGGTATGTCCAGTCCCTGAGGATCGGGCCACTGAATTGCAGTGGTCAGATTCTTTTAGAGTCTCGTTTTTGTTTCTCGCTTCCAGTCCCCGAGTGCCTAGTCGCTGACTTTCAGCGGGTGGGCACTTAGGATTTTTTATCTCCAGTCCCCGAGTGCCTAGTCGCTGAATTTCAGCGGGTGGGCACTTTGGATTTTTGATCTACAATCCCCGAGTGCCTAGTCGCTGAATTTCAGCGGGTGGGCACTTAGGATTTTTGATCTCCAGTCCCCGAGTGCCTAGTCTCTGAATTTCAGTGGGTGGGCACTTAGGATTCCAGTGTTATTAACTGCTTGATTTTTGTACAGGGTTTGCAGCGTGAATCAGCCGATCGGCTTGCCGCGAAGTGTCGCGCGGAGAAGGAACTTGTCGCCGTTCAAGAGGCGAACAAAGGACTCCAGGCGATTGCTGCGAAGGCAGAGGAGGTTCAACAGGGCCTTGTCCCTACGAGTGAGCTGACGGCGGCTCAGTCTGCATTGAGTTTGGCCGAGAAGCGGATCGCCGAGCTCGAGCGCGAGCTTAAGGGCACGAAGGAGGAGGCGAGCTCGGCGGATGAGCGAGCCAGGGCTGCTGTTACGGCCGCCGCTGAGGAACGTAAGGTCTCTGACGCCCTTGTTGCGAGGCTTCAAGACAACTACTCCTCTCTTCAGAGCTTCATCACGGATCTCTCCCGGCCGTTGATTGGTAAGTGTGCCTGCCTCTGCCTGTAATGCTTTCATTGTGATCTTTGGTGTACTCACTACTCCCTTCTGTCCACAGGTCGGATCATCGACAGCACGAAAGAAGCGCAGTCATTCGACGCGCGGCAATGTGTAGCCACGCTGGTCGACTCGGCCACGTTGTCCGCGACGTGTATTCGGCGTATCTTCAGGAGATGTCGCCCACGGAAGTGATTCCCAGCGACCTCGTCGAGGTGTTGGCGATACTTGGAGAAGGCGCTGTCGGTTGTCGAGTTCATGACGCGGTCGGCGTTCCGGCGCGGGGCGGCGACGGCGCTTAGCCTTGGGCTCGCCCACTTCCCGGAGGACTTTGACCTGGACGAAGTGACGAGTGGCTACCCATTGTCGACGGGCTTGGTGGAGATCGCTGAGGTGCTGAAGCTGACGGACCACGCCGCGGTGTACTCTGATCGCGTCTAGGCGATGGGCGATCTCCTTCCTTATCAGGAGACGATCATCGCACCCAACGACCCCGAGCCGCAGCACCGGGACTTCAAGATCGAGCAGCCCTTCCGTGCAGCGATGGCGGGTGAGCTAACGACGTACCCGTCAAACCCGTACACTCCCTTCATTCGCAACCGCAAGGGTGGCGGCGAGTCGTCGTTGAAGCCTGCGGAGTAAAACATTGTGCCCTGGGGCGTTAGTAGCAGTGTTGCCGTTGGGCATACGTTGTATTTTGTGACATTTGTGATATGCTATAATGAAATATCGTGGTATTTTGTGAATTGTTGTGTGTTTGTGATTGAGGGTTGAACGAGTCCCCGAGCGCGTCCGCCCTTTTTTATGGGGTTTACCTCGTTTTATTATGTGTTTTTGGTTTTGAATGTCTTGTTATTGATGTCGACTCGCCCGAGCTCGGAAAGCCAGTCGCAAGGCGACTCCCATGAGTGCTCTGTACTTCACCGTTTTCCCTTGCGCGAACGAGGTCGGGTAGCCGAGTCCCCGAGCGTGGTACTTGGTTGTTCTAGGCGCAACTCTAGGGTGGGTGAGGACTGGGCGCGTTAGAATAAGCGCATCACTCCTGCCTGGCCCGTTGGGTCAGTCGCATGGCGAGTCCTGGGCATGCTCTCATACTTGGCGTTTTCCCTAGCCGCTCGCGCTGAACTGGTCGTCAGTCCCCGAGCGTGGTACTTGGCCGTTCGAGTCGCTATGTCGAGGACGCGGAGGATCATGGTCGCTGTGAGAAGCGAAGGCAGTTGTCTTGGCTCGTTGAGCCAATCGAGCTAGGCGACTCCAATGGGGCTCCGGGTAGGCATTTTTCATGGACGTTACAAGACCTGGGGTAACCTAGTGCCCTTGTAGCGCACTACTTGGCAGTGCCGATCGCTGTACCAGAGGTTGACTTCTGCAGTTAGCTTGATGTTGTTATTACGAGTGCGAGTGGCACAAGACACGGAGAGTAGACGCAATTTGCGGTAACCAATATTTTTTATTTCATAGCGACTGGAAGATACATATGTGGGGTTCTAGGAGTAGAACTTCCGTAGGAGGTTTACATTCCATGGTCGCTTTACGTCGTGTTTGCCGTCCCCGCAGACGTCGATGAGGTAGTAGGCGTTGTTGCCGAGTACTCGCCCGATGGCGAATGGTCCCTCCCATGGGGGGGAGAGCTTGTGCATGCCCTTCTTGTCCTGGATGAGGCGCAACACCAGGTCGCCTTCTTGGAAGGTGCGAGTTTTCACCCGCCGGCTATGGTAGTGGCGGAGTCCTTGCTGTGTAGATGGTAGTGCGGGAGCGAGCTAGGTCGCGTGCCTCGTCGAGTTGATCGACTCCGTCCTGACGTGCGAGTTCGTTCGCCGCCTCCGTGTAGTGGACGACCCTTGGAGAGTCGTGCTCGAGGTCGGTAGGCATGACCGCCTCGGCGCCGTACACCATGAAGAAGGGGGTGAACCATGTCGACCTATTGATTGAGGTGCGGATGCCCCAGATGACGGAGGGTAGCTCCTCGACCCAGCACCCGGCAGTGCGCTCGAGCGGTACTTGGAGCCGCGGCTTCAGGCCGTGGAGGATGCTCTGGTTGGCCCGTTCCGCCTGGCTGTTGGACTCTGGGTGGGCAACTGACGCGAGGTCAAGCCGGATGTGGTGTTCCTCGCAAAACTCGGCCATGGCTCCTTTGGCGAAGTTGGTGTCGTTGTCCGTGATGATGTTGTTTGGGAACCCGTAGCGATATATGAGCTCGCGTAGGAATTTGGTGGCAGTCTTCCCATCGCATTTCTGGACTGGCTTGGCCTCCACCCACTTTGTGAATTTATCGACCGCGACCAGGAGGTGGGTGAAGCCGGAGGGGGCCTTTTTTAAAGGGCCTACCATGTCCATACCCCACACGGCGAATTGCCAGGTGATGGGGATTGTCTTGAGCGCTGAGCTCGGCACGTGTGTCTGGTTGGCGTACTTCTGGTACCCGGTGCACCGTTGGACGATGTCGACGGCATCGGCGTGTGCGGTGGGCCAGTAGAAGCCGTGCCGCATGGCCTTTGCGACTAGAGAGCAGGCTCCGGCGTGGTGGCCGTAGTCGCCGAAGTGGATGTCGTGGAGGATCTTGCGTCCTTCGGCGGGTTGGACGCAGTGTTGGAACACGTCAGTCACGCTGCGGTTGTGGAGCTCGCCGTCGATGATGGTGAAGGATTTGCATCAGCGTGCAATCATATGGGCGTCTGTCTCGTCTGCCGGCAATGTGCCAGCCTCCAGGTAGGCGATGTATGGCTTGGTCCAGTCGTCTGGCTCGGCGATGAGTGCAACCAAGGCTGCCCCTGGTTGTAGCGGGACTCTGATGTCGATCTCCCTTGGGGGAGAGACTGGTGGCTTGGTGATTGTGTCGAGGAAGACGCCGGCGGGTGGTGCGAGTCGAGCTGACCCGATGCGGGAGAGTGCGTCGGCCTCCTCATTCTTCCGCCTGTCGATCCACTCGACGGAGTAGCCTGCGAAGTGTCCTCCCAGCTTGTCCACTGCTTGGCGGTATGCCGCCATGGTGGGAGAGACGGCGTCGCAAGTACCGGCGACTTGCCCAGCGACGAGGTCGGAGTCTCCGTAGCAATGTAGGCGGTTGACGTTCATCTCCTTGGCAGCTCGCATGCCGTGGAGTAGTGCCTCGTACTCAGCCATGTTGTTGGTGCATGGGGTGAAGTCGAGGCAGAGGACGTAGCGAAGCTTGTCTCCCTTTGGTGAAGTCAACACAATCCCTGCTCCTGCGCCGTCCGCGTTCTTGGAGCCGTCGAAGTGCAAGCTCCAGTAGTGGAGGTATGGCAGCTTTTCCGGCTGCTGGGCCTCTTCGCAGTCGGCGATGAAGTCCGCGAGAGCCTGCGACTTGATCGCTTTTCGTGGCTCGTATTTGATGTTGTGGACACCGATTTCGACGGCCCACTTGATGACTCGCCCGGTCGCCTCGCGGTTGCGGATGATATCATGCAGCGGTGTTGAGGAGATGACCGTGATCGGGTGTTCCTGGAAATAGTGCGGCAGTCGCCGCTGTGCTCTGAAGACCGCGTATACCAGTTTCTGGTATTGCGGGTATCGCTGGCGCGACTTGGTGAGGACCTCGCTGATGTAGTACACCGGTCGCTATACCGGGCGCTTCTTTCCCTCCTCCGGCCGCTCGACGACCATGACGGCGCTGACGACGCGCTCGGAAGCCGCGACGTAGACCGGCATGGGTTCTTTGTCGACGGGGGCGGCGAGTAGTGGTGTTGCGAGTAGCACCTTCTTGAGGTCACGGAGTGCGTCATCCGCCTCCTTGTCCCACTGGAAGGTGGGGTTCTTTCGCATCAGGCGGTATAGGGGCATCGCCTTTTCACCCAATCGGGGGATGAAGCGGCTGAGAGCCGCGACTCGCCCGGCCAGCTTCTAGACGTCGCGCAGGCACTCAGGTTTGCCGAGTCAAGCGATCGTGTCGATTTTGGTGGGATTCGCCTCGATCCCGCGCTTGGAGACGACGTACCCCAGTAGTTGCCCTGCTGGTACACCGAAGGTGCATTTGCCTGGGTTGAGCTTTATCTTGTATTTCCGCAGGTTGGCGAATGTTTCCGCCAGGTCGGCGAGTAGATCGCCCTGGCGAGCGGACTTCACTACCACGTCATCGATGTAGACGTGGATGTTGCGGCCAATTTGGCTCGCGAGGCATTCCTGCATGCACCGCTGGTAGGTCGCCCCGGCGTTCTTGAGGCCGAAGGTCATGGCGGTGTAGCAGAAGGCTCCGAATGGTGTGATGAACGCCGTCTTTTCCTCGTCCTAGACAGCCGTCTTGATCTGGTTGTACCCAGAGTAGGCGTCGAGGAAACACAGCGACTCTGAGCCCGCGGTGGAGTCGATTATTTGGTCGATCCGCGGGAGGACGAACTGCTCCTTTGGGCAGGCGCTGTTTAAGTTTGTGTAGTCGATACACATCCTCCAGGTCCCATTTTTCTTCTTGACCAGGAATGGGTTTTCTAGCCACTTGGAGTATTTGATTGGCCGGATGAAGCCTGCAGCGAGTAGACGCTGCACCTCCTCGGCAATGGCTCGGCGGCGCTCTTCATTGAAGGGCCGCAGCGACTGCTTGACGGGTCGCACTTTGGGGTCGGCGTTGAGTTTGTGCTCAGCGAGTTCCCTAGGGACACCAGGCATGTCAGAGGGCTTCCATGCGAAGATGTCCCTGTTCTCATGGAGGAACTCGATGAGCGCGCCTTCCTATGCTGGGCTCATGCCCGTCCCCATCGTCACCGTCTGGCTGGAGTCGCCTGGGACCAGCTCGACGGTGTGAGTGTGCGTCGTTGCCTCGAAGGCTGAGGTGTTGGCGCCCTCCGAGTTGGGCTTCTTGAGTATGGTGGGGTCGTCGTTGTTGACCCCGCTCGCGTATTTGTCGAGCTCGTCGGCGTGGTTGGTCTCTGCCGTGATGACGGTGTTGGCGAGTTCGGCTCCTTTGGCCTCGCACTCGGCGGCCATGTCGGGGTCGCCGTTGACGGTGATGACGCCGCGCGGCCCGGGGAGCTTCATCGCGTTGTACGCGTAGTGGGGCACTGCCATGAATTTGGCGAACGCCTGGCGCCCCAGGACGCACTGGCAGGGGCTGTCGAAGGGTACCAGCTCGAATACGATCCGCTCGGTGCGGAAGTTTGCTGGTGTGCCGAAGGTGACTGGCAGCGTGACCTTGCCGATCGGATACGCCTTCCGACCGGGGACGATACCGTGGAACGTGGTGTAGGTCGTTTCGACCATCGACTGCGGGAGCCGCATTCGCCTGAAGGTGTCCAGGTAAAGGATGTTGATGGAGCTGCCGCCGTCCATCAATGTTTTGGGGAGCCAGTAGTCTCCCACCTTAGGCTTGACCACCAGGGCGACTCGGCCTGGGTACTCGATGCGTGGCGAGTGGTCCTAGTGGCTCCAGGTGATGGGCTGCTTCGACCAGTTAAGGAACTGGGGAACGTCCACCTGGGCCACCGCGTTGACGGCGACGGCGCGGGCGATGACCTTCTTCTCGCGCTTCGTGTTGAAGCCTGTGAAGGTGTGGAGCGAGCCGGCCACACTGCCGAATTTTCCGCCGTTTGGCGGGTTGTTGTCGGGGTCCTCCCGCGCTCGCCGTGCCTTCTCAATCTCCCTGACAGTGTGGCAGTCGGCGGTCGTGTGCGTGGCAGGCTTCCCTTCCGTGCTGTGAAACACACAAGGTTGGTTAAGGAGGGCCACGGGGTCGAACCTTTGTTTCGCCTTGTAGTTGCCACCATCGCGGCGTTGCCCTCCGTCGCGGCGGAAGCTCTTGGGCTCGCGCTGCGCGTGCCCGGCGTTGGCGACGAAGTCGACTCGCCCGTCACTGCGGCGCTTGCCGGTGAGGCGAGTGTTGCTGTAGCGTAGGTCGGACCGTCGTCCGTTGTCGTTGCCGCTCGTGCGGCGTTGGCCTCCCGACTCGTCGTTGGTTTCCTGGTTTGGATCTTCCTCCGCGTATCTTTTGGCGATCTCGAGGAGGTCCGGTATGTTGTCGAGTGTGCGAGAATGTCGCTTGAGCTTGGCGACCAAGGGCTCGTAGCGGCACGAGATCTTGAAGCAGTGGATCGCGGTGTCCGGGTGGATGCCGACCGCGTTGTACCATAGCTCTTGCCACCGCTGGACCCAGTTGTGGGTCGACTCGCTGGGTCCCTGGACGCATCGTTCCAGGTCCTCGATGGTGGTGGCGCGGGTGCAGGAGCACTCGAAGTGCCCGACGAAGGCATCGCGCATCTCTTCCCAGGAGTCGATGATGTCCGGGGGAAGAGTGTTGATCCACTGCCTGCATGTTCCCTCCATCATTAGGGGGAGGTAACGGGCGGCTAGCAGGTCGGTGTGGCCAGAGATCCCCATCGCCATGAGGTAGGTGTCCAGCCACATGGAGGGGTCGTACGAGGGGTCGTACTTCTCTATTTCCTTCGGCGCTTTGAAGTTCGCCGGGTATTTTTTGCCTCGGATCATCGGTCCGAAGCAACGGGGCCCGAGTCGGCTTAGCGACCCCATTGGCTCGCCGTCGCGGCGATTGGTTAGGGTGTGTCGCAGGTTGTCGGGCTGGCGTGCGCACCAGCTTTGGTTGTTAATGATGTGGGTGCGGGCGTCGACGGGCTGACCGTTGGCGGCGAAGAAGTTGGTCGCTGGCCTGGGGTCGTTGGTGGAGAGTGCTGCGTTCGCGGGTCGGTGTTGGAGCTGCAGTTGTTCGGGTGGCGGGCAATTGAGGGTGTTTGCCGCCAACGGGCGGCCGCTTGAGGCCGCTCTGCTGCCCGACGAACGCGAGTACACCCGACCTTGCGAGTCGGCACCTGCGTTTTGCTGCTCGACCGCCTTTGCGAGCAGGGCCCTGACGTACTGGATTTGTAGGGCGTCGTCGCCGGTGGCCGTGATGTTGTCGGCCGCGGCTCGACCTTCCACGAGGTTATCCATCGGGGTGGAGAATAGTGGTAGGCCGTTCGCGTCTCGCTCTCGTGAGGAGACCACTATCCGCGGCTGATCCCTGGGGGGTGTGCGGTTGGGTGGAGGTGGGGCGCCCATCGCCGTCGACCCTGGTGGGGGCCGGGCGCTTCCTCCTGGTGGCACGTTTTCGTAGATCGCACGTTCGGCCACGCGGGCCGGGTCGTTCTCGTCGTCGAAGTTCAGGGCGCGCCCCTGGACGGTGGGGTTCAAGCGCGACCTGATTCGCTGCTGGTGGTAGCGCGACAGCTCCTGCGCCGTCACCTGCTCGAGGCGACATTTTTCGCGCTCGGCTTGCTCCTTGCGGACTGCCTCCGCCAGCTTCAGGCGAAGTTCCTCGACCTCCGTTGTCGTGGCGTTAGGAGGGATTGGGGTGGAGAATGGATCTTCCGGCGGCGTGGCGACCAGTCCCGTCGGGGAGATCGGCGGAATTTTCCGACCCAGAGTCGAAGTCGAAGATCCCAAGGATGGAAGGATCCTCGAAGTCTCCCATGTTGGAGACCTGGGTTATGGAGCCCGCGGGTGAAGCCGTGGTGATGGATCCGGCGAGTGACGCCGGGGTCGCCGAGTCGGCGTCGTTGTTGAGGGTCGCGTCTTCCGTGGCCGCGGAGTTTTCGGCCACGTCGCTGCGGGCCGAGTTGTACTCGGAGGCGAGGCGATGGATCGTGCGGACCTGGCTCTCGGAGAGCTGGTCATGTGGCGGCGACTTGCGGATGCGAGCCGAGTCCTCCGAGACGATGACGTCGGTGAGGCCGACGAAGAGGCTGATCGTGCCGACCGGCAAGATCATGCTGTGCATGATGGGTCACGCCGCCGGGACGTAGCTGCTCGGCAAGATCTGGAGCATCTCGCCGATCGCTATCATGCGGCAGGTGGCAACCGACTCGTTGATGGGCAGATTGGATCTCGCCGCAGAACACCGGTCAGACCGGCCAGGCCCCACGGTGGGCGCCACTGTCGTGGGAATGGCCACGGCAGATGCTGCAATCTGCAGCGAGTAGTAGAACGAAGGGCAAGGGCGGCCAGCCATCTGCGGTGCGAGATGAGGGCGGAGACACAGGGTTTTACCCAGGTTCGGCCCCCCGGAGGGTAAAGACCTACTCCTGCTAGATTGTATTATGTTGGAGGTACAATGGGCGAGCTCGACGACTAGGCGACGAGTCGCTTGGGTGGATGATGGAACGTGCCTCTACACGCCCTGTAGGGAGGTTTATATAGACTCACCTCCCCCTAGGGTTTACTTATCTCAACCGAATTAGTTAAGGTTTCGGTACTCGTTTAACCTAATCCGAATGGGCCTATCTACTCTCCTGGGCCTTCAGCTTCCAGTCGCTTGGATCCACGCCAGGTCTTGATCCAGTCGCCGTCTTGCAGGCCCACTCGCCAGTTCCTGGGCCAGTCGGAAAACATCCTTCTGGGTAAACCCCGGTAGGCATATCCCCATCAGCCCTCCCAGCATATTCCCTCCAGAGGTTGAGTTGGGTTTGAGATGCCATCAGCCTTGACACAAGCACTTCAATTTCATCAATCTCAGGCGTTCTAGAGGTGTTCGGCCAAAGAACATGGTAGGCCTGGATGGCTGCTTGCACCAGATCTCTTCCCATAATCTTCATTGGTCCAATAGCAGCACCGACAGCAATCAGGAAGTCTTCCATAGAATATTATTGATTCGGAGCAACGGGGACACCTCGTCGCTCACGAGCAGCAATCACAGCCTTAGTGCTCACTGGTTTCGCTTCGGGAAAATGATCTACACAAAAGGAAATCACATCAATTAAAAATAAGAAAGAGAAGAAGATAACTAGGCCACAGGCGGAGACTCACGATGGATGTAACTCAACATTTTATGGAGATCCAGGACCAATCGGACCTACTCTTCTAGAAACGAGTGATTTCCTCACTCACCGCCCGGTTCTTTAGCTCGGCAGCGTCAAGAAGTTCCTTATGTTTCTGCAACTGCAGGATCAGTCGATTCTTTTGTTCAGAGAATTCCTGATCAACTTTTTCCAATTCGGACTTCTGGGAAAGCTTGAGAGACTCAACCTCGGCGCGTAACCGAGTTATCTCATCGTCCTTTTCTTTGAGTTGCACCGAATGAGTGGTAGCTTGCTCTAAAAAATGCAGCATCATATCAGGCATAGGTATGCATTCTTGATGCGATGCTGCAAGTGTTTGTAACTCGGCTATACCAAAGCCGGAAGGTTGTAAGAAACCCAATATTTATCTTGGACAGGAATTAACAAATTAAAAAAACCAAAAACGAGGAACCAACCTTCAAGAGCGTCAACCTTCTTGGTAAGGCGGGTATTTAGATTATTGATACTAGCTGCACACCAGCGAAGAGTGAATTAGCATGACAAGCCAAAAATGTTACGAACTTAGGGAATAGTACACAGATTTGTTAAATTACCAGTTTTCTTCACTACAGGAACAACCTTCTCGTATTTTTCTTGCAGCTTCTTATGGGCAAAGAGCAACCTTTGAAATTCGGCTGTTCGCAGATCATGGGCAACCTAGATATAATAGAAGGTTACAAGACTGGATATTCAAAGTTAAAACAGATCCGAATCAAGTAAAACTTGAATTAGATCTAGGTGGCTAGATATTCAAAGCAAAAACAGATCTGAATCAAGTCAAACTTGACTCGGATCTAGGTGGCTGGATAGTCAAAGTTAAAACAGATCCGAATCAAGTAAAATTTGACTCAGATCTAGGTGGCTGGATAGTCAAAGTTAAAACAGATCCGAATCAAATAAAACTTGACTCAGATCTAGGTGGCTGGATATTCAAAGTTAAAATAGATCCGAATCAAGTAAAACTTGACTCGGATCTAGGTGGCTGGATATTCAAAGTTAAAACAGATCCGAATCAAGTAAAACTTGACTCGGATCTAGGTGGCTGGATAGTCAAAGTTAAAGCAGATCCAAATCAAGTAAAACTTGACTCGGATCTAGGTGGCTGGATATTCAAAGTTAAAGCAGATCCAACCCAAGTGTAACTTGACTCGGATCAAAGTGGCTAGATATTCAAAGATAAAGCAAATCCGAACCAAGCAAAACTTGATTCGGATATCACGGCTAATCCGAGTAACGAAAGGGGTTGACTTAGCAAGAAATGCATTTTGAAGCCTGACAAAGCTTCCAAACGAACAACAAGTTATCCGGCTGCAAGCTTCGGGGACTAGTGTGTATATAATACCATTTAAATCATAGACAAAGTATCAACGGAAGCACTTACCTCATTCATCTTGTCACTATCAAGGACAATCTTAGCAGCCATGTGCAAGCGACTGCTGATGTCGGAAAGCTGAAATGGTTGGCTACTCGGTTGCCTTCAAGTTGATCTGCGGCGTTCCAGTTATTGGCATACTCCACCAAAGAGCCGAGGCTATTTCTGCTCTCAATGTGAGTCAACACTTTACCTCGGGCCCGCTGTGTGACCACCGCCGTCGCCGGACTCTTGTGAAGAGTAAGTTGAGTATCGGCAGCAGGGGTGACACCAGGCTTAGCAGAGGAAGCTCCCTTGCAAAGTGCATCATCTATGTTCGGCTGAGAAGAGCTAGCTGGCCCTTTCTAAAATGTTGAAGGCTTAGTGACAACAATCTTCCTACTTTTAGTAGAGGCTGCGGCAGGGGCAGCAACCCCAGTACTAGGAATCACATCCTGGGAGGCAGGAGGAACTAAAATTTCCAAGGGGGCCGAAGTGGTGATATCCTCATTTGGAGTTGGTGTAGCAGCTGGGACTGTGGTGATCAAAGGATCATGGGGGGAAACCTCAGTGGTCTTGACAGGGCAACAGGCTCAACCGGGTGATCCGACATGGGGGTAATGTCGGCAATAATGGTGGGGGAAACAGGAACATCCCTTCGAGGCGACATATGGGTTGGCGCAGGAGGAGAATCAACACGAGAGAGAATGGGAACCCGAGTATCTTATGGAGGAGGAGGAGAAGGCGTCCGAGTAGTATGGCTCGTCATACTCGGACCGCTAGGCTTTGCGGAGAGAGGAGTTCTGCGAAAGACAAGAAAGTCGAGTCAAGAGACAGAAAGAGAGAAACAAGAAATACAAATGAAAGTAAACTCACCCAGTAACCGCAGGCATAGTCTTACGCCTCGGGATATGCAGCGAAGATTTCTTCACTCGCTTCTTGGGGCAGCACCGGAGGGATCTGCCGGAGCAGTACGCTTCCTCGAGGTAGCAGGAGCTTGAGAAGCAAGAGGCTCGGCATCGTGCACCTGACCAGCTGGATTAGCTGGGAAAGAAGGATCCAAAAATGCGTAAGAGATAGGCACCGTGGCAACTACCTCAAGAATTTGTATGTCGTCCGAGTCACCTTCATCCGCGTGGGCCGAGGTCTTGCCACGGGCATGAACCGGAGCAACCTCCGACTTAGGGACAAACTCCTCTGAGTCAGGTTCCCCGTTTTCTGGGGTATTACGATCTGCAGTCCATGGAAGAGCCAAAACCTCAGCATCTTCTGTCTTTTGCTCCATAAACCTCTGTGAGAGAAAAAACAGAGTAGGATTAGCAAAAGAACAACCACAAAGGTAACTCGGAAGAAAACACCAATGCATAAATTTACCTGAGGAGGTGGATTCCAGCGAGTGAATGGCTTCAGTCCCCATCCCCATTCCTCTGGCATATCGGTCTTGAAGATAGCTCGGACACGCTTATAAATGTGATAATCATCGAGCTCAACCGTAGAAACTCGATTGGGATCAAGAGGACCACTCATGTAGCAAAGCTTGTGAGAGCGAAGCTGAAAAGGGCAGATTCGGCTGCTGATGAACGCGGTCATCAGATCTTCACCTCGGAGCCCGGCGCAGATCAACTCCTTGAGCCGAATCTCAAATGCCTCGGCCAGAGCATGGCTCTTCCTAGGGTTATTGTTCCAATTCTTCTTGGAAGGGGGGCCGATAGAAAAAGCGGGGAGCCGAATCTTATCTTCCTTCCCAGTATTTTTGACATAGAAAAATGATCTATGCCATTTCTTACAAGACTCAAGGCCGGCAACACGCGGGAACTCAGAGTTTCTCTGAGGTGTAATGGACCCAGCCCCGCATTGGTTAAGAGATTTCTCAAAAGGATGAAGAGATTTGTCCGGCACAACATTAGATCGGATTTGGAAGCATTTGGACCAAACATGTACGGAGGGCCAAAGGCCGAAGTACCCCTCTGAAGCCGAGATAAAAGCTGACAAGGAGGCGATAGCGTTGGCCGACAGGTGATGCGGCTTGAGGCCGAAGTAATCGAGGAACTCCCTAGCAAAATCGCTAAGGGGAAGGCCGAACCCACGAGCAAAGTGGGACATGAAGACTACATACTCTCCTTCGTTGAGTACGGGAGAGGACTTCTTGCCGGGCAAGCGACAACTTACCTTGGTGGGAATCCGGCGCGTCTTAATCAGCCACTCTACTTCGCGGTGAGTAATGGTGGAACCCTGCCAAGAACCCTGTTCCGTACCAGACGCAAAGTCATCGTCCTCAACGAGCGCTCCGCTGGCAGAGCTAGACATAGGCTCGTTGGAGGAATCGATGGAGGAGAGACTAGCGGTGGGGAGAGGCCTAGAGATGCAGGGCCCCGTCGTGGTTCTAACAAGCATGGCGGCGGAACAGAAGAAGAACCGCCGCGGGGAATCTAGAAAACAGAGGGATTCCTAGCACGGCGACCTAGCGGCAGAACGGTTGGAAAACTCACCGATGAGAGCACCGGAACGAGAGCACGGCGGTGAGGATGCAGGAGCCGAAGAACGGCGACGGGACCGTCGAGTAGGACGACGATGGCGAAAGCACCAGAACACGCAGAAGAGCGGCAATGCGAAGAAGAAGACGAGAGGGAGCGGAAGGGGAAAGTGAACTGCCCAAACCCCTCTCCCCTCTTTATAACCGTGCCACGATAACCGTGGTGGGATCATGGTTGTGCCACGATATCCACGTAATCGCGAGTATCGTGAAACCGTACACAGCTAATGGAGCCACACCTCAGGCCACACAACGCAGGAGAGGATCGGGCCCTCTGACCGACGCGGGACTCGAGGCGTCCCAGCGCCGGCGCGATAGGCGCAGTAATTACTGTAGCGTGTCAGCGACCACTGTAGAGGAACAGAAAACTAGAAAACAGTGGTGACTGAGACACGTAGGACGAGGCTTACCCAGGAAGCCACTTGAACACCTCGGAGAGGGGTAGCGCGGAAAGTAATCCACGGAAGGAAAAGGATGAAAAGAGCAAGAGTGTGGCGAATAAAGAATGCCAGCTAAGAAATATTTCGGAAAGAAAGAGAGAAGAATGTCGGGAAACTGATATGGCCTAGCCGAAGTTTCCGGCGGGACCGCACCAGCTTCAGGGACTAATGTTGGGGGGATGACCCCGGATAGGGTCAAGACAGGGGAAAGACGAAAGGAATTTCCCTCATTGTAAGCCGAATTACTGATTGTGTCGGCCGAATCAAGTAAGATTCGACCGAGATAAGCAGGGCCGCGACAAGTATAGAATGAGTAACGCCTTATCCGGCCGACATATGAAGTAAGTCGGCCAAATAAGTATGACTAACTTGAATACAAGTGAAGGCCGGGCCGAGTTGAGCGAGACAAGGCCGAATAACGTGAAGCTTGCAGGAGAAGGAGGTGCCTATAGTCAAACCCTAGTCATTGGCTAGGAGGAATCTAGACAGAGCCAAGCGCAAAGGACAAGGAGCAGAGCGGCAGAAGGGCAGACGAACGTCACGGAGGTGACAGTGAGGAAGCCCGAGGCGCGCATGTGAGGGTTTCTAGAACATTGCCGCTGATAGAAGGCGGACACAGAAAGGAGGCCACCGAGTTACCATATTGGGACAAGCATATTGCAAGGATATGCTTGCCACGTCAGCCCTAGAAGGAACCAAGGCACCCCTTTATAAGGGGGGACGCGGGATCCTGAGGGGGGATCGATTCCTTCTACGCCGTAAGGCACGTGTATTAGTGTTCTTCCTCTCTATGAGACAGCTCTAGGAGCACTTGTATTCATTGAGAAGAGGAATAGAGATTTACTTGTAGAACTGCTGAGTGTATAAATCACTACATCTTCCCTCCCCGGATCCCTCTAGCATCCATTGGCCCCATACTTAGCCTACCCACGGCATCTGCCGTGCCACCACCGCGGCCCCTTCCCGATTCCTTCTGCAGGTCGAAGCAGGGGACCACGGCGGTGTTGTTGGCTTCCTCAAACAGGCACGGGGAGGTGCAGAACGTCGGCGACGAGCGGCGTCTGTGGCTCTACGCTTCGGCTTGCCACGCGAGAGAGAGAGAGAGAGAGAGAGAGCTCCAGAGGGAGAAGGAAGAGGGGATGAGGGAGGAGAGGCGTGCCCGGGTGCTCCTTATCCTCTCCAGGGGGCGGCGGCGAGCATCTCCACGTGGGGCGACCGGCGACGAGCTGACAGCGAGCAGCTTCAAAGGATCGAGTGGTGGACGACGCCCCGGGGAAGACGAGAAGCGGTATTGGGCCTACTGGGCTATGGCTGGGCTGCGGAAGAGATGCACGGGCGACAGGGAGAGGGAAGAGGGAACTGGGATGCGGCCCAGGGAGTGCTGGCTGTATTTTTTTAGCAGAGCATTTTTCTATTTCTGTTTTATGTTTTGAATTCCAAATCTGTTTTGAATCATTCAAAATTACTAGAGGGGTTTTGTGAAATAGTTAAAATACCATGGAGCCCTTTTAGTCCATTTGGACTTCACTATTTTGGTAACTTTTCAAATTCAAAACATTTGAACAAGTTTCAAAGAGGAAGGGAAAAATAGGGTTTTAGGGTTTTGTTTATTCTTCTTTAATGCAAAGTTTAAAGAGATGATGCTCATGATGCACAAACAAACCCTAAGTAATGATTAAGTAAAACTGGGGTGTTACATGGCTATCCTCGCAGTATTATAACAGATAATGGCAAAAAAAATCTTGAGGGAGCATTTGCTCGATTCTGTATGGATAAATGGATAAGACTTGATGTTGCGTCAGACGCGCACCCAGAATCAAATGAGCAATTCAAAAGAGCAAATGGGCTAGTGTTGTCCGGAATAAAACCTCAGCTCATGGAACCACTGCAGCATACACTAGGATGCTGGCTAGAGGAATTACCCTTAGTACCGTGGAGTCTAAGGAAAACACTGGATTTTTTAACTGGCTATACGCCATTTTTCATCGTATATGGGGCAGAAGTTGTATTACCAGCCGACGTAGAGCATGACTCGCCGACATAGAGGCGAGGTAAAAGAAGCCTAGGAAAATGATATAGATTTTCTCAAAAAATCTAGATAATTGGCATTGTCCAGATCAACAATATATCAATAGTCTCTGACGCTATCACAACCGGAAGATAAACCCTCATGTATTCAAATAAGGGGATTCGGTGCTCCGGTTAGTGCAGCGCACTACCGGAATGCACAAGTTATTACCCCTATGGGAGGGACCTTTCATTGTGAGAAAAGCTCTGTCCAACGATGCATACTTTCTTATAGATGCTTAGGGACAGCGAAAGAACAAGGTGGATAGGCCAGGTGAAGAAACTAAAAGGACATGGAATATAGCGTTGCTTCGCCCCTTTTACACTTAAGGAATAATGTATGTATTTCTGAACTCTCTCATATGTCGGATGTGTATGTCGCCAATGAGTTATGAATGAAAATGCTAGAGCCTCAAAAAGAAACTCGGGGACTCCTTAGTTGTACTTTCATTTTTTCAGTATTAATTTTTTATGTCGGCTGACTTTGCTCACCTTTTCCTTAACTCAGA
The DNA here is from genome assembly GCA_916181665.1 of Avena sativa. Classification (NCBI taxonomy): domain Eukaryota; kingdom Viridiplantae; phylum Streptophyta; class Magnoliopsida; order Poales; family Poaceae; genus Avena; species Avena sativa. The sequence goes on along the minus strand of OV702294.1, from coordinate 491,213,370 downwards.
TTATTAGTGTATAAACACCAAAGGCCCACTCTAGGAATTAGCTGTTGTTTGCAACACGGCTTCATGGCAAGCAGTAGCAAAGGTTAAAGGTAGATAAACACGAAAAACGACTATGGAAGGGAAAAAGAGCAAGCCGACATTTGTTGTTTTTTTGACTAACCCCTTATCTTGTATTTGCTTATGTCGAATGGATTTGTGTCAAATATCAAAGTTTTGAGTATTGTTAGCTTGATTTTTATTACCTTAAAAAAGGTAGACAGGAGACAAGGTTATGAAATTGAGTAAACAAGAAAACAAGCGCGGGGACTTGCCCAAAAGCAATTCGGCATAAAGCCCCATTGATGAGGGTTAACCTTGAAAATGTCCATTGTTATGGACTTAGGGTTTCGTGGAAAAGAGAGTGTTGGGGATTTTGTCGGCTGATCAGACAAACAAGGAAGTCGATGAAGTCTGATTATTGAGAAAACTTGGTTACAAAGTTGCCGGTTTGCTAGTTGCGATCTAGCTTACGGCGGATTGCTGGAAAACTATGGTGCCCTCTCCGTCGGGTCGTTCCAACCTTTATATGAGAGGCTGGGTCCTGGATTCGTAGCCGGAGAGGTTACAGGTTAATATTTACAATACGAACTCTATGTCAGTTCCCCAAATATTCCTTAGCGGACAAGTATTTATTCCGTCGGGTGCTTATTGAACCTCGTTGGGCTGTCTTGGGCCATAAGATTTTATGCGCCTAGAGTAACTAATCATAGGGACCCGATAGGACATATCCATGTCACCCGTTGATTAGCATAGTTGTTTAAAGTACCACCAAAATAACCAAGTATATATTACATCTGCGTCCGACATACCGGGGATTTAATGAATTTAAAGTTTTTTCAAGCCTTAGAAGCTGCAGGATCAGAACCAATGTTGGCAGGACCGAAGCTTGGAATGGAAATGTCGGTGGCCGGAGTAGGAGTGTTAGTTTTTTAAACAGGAGCCTCGGCTTCGATGTTTTCATCTACTGCCTCTTCTTCCTCGTCTCCCCCTTCTTCTACTTCCTTGCATTCCTCGTCAAGATAGCTCGGCTCCTCCGTAAAGGAATGAACATTGGCATATTGAATAAAGGCATAAGATGCATCTTGGCACTTCTTGATACATTTCGGATCATTGGTCCACTTGGAACCTTCGCACAAATGTCGTAGAACCTCAAGATTGAAATTTTCTTACCAAGAGAGTACGAAGGTAAAAGCTTCGTTAGCACCAACAAGACCAGCAGATTCTCTCCACTCACTAAGACTCGTTTCACTGGACATCAACTTCTCCACCAAATCCAAGACATGCTTTGGAGTTGTTTCTCCTGGCCAGAGCACATTGAAAGTGCGGATGGAAACATTGATGAGGTCAACCCCAAAGGTTTTCATGGCCTTGGTCCGGGCAGCAAGAGAAATTAGATGATCACCAATGTTGAGCTCGCCCGAGATTGGACCAGATTTGTCTCTTGTATATCTTTCTTTCTCAACAGTAGTGGCAACAAAAACTGCAGATTCAGGAAAGTTCCCTTAGAAAAGAAACAACCAATGTTAGATGGATGTAAATGTATGGATATGTTGGTAGAAAGAAAAAAAGAAACAAGAACTCACTACCAAGGAGACAATTGATTCGGTTAAGCACAGCAATCCAAGCCTTGGATTTTCCTTTATGCTCGTCAAGTTCTTTCTGAACCGAGTCAACCATAATCTCACAGTCCTTGAGAAAATCTTCATCTTCTTAATTCTGCCCACCAGGCGAGTTTTCTCCTCAGCGAAGCCTTGGCAAACACCCTCAATCTCATTTGATGTTCCTTCTTCATGTTTTCCATTTGTTCTTTGAGCCGAGATATTTAATCACGCTCTTTCTTGAGCTCGGTTTGGTGTTCCCTTGCTTATTCGGGAAAATGACTCATCAGTTTTGGCATAGACACATAGTATTGGATTTTTTCTACAAGGGTGTCTTTCTTGGCTGCACCGAGATAGAAAAGTATGTAGAAATGAAATGAGATATAAACAAGTCAAAACTATACAGAAGATAAGATACCTTCTATCTCATAGATCTACTTGTGCAGTTCCTCAACCTTTTCCTTAGCTGTAGTTGTAGATAAAAGAGGAAAAATTAACCCGGCAAGAGACAAAAAATTTGACTCATAAAGAAAATAAGGGATATACCTTTGCTCTATACTTCAGCCTACAATTGCTTGTGCTTGTTGGGGGAGTTGCTTATGTTCCAAGGGAAGCTTCTGGAACACTTTGGTCCGAGTATTTGTGGAGATCTGCAAAAGATGAAAAGTTAGAGGATAAAGCTTTTAGATCCTATATCTCAAAAAATAGAGATTCACTTTTTAGTTTTAAAAACTCGACTTGAACCTCGGAAAATGGAGATTTATTTTTTAGTTTCAAGCCAAGTAAAACTCGACTTGAACCTCGGAAAATGGAGATTCAGTTTTTAGTTTCAAGCCGAGTAAACTTGACTTGAACCTCGGAAAATGGAAATTCAGTTTTAGTTTCAAGCCGAGTAAAACTTGACTTGAACCTCAGAAAATGGAGATTCAATTTTAGTTTCAAGCCGAGTAAAACTCGAGTTGAACCACGGAAAATGGAGATTCAATTTTAGTTTCAAGCCGAGTAAAACTCAACTTGAACCACAAAAAATGGGGATTCAATTTTTAGTTTCAAGCCGAGTAAAACTCGACTTGAACCTCATAAAATGGAGGATCAGATTTAAGATCTATTCTGAGTAAAGCTCAACTTGTACCTCGAAAAATGAGGAATTGACTTTAAAACCTAAGCTAAGTGAGAAACTAATAAGCTAAGTATGGTATATGAGATTCAAGATGACTAAATACTTTACTCGGTCGGAACCTTCTTGACTAGGAGTTATATATGTATAGCATAAGCATGAAAAAAGTAAAGCACATATGTACCTACAGGACTTTGTTAGCCTCGGCCAAAGACACTCTAGCCCAATACATCTTTTCAGCCATAGTTGCAGGGCCAATTGTTTGTTGTTGAGGGTTTGGTTGAGGATTTGGCTGAGTCAGCCTGGATGTCACCTTGACAACATCAGCATCATTCTTGTCTTTCTTGAAACCAATGGTCTTATTGATCATCAACACTTGATGTTCTTTCTTGATCTCCACTTCTGTAGTTTTAAGCATTGACAGAAGCTCGAGGAGAGACTTCTTCATGCCTTGCATATTATAGTTCATCACGAAGCTCTTGTAGCTAGGTGGCAGAGACTGCAGAACACGATGGATGCCTATGTCAATGGGAATCGTTATTCCCAAGGACACAAGCTTATCGATGTAACCCGACATCTTGAGTACATGCTCACTTTGTAGTTGTTCTCTTCCATCATGCAGCTAAAGAACTTTTCTGAAGCATTGTAGCTCCCTACAGCAACATGTGTGTCGAAAATCATTTTCAACTCACCCATTGTATCAAATGCATTGCCGTTTTTGAAACACTTTCGAAGTTCTGGCTCTAGCCCATACAATATGCCGCAATGAACTAAGTTGTGGTCCTCCTGACGAGTCTGATAGACATTGTTCTCCTTGTCAGGGGCATCATCAAACGGTGGGGGCCTAGCGGCGCTTCTAGCACATATTGCTTTTGTGCAGCAGAGAGGAGAATCCTCAAATTCATGGCCCATTCGGTAAAGTTGCAACCATTTGTTGCAAGTTTCTCTTTCTCCATGAACACAATGAAATTAAAAGCAGGTGGTGCCATCTACAACAGAATTTGTAAAGTTCAGACTAAGTTTATGATAGATTGAGTTCAACTAATCCAAATTAAGAATGAACTCCCACTCAAAAACGACATCCCTCGTGCCTTTTTGTTGATTACATGAACCAAATCCACTACACCAAGTCCGATCATCACGTGAGTCGGTGTAGCTTCAAAGGCGAGCATCAAATGGACATCATATCTACCATATGACTCATGCTTAACCTTTTGGTCCGTGTTCTGAGGCCATGTCTGTACATTCTAGGCTCGCCAATTAAGAACCTTAGTATTCCATGTGTAACTGTCTTACACGTGAAATATGATCGTGGATCCAAGAACACCCGATCATCACGTGATGTCTTGGAGCGACGAAACATAATCGGTGCATACTTAAGGAAGAACACATTCTTATCTTGATATCTAAATGAGGGATCATCTTATTATGCTAATAAAACGCCAAACAAGCAATATAAGATGCAATCAAACATATCATGTTTGTAAGTGGAATGATATGGTTCTTGCACTCGATCTCCATCATGTGCATCGTGGTATGATCACTATCATACCTCTATGTGTAAGGCCAAGGTCTATGGAACTTACATGTTATGTGTGTTGTAAGAGTATCAACTCATACTTCTACTTACAACATCACCATATCATGACACTAGCCCAGCAACAATCTAAACTAGACGCCTCTAATTTATCCATTGCAAGTTTTACATGGCTTAGGGTTTTCGAAGATAGAACCGTTCATACCTACGAACATGAACCACAACAAGGATAACTAAATTGTTGAAAACTCGTTGCAAATTAGATATTGACTATAGTAGGAGAGACAGACACCCCCTAGCCACTTATGCAAAACTAGTTGCATGTCAAGCGTGGAACATGTCTCATGTGCGAGGACATGTAAGGTTTGTCTGGGCCGCTTCATCCCACTATGCCACCAATATAAAAAGTAGAACTAAGAAGCAATAACATGATCATCATCGCCCACATACTCATATGTGTACTACCCGTGCAAAGCATCTACGCATAGATCCGGCTCGATACCACTGTAGGGTTCTCAGCATAGAAAACAAAAAAAAAATCCTATGATGGGAACAACTATGTACCAAGATCTATCTACTAGATACAATCAACGGGCGGATATACATCCGTAGAGAACATACCCTTGAAGACCGACAAAGCTTAACGAGGTTGAACTCGTGGTTGATGTAGACGATCTCTTGCCGATCTCAAGACCGAGAGGAAGTCCTAGCGCCACAAATCAGCGGCGCATCCGTGCTCGCACACATGTCCGAGGCACCGAGCAACCTCCGCCTCCTCGCTCCAGCGATGCAGCATAAGGACAACTCTTTCTTGTCGAATAGCCACCGGGAACATGTGTCTCGCTAGTCCGAGACCATGGGGAATAAATACTAGAGGGGGAGAGAGATCCTTCACGAGGAGGTGTGAGTGAGAGGAGAGGAGGGGGCTCCTTTATAGGAGGAGGGGGGCAACCCAAGGTGGTGGCCGGCGCATGGGGGCTGCCCCCTTTCCCTCCCTCCATTGATGTGGGTGGACACTCCACTCACAAAAATGCCTTTCAATTCCCTCCACTCAAAAACCCACTCAAATTCCCATTAAATTTCCACCAAATTTAATGCAAACTCTCATTAAATAAAACTCCTTTTATTTATTCAGAATTTTGTCAATTACTTTAATGAAAAACATTCACATATAACCCCTTGCTAGTATTTCATTTCACATGCAAAAACACTTTCTGCAATTTCACCCGAAAACCCGTTTCGGTATCTAGTGAAATAAATTCCTGCGCTTGTTATTCTTTCCGGCATGAAACTTTTGCTCCAAAGTATGTCGGTGTCTCTTAAGTGTGTCACCCTACGGTTCGCGAATAATGCGGACATGATCGAGACCCCTCTCAGATCAATAATCAGAAGAGGGACCTGGAGATCCATACTGACTCCCACACATTCACCGATGACTTTCTTGTAATCGTGAGAACCTTTTACGCTAGTATCTTAATCCCTTTGTTTTGTTATATATTACATGTCCGAGATTCGATCATCGGTATCTCCATAACTAGTTTGATCTGGTTACTGGCATGTACTCTTTTCTCGTTCCCGTGATATAACATTCTAGTGATCAAATCACTTGCTTGCAAGCTAACCAATGTTAGTATTGACATGATCTCATTGTCTTTATAGTCACCCTGTTACGGTGTGACGTTTGATGTTATCAAGATACTTTTCTGATGTTAGTGATTGACATGATCTCATGGCCTAAGGACTAAGATTACTTTGTATGATGTTATAGCAATATAAACACAGTGACCTTGATTGTAATGCTATACTTTGGATGAATGTTCATCACCCCATTACACTAATATTGTGACCTTGTTATTAACAACATCCAATGTCCATGATCAGTAAACCTTGATCATCTTGTTAATCAACGAGCTAGTTTATGAGAGAGGTATAACTAGGAACTTTTTGTTTGTTTATTAAACACACATGTATTAACATTTTCGTATTAATACAATTATAGCATGCAAAATAAAAATATATCATATACTTGGAATATACATAATAACCACTTTATTATTGCCTCTCAGGGCATATTCCCTTCCCTATTGTGGCTATTGTTGTGGTTATTTCTTTTGCATTGATGACTTTTGGTTTTGTGGCTGTTTCTTCTACTGCTTGATTTGCTGCTTCTATTGTTGTGGAGGTGGTTGCGGCTAAGTCTGAGTTGACTCATGAACTCCTGTTGTTGTCTCAGCTCCAATGTTTCTGGTGCCAGGGGTCTATTCTCATTCGAGGGCCGAGGTTTCGCCTCTCGGATCATATTATGGTGCAGCAATCCCTCTTCTAGTCCAAGATTTTCCCTCCGTCCGGGATACATTGGTATACGACATAGGAGGAAGGTCTTCTATGGCCGGACTCGAAATACGAGTGTCAGCTGCAGGTGAGGAAGAGGGAGGAGGAATCTCGCATGCAATGCACGAGGCGGTTTGCAAAGCATCCAAGGAAGCTATGCAAAGTAACACCAAGATACATATATATACAAAAAGAGAAAGAAAAGAAATAAATATAGAAACAAGAAATATAGAAGTACAGAGATATGTCGTCATAAGAAAAGTTACCCGACAATTGTTGGACTTTGGCAGTACACCCTTCTGCTGACTTTGCGCCTTTTGGATGGTTAAGCTTGTTCAGTCCCGGATCCAACACGTTTCTTAATGCCGGCCTGGCCTCTCACCACGATAGGTGGCACCTCGTGCACCTGCCCGGCTAGATTAGCTAATGTAGATTGCAGCTGATGGGTGAATGATATTGGCATAGGATCAAGTACCTCTAAAACTTTGTAATCATCATCATCATCGTCTGTCGAATCCCTTAATGGCTCATAAGTAAGATTTTTACCCGGGGATGGGCCAGTGGAGGCATGTAGAATCAGCATAAATCCTCTAAGTCCGGGTCTTCCTAATCTGGGGTTGCTCGATCCTCGGCAAAGGACATTGTCGCGTCTTCGGCAACTTGCCGAAGAAACTTCTATATAAGAATCAAAGGATAAAAAAATATAAGCCGAGGCAAAAAGCCGACATAAGAGGAATGACGGAAAGCATATCTCGGATCTTACCAGGGTACAGGGTTAACTCGGTCATAAGGAGTCTTGTCCCACTCCCAATCAGCAATCATCCTTGTCTTGAAAATGGCTTTGACCCATTTCCAAACTTGGTGCTTGTCCAAATCGAAGGTAGAATTACGATTCGAATCAAGGTAGCCACTCATATGGCATATCTTATGGGTGCATCGCTAGAGGGGACACACTTGGCGACTAATAAACGTCATCATAAGGTCCTCGGTCGACATCCCGCTTCCACCAATTGATCAATGATGGCGTGGACCTCATTGACGTCCTTGACCCGGGTTTTAGGGTCGAATTTCCATTTGATTTTTCTAGGAACGTCGACTTTGAATGTCGGTAGCCGAATGAAATCTATCTTGGTGGTATTTTTCATAGAACAGAAGGACTGTTTCCACTTCTTACATGAATCTAGCCCATGAACTCGGGGGAATATTGTCACATCCCAAAATTTTCCAAATTTTGAAATGTGAAAAATAAATAAACAAAAGAATTAAATGTTGAAAATTTAGGGTGAAAAGAAACTTTTTGCTTCTAAATAGAAACACCAAAACCCTTTTTGAACAAATTTGAATAAAATGGAATCCAACAAATTTCAATCAAGTGAAATACATTCATCAATGAATGTATATGAATGTATCTTGAAATTTAAACACTTGGAAAAGTTAAACCAAAACCTTAAACTCTAATAAAAGAAATCATTTCCAAGATCTCTCTCTATAAAAGTTTAGCAACAAACATTTATAAATGATCAAAATGATAAAAAAAATAATATAAGATCAAAGAAATTGGTTTCATTTAATTTGGAGCCATGGATAAAAACTTATGAATTTGATAAAATAAAAGGGAATAATTTCCAAAGCTAACAAATCTCCTAACTAAAATCCATGCCAAATCTTGATAAAAGTAATCCTCAAAGGATTTAAAAAGTTAAACAAATATTAAATAAAATCATACAAATTGGAATCACCAATTTTGGATCTATAAATAAAAAGAAATGGATTATGTAAGATAAAGAAAGAAAGAAATAAATAAGGAATATTTAAAATCCAAAATAAATTTTGGCCAAATCCATAAGCAAATGGAATAAAGATAATCCAAATAATATAAAGGGATAAAGAATAGTCAAATAAAATTATATGGCATTAAACCATATTAAATTTATTTAAATGAAGACAAAATCCCTAATAAAATGACTAAATAAATCATGAGAAAAAAGTCGAATTTGCCAAAGAGGATTAAAAGTTATTTAATTAACTTAAAAAGAATAAAAGAATTATTTGAATAAAATTTATATGGGTTAAAACCATATTTGATTTTATTTGAGTAAAGAAAAATGCCCAATTTAAATGGATATTAAATCATGTTAAAATATTTTAAATAATTAAAAGTGAATTATTTAATACACTAATGAATAAATGAAACCTAAAGAAAAAGGTTTGCTAAATATTGGATTCAAATAGAAGAAAACATATTTAAACCCTTAATTAAATAAAGACAAAGGTATATTTTAAATAAATATTAAACCCTAAGAGAAAATAAGAAATATTATAAATAGGATTGTTAAAAACACACTATTTAAACAGAATGAAAACCTACTAAAACTTTGGAAAATATTTGAAAATAAATGAGAGTTTAAATCATTTTATTCAAATCAAAACAGAAACTGAAATCAGAGAAAGAAAAGAAAACAGAGAAGGAAAAAATGAAAACAAATCAGACCCCAGCCCAGCAAAGCCCAGCAAGCCCACCGGTGGCCTCTCTCTTTTTCTTTCTCCGAAACGTTTTCTCACCCACGGACAAACCCGCATAGTCTCTGACAGCGAGGCCCCACTGAACCCCCCTCAGCTCGCTGTCTCCGCGACCCCACTGCGCCACCTCATCATCATCAACCTCGCAGCGACCCGTTCCCCTTTTCCTCGTCGGTTTTCTGCGTTGATTTCGTGGTGTAAATTCACATTACTGTCGGCATAATTCTCGCCAGTAAGCATGCTATCTTAAGAGCCCACGTTCCTTCTCTCCTTTCCCTAGACGCCACTCCCTCTTTGCCCCCGGCTGCGTGAATTCCGCTCAAGACCACCACTGCTCCGACGACACTCCGGTCGTGATTCCATCCAGCCCTCACCCCATTACCCCTATCCTTCATAAGCGTGTTCCCCAGTGTTCCAGGCATCTGCCAGTATCCCTAGCTATCCCGCGCATGCCCTAGAGGCACGGCAGCTTCGACGACTGAGCGCCACCGACGACTACGTCCACTCTGGTGACCTTTCCCCGTAATCCCCGTCCTCCCCTCTCTCTCGATGATGCACACGTGCTCGTGACACTCTTACGCATCTAACCCTACTCCCCTTTGGTCTTTCCGTGGCTCGTAGCCTCCACTCCAACGAGAATCGTGCATGCCCGACGCCGTCGTGAACTCCGGCGAGGAATCGCCATCAGATCCGTGCGCCCCTCCATCTGCCACGACCACGTCGAGTATCAGCGCATCCCTGTGAGTCTGGTAATGCTCTCCTCCCTCTCCCACGCTTCCTGGTTTCTCCGGACCATCACTGACAGAGCCGTGTCGCCGCTCACTGTTGCCTAGCGCCGCCAGTTCCTGGTCCCTGTGCTCCAGCCCGTTAGATCTTAATCGCGTGGTTCAGATTAGATCTAATCGAATCGGTATCATGCGCTATGTACCGTGCGATTTAAGTCAGATCCAACGCACCGCATCAGTTGATCCCAGCGAAGCTGTATCGTCCAATAAGATTAAGACGCGTGGCACATGTTTTGTTTTAAAAACAGAAAATAGATCTATTAGAGGTTTAGATTTGTAAATTCATAACTTTTGATCCACACGTCCAAATTTTACAAATTTTATATCATTGGATTCACAAAAATGTGAACTTTGCAACCATGCCCTTAGTTTAGCATTTGCTTCTGGAAAATTTATTGTTTTTGCAGAAACTTGTTTAGGCCTATTTTGGTTATAAAATTTATTCTAAAAATGTTTTTAGGGTAAAATCTTTTGCAAATGTTTTGTTTTGAACCTACTGACCATAAAAACCAACTTTTGGGTTTAGAGTTATATTTTTATAAACACAAGGAATTATTCCTTGAATAAAGACATTTCTAGTAAAACAAAAATATTTACTATGGTTTAAAAATGCTTTTTGAGTAAAACCTTTTGCAAATGGTTTGATTTAAACTCTCTGACCCTAAACACTAAGTTTTGGATTTAAAAATATATTTGATGAACCCTAGAAAAATTATTACTTTGTTTAAAGGCATTTTTAGTGAAATAAAATGTTGCTTTGATTTAAAAATGATTTTTAGGTGAAACCTCTTGTAAATGGATTTGCTTTAAACACTTTGACCTTAAACATTAATATTTTTGTTTAAGAAACATTTTGGCTAACACTAGAAATTATTCCTTGATTAAAATCATTTCTAGTAAACCAAAATGATATAAGTGGCCCATTTTCACTAACTTGAATTTAAATGATTTTGCCACAATTATAAATGACCAATAGGTGTTCTAAAATGTTTATAACCTATTATAAACCACTTTCCAAATAAAACAATCTTTTGCATGCTTGCATGAATGGTTTTGTTTCTTTATTTTATGTGATGAATTGTTTGAATGCTAGTTTGAATTTGTGCTTTGATTGAATTATAGTGAACTTTGAAGAGTGTGAAAATTGCAAGATCAAGAAGTGCACTTAGCTTCTCCACCAAAAAGGCAAGTGGTGCTTCATACATTTTGTCCTAATATATTAACTATGCATTAGTGATATTTTGAGTAAGACTTGCATGGAAATTTTCTAAGTATAAGCTATGCCATGGGAAATCCTATATGATGTCTTAGTAGAATTACCCTAAGTTAGGAAACTTGCCATGTTATCATGCTTAGCTTAGCTAATAGAAAACAAGGTTGGATTATATTCATGCTATGAAATATTTCTAAGTCAATGACTTGTGTTTTGATTAATAAAACAACTATGTGAATGAATCACCTGGGTGGAATGGTGTGAAAGGTTTATGTTGAGTGGTTACACAGGGCCCCATATTCATGGCCTACCCTAGTGTATCTCACTTGTGGAAAGCCACCTAGGAACAAAGAGATTTGAGATTTCAAATGTTGAGAAGCTTCAAGTGCAGCCACATGGCATTATGGGCTCTACCTGGACCATATAGGTTGCAATAACTTAGCCTGATGGACAGTTGGTGGTAGGGGTGATAGGTTTGGAGCGTGTCCATTTTGGTCTAAGGGAAGTCTTTTGAAAGATCTTATCTCAATGCATGTCGAGTATTGTGGGGAAAGTGCATCACCTCTCGAGAGAGTAAAATCTAAGTACTTAGCCGTGTCCCCGGCAATGAACAATTTGAGCATCAAGACATGCAAGCTATCAAGGATCTCCTCATCCCAATTTCTAAGTTAAAAAGCTTATGGTTGGACAAGGGTTAAAGGATCACCAATTTCTATTGGTAGATGCCTTGGGTGATTTTTGACAAACAAAAACTTAGTGTTTTCAACTTATAGGGAAAACCTTATTTTGAGCAAAGCAAGCCTATGCTCCACTTAGCCAAATTGCATATAGATGATAGATACCACTATTCTACCATAGTATCACTTGCCAATAAAATTTAAATGTATTGACCCTTGTGGCCGTAACTTATTATGTTGCAGGTTTGTTTGATGTTAGTGAAGTGTGTTGAATAGGATTACAAGTCTACAACCAACATGATTGCTTGTGGCACTTTGAAGATGAAGGACTCCATCCTATATAGATATTTATGCTGCATTGTAATGAGATAGCCAATTTTAAATTGAGCTATATAAGATGTAATGTATTATTTTATTCCTGGTTATAAGTTGTAATATGGCCTTTGTTCCTTGATATTAAATCTTAAACTGTGGACGCTAGCTATTGATCCAGGCACTTGCATTGTAAACACAGGGATTTCTACCTTAACAGGTTGGGACTCTACAGATGGTATCAGAGCAATGTGTTGCCTGTAGGATTGTAACCCTAGGATTGGACAAAACCCCTTAGAAAAATAGGAGTTGTATTTGTTCAAACTTATTTACAAACAATCTTGTAAACTCTTTCCTCAACCTTTTTAGTTTTGATTCTACATCTCCCCTCTTTTCAAACTTGATGGACAAAGCCTCCACCATGAGCAAAGACTTCAACATCACCAATGACTTCAACTTTAGTTTCACCAAGGACTTCAACATGGACATCACTAAGAACTACAAGTGAGACAAGATTATTACTCAAGACTTGAAGGCTAAGGAAACACAACCTAGAAGGAACCATCATCACCTTTGAAGCTTTGTGACCAAGATGCAAGAATATTTCCAAGGAAACCATGAGCATTGTTCAAGAAGAAACAACCAAGAAGAATGAAATGATCTTAAGTGAGCCATATAGTTGGACCACCATACTATTGTTGAGTTTAAATCAATCACACCAACTTATGTGTTGTAGCAAAAATATTTTGTTGCCTAAAAATGTGCTTGAGCCTTGTGGTTTGAGTGGAATGTTTGTTTGTGATTGCTTGCACATTGCTTGTATGAATTGTGGTGTGTGGTTAGAATTCTTTCTCTAGAAATCTTTTGCCTATTCTAATCCCAATCCAACCCAAACAGATGACTTCTCCAAGAAACCCCAACAACAAGGATGGTGACAACAACAACCAAGAGATGCACATGAGAGAACAACTTCTAGCAACCGAAGCCCGGTTGAATCAATTGAGAACTCAGTTTTTAGCCAACAACAATGAGCTAGACCCAACCCTGCAAGAATTTTTTGGAAACCCAATCCCAATTGTTGCAAAGGATGACCAATCAAATGATCAACATGAGAAGCAACCTTATCCAAAGGGATTGTGACAACAAAGATATCAAGGATGGTATTGTAGAAGGAACTCAATCTTGCAATATTTGTGGAGACATGGAACACACTTCTAAGGAGCATGAGGACCAATGCCCTAATTGTGAAGAGAAACATCCAACTAAGCAATGCCCCACATCTCAAGTTACTTGTTTCCTATGTGAAGGAAATAATCATGTCCCTATCCAATGCCCCATCTATCCTATAGTTCAACAAATGAAACAAGATGGAATGCATCAAATGTTTGGAAACCTCCATAAGGGAACAACATCTACCAAGAAGGATAAAAACAAAGTCAGAACCATGCCTCATAGAGCCACAACCAAAGTGACCACAAAGTGTTGCTACTCTTGTGGAGAAGAAGGTCATATCTCTTTTGACTGCCCCAAGAAGAGAGAAATATTTCCCACCTTTGTGGTGAAATATGAAGAGCATGAACTAGAAGAACTCCTAGCTTTGGAGAGACCCAAGAAAAATAAGAAAATCCCCAACCCCAGCAAGCAAGACACTATCCAGGTGCAATGTTACAATTGCAAAGAGATGGAACACTATGCTTATGAATGTCCAGAAAAGAAGAAGAACCAAGGAAATAAACAAGAGGCAATAATACCAAAGAAGAAGAAGGATATTAGCCAAGTGATGTGCCACAAATGCAAAGAGCTAGGCCATTATGCATCACATTGTCCAGAAAAGAAGGAAGACAAGACAAGCAAACCTATAAGAGACATCGGCCTTGTCACATGTTTCAAATGTGGAAACAAAGGACACTATGCAAACAATTGTCCAGAACATGAGGATCTCAGCCTTGTTACATGTTTCAAGTGTGGTGACAAAGGACATTATGCCAACAACTATCCAGAGAAGATACATCAAGACACCAAGTAAGGCAAGATGTAATCTTGTCAAAAACCTTTTTAAGGGTGGTAGTACCCTAGTTGTCTTGAAGCCAACTTGTAACCTCCATCCTTCCCAAATCTCGGGACGAGATTTCTTTTAAGGGTGGTAGCCTGTCACATCCCAAAATTTTCCAAATTTTGAAATGTGAAAAATAAATAAACAAAAGAATTAAATGTTGAAAATTTAGGGTGAAAAGAAACTTTCTTCTTCTAAATAGAAACACCAAAACCCTTCTTGAACAAATTTGAACCAAATGGAATCCAACAAATTTCAATCAAGTGAAATACATTCATCAGTGAATGTATCTTGAAATTTAAACACTTGGAAAAGTTAAACCAAAACCTTAAACTCTAATAAAAGAAATCATTTCCAATATCTCTCTCTAAGAATATGGAATTGCTCCATATAAAAGTTCAAAAACAAACATTTATAAATGATCAAAATGATAAACAAAAATAATATAAGATCATAGAAATTGGTTTCATTTAATTTGGAGACATGGATAAAAACTTATGAATTTAATAAAATAAAAGGGAATATTTTCCAAAGCTAATAAAGCTCCTAACTAAAATCCATGCCAAATCTTGAGAAAAGTAATCCTAAAAGGATTTAAAAAGATAAACAAATATTAAATAAAATAATACAAATTGGAATCACCAATTTTGGATCTATAAATAAAAAGATATGGATTATGTAAGATAAAGAAAGAAAGAAATAAATAAGGAATATTTAAAAGCCAAAATAAATTTTGGCCAAATCCATAAGCAAATGGAATAAAGATAATCCAAATAATATAAAGGGATAAAGAATAGTCAAATAAAATTATATGGCATTAAACCATATTCAATTTATTTAAATCAAGACAAAATCCCTAATAAAATGATTAAATAAATCATGAGAAAAAAGTGGAATTTGCCAAAGTGGATTAAAATTTATTTAATTAACTTAAAAATAATAAAAGAATTATTTGAATAAAATTTATATGGGTTAAAACCATATTTGATTTTATTTGAATAAAGACAAATGCCCAGTTTAAATGGATATTAAATCATGTTAAAATATTTTAAATAATTCAAAGTGAATTATTTAATACACTAATGAATAAATGAAACCTAAATAAAAAGGTTTGCTAAAAATTAGAATTCAAATAGAAGTTTGAAAACATATTGAAACCCTTAATTAAATAAAGACAAAGGTCTATTTTAAATAAATATTAAACCCTAAAAGAAAATAAGAAATATTCTAAATAGGATTGTTAAAAACACACTATTTAAACAGAATGAAAACCTACTGAAACTTTAGAAAAGATTTGAAAATAAATAAGAGTTTAAATCATTTGATTCAAATCAAAACACAAAATGAAATCATAAAAAGAAAAGAAAACAGAGAAGGAAAAAAATGAAAACAAATCAGCCAAACTAGACCTACTCCAGACCCTAGCCCAGCAAGCCCACCAGCGGCCTCTCTCTTTTTATTTCTCCGAAATGTTTTATCACCCACGGACGAACCCACACAGTCCCTAATAGCGAGGCACCACTGAACCCCCCCCTCAGCTCGCTGACTCCGCAACCCCACTGCGCCACCTCATCATCATCAACCTCGCAGCGACCCGTTCCCCTTTTCCTCGTCGGTTTTCTACGTTGATTTCGCGGTGTAAATTCACATTATTGCTGGCATAATTCTCGCCAGTAAGTACGCTCTCTTAAGCGCCCACGTCCCTTCTCTCCTTTCCCCCATACGCCACTCCCTCTTTGCCCCCAGGCTGCATGAATTCCACTCGAGACCACCACTGCTCCGATGACACTCTGGCCGTGATTCCAGCCAGCCCTCACCGCCCCATTACCCCTAGCCTTCACAAGCGTGTTCCCTAGCGTTCCCCGCATCTGCCAGTATCCCTAGCTAGCCCTCGCATGCCCCAGAGGCTCGGCAGCTTCGACGATTGAGCGCCACCAACGACTGCGTCCACTCCGGCGACCTTTCCCCGTAAGCCCCGTCCTCCCCTCTCTCGGTCGATGACGCACACGTGCTCGTGACACTCTTACGCATCTAACCCTACTCCCCTTTGGTCTTTCCGTGGCTTGTAGCCTCAACTCCAACGAGAACCGTGCGTGCCCGACGCTGTCGTGAACTCCGGCGAGGAATCGCCATCAGCTCCATGCACCCCTCCATCTGCAATGACCACGTCGAGTATCAGCGCATCCCTGCGAGTCTGGTAATGCTCTCCTCCCTCTCCCACACTTCCTGGTTTTGTCGGACCGTCACTAACAGATCCGTGCTGCCGCTCACCGTTGCCTAGCGCCGCCAGTTCCTGGTCGTTGTGCTCCAGCCCGTTAGATCTTAATCGCGTGGTTCAGATTAGATCTAATCGAATCGGTATCGTGCGCTGTGTATCGTGCGACTTAAGTCAGATCCAACGCACCGCATCAGTCGATCCCGGCGAAGAGGTATCGTCCAATAAGATTATGACGCGTAGCACAGGTTTTGTTTTAAAAACAGAAAATAGATCTATTAGAGGTTTAGATTTGTAAAATTCATAACTTTTGATCCACATGTCCAAATTTTACAAATTTTATATCACTGGATTCACAAAAATGTCAAATTTGCAACCATGCCCTTAGTTTAGCATTTTAATTCTGGAAAATTGAGTGTTTTGCAGAAGCTTGTTTAGGCCTATTTTGGTAATAAAATTTATTCTAAAAATGTTTTTAGGGTAAAATCTTTTGCAAATGTTTTTTTTGAACCTACTGACCATAAAAACAAACTTTTGGGTTTAGAGTTATATTTTGATAAACACAACAACTTATTCCTTGAATAAAGACATTTCTAGTAAAACAAAAATATTTACTATGGTTTAAAAATTCTTTTTGAGTAAAACCTTTTGCAAATGGTTTGATTTAAAATCTATGACCCTAAACACTAAGTTTTGGATTTAAAAATATATTTGATGAACCCTAGAAAAACTATTATTTTGTGAAATAAAATGTTGTTTTGATTTAAAAATGATATTTAGGTGAAACCTCTTGTAAATGGATTTGCTTTAAACACTTTGACCTTAAACATTAATATTTGTGTTTAAAAAACATTTTGGCTAACACTAGAAATTATTCCTTGATTAAAATCATTTCTAGAAAACCAAAATGATTTAAGTGGCCCATTTTCACTAACTTGAATTTAAATGATTTTGCCATAATTATAAATGTCCAATAGGTGTTTTAAAATGTTTATAACCTATTAGAAACCACTTTTCCAAATAAAACAATATTTTGCATGCTTGCATGCATGGTTTTGTTTCTTTATTTTATGTGATGAATTGTTTGAATGCTAGTTTGAATTTGTGCTTTGATTGAATTGCAGTGAACTTTGAAGAGTGTGACAATTGCAAGATCAAGAAATGAGCTTAGTTTCTCCACCAAAAAGGCAAGTGGTGCTTCATACATTTTGTCCTAATATATTAACTATGCATTAGTGATATTTTGAAGAAGACTTGCATGGAAATTTTCTAAGTATAAGCTATGCCATGGGAAATTCTATATGATGTCTTAGTAGAATTATCCTAAGTTAGGAAACTTGCCATGTTATCATGCTTAGCTTAGCTAATAGAAAACAAGGGTGGATTATATTCATGCTATGAAATATTTCTAAGTCAATGACTTGTGTTTTGATTAATAAAACAACTATGTGAATGAATCACCTGGGTGGAATGGTGTGAAAGGTTTATGTTGAGTGGTTACACAGGGCCCCATATTCATGGCCTACCCTAGTGTATCTCACTTGTGGAAAGCCACCTAGGAACAAAGAGATTTGAGATGTCAAATGTTGAGAAGCTTCAAGTGCAGCCACATGGCATTATGGGCTCTACCTGGACCATATAGGTTACAATAACTTAGCTTGATGGACAGTTGGTGGTAGGGGGTGATAGGTTTGGAGCGCGTCCATTTTGGTCTAAGAGAAGGCTTCTGAAAGATCTTGTCTCGATGCATGTCGAGTATTGTGGGGAAAGTGCACCACCTCTCGAGAGAGTAAAATCTAAGTACTTATCCATGTCCCCGGCAATGGACAATTTGAGCATCAAGACATGCAAGCTATCAAGGATCTCCTCATCCCAATTTCTAAGTTAAAAAGCTTGTGGTTGAACAAGGGTTAAAGGATCACCGATTTCTATCGGTAGATGCCTTGGGTGATTTTTGACAAACAAAAACTTAGTGTTTTCAACTTATAGGCAAAACCTTATTTTGAGCAAAGCAAGACTAAGCTCCACTTAGCAAAATTGCATATAGATGATAGATACCACTATTCTACCATAGTATCACTTGCTAATACAATTCAAATGTATTGACCCTTGTGGCTGTAATTTATTATGTTGCAGATTTGTTTGATGTTAGTGAAGTGTGTTGAATAGGATTACAAGTCTACAACCAACATGATTGCCTGTGGCAGTTTGAAGATGAAGGACTCCATGCTATATAGATATTTCTGTTGCATTGTAATGAGATAGCCAAATGAGCTATGTAAGATGTAATGTATTATTTTATTCCTGGTTATAAGTTGTAATATGGCCTTTGTTCCTTGATATTACATCTTAAACTGTGGATGCTAGCTATCGATCCAGGGACTAGCATTGTAAACACATGGATCTCTACCTTAACAGGTTGGGACTCTACAAATATAGATTTATTTTAAGGCACTATAGTTGTGGCTCAGCACTGAGTTGGATGTTTCTCGTCTGCGGGAACATCCGGGTTAGTAATAACTTAGGACCTAAACTGAAAGTATCTAGCCCACATGTTTATACAGGGCCAGAGGCCGAGATAACCCTCAATGCAAGAAATAAAATTAGAGAGGGAGCCTATGGTGTTAGTCGGAAGATGATGGGGATGGAGGCCAAAAGTCTCAAAGAACTTCTTGGCTAAATCATTGACATGAAGAGCGAATCCGCACTCAAAGTGGGACACAAAAACTACATACTCACGAGGTTGAGGTTGAGGCTATGGCGCGAGCTCGCCAATACTCAATCTCCACTGGAATCTGTCGTGAGTCACGGAGCCAATCGAGCTCCGCCCTAGTCACATCGGATCCCTCCTAGGACCCGTGCTCAGAAGCTTCCTCTTGTTCTTCTTCCTCGGCGGCGACGTTGTCCTGAGGAGCTATATCCTCATCGGACGAGAGCAGGGATGGGCGCGGTCCCATGGCGGCGCCAAAGAAGCTCGCACGAATCGCCACCGAGAGGAGAAGGAGATTGGCAGCGG
Organism: Avena sativa; assembly: GCA_916181665.1. Classification (NCBI taxonomy): domain Eukaryota; kingdom Viridiplantae; phylum Streptophyta; class Magnoliopsida; order Poales; family Poaceae; genus Avena; species Avena sativa. The sequence goes on along the minus strand of OV702294.1, from coordinate 491,193,957 downwards.
CGCAAGAAGAAAAGAAGCAGCGCAACAACGCTCAGGCAAAAAACATACAGCAGCGGTGACGCTAGGAGAAGGTGAGTGGGGGAAAGTGAAGGTGAAAATCAGGGTTTTCCCCCGCTCCCCTATTTAAAGGCCCGATCGTGCCTGCTGTAGTGGAATCGGTTATGCACAAAGCCACATCGTGGGCATGTATCTAGGGGGACCACCCCACAAAACGTACAATGCAAGAGGTAACCGCCCACCACGTCGCAGCCAGATACCGTGGTTACTGCGGGAAACAAGGCGTCACTCGAGGATGTGACCTACGCTAGTGATAACTAACTGGATGACGCGGCTACAATGCAGCGTATCAGTGCTTGGTGCAAAAAAATAGGCAAAATGTGATGTTGGCTTGTCACGTAGGAGAAAATAGTATAAAGCAAATATAGCCATAGGAAGTTGAGAAGCATACGAGAGAAATACCCAAGTGTTGGAATAGTATATGGAGTCCGAGATATAAGTCAGCTCTAGCGGAGAAAGTCGGTTTTGGCATGAGAGCACAAATACTAAGTACCGAGTGAGAACCAAGTATGGACGACATATATGAGTCGGGTAAGAAAGAGATGTTCCATTTACGTTAAAGGAACCTGCCGAGGCCTTTTAGCTAGCTAACACTGTGAGACCTCAACAGCTTCGGGGACTAATGTCACGAGGATGACCCTCGATAGGGTCAAGAGAGGTATAAATATAAGGTTGGCCAGGACTAAGGTTGACCGACATAGGCCGACATATATACCCACACCGACATTGGCCGGCATGTTGAGGCCGACATATAATGTATGTCGAAATGAATATATGAATGTTTCTTATATGCAGGTACGTCGAGGCTGAGTCATCGAGGCGGAGGTCGACATATGGAGTGGGCATAAGGTCATAAAGTATATGCCGACTCCTAAGTCAATGGATCTATACATCCTTGGGAATCCCGGAGGTGATAATGATGCATCCGACAAGCTTGCGCCTAAAACCCGTGTCATGGGAATGGCCACGGCAGGCGCTACCAGGGGTAGCGATTGATTCGAAGTAGGGCAAGAGAGAGTAGCCATCTGTGGATCGAGATTGGGAGCGAGAAACATGGTTTACCAAGGTTCGGCCCCCCGTAGGGTAAATACCTACTTCCTGCTTGCATGTATTGATGTTGGATGAGTTACAAGGGCGGTGACCTCGGTGTCGTTGTTGCGGGAACGGCAGTGCCTGAGCAGGCTAGTTCGTGGTGCGGGAGCGAGCATGGAAGCGAGCAACGGCGTCCGCAGGGGGATTAGGCACAAGCAAGCGTCGGAGACACAAGCGGGTCCCAGAGGCAGGCCCCGGCCAGCTAGGTCATCTACAGTGGCCGGCATGGAGGGCGTGTATCCACAGTCAAGGCCATGCCGAGCCATGCAGTCTACAGTGGTTGTCGTGCGGGTAGTTATGCACAGTACCACCTACTGTCCATTGTTACAACCATCATCGGTAAAGTCATCGGTATGGGCCGAGTGTCCAAGTCTCCTTTCTGTCTTCTCCATCGTCCTGTGCGTACTGCGCACTGTGCTCTACTTCATCTTAAACCTTGCCTGTCTTTAGTGGCCGGCTAGGTTTCCCTAGCCGGCTGATCCGTCTTGACCGGGTGGTTGGTTCCATCTGGCTAGGCTTCTGACTTTGTTCATCTCATCCGGCCGATGGTTCTGCCAGCTCGCTCTTGACCTGCCTGGCCTTACCCAGCTGGCATGGTCTAGCTGGCTAGGTGCCTTTGGGAATGATTTTTATCCGGCTGACTAGTTTGCTAGCTTGGTCTTCGTCTGGCCTTCTTTATGATCTATCTTTGAGTTTTTACATGCGGCTGCCCCAGCTGGCTAGCAGGTTATGCCGATCATGTATCTTGTCCGGTTAGCCTACCCGGGGGTGATCCTCCTGACACTCGGCTTAAGGGCGGCGAGTTGCTTGGATGGGGTAGATAATAGCTCGTGAGTACAGAGGGAACCCTAGGGAGGCTTATATAGGGGTGCCTCGCTAGGGTTTATAGGATATCAACTGAATCAGTAATAGTTTCAGGAGTTTGACCTAAACCGACCGGTCCTAGCTACAGTCTTGGGCCTCCGTGTCCACTCGCCGATCTTGTTCGAAGACTTCTCTTCAATCACCGTCATCACTGGCCCACTCGGCATTGTCCTGGGCCAGTCGCTTCCCGCCTTCATGGATACCCTGATTGGTATATCCCTATCAGTAGTCCCCGAGTGCATTAGGGGTTCGGCGTAGGAGTTAACTTGGCAGGCGGCATAGGCGAATCCGGGTGGATGCCCAGTCGAATCAGTGATGAACTCCTCCAATGAAGGGAGAAGTCTTCAGTCGCAGCTTCGGCGAGTCATTTTTCCTTCAGGTCTCCTGCCTTGATCGATTGGAGTAATCGAATGGTGTAGGTGAGTGGTCAATTTTACCAAAGTTGGACCGTCAGCATGGTCAAACTAGCCATTAGTTACCCCCTAACGGTAACTTTGGCGATTTTACCGTGCGAAATAATGGCTAATCCCGTGATTACTAGAGACATGGCGCTATACATGGCGACCGAAGGAGGGGGAAGATCTCCTTATGTTTTCCCCGTGCTTGCTTTCTTCTCCATTCACATTCGCCTCTGATACAAATCTTAGATCTCAGCGAGTCCATCGTCATGGCTCCCTCTTGGTCCAAATACAAGTGCACTAAAGCCACCCTGCACTCTTTCGAGGATGCAGGGATTCTCACCAAAGGTAACTGGCGAGCTTCGCCGGCCGGCGAGAGCGAGCCTAATCCGCGGCCCAGCGAGTGCATCTCGTTCGTCAACCACCTAGAACGCGTCCTAGGCTTCCCCACCTCCCTTTTCTTCAGGCACTTCCTTCATTTTTATTGGATCAAGCCCTCCGGTCTAGGCCCTCATAGAATCGAGCAAATTGCATTTTTTATCGCGTTCTGCGACTCATATCTAGGTTGCGACCCCTACTTTCCTCTCTGACTCGAGCTGCTCCACACCCGGGCCAATCGTGAGGGCAAGAAAGGGCCCCTACTGGCGGCTAGCGGTATCACATTTTAGGTAGACCGGTGCCAGTTTCTTTAAGTTGATGCTGCCAAAGAAGGCAATAAGCGACTAGAAGAAGGGTGGATTTATGTTAAGGAGTTGACTCCCGCTAGGGAGGTGGCGATTCCGGCATATACCGCAGAGCGAAGCGTTTCGTGGCGATTGTCGGTGAAGGAGCTGCCGCGGTCGCAGAAGATGGTGGTCACGGAAATGATAGCCCGCATGACCGAGCTGGAAGATGAGGGGTTGAAGACGATCAACCTCTTCAACTATTGGCTTGGTCGTCGACTAGTTCCACTAGTGAAGCGGTTGATGCTGATGTACGAATATATCCGTCGTGTCGACCTGTCAAGGACGAGCTCAGCGTAGTGGAAGGCAGAGGACTACGTCGCAGTCCTCAAGAAAATCATGGAGGCACCGTACACCGGCATGGCCAATGGACTCGCCCCGTACAAGACTGATGATATTCCGGCCCCCACGGTAAGTAATTTCTGATTCCATCCTTTTCATTTGCGCTTCATAAGTTTGCCTTTTGACGAGTGCGACTACCTATAGATATTCAATATAATGGAACATTGGCTCCCTCCTCTGGTCGAAGAGGTGCCACAGGAACTTCTCCGGGAGGAGGAAGGAGGCTCCTCCGGCGGGCAGGAGGAATAAGAAGAAGCCATCAAAGAGGAGCGCGAGCCTCCCTTGGCGGTTCGTAAAACGCGCGGCCAGAAGCACCATGAGACCAAGGCTAGTATTAGCCTCGGTGAAGGAGACAGTGATCTGGAGGTCGCAATAGAGGTGAGCTCCAAACAGGCTACAACTCCGTCCAAGCCCATAGGCGGGCCGAAGGCTTCGCCAAAGCAGCAGCGCCAGACGAGCCTGCTGGACATGGGGCTGTCACGGCCCATCGGGCCAGAGCTAGAGAAGCCTGCTCATATCACCACCGGGCTGCGGAAGATCCCATTTGTGAGGTAAGCATTGATGTATATTCTGTTTGAGCTTTCTCTATATCTTTTTGGATCGCCTGCTTAAGCATCGTCTTGTATGGCAGAAGCGGCCCGAAGAGGATCCTAAAGGGGACCGCAACGAAGTTCATGAGCGAGCCGGCCGTGGAAATCGAAGATCCTTCCATGAAAAGGAAGGAAAACACGACCGGCGCGCCCGAAGCTGGCGTGAAGAAGAAGAAGGTCGCTGATTCGATGACCGACATGGTGACAACGACTGAAGCTGGCGTGGTTGCTATTGGGTTCGCAGCATAGAAAACAAAAAAAATCCTACGATGGGAACAACTATGTACCAAGATCTATCTACTATATACAAACAACGGGCGAATGTATATCCATAGAGAACATACCCTTGAAGACCGACAAAGCTTAACGAGTTAAACTCGTGGTTGATGTAGACGATCTCTTGTCGATCTCAAGATCGAGAGGAAGTCCTAGCGCCGCAAATCAGCAGCGCATCCGTGCTCGCACACACGTCTGAGGCACCGAGCAACCTCCGCCTCCTCGCTCCAGCGATGCAGCGTAAGCACAACTCTTACTTGCCGAATAGCCACCAGGAACATGTATGTCACTAGTCCGAGACCATGGGGGATAAATTCTAGAGGGGGAGAGAGATCCTTCATGAGGAGGTGTGAGTGAGAAGTGAGGAGGGGTGCCTTTTATAGGAGAGGGGAACCCCAATGGGGCGGCCGACACATGGGGCTGCCTCCTTGCCCTCCCCTCTTCATGTGGGTGGACACTCCACTCACAAAATTCCTTTAAATTTCCTCCACTCAAAATCCCACTCAAACTTGCAATTAAATTTCCACTAAATTTAATGCAAACTCTCATTAAATAAAACTCTTTTTATTTATTCAGAATTTTGTAAATTACTTTAATGACAAACATTCACACATAACCCCTTGCTAGAATTCTATTTCACATGCAAAAACACTTTCTGCAATTTCACCCAAAAATCTATTTCGGTATCTAGTGAAATTAATTTCTGCACTTGTTATTCTTTCCGGCATGAAACTTTTGCTCCAATTGGATGTCGGTGTCTCTTAAGTGTGTCACCCTACGGTTCGTGAATAATGCGGACATGGTCGAGACCCCTCTCGGATCAATAATCAGAAGCGGGATCTGGAGACCCATACCGACTCCCACACATTCAACGATGACATTCTTGTGATCGTTGGAACCTTTTATGCTAGTATCTTAATCCCTTTGTTTCACGATATATTACATGTCCAAGATTCGATCATCGGTATCTCCATACCTAGTTTGATCTCGTTACTGACATGCACTCTTTTCTCATTCCCATGATATAACATTCTAGTGATCAAATCACTTGCTTGCAAGCTAACCAATGTGATATCACCGAGAGGGCCCAGAGTATATCTATCCATCATCGAGATGAAAAAATTCCACTCTCGATCCATGGTCCTCAACATAACACTTTATTAGTTCTGAACCCATCTTTATAATCACCCTGTTACGGTGTGACGTTTGATGTTACAAGAAACTCTTCCAGTGTTAGTGATTGACATGATCTCATGGTCTAAGGATTAGGATCACTTCGTAAGTTGTTATAGCAATATAAACTCAATGACTTTGATCGTAATGCTATACTTTGGATGAATGTTCATCACATCATTACACTAATGTTGTGATCCCATTATTAACAACATCCAATGTCCATGATCAGGAAACCTTGATCATCTTGTTAATCAACGAGCTAGTTTATGAGAGAGGCATAACTAGGAACTTTCTGTTTGTTTATTAAACACACATGTATTAACGTTTCCGTATTAATACAATTATAGCATTCAAAATAAACATCTATCATATACTTGGAATACACATAATAAACACTTTATTATTGCCTCTCAGGGCATATTCCCTTTAATCTCCCACTTGCACTAGAGACAATAATCTAGTTACATAGTGATGAATCTAATACCCATGGAGTTCTGGTGTTGATCATGTTTTGATCTAGGGAGATTTTTAGTCAACGGATCTGCTACATTGAGATCCGTGTGTACTTTACAAATCTTTATATCTCCATCCTTGACATGCTGCGGATGGAGTGAAACCGGCGCTTAATATGCTTGGAATTCTTGTGAGACCTTGGTTCTTTGGCATTGGCAATGGCACCATTGTTGTCACAATAGATCACCATTGGGTCCAACACGCTTGCAACTACACCTAGTTCGGATATGAACTCCTTCATCCAAACCGCTTCCTGAGCCGCTTCCGAAGCAGCAACATATTCGGCCTCCGTTGTTGATCCCGCCACCACAGGTTGTTTGGAACTCCTCCAACTAACCGCTCCGCCATTCATGAGAAATACGTATCCGGATTGAGACTTAGAGTCATCCGGGTCGGTGTCAAAGCTTGCATCAACATAACACTTAGCTACGAGCTCTTCTTCACCTCCGTACACAAGAAACACATCCTTAGTTCTTCGTAAGTACTTAAGGATATTCTTGACCGCTATCCAGTGTTCTGAACCTGGATCCGATTGGTACCTACTAGTCAAACTAATAGCATGTGCCACATCCGGTATTGTACATAGCATGGCGTACATTATAGAGCCTATGGCTGAAGCATAGGGGACTTTGTCCATTATCTCTCTTTCTTCCGCCGTAGTCGGACTTTGAGTATTACTCAATGTCTTGCCTTGCAACATAGGTAAGAACCCCTTCTTACTTCCGTTCATTTTAAACTTCTTTAAAATCTTATCAAGGTATGTACTTTGCGATAGCCCTATTAGGCACCTAGATCTATCTCTATATATCTTTATGCCTAATATGTATGACGCTTCACCTAGGTCCTTCATTGAAAATTTGCTGTTTGATAACTTTTAACACTGTTTAAAAGATCTATATCATTTCCGATCAATAATATGTCATCCACATATAATATCAGAAATGCCACATTGCTCCCACTCACTTTATTGTAAATACAAGCTTCTCCATAAGTTTGGACAAATCCAAACTCTTTGATCACCTCATCAAAGAGGAGATTCCAACTTCGTGATGCTTGCTTCAATCCATAGATGGATCGCTGAAGCTTGCACACCTTGTTAGCATCCTTAGGATCGACAAAACCCTTATATACAACTCTTCTTCAATATTACCATTGAGAAACGCGGTTTTGACATCCATCTGCCATATCTCATAATCGAAATATGCAGCAATTTCTAACATAATCCTAACTGACTTTAGCATCGCTACGGGAGAGAATGTCTCATAATAGTCAACTCCTTGAATTTGTCGAAACCCCTTTGCGACAAGTCGAGCTTTATAGACAGTTACATTATCATCAGCATCAGTTTTCCTTTTGAAAATCCATTTGTTCTCCACGGCCTTTCGGTCGTGAGGTAATTCCACCAAGTTCCAAACTTGATTTTCATACATAGATTCCATCTCGGATTTCATGGATTCTAACCATTTGTTGGAATCCGGGCTCATCATCGCTTCTTCATACGTCGCAGGGTCATCAATTTCATCAACCATGAAATTCATAACAGGGTTTCCGTACAGCTCGAGAGCTGCACGCGCCCTGCTAGACCTGCGAGGTTCGGTAGTACTCTCTTTCGGAGTTTCATGAACATTATCATTAGTTCCCTCTTCAACAGGTGAAGCCAACTCTGGAACAACTTCCGGCGCTGCGCTACTCGCCATACTTTGAAGAGAAGGTTCAATAACCTCTTCGAGTTCTACCTTCCGACTACTCACACCTTTCTCGAGAAACTCTTTCTCTAGAAAGGATCCATTCTTGGCAACAAAAACCTTGCCCTCGGATCTGTGATAGAAGGAATACCCAATAGTTTCCTTAGGGTATCCTATGAAGACGCATTTTTCCGCTTTCGGTTCGAGTTTATCCGGTTGAAGTTTCTTCACATAAACATCGCATCCCCAAACTTTAAGAAATGACAGCTTAGGTTTGTTTCCAAACCACAATTCATCCGGTGTCTTTTCAACGGATTTATATGGTGCCCGATTTAAAGTGAATGCAGCAGTTTCTAGTGCATAACCCCAAAATGACAATGGCAAGTCCATCAGAGACATCATAGATCGAACCATATCCAATAAAGTACGATTACGACGTTCTGACACACCATTTCGCTGTGTTCTTCCGGCAGGTGTGAGTTGTGAAACAATTCCACACTCTTTCATGTGAGTGCTAAACTCGTAACTTAGATACTCACCTCCATGGTTGGACCGTAGAAATTTGATCTTTCTATTATGATCATTTTCCACTTCATCTGAAATTCCTTGAACTTTTCATAGCCGTATCTACTCAAATCATCCGTGGAAGTAACAAAATAACGATATCCACCTCGTGCCAACACACTCATTGGACCACATACATCAGAATGTATGATTTCCAATAAATATGTCACCCGTTCCATTGAACCGGAAAACGGCGTTCTAGTCATCATTCCCATAAGGCATGTCTCACATGTATCAAATGATTCAAAATCAAGTGATTCCAAAAGTCCATCTGAAAGGAGCTTCTTCATGCGTTTAACGCCAATATGACCTAGACGGCAGTGCCACATATATGCGGATATATCATCATTAAGTTTAATCCTTTTAGCATCAACATTATGAATATGTGTAACATTATTATCGAGATCCAATAGAAATAAACCATTCATCATCGGTGCATGACCATAAAAGATTTCATTCATATAAATAGAACAACCATTGTTCTTGGATTTAAATGAATAACCACTTCGCATCAAACACGATCTAGATACAATGTTCATGCTCAGTGCAGGCACCAGATAACAATTATTCAAGTTTATTAGTAATCCCGACGGCAAGTGGAGAGGTAGCGTTCTGACGGCGATCACATCAATGCTTGATCCATTGCCGACACGCATCTTGACCTCACCCCTTGCTAGCGGTCGCTTGTTCCGCAGCCCCTGATTCGAGTTACAAATATTAGCAACTGAACCGGTATCAAATACCCAGGTGCTACTGCGAGCTCTAGTCAATTACACATCAATAACATGTATATCATATATATATACCTTTGTTTGCCTTGCTGGCCTTCTTGTCTGCCAAATACTTGGGGCAGTTGCGCTTCCAGTGGCCAGTCCCCTTACAATAGTAGCACTCGGTATCAGACTTAGGGCCAACTCGGGGTTTATTTTCAGGCACGGCAACCGGTTTGCCGCCCTTACTTCCCTTCCGGTTTCCCTTCTTGTCTTTCTTGAAACCAGTGTTCTTATTGATCATCAACACTTGATGTTCCTTTTTGATCTCCACTTCTGCAGTTTTAAGCATTGACAGAAGCTCGGGGAGAGACTTCTTCATGCCTTGAATATTATAGTTCATCACAAAGCTCTTATAGCTAGGTGGCAGAGACTGCAGAACACGATGTATGCCTAAGTCAATGGGAATCGATATTCCCAAGGACACAAGCTTATTGGCGTAACCCGACATCTTGAGTACATGCTCACTTACGGAGTTGTGCTCTTCCATCATGCAGCTAAATAAATTTTCTGAAGCATTGTAGCTCTCTACAGCACCATGTGTGTCGAAAATCATTTTCAACTCACCCATTGTATCAAATGCATTGCCATTTTCGAAATGCTTTCGAAGTTCTGGCTCTAGCCCATACGATATGCCGCAATGAACTAAGTTGTGGTCCTCCTGACGAGTCTGATAGACATTCTTCTCCTCGTCAGGGGCATCCTCAAAAGGTGGGGGGCCTAGTGGCGCTTCTAGCACATATTGCTTTTGTGCAGCAGAGAGGATAATCCTCAAATTCATGGACCATTCGGTAAAGTTGCTACCGTTCGTTGCAAGTTTCTCTTTCTCCATGAACACATTGAAATTAAAAGCAGGTGGTGCCATCTACAACAGAATTTGTAAAGTTTAGACTAAGTTTATGATAGATTGAGTTCAACTAATACACATTAAGAATGAACTCCACTCAATAACGACATCCCTCGTGTCTTTTTGGTGATTACATGAACCAATTCCACTACACCAAGTCCGATCATCACGTGAGTCGGTGTAGCTTCAAAGGCGAGCATCAAATGGGCATCATATCTACTATATGACTCATGCTTAACCTTTCGGTCCATTTTCCGAGGCCATGTCTGTACATGCTAGGCTCGCCAAGTAAGAACCTTAGTATTCGCGTGTGTAACTGTCTTACACCCGAAATATGGTCGTGGATCCAAGAACACCCGATCATCACGTGATGTCTTGGAGCGACGAAAACATAATCGGTGCATACTAAAGGAAGAACACATTCTTATCTTGATATTTAAATGAGGGATCATCTTATTATGCTAATAAAACGCCAAACAAGCAATATAAGATGCTATCAAACATCACATGTTTATTAGTGGAATGATATGGTTCCTGCATATGATCTCCATCATGTCCACCGTGGTACGATCACTATCATACCTTTATGTGTAAGGCCAAGGTCTATGGAACTTACACGTTATGTGTGTTGTAAGAGTATCATCTCATACTTCTACTTACAACATCACCATATCATAACACTAGCCCAGCAACAATCTAAACTAGACGCCTCTAATTTATCCATTGCAAATTTTACGTGGCTTAGGGCTTTCGAAGATAGAACTGTTCATACCTACGAACATGAACCACAACAAGGATAACCAAATTGTTGACAACTCGTTGCAAAATAGATATTTACTATAGTAGGAGAGACAAACACCCGCTAGCCACTTATGCAAACTAGTTGCATGTCAAGCGTGGAACAGGTCTCATGTGCGAGGACATGTAAAGTTTGTCCGGACCGCTTCATCCCACTATGCCACCAATATCCAAAATTACAATTAAGGAGCAACAACATGATCATCATCGCCCACATACTCATATGTGTACTATACGTGTAAATCATCTACGCATAGATCCGGCTCTGATACCACTGTAGGGTTCACAACATAGAAAACAAAAAAAATTCCTACGATGGGAATAGCTATGTACCAAGATCTATCTACTAGATACAAACAACGGGCGAATGTATATCCGTAGAGAACATACCCTTGAAGACCGACAAAGCTTAAGGAGTTAAACTCGGGGGCAGTTGCGCTTCCAGTGGCCAGTCCCCTTACAATAGTAGCACTCGGTATCAGACTTAGGGCCAACTCGGGGTTTATTTTCAGGCACGGCAACCGGTTTGCCGCCCTTACTTCCCTTCCGGTTTCCCTTCTTGTCTTTCTTGAAACCAGTGTTCTTATTGATCATCAACACTTGATGTTCCTTTTTGATCTCCACTTCTGCAGTTTTAAGCATTGACAGAAGCTCGGGGAGAGACTTCTTCATGCCTTGAATATTATAGTTCATCACAAAGCTCTTATAGCTAGGTGGCAGAGACTGCAGAACATGATGTATGCCTAAGTCAATGGGAATCGATATTCCCAAGGACACAAGCTTATCGGCGTAACCCGACATCTTGAGTACATGCTCACTTATGGAGTTGTGCTCTTCCATCATGCAGCTAAATAAATTTTCTGAAGCATTGTAGCTCTCTACAGCACCATGTGTGTCGAAAATCATTTTCAACTCACCCATTGTATCAAATGCATTGCCATTTTCGAAACGCTTTCGAAGTTCTGGCTCTAGCCCATACGATATGCCGCAATGAACTAAGTTGTGGTCCTCCTGACGAGTCTGATAGACATTCTTCTCCTCGTCAGGGGCATCCTCAAAAGGTGGGGGGCCTAGTGGCGCTTCTAGCACATATTGCTTTTGTGCAGCAGAGAGGATAATCCTCAAATTCATGGACCATTCGGTAAAGTTGCTACCGTTCGTTGCAAGTTTCTCTTTCTCCATGAACACATTGAAATTAAAAGCAGGTGGTGCCATCTACAACAGAATTTGTAAAGTTTAGACTAAGTTTATGATAGATTGAGTTCAACTAATACACATTAAGAATGAACTCCACTCAATAACGACATCCCTCGTGTCTTTTTGGTGATTACATGAATCAATTCCACTACACCAAGTCCGATCATCACGTGAGTCGGTGTAGCTTCAAAGGCGAGCATCAAATGGGCATCATATCTACTATATGACTCATGCTTAACCTTTCGGTCCGTGTTCCGAGGCCATGTCTGTACATGCTAGGCTCGCCAAGTAAGAACCTTAGTATTCCATGTGTAACTGTCTTACACCCGAAATATGGTCGTGGATCCAAGAACACCCGATCATCACGTGATGTCTTGGAGCGACGAAAACATAATCGGTGCATACTAAAGGAAGAACACATTCTTATCTTGATATTTAAATGAGGGATCATCTTATTATGCTAATAAAACGCCAAACAAGCAATATAAGATGCTATCAAACATCACATGTTTATTAGTGGAATGATATGGTTCCTGCATATGATCTCCATCATGTCCACCGTGGTACGATCACTATCATACCTTTATGTGTAAGGCCAAGGTCTATGGAACTTACACGTTATGTGTGTTGTAAGAGTATCATCTCATACTTCTACTTACAACATCACCATATCATAACACTAGCCCAGCAACAATCTAAACTAGACGCCTCTAATTTATCCATTGCAAATTTTACGTGGCTTAGGGCTTTCGAAGATAGAACTGTTCATACCTACGAACATGAACCACAACAAGGATAACCAAATTGTTGACAACTCGTTGCAAAATAGATATTTACTATAGTAGGAGAGACAAACACCCGCTAGCCACTTATGCAAACTAGTTGCATGTCAAGCGTGGAACAGGTCTCATGTGCGAGGACATGTAAAGTTTGTCCGGACCGCTTCATCCCACTATGCCACCAATATCCAAAATTACAATTAAGGAGCAACAACATGATCATCATCGCCCACATACTCATATGTGTACTATAAGTGTAAATCATCTACGCATAGATCCGGCTCTGATACCACTGTAGGGTTCACAACATAGAAAACAAAAAAAATTCCTACGATGGGAATAGCTATGTACCAAGATCTATCTACTAGATACAAACAACGGGCGAATGTATATCCGTAGAGAACATACCCTTGAAGACCGACAAAGCTTAACGAGTTAAACTCGTGGTTGATGTAGACGATCTCTTGCCGATCTCAAGATCGAGAGGAAGTCCTAGCGCCGCAAATCAGCAGCGCATCCATGCCCGCACACACGTCCGAGGCACCGAGCAACCTCTGCCTCCTCGCTCCAGCGATGCGTCAGAAGCACAACTCTTTCTTTCCGAATATCCACCGGGAACATGTATGTCGCTAGTCCGAGACCATGGGGTATAAATTCTAGAGGGGGAGAGAGATCCTTCACGAGGAGGTGTGAGTGAGAAGTAAGGAGGGGTGCCTTTTATAGGAGAGGGGGAACCCCAAGGGGGTGGCCGATGCATGGGGGCTGCCCCCTTTCCCTCCCCTCTTCATGTGAGTGGACACTCCACTCACAAAATTCCTTTAAATTCCCTTTACTCAAAATTCCACTCAAACTTGCAATTAAATTTCCACCAAATTTAATGCAAACTCTCATTAAATAAAACTCTTTTTATTTATTCAGAATTTTATCATTTACTTTAATGACAAACATTCACATATAACCCCTTCCTAGAATTCTATTTCACATGCAAAAACATTTTCTGCAATTTCACCCGAAAACCTGTTTTGGTATCTAGTGAAATAAATTCCTGCGCTTGTTATTCTTCCTGGCATGAAACTTTTGCTCTAATTGGATGTCGGTGTCTCTTAAGTGTGTCACCCTATGGTTCGTGAATAATGCGGACATGATTGAGACCCCTCTCGGATCAATAATCAGAAGCGGGATCTGGAGACCCATAGTGACTCCCACACATTCAATGATGACTTTCTTGTGATCGTCGGAACCTTTTACGCTAGTATCTTAATACCTTTTTTCGCGATATATTACATGTCCGAGATTCGATCATCGGTATCTCCATACCTAGTTTTATCTCGTTACTGACATGCACTCTTTTCTTGTTCCCGTGATATAACATTCTAGTGATCAAATCACTTGCTTGCAAGCTAACCAATGTGATATCACCGAGAGGGCCCAGAGTATATCTATCCGTTATCAGGTTGAAAAAATTCCACTCTCGATCCATGGGCCTGAACATAACACTTTATTAGTTCCGAACCCATCTTTATAATCACCCTATTACGGTGTGACGTTTGATGTTATCAAGAAACTCTTCTGGTGTTAGTGATTGACATGATCTCATGGTCTAAGGATTAGGATCACTTCGTAAGTTGTTATAGCAATATAAACTCAATGACTTTGATCGTAATGCTATACTTCGGATGAATGTTCATCACACTAATGCTGTGATCCCGTTATTAACAACATCCAATGTCCATGATCAGGAAACTTTGATCATCTTGATAATCAACGAGCTAGTTTATGAGAGAGGCATACCTAGGAACTTTCTGTTTGTTTATTAAACACACATGTATTAACGTTTCCGTATTAATACAATTATAGCATGCAAAATAAACATCTAACATATACTTTGAATACACATAATAAACACTTTATTATTGCCTCTCAGGGCATATTCCCTTTAGTTGCCTCGCAAGAGGCAGGGTCAGCAACCGAAGAAGTAGAGGTCGTGGAGGTGGACCCTCCTGCCGAGGCGAAGCGAACAACGACGAAGTCGCTTGCAGCAAAGCCTGCCTCGTTCCCACAGTTCATGGCAAAAGCCACGAACGTGCAATCACCAGCGGTCATGGAGGTGATTGATGACGACACCAAGTCAGTGTCGTAGCCTCCGAGCGATGGGGCGACTTCGACGTCCTCCATGGGAGTTTCCAAGCTTCATCTCCTGCTAGGCGTGGCCATCCAGGTAATCCCAGTCCCCGAGAATTTGGTCACAAATTTTTTGGAGATTGGGATCTTAGAACTTGAGTTCCCTAGTCCCAAGTGTCGAGTCACCAAGTTATTGGTGGATCGGGTCTTGAAAACTTTGTACTAACACTGGCCTTTCTTATCTGCAGACCGAGGCGGCCGACCGGGAGTCCGTGCTGCAGTGGGTGGAGATGGAACTAGCCGCAACGCAAGAAGAAGCGTGACATCTAAAAGCTTCAATTGGTGAGTGTTTGTATTGGGGTCATTTGTAGTCGCATCTGGAGCTCGTGGTTCTGATGACTGCTTTGTTATGTAGAGAACGAAGCCGCCAAACTGGCAAAGGCTCACGAGGGTTATGTACCAGTTGTGGAGCTGGATATGGTGAAGGCAGAGTTGACCGTAGCATAGGAAAGTCAAACACGGCAGTCGCGGCCACGAACTCGGATCGCGCCATGTCTGACTCCGTGATTACGGACCTGCAAGCCAAGTTCTGCAAATTGGAGAAGCATGTGAAGGAGAGTTGTCACCGCCTTATCGGTGAGTATTTTTCCCTGCATTTCTTAGTAATGGGTAGTCCCCGAGTGGCTCAAAGCAACCGTAGCATTGTGTTTGATGTGGCCTGACTTTTTCTAGATGTTTTAGGTCAGGGTGATAAATCTGTGTGGAACTTCACCGCGGAGCAGTGCATGAACATGGTGTTGAATGCCGCCTCGGAGTCATCGTCATGTTTTCGCATCATCGTCTAGAGCATAACCTCGACTGAGGTTGTGCCCACGTGTTTCATGGACGTGTGGCACTATCAGGAATTGGCACATGCCATGGTAGGTTGGATGGCGTGATCTGCCTTCCATCGCGGGGCGACTGCAGCGTTGAGCCTGGGTCTTGCCATCCTCCCCGAGGACTTCCATCTCGATGACAGGACAAGCGGGTACCCCTCGACGACCGGGACGGTGGAGGTCTCCGAAGTTCTCACGCTGCAGTCGAAGGCGGCTCCGTATGCAAAGCGGCTGTTGGCCATGAGCAACCCTCCTGCCCTATCAGGCGACACAGGTGGTGCATGGCGACGCCTAGCCAGAGCATCGGGACTTCTCGTCGAAGCGTCCCTTCTGGTCGGCGAGCGAGAAGGCTTTGTCCGCATATGACAAATCCTATCAAGGTGGCCAAGTCATTGAGCGATGCTTCTGGTTCACAACCTGCAAAGTAGGAGGACTGACCATGTAATAGGGTTAGTTTAGACGGGCTTTGTAAAGTCTTTTGACTTTGTATGAATGCAGTTTGTGTGTAATTATGTGATGGCAACCTCGTGTTTGTTTGTTTTTGTTCGAGTTTGGTCTTTGTGACTTAGGTGCGTCAGGGGTAGCTAGTCCCCGAGCATGTTTTTGTTATTTTGCATGTGCGTGACTAATGGTTATGTGTTTGTGCGAGCTGTTTGAGTAGCCCTCAGTCGACTTGCCGTGGCTCGGGTAGCCAGTCGCGTGGCGACCCCAAACGACCCGCTGTACTTGGCATTTTTTTCATAGGCGCATGCAGGTTTGTTTTTGACGAGTCCCCGAGCATGGTACTTGGCCTTTCAAAGTGTTGATCCTAAGGTAGGAAGGACCTGTGCTGCGCTATTTGTAGCATGTCATCCCTCCTGGCTCATGGAGCTAGTCGATAGGCGACCCCTGGCAAGCTCTATACTTGGTGTTTTTGCAAGGCGCATGCGGGCCTGTGTTGTTACGAGTCCCCGAGTGTGCTACTTAACCGTTCGAATTGCTGCATCCGGAGGGAGATGAGGTGTTGTGAGAAGCACGACCGTTCGTCTTGGCCCGATGGGCTAGTCGAGAGAGGCGACTCCGATGGGGGATCGCTCGATGTTTTTTATGGACAATGCAAGCCTCCGGGTTCCCTGATGACCTTGTAATGCACTATTTGGCCTCATCAAGTCTCGCTTCCAAGGGTTGACGACCAGTTTTTTATTCATACAGTTTACGAGTGCGATTTGTACAAGATGTGGAGAGTAGACGTGATTGGCAGAACAATTGCTTTATTCATTGGAGGGGGTGTTACACAATTTGTGTTACAGTGTGTAAGACTTGCGCCTATTATGGAGCGTGCCAGGGGTTTCTACCTCCGGACGTGCATTTTGCCCGACGAGTGGACCCTAGTTGTAGGTCATGGGCGAGTTGTAGTCGATGCACATTCTCCGAGCGTCGTTTCTCTTCAGCACCAATAATGGCTTCGTTAGCCAATCGGAGTAGTTGTTGGGGCATATGAGCCCCGCAACAAAGAATCACCATATTCTCTCGGTGAATGATTGGCTACGCTCCGCATTGCGGGGTAGAAGTAGTTGCTTGTCATGCCGACCCATTGGGTCTTTCCGGGTTTGTCCCGGGTGGCATCGTGGTTCTCATGTCAGGGCTCGCTTAGCGCGTTCTCCTATGTGCGGACGAGGTCCCTGTCAGGCGCTGCCTGTTTCTCCGAAACACCGTTGGCAAGGTCATCTGTGGTGCTCGATGCTAGGGCGGCAGAGGTGCCGGGGGAGGAGGGAGTGGTTGCTTGTTTCTTCAGGGCCATTGGGTTGTCCTGGTATGCTCCACTTGCCAATCTGGCAAGTCTGTCAGCATGTTGTGCTTCTTCGATGATGACTGCATCCACCATCTTTGCATTGTTATCCTTGCATTCGATGGCCATGTCTGGGTCTCCGTGCATGGTGATGATGTCGTGGGGGCCCGGGAACTTCATTATGTTTTAGGCATAATGTAGGGTCGTCATAAACTTGGCGAATGCCTGCCTTCTGAGTACGCAATGGTACGGGCTTCTGAAGTTAACCAGCTCAAAGAAAATCCGCTCCGTGCGGAAGTTGGCTGGATTTTTGAAGGTGACTCGCAGCGTCACCTTGCCGATGGGGTATGCCTTCCGACCTGGCACTATGTCGTGGAAGGTGTAGTGGGTGGACTCCACCATGGACTGTGGTAGCTACAGTCGCCTGAGCGTATCCAGGTAGAGGATGTTTATAGATCTTCCCCCGTCCATGAGGGTTTTGGCAGCCAGTAATCAGCCACTTTGGGCCTGACGACCAGGGAGACTCGCCCGGGGTATTCGATCCTGGGCGCATGGTCCTTGCGACTGGAGGAGATGCTTTTCTCTGACCAGTTTAGCCAGTGCGGGATGTCGACTTGCTGCACCGCATTGACGACGACACTGTGGGCCAATACCTTCTTCTCGCGGCACGTTCCCACGCTGGTGAATGTGTGGAGGGAGCCGGCGGATTGTCTGAATGGCGCCACCGCCGTTGTCGCGTGGCTGATTGAGGTTCAGGTCCTCCCTAGTGCACCTTGCCTTCTTGACCTCCTTGAGAGAGTGGTAGTCAGTGGTGGTGTGGGTGGCTGGCTTACCTTTCCTGCCATGGTAGACGCGAGGTTGGATCAGTATGGCAGTGGGATCGAATCTTGGTCGGGCCGTGTTGTTGCCACGTGGGTTATTCCACTCGCGACGGTAGTTCTTGCGGCTGTGTGGGCCGTAGATGGCATTGGCAGAGAAGTCGGCTCATCCGTCGTTGTGGCGCTTGGTCGCATGGCGAGTGTTGCTGTAGCAGAGGTCGCTACTATGGCCGCTGTTTGGACCGCTTGTGCGGCGTCTCCCACCTGACTCATCATCGGATTCCTAGATCAGATCTTCCTCCGAGTAGCGCTAGGCAATCTTGAGGAGGTCGGGGATGCTGTCAAGTGTCTGGTAGACCCTCTTGATCTTGGCAACCAAGGGCTCGCACCAGCAGGAGTTCTCGTAACAGTGGATGGCTATGTCCGGCTGGATGCCCGTGGCGTTTATCCACAGTTCTTGCCATCATTGGACCAAGTGGCAGGTCGACTTGCTTGGTCCCTAGACGCACCTCTCCGGGTCTTCTATGGTTGTGGGGAGTGAGTATGATCCTTCGAAGTGCTTGATGAAGGCGGTGCACATTTCTTACCAGGAGTCGTTGTTGTTTTCTGGGAGAGTGTTGATCCACTGCCGAGCCGCGCCTTCCATCATCAAGGGGAGGTAGCGAGTGGCCAGCAGCTCGTTGTGGCCAGCAATCCCCATTGCCATGATGTATGTGTCTATCCATACTTTGGGATCGAGTGTAGGGTCGTACTTATCCATGTCCTTTGGTCCTCGGAAATTTGGAGGGTAGTTCTCGCCCCGGACCATGGGTCCAAAGAATGGAGGGCCGACTCGGCTGAGTCCGCCAAGACTGGAGAGCGTGTGGCGGAGGTCATATGGGTGGCGGGCTCGCCAAGCTTGTGTGTTGATGATGTGGCCTCGCGTGTCGACGGGCTAGCCATTGGCCGCTATCGTGTTGTATTCCGGTCGCGGATCGTTGGTGGAGATGTCAGGGTTGGTGACCACTAGTTGTCGTGGCTCTAGGCGCGGCCAGTTTGCCACATTGGTGACTGTACGTTTGCCTGGGCGACCAGACGATGCTACTCTACTGTTGGTGGACCGGTAGTATACCCGCCCCTGAGAGTCTCTTCCCGTGATCTGCTGCTCGACTGCTTTGGAGAGCAGGCCTTGGGCGTACTTGATATGGAGTGCGCCTTCTCCTGTAGGGTTTAGGTTGACGACCGCCGCTTGACTCGTGATGGCGTTATCCATCGTATTTGAGTAGAGAGGGAGGCCTTTGGCGTCGTATTGCGGTGGCATGATGATGACCCGATGTTGTTCCGGAGGAGGTGTGCAGTTGAGTGGTGGTGGAGCTCCGTTCGTGGTCGACCCGGCCGGCGGGCGACTGCCTCCTGGTGGGGCGTTGTTGCAGACCTCGCGGCCGGCTGCCTGCGTGAGGTCGTTCTCTTTGTTGAAATTGAGAACTCGCCCCTGCGAGGCGATATTGAGTCGTTGCGTAACTCGGTTGCGGTGATACACCGAGAGTTGTTGTGCGGTATCTTGCTCGAGGCGATTTTTTTTGCGATCGGCCTTTTCTTTCTCCTTGGCCTCGTTCAAGGCCACGCGATGCTGCTCGATCACGGCGGCAGTTGCGATGGGTGGGAGGGGATGGCGAAAGGATCCACCGGTGGTTCGGTGTCATTCGCCATGTAGATGGTGTGATGGACGATGGGGTATGCCTCGCCTGGAGACTCCGACCTAGAATGCCGTGAAGGAGGGCCTCGTATTTGGTCATGTTGTTGGTGTAGGTCATGAAGTCGAGGTGTAGAACGTAGCGGATCTTGTCACCCTTGGGGGAGATGAGCATGATCCTAGCCCATGCGCCGTCCGCTTTCTTGGACCCGTCGAAGTAGAGCAACCAGTAATGGAGGTAGGGGAGCTTCTCCAGCTGTTGTGCTTCTTCCTAGTCGGCCAGGAAATCCGCCAATGCTTTGCACGGATCGTACTTGATGTTGTGGATGCTGATTTCGACAGCCCACTTGGCGACTCGCCTAGTCGCGTCGCGGTTGCGGATGATGTCCTGAAGTGGCGGAGAGGATACGACCGTGATGGGGTGCTCCTAGAAGTAGTGCGGGAGCCGTCGCTGGGCTCTGAATACCGCGTATACTAGTTTATGGTATTGCGGGTAGCGTTGTCGTGAGTCTGTTAAGACTTCGCTGATGTAGTAGACCAGGCGCTGCACGGGGCGCTCCTTTCCCTCCTCTAGCCGCTCGACGACCATCACGGTGTTAATGACTCGAGTAGTGTCCGCAACGTAGATGAGCATTGGCTCCTTGTCGTCGGGGGCGGCGAGTAGTAGTGCCATGAGTAGCACTTCTTTGAGTGATTTGAGCACGTCGTCCACTTCTTTGTCCCATTGGACGTTGGGTTCTTGTGCATTAGGCGGTAGAGAGGTATTGCCTTCTCACCGAGCCGGGGATGAAGCGGTTGAGGGCCGCGACTCGACCGACCAGTTTTGGACGTCGCGTAGACACTCGGGTTTACGGAGTCACGTGATGGTGTCTCGCTTTGATGCCCCTCTTAGAGACCACATACCCGAGGAGCTGTCCGGTGGGCACGCCGAAGGTGCACTTCCCTGGGTTGAGCTTGATCGTGTACCTCTGTAGATTTGCGAAGGTTTTAGTTAGGTCGGCGAGCAGGTCGCTCTGGCGAGTGGATTTTACTACCACGTCGTCAATGTAGACGTGGATGTTGCGGCCAATTTGGCTTGCAAGGAACTCCTGCATGCACCGCTGGTAGGTCATGCCGGTGTTTTTGAGGCTGAACGTCATGGCGGTGTAGCAGTAGGCGCCGAATGGCGAGA
Source organism: Avena sativa (assembly GCA_916181665.1). NCBI lineage: Eukaryota > Viridiplantae > Streptophyta > Magnoliopsida > Poales > Poaceae > Avena > Avena sativa. Next base: position 491,172,862 of record OV702294.1, on the reverse strand, counting down.
TGAACGCCGTCTTCTCCTCGTCCCCGACCGCCATCTTGATCTGGTTGTAACCAGAGTAAGCATCGAGGAAGCACATCGACTCTAATACCATGACCAAGTCGATGATCTGGTCGATGCGTGGGAGGATGAATTCCTCCTTTAGGCAGGCGCTGTTGAGGTTGGTGTAGTCGATGCACATTCTCTAGGTCTTGTTCTTCTTCATGCCCAGGACTGGGTTTGCCAACCACTTAGAGTACTTAATGGGCCGGATGAAGCCTGCAGCGAGTAGATGCTACACTTCTTCGGTGATTGCTCGGCGGCGCTCTTCATTGAAGGGCCGTAGCGACTGCTTTACACATCGCGCTTTGGGTCGGCGTTAATCTTGTGCTCAGCGAGTTCCCTTGGTACACCTGGCATGTCAGATGGCTTCCATGCGAAGATGTCGCCATTCTCACAGATAAACTCGATAAGCGCGCTTTCCTATGCGGGGCTCATGCCTGTCCCGATGGTGACCGTCTAGCTGGAATCGCCCGGGACCAGCTCGACGGTGTGGGTGTGCGTGGCAGCTTCGAACACAGTCGACCCGGCGTTTCTGTGTTGGGATTCTTTAGGATCGTGGGGTCATCCTTGTCGATGCCACTCATGTATTTGGCGAGTTCGTCGGCGTGGTTGGATTCCGTGGCGATGCCGGCATCCAAGTGTTCAGCGCCTTTCTCCTTGCACTCCATAGCCATGTCGGGGTCGTCGTGGACGGTGATGATGCCGCATGGCCCTAGGAGCTTCACCATGTTGTATGCATAGTGCGGATCCGCGATGAATTTGGCGAATGCTTGTCGCCCTAGGACGCAGTGGTAGGGGTTATGGAAGTTCACCAACTCGAAGACGATCCGCTCGGTGCGGAAGTTGGAGGGCATGCTAAAGGTGATGGGTAGTGTCACCTTGCCGATCGGGTAGGCCTTCCAACCGGGGACAGTGTCGTGGAACATGTTGAGGGTCGATTCTACCATCGACTGCGGGAGCTGCAGCCTTCTGAATGTGTCTAGGTAGAGGATGTTAATGGATCTCATGTCGTCCATCAGCATCTTGGGGAGCCAGTAGTCAACCACTTTGTGCTTGACCACCAATGCGACTCGCCCAGGGTACTCAATCCGTGGCGCGTGGTCCTCGCGGCTCCACGTGATGCGCTTCTCGAACCAGTCGAGGAAGAAGGGGATGTCGGCTTGAGTCACTGCATTCACGGAGACTGCACGGACGAGCACCTTCTTCTCGCGCTTGGTGCCGAGACCGGTGAACGTGTGCAATGAGCCGACATCGTTGCCGAACCTGTCGACATTGCCGTTTGGCGGGTTGTTGTTGGGGCCTTCCCTTGCTCTCCTTGCCTTCTCGATCTCCTTCAGGGAGTGGCAGTCGGTGGTGGTATGAGTGGCGGGTTTCCCTCCCTGCTGTGGTAGACACAGGGTTGGTTGAGTAGGGCTGCAGGGTCGAACTTCGGCCTCGCGCGGTAATTTCCACTATCGCGGTAGTTTCCTCCGTCACGGCGGAGGTTCTTCGGGTCGCGTGGCACGTAGCCGGTGTTGGCGAAGAAGTCAACTCACCCATCACCGCGGCGTTGGCCGATGAGGCGTGTGTTTCTGTAGCGCCTCTCGTGCTGTCTCCCATTGTCGTTGCCGCTTGCATGGTGTCTTCTTCGTGACTCATCGTCGGAGTCTTTGTTGGGGTCCTCCTCCATGTAGCGCTTGGAGATCTCGAGGAGGTCGGGGATGTTATCGAGCGACCGGTAGAACCTCTTGATATTGGATATCAGAGGCTCGTACCGGCACGCGTTCTTGAAGCAGTGGATCACCGTGTCGGGGTGGATGCCGGAAGCGTTGATCCACAGTTCCTGCCACAACTACACCCAGCGGCAGGTCGACTCGCCCGGTCCTTGTATGCAGCTCTCCAGCTCTTCCATGGTGGTGGCGCGGGTGTAGGATCCCTCGAAGTGCCTGGCAAAGGCCTCGTGCATGTCCTCCCACGAGTCGATGCTGTCCACGGGGAGGGTGTTGATCCATTGTCGGGTCGCTCCCTCCATCATAAGGGGGAGGTAGCGAGCGGCGAGCAGGTCGGTGTGGCCTGCGATCACCATCGCCATGAGGTATGTGACGAGCCAAACCGCTGGATCGTACATTGGGTCACCGCGGTTGGTGAGGGTGTGCCTCTGGTCGTTGGGCTAGCGTACCCGCCGAGTTTGGTTGTTGATGATGTGCGTCCGCACGTTGACCGGCTGACCGTTAGCGGTGACCATGTTGTTTACTGGTCGTGGCTCATTGCTGGAGAGCGCGGGATGCATGGCCCGTGGATGGTGTTGCGAGGGCTCAAGTGGTGGGAAGTTGAGGGTGTTGGCGATTGTTGGGCAGCTGCTCGAGGCCGCTCAGCTTACAGATGAGCGGGAGTACATCCGTCCCTGCGTGTTGACTCCTACGGCTTGCTGCTCGACGGCCCTAGCGAGTAGGGTTTGTGCGTACTTGACTTGTAGTGTGCCCTCTCCCGTGATGTTGAGGTTGGCGACCGCCGCCTACCCCGCAATGACATTTTCCATCGGGATAGAGTACAGCGGAAGCCCATTTGCGTCGCGGGCTTGTGGGGAGATGATGACCCTTGGTTGGTCAGGAGGGGGTGCGCAACCCGAGGTTGGCGGAGGATCCCCGGTCGCTGGTGTCCCAGGTGGGGGCGGTTGCTGCCTCCCGGTGGCACGTTCTCGCAGAACTCGCGGTCGGCTGCGCAAGCGGGGTCGTTGTCGTCGCTGAAGTTCAAGGCGCGGCCCTGAACGTTGGAGTTCAGGCGGCTCCTGATGCAGTGCTGGTGGTAGAGCAACAACTCCTGCGATGTTTCCTACTCAAGGCAGAATTTCTCGCGCTCGGCCTGTGCCTTGCATGCCGCCTCCTCCAGTCGCATGCGGGCTTCCTCGACCTCCGTCGCCGTCACAGTCGGCGGGATCAGTATGTGTAACTACCTCGGTGAATTACGCTCCTAGTTACAAGCCTGGATGAGCGGAAATGGTTAAAATAGTACGGTGGGGCCCAAATGCCCTCACAGGTAGACCTTTCGGCCGTCCTAACCATTTCCAAACATCGGGACAAGAACGGGCGGCGTAATCGGCAGGCAAAGGGATCAACTACATACACAAATGAGTATGTATGAAAGCCACCATACAACAGTACATCAGAGCCATTCCATCTAAAAAGAAAGGAAATATAGCAACGCCATACGGCAAGATCCAAATATCCTAGATAGATATAATAGTTTAGGATATCTCCTCATACATCAAACATCAGAGTATCAAGCGGAAGCGGAAAACAAGATCCGAGTACGGATAAGAAGCAAATCGACATAAGATGCCCCATAAATAAACACATCCCGCCCACAGATCTCACGGATCCCCGTTCCCGGAATCTCTACACCGAATGATCGTTGCCCACATCGTCCGTCTCCTCCACCCAGTATCCATCTTGCGAGCTTACCTGTTCATCTGAATCAAACAATTTATCGTGTGAGACCCTAGGGGTACTCAGCAAGTCTTTATGCCTCTAAAGGGGACACAACCTGGGGTGACGCAATTGCAGCAAAAGATAAACCCTAACAATTCTATAGATACTCGCTAACCATCTGCCTAACCAAAGATAGACGGATGTCCGTGAATTAATAACAACAGTTATAACAGTAATAACGGTAATATCCATAGATCCATCCTCCTCCTCGCTTACCGACGAGGAAGCGGACGAACAACCCCCCCCCATCCGTTGGCAGTTTTATTATCCATTCCATGAGTGTTGCACTAGTTACTAGTCAGATACTTAGTCAAGTTAAAAGCGGTACTTTAGTTATTCTTGTCTATGATCGAGAAACTGTGCTCCAAGTCGTCCATAACCGCGGACACGGCTTTCAGAAAGTTTTACCCTGCAGGGGTGCACAAATAGCAACACACACTCGATCAACCTCGGAAAAACCAAATCAAAACCAACGAGGCAGTCACGACAAAGCGATCACAGGATTCAGAAATATTTCAGGGGGCCACCCCATTGAGCTACCCGCAACGAAGTTAGCTGACTCCGAGACGGCCTCAAGGTTTGTGGAGCCGGCTGTAAACGACTGGGAACCCGAAAGTGTGACTGGGCTTGTCGATACAGCGAAAACGGGTCACGGCCCTAAACAGTACAGTGTGCAGTACCTCGCACAATTTAAATTAAAGCAGTAAAACATGGCATAAGTACAGGATAGTAAATAAAACCTCAAACTAGTTTGTGGCCCCAAGAAATAAGAATGAATCAAGCTCTGGCTCAGGGGGGTTCATAAGCCTCCCGGATGTGGATAGCGCGAATATTCAAGGAACAGGAATCAAGTACTCGGGGTCCTACGGGACACAAGTGAGCCTGAAAAACCAAATAGCGAATATGGCTCACCGATGCCACTTTCATTAGTTATCCCATTACTACTCAGATTAAGTTGTATAGGTACCTCGTTATCCATCAGACACTCACATACCCTACACATGCTGTTCTACGACTCGCATGGCTCAAACAACTCCTGTAGTAATGGCTCATGGGATGGAGGAACAAGCTTCGGTGGGGTTTAAAAGTAAAGGCTATGCAATACTTGGGATTCAATTTAATGCAATCGCGACTCAATGATGCAAGAATAAGAAAGAGGCAATAGGTACTATATGTGTGCAAGCATGTGGTAGTGCTTGCCTGGCAGCTCAGTTGAAGCGAGAGAAGGATCTGGGTAGTGCTCCTGGTTCTCTTGATATATCCCCTGCTCAGCGTCTATTCGGAGAAGAACCAAACAAACAAGGGCCAACATAAATAAAGTGCACAAGCATATGAAATGAAATGCATCAAGCAAACAAACATGCCATGATGAATGATGCACAATTGCATGGCAATAAGGTAGCATGGCATGGGTGAAGTGTGGAATACAATATTAAATCATTTTATGGGGTTTTAATCACATTTTATACTCAAATTAGTTGCTGTACACATTATATTTATATGATGCATGCTGCAAAACAGAACAAGGAATGCATAAACAGAAAGGTCTCGTCGAGCTACTCATTTTAGACATATTATTTGTTAAATTTGGAGTTATAAAACAAAAGTTATTAATTAAATAAGGAAAAAGGGCATTTTAATGTAATTTTAATTAACTTGGAAAATAAAGTGTACAAAATATATTTTGGATGGCATATTTGTATTCCTCACATTTTTCTGGTTTGAAAACATATATTATTTGCATTATTTGGATTTATATTTTAAAAGTTATTAAAAACAGATTTGAAATTTGAATTTGAAATAATTTGAAAAAGATTTGAATTAAAACAGATCACAGAAATACTTTTGTTACTCGCACAGACCCAGCCACAGACTATGACAGGTGGGCCCCCTGCTGACTGGACGCCACAGCGCACAGAAAAACTTCTGCCACCGCGAGCATGCCCAGCCACAGAGGATGACAAGTGGGGCCAGCAATCTCGCGGGTCCACTGCGCGCACAGCCATCCCGCGGGCGACACGTTGCGGATCCAGGGGCTGCGGGTTGAGACTGGAGAGCTGGGGGTGTTTTCTGCAAGGTTGATCGGGCGGCTGACTGGTGGGCCACGAGGTACCGCGGGTTTAGGAATAAAAAGCTAGAGGGGGTTTTCTGTAAAACGTCACGGCCTGCACTGTGCTGCTTCTCTCTCTGACGACAAAACGGTGCTCGACAGCGGACGCGGGGCGCGGGATCGATCCGGGGACCTAGGGCTCGCGCGCGGAGGGCAGAGCCACTGCGGTGGCCTGGGGTTTGGTGACAGCAAGGGGGTTGGGGCTAGATAGGGTGTCTGCGCGACGCTGGAGCGAACATACGCCACGCTCATCGGTGCACCGAGGGTGCTCGACGGATGGGCCGGCGGATCTAGGGCGGTACGGCGAGGCGGGACATGTCCAGGGGGTTAAGGGGCTCACCGAGGAGATGATGGTGGAGTTGGTTCGGGCAGAGGCGCTGGCGATCGTCGACGACGCAGAGGCCGAGCGTAGCTAGGGTTCTGGCGAGATGCGTCGGCGTGCAGGGGTGCAGGGGACCGTCTCCTCCTCGCTGGCGCGGTCCAGGGCGTAGCAGAGGTACCCCACGGTCTCCTCGATCACCTCCACGACGGCACGCCGGCTGGAACGATGAGGGGCAGAGGTAGACGGCGGCAACCTGCGTCGGGGTCTGGCGGTGGTGGAGAGAGAGGGGAGGCGAGGGCAAGCTCTGGGGCGAATCTGGAGAGGTAGCAGGCGAGAGAGAGGGAGGGAAAAGTAGAGAGGGAGAGGGGGTGCCGTGGGGGAGTGGTGGAGAGTAAAAGGTGGCCCGGCCACCTTTTTCCCTACCCTCCTTCTCACGTGCTCGGGCAGGCCAGGGCGAGGTGCAGGTGGCTGCAGGTGGGGTCGGTAGGCCGGTGGAGGAGGGGACTGCCTCGAGTGCCCCTTGTGGCAGAGAGAAAGGAGAGGGGGAGGCTCGGTTTAGCTAGGGTAGAGGAGTGGGTAGGCTCGGGCTGGGGTTGTGGTAGCCTCGGGCTAGGGTTTGGTATTAGGGTTGGGGGTAGCTAGGTGGCCAGGTGGGGCCAGCTAGGTGAGAGAGGAGAGAGGCCGAGAGAGAGGGTGTGGTAGCTAGGGTTTGGTTTAGATGGGGGTGGTGTAGAGAGGAACTAGGGTTAGATTAGATGATGCCCAAGGTGGTGGTAGGTGGTAACTAGGGTAGATGGGGGGTTAGGTTTAGGGAGAGAGATAGATGGAGTGGCTTGTTCTATTTTGACAAGACCAAGCAAGATCAAGCCCAGATCAAACAAAGCTAGCCCAAAGAGAGAAAAAGATCAGAGGTGGTGATGGGGTTTAAGCAAGATCAAACTAGATCAAGCCAAAGAGAGGGAGAGATAGATGGAGATAAACCACTCAAGGATTCAAATAAAAACCCAAAAAGACCTAATTGTGGTGGTACTTGCATGGCCCATGCAAAATATTTAATACCATGTTTATTTTTGTGAAAACAATTATATCACATGGCATTAATCTTAGGCATTCCCACAAGTGGAATGAAGCCAGGCAAGAATTTAAAAGGAAGTCCCAAGTGGAATAGATGGAGATGATCATATTGGATTATAATTGGGACTTGCTAGTGTGTGTATGCCACTAGATGCTTACTAGTCCCAAAAATATTCCAACACGAGCATAATTCCATAATAATCCGTATGGAAGCTAGGAAAAAGGGTTCCACTCACAAGGCATGCAAAGGTGGCCATGTGGCTCTCATATATCAATAATGTGAAAACAACATGATGCTAAGATGAGAGCATGTGGAAATAGAATTGGATCCATCCCAACCCACATGAGCTAGAGGTAAAACCCAAATAAGTGCAAAGCTCACATTTAGTTGGATGGTGGAATTATAAGGTGGTGAAATAAAGGTGGTGGAGTTAATAAGAGATATGCCCCCAACTCAACTTGGGCATTAAACAATATATCAAGAACCAAATACAATATCAAGAGGCAAATACAATTAACAATGCATATGAGATAAGAACCAAACAAAAAGGGGTTTTATATGATGCTCAAATGCAAGGTGGCATGATGACATGAGCATGATATAATTATGATGCAACAATTATATATATGAAGTAGCCATTATATTACTAGACCAAGTAGCATTACAATTGTTAGACAATTGGGATGCTACAACTCTCCCCGACTAAACAAGAATCTCGCCCCGAGATTCCTAGGAAAAAGAAAACAACACAAGGAGAGGCGGGTGTTCGGAACGAAGGTGATCCTTGCGTTCCCAAGATGATGAAGAACGGAATGGTGTGACCACTACACCTTGCAAAACTTGCTAGACTTGTTGCGAGTCTTGCGTTTTGCTTGAAAAACAACGGTTAGAAGAGTTGAAGGATTGTCGTGAGACAAGAAGGATAGGATGGACATAGCTCCGGTTTTCCCAAGAAACATGATAAAAGAATAGAACCACTTGTGAAAGAAAAAGACAAGATGATGTATCCTGGATAAAGAAAAACACACCAATAAGATTAAAGATTTACCGGTACTAGAGAGGATGAACCTTTGTCTCGCCGGAAGAAAAAGATCTAGATTGGAGAAGTTTTGAACCACTATGACAATAGCATCGTATCTTCTCTCAGATTTGAGAAATGAAGTATGGAAACAATATTGCCTTCAAACAATAGAGTCCCTTGATATCAACAGAAAGATTTAGTTAGACCTCGTCGGATTCGATTTTTGTTGCGCCGATAAGAACCATAGGATCACGCAATTGAGGTGCGCGGATATAACTTCCAGAGACGGATGTGATGCCAGATCATGGTGGAATCCCGAGAAGCAAAGAATATGGAAGATCTGGAGTTTATTGTAGATATACTTATTGCTTTCTTTAGCCTTGAGGCTAACGCAATAGATTTGCGGCTGATGGCATCAACCATAATTGGCTTTACCACAGAAAAGAATTGATGAAACAAAGAGAGATAGTTTCCTTTTCATCTTGTTTGGGGATGTCGAGCATCGGTAGAAAGACGAGGACCGAAAAGAGTTTGCGTTTGTTTCCACCAGATAATTGAAGATTTTGCTCCATCTAGAATAGACAGACCACCAACCAGAGATTATTGATTACTTCCTTCGAGAGAGCACTCCGGAAAAACAAGGACGGAAGTAAAAGTATCGAGGAATAAAGGCCACTTCTAACTTCCGTGGAATGAGTGAAATCACATTAATTCACCTATTCAATGTACAAGAGCGAATGATAAGAGTAGTGGTATGGTAGCTACTCCATCCCGCACTCAAAGCATTACTCCGCACATGAATAAGAAAACCATGCAACCCAACTACCGAAACAGACTGAAGGTATTGACAAAAAGAACTCATAGAACTCCGTTAGAAAACAAGGATTGATGCAACTGATTCACCGGATTGATAGATAGATAAAGATGATGATGTTATCGTCATGTCGGAAGTACCAAGCCACCGGAAAGATATGAAGGAAGATTACGGAGAACAACTGCAAGATTCAACAGCTATAGAAAAGATAGCACCAACTTGAACAGAAGGAATACAAGATCTGGAAGGTCTTCATGGCCTCCGGTGGATTGAGCATAGACGATAGAGCGAGAGGGTTTCAAGAGATTACTTAACGAGATAGAGGTGAAAAGAACTCCATGTTCTTCTTGAAATGACTGAGAGAGATTTAGCAGTCTTGAGGAAATCTTTAGCTGAACGACGATGATAACTTGCCAACAAGGAACAACTCCGGATTGGTTGAAGATGGAGGATGGAATTAACAATGGACTTGCCAATTCCAGAATTGAAGCAATGTATTTAGCAGAAGGACGTGGTCGAAATAGGTAACTTCAAAAAGTCAGAATTCCCACTTTGAGAACTTTGCACACAGGCAGTGCTCACGAAGCTTGAGAGAAGAGACACAGATGATCTTCCATGTTCTTCCATTGATATCGAATAGGCAAGCATATTATCAACATATACCACCATGGATTAACAAGATATTCCCAGAATACCAAGTTCAAAAGGCGAGAGAAACGAACAAATGCTCGAACACTTCCTGAGCTCAACGCTCTTAGAAAGATCAATATTAAGAGCACGGGTTTGTGTTGGAGAAGAGGCACTAGAAGAATAGATTATCTGGTCCTTCGGAAGAAAAAGAGATGTCACCTGGTTCACATTGTCGATCGGATCGCCGGTTACAAAGATAAAGAGACCTTGGATAAGAACCGATGATAGCTCATACCTCAAGCAAAGCTACCAGAGATGAAAAGATGCAATTCCCTCGTGTCAAAGAGAATTTTGCAGATATGGAGTTCAAAAAGATGTGCAGCATGATGAACAGATGATAGACCGCCGTAGTGCTTTGAGAAACTCCGGATTGCCAAAGATACTTGAATATGCATAGATATGATCACGGTGTACTCAAAATCACAGGAGATAACCGTCAACATTTGGAGGATGATGTTGATAGCATTTTCCATATTCCAATCGACACTTATCATGAGTGGAATATAGCTATGCCGAGAGCCAAATTACAATCATCAGCATCAGATCGACACATGTTATGTGATTAGCACAAGAGAATTGGAGATGAAAAGAAACTCTAGGATTAAGCGCCGGTGACAAAATAATGAGTTAGCATGGACATGCTGATAAAAGGGAGATAGATAATGTTTCACACACGACTGAAAAGGAGTGTGGAAACACAGATGTATCAAAGAAAAAATTTCCGCATTTTTCGGCATTAAAATACCAATAGATGCGCAAAATCACTTATCAGGTAGAGATTAGCAACTGATGGTTTCAAAGAATGTGGAGTTGCTAGAAGGAAGAACACCCTTAAGAAGATGGCACCGGTTAACAAGGAGTCAGATAGATCGCGCCGGTTTTCAAAAACCTGTCAGTATGGAATGTACCAACAGTTGATAACCAAAAGGCAGATAAAGATAACATGTTGGATGCAACAGATAGACAAAGGATTTACACACACACACACACACACTTTCTATGGTACTACGGAAACCCAGAACACGTGAATCCTAGTTTGAGTTTTAAGAAGAGGATTGAAAACGTTACACTTCCTTACCAGAAAAAGGGTGGTGGTTGGGTAAGAAGAAAAGTGGAAGCAGTCCTACTCTCGCGTTTTGTTTTTCCCTAGTATACATAACTACCAAAAATATTTGCTAGACAGACAACGACCATTTGGCTGAGACCCTGAAGGGCGGGATGGCTCTGATACCAATTGTAACTACCTCGGTGAATTACGCTCCTAGTTACAAGCCTGGATGAGCGGAAATGGTTAAAATAGTACGGTGGGGCCCAAATGCCCTCACAGGTAGACCTTTCGGCCGTCCTAACCATTTCCAAACATCGGGACAAGAATGGGCGGCGTAATCGGCAGGCGAAGGGATCAACTACATACACAAATGAGTATGTATGCAAGCCACCATACAACAGTACATCAGAGCCATTCCATCTAAAAAGAAAGGAAATATAGCAACGCCATACGGCAAGATCCAAATATCCTAGATAGATATAATAGTTTAGGATATCTCCTCATACATCAAACATCAGAGTATCAAGCGGAAGCGGAAAACAAGATCCGAGTACGGATAAGAAGCAAATCGGCATAAGATGCCCCATAAATAAACACATCCCGCCCACAGATCTCACGGATCCCCGTTCTCGGAATCTCTACACCGAATGATCGTTGCCCACATCGTCCGTCTCCTCCACCCAGTATCCATCTTGCGAGCTTACCTGTTCATCTGAATCAAACAATTTATCGTGTGAGACCCTAGGGGTACTCAGCAAGTCTTTATGCCTCTAAAGGGGACACAACCTGGGGTGACGCAATTGCAGCAAAAGATAAACCCTAACAATTCTATAGATACTCGCTAACCATCCGCCTAACCAAAGATAGACTGATGTCCGTGAATTAATAACAACAGTTATAACAGTAATAACGGTAATATCCACAGATCCATCCTCCTCCTCGCTTACCGACGAGGAAGCGGACGAACAACCCCCCCCCATCCGTTGGCAGTTTTATTATCCATTCCATGAGTGTTGCACTAGTTACTAGTCAGATACTTAGTCAAGTTAAAAGCGGTACTTTAGTTATTCTTGTCTATGATCGAGAAACTATGCTCCAAGTCGTCCATAACCGCGGACACGGCTTTCAGAAAGTTTTACCCTGCAGGGGTGCACAAATAGCAACACACACTCGATCAACCTCGGAAAAAACAAATCAAAACCAACGAGGCAGTCACGACAAAGCGATCACAGGATTCAGAAATATTTCAGGGGGCCACCCCATTGAGCTACCCGCAACGAAGTTAGCTGACTCCGAGACGGCCTCAAGGTTTGTGGAGCCGGCTGTAAACGACTGGGAACCCGAAAGTGTGACTGGGCTTGTCGATACAGCGAAAACGGGTCACGGCCCTAAATAGTACAGTGTGTAGTACCTCGCACAATTTAAATTAAAGCAGTAAAACATGGCATAAGTACAGGATAGTAAATAAAACCTCAAACTAGTTTGTGGCCCCAAGAAATAAGAATGAATCAAGCTCTGGCTCAGGGGGGTTCATAAGCCTCCCGGATGTGGATAGCACGAATATTCAAGGAACAGGAATCAAGTACTCGGGGTCCTACGGGACACAAGTGAGCCTGAAAAACCAAATAGCGAATATGGCTCACCGATGCCACTTTCATTAGTTATCCCATTACTACTCAGATTAAGTTGTATAGGTACCTCGTTATCCATCAGACACTCACATACCCTACACATGCTGTTCTACGACTCGCATGGCTCAAACAACTCCTGTAGTAATGGCTCATGGGATGGAGGAACAAGCTTCGGTGGGGTTTAAAAGTAAAGGCTATGCAATACTTGGGATTCAATTTAATGCAATCGCGACTCAATGATGCAAGAATAAGAAAGAGGCAATAGGTACTATATGTGTGCAAGCATGTGGTAGTGCTTGCCTGGCAGCTCAGTTGAAGCGAGAGAAGGATCTGGGTAGTGCTCCTGGTTCTCTTGATATATCCCCTGCTCAGCGTCTATTCGGAGAAGAACCAAACAAACAAGGGCCAACATAAATAAAGTGCACAAGCATATGAAATGAAATGCATCAAGCAAACAAACATGCCATGATGAATGATGCACAATTTGCATGGCAATAAGGTAGCATGGCATGGGTGAAGTGTGGAATACAATATTAAATCATTTTATGGGGTTTTAATCACATTTTATACTCAAATTAGTTGCTGTACACATTATATTTATATGATGCATGCTGCAAAACAGAACAAGGAATGCATAAACAGAAAGGTCTCGTCGAGCTAATCATTTTAGACATATTATTTGTTAAATTTGGAGTTATAAAACAAAAGTTATTAATTAAATAAGGAAAAAGGGCATTTTAATGTAATTTTAATTAACTTGGAAAATAAAGTGTACAAAATATATTTTGGATGGCATATTTGTATTCCTCACATTTTTCTGGTTTGAAAACATATATTATTTGCATTATTTGGATTTATATTTTAAAAGTTATTAAAAACAGATTTGAAATTTGAATTTGAAATAATTTGAAAAAGATTTGAATTAAAACAGATCACAGAAATACTTTTGTTACTCGCACAGACCCAGCCACAGACTATGACAGGTGGGCTCCCTGCTGACTGGACGCCACAGCGCACAGAAAAACTTCTGCCACCGCGAGCATGCCCAGCCACAGAGGATGACAAGTGGGGCCAGCAATCTCGCGGGTCCACTGTGCGCACAGCCATCCCGCGGGCGACACGTTGCGGATCCAGGGGGCTGCGGGTTGAGACTGGAGAGCTGGGGGTGTTTTCTGCAAGGTTGATCGGGCGGCTGACTGGTGGGCCACGAGGTACCGCGGGTTTAGGAATAAAAAGCTAGAGGGGGTTTTCTGTAAAACGTCACGGCCTGCACTGTGCTTCTTCTCTCTCTGACGACAAAACGGTGCTCGACAGCGGACGCGGGGCGCGGGGCGCGGGATCGATCCGGGGACCTAGGGCTCACGCGCGGAGGGCAGAGCCACTGCGGTGGCCTGGGGTTTGGTGACAGCAAGGGGGTTGGGGCCTAGATGGGGTGTCTGCGCGACGCTGGAGCGAACATACGCCACGCTCGTCGGTGCACCGAGGGTGCTCGACGGAAGGTCCGGCGGATCTAGGGCGGTACGGCGAGGCGGGACATGTCCAGGGGGTTAAGGGGCTCACCGAGGAGATGATGGTGGAGTTGGTTCGGGCAGAGGCGCTGGCGATCATCGACGACGCAGAGGTCGAGTGTAGCTAGGGTTCCGGCGAGACGCGTCGGCGTGCAGGGGTGCAGGGGACCGTCTCCTCCTCGCTGGCGCGGTCCAGGGCGTAGCAGAGGTACCCCACGGTCTCCTCGATCACCTCCACGACGGCACGCCGGCTGGAACGATGAGGGGCAGAGGTAGACGGCGGCAACCGGCGTCGGGGTCTGGCGGTGGTGGAGAGAGAGGGGAGGCGAGGGCAAGCTCTGGGGCGGATCTGGAGAGGTAGCAGGCGAGAGAGAGGGAGGGAAAAGCAGAGAGGGAGAGGGGGTGCCGTGGGGGAGTGGTGGAGAGTAAAAGGTGGCTCGGCCACCTTTTTCCCTACCCTCCTTCTCACGTGCTCGGGCAGGCCAGGGCGAGGTGCAGGTGGCTGCAGGTGGGGTCGGTAGGCCGGTGGAGGAGGGGACTGGCTCGGGTGCCCCTTGTGGCAGAGAGAAAGGAGAGGGGGAGGCTCGGTTTAGCTAGGGTAGAGGAGTGGGTAGGCTCGGGCTGGGGTTGTGGTAGCCTCGGGCTAGGGTTTGGTATTAGGGTTGGGGGTAGCTAGGTGGCCAGGTGGGGCCAGCTAGGTGAGAGAGGAGAGAGGCCGAGAGAGAGGGTGTGGTAGCTAGGGTTTGGTTTAGATGGGGGTGGTGTAGAGAGGAACTAGGGTTAGATTAGATGATGCCCAAGGTGGTGGTAGGTGGTAACTAGGGTAGATGGGGGGTTAGGTTTAGGGAGAGAGATAGATGGAGTGGCTTGTTCTATTTTTACAAGACCAAGCAAGATCAAGCCCAGATCAAACAAAGCTAGCCCAAAGAGAGAAAAAGATCAGAGGTGGTGATGGGGTTTAAGCAAGATCAAACTAGATCAAGCCAAAGAGAGGGAGAGATAGATGGAGATAAACCACTCAAGGATTCAAATAAAAACCCAAAAAGACCTAATTGTGGTGGTACTTGCATGGCCCATGCAAAATATTTAATACCATGTTTATTTTTGTGAAAACAATTATATCACATGGCATTAATCTTAGGCATTCCCACAAGTGGAATGAATCCAGGCAAGAATTTAAAAGGAAGTCCCAAGTGGAATAGATGGAGATGATCATATTGGATTATAATTGGGACTTGCTAGTGTGTGTATGCCACTAGGTGCTTACTAGTCCCAAAAATATTCCAACACGAGCATAATTCCATAATAATCCGTATGGAAGCTAGGAAAAAGGGTTCCACTCACAAGGCATGCAAAGGTGGCCATGTGGCTCTCATATATCAATAATGTGAAAACAACATGATGCTAAGATGAGAGCATGTGGAAATAGAATTGGATCCATCCCAACCCACATGAGCTAGAGGTAAAACCCAAATAAGTGCAAAGCTCACATTTAGTTGGATGGTGGAATTATAAGGTGGTGAAAGAAAGGTGGTGGAGTTAATAAGAGATATGCCCCCAACTCAACTTGGGCATTAAACAATATATCAAGAACCAAATACAATATCAAGAGGCAAATACAATTAACAATGCATATGAGATAAGAACCAAACAAAAAGGGGTTTTATATGATGCTCAAATGCAAGGTGGCATGATGACATGAGCATGATATAATTATGATGCAACAGTTATATATATGAAGTAGCCATTATATTACTAGACCAAGTAGCATTACAATTGTTAGACAATTGGGATGCTACAGTATGGAGAAGGGATCTGGCGGGGCGCTCGTTCTGCCCGCCATGTAGGTCACGATGAAGCGACTAGATCTGGCACGGAGGTCGCCCGAGAGTTCTGACCTAGAGTTGGAGTCGAATATCTTGAGGATGGATGAATCCTCGAAATCCCCAGCTTTGAAGACTCGCGCGATGGAGCCTTATGGCGAAGCGGCGGTGATGGATCCGGTGACCGAGCCGGGGGTCGCCGGGTCGGCATCATCGTGGAGGGCCGCGTCATCCATAGTCGCGTCGGTTCCGGCCGCGTTGCTGGTGGACGATTCGTACTCGAAGGTGAGGCGGTGATTGGTGCGGATCTGGCCTTTCGAGAGCAGATCGCGTGGCGGGATCCGTCGATGATCGCCATTTCCTCGGAAGCGATGGCGTCCGTGAAACCGATGAAGAGGTTGATGGTCCCAACTGGCATTATGGCGCTGTGCGTGACCGGGCGTGACGTTGGGACGTAGCTGCTGGGCAAGATCTGGAGGATCTTGCCGCACGCGATCATGCTGTCGGTGGCGATTGACTGGTTGATTGGCGAATAGGGTCTCGCTGTAGAACTCAGGCCGGATCGGCCATGCCCCATGGTGGCCGCCACTGTTGTGGGAATGGCCACGACAGATGCTACCAGGGTTAGCGAGTAGTAGGATTTGGGGCAAGAGCGATCAGCCATCTGCGGAGCGAGATGAGGACAAAGACACTAGGGTTTTACCCAGGTTCCCCTCCCGTAGGGTAAAGACCTACTCCTGCTAGGTTGTATTATTGCTTGAGTACAATGGTGGCGAGCTCGGCGGCTAGGCAGCGAGTCAATGGGGTGTATGATGGAACGTGAGTACAGAGAGTACCCTAGGGAGGTTTATATAGGGGTACCTCGCTAGGGTTTACAGGTATACAACCGAGTCAGTTAAGGACTTGGAGGATTGACCTAATCCGATTGGGCATATCTACGCTTCTGGGACTCCAGCTTCCAGTATCCAAGTCTCTTCTTGAGTCGTGATCCAGTCACCGTCCTGCAGGCCCACTCGCCAGGAGCTTGGTCCAGTAGGAAATGTTCTGCTAGGCATACCCCATTCGGTATATCCCCATCAGTAGTCGATGAGTTGGAGGATCAAATCGTCCTCATAGTCCCCAACGTTGGAAACTTTGGTGATGGAGCTGGCCTTGAACGGGGGTGTCGGGCTCTGCGATCGGTGTGGGTGCCAAGTCAGCATCATCGCAGAGGGTGTCACTGCTCTCCACCGAGCCTTCCTCGGTCGAGTCGTACTTGGAGGCGAGCAATAGATCGTTTGGATCTGCTCCTCCGAGAGTAGATCGCATAGGGGCGATCCGGTGCTAGTGAATGCGGAGGGATCTGTCGGATCGATGGCGTCAGTGAATCCAATGAAGAGGTTAATGGAGCCGACTGGTATCACGATGGCATGCGTGACTGGTCCCGAGGCCGACAACATAGCTGCTCGGCGGATCTAGAGAAATCCACCGGTGGAGATCATGCGGCCGATGGCGAAGGGTTGGCGAGTCGGAGTGAAGGGTCTCGCCGTAAATCTAAGGATTGACTCGCCAAGCCCCAAGGTGCGCGCCACTATTGTGGGAATGGCCATGGAAGTCTCTACTAGGGGTAGCGATAGATTCGAAGTAGGGCAAGAGTGAGTAGCCATCTGCGGATCGAGATTGGGAGCGATACACATGGTTTACGTAGGTTTGGCCCCCCGTAGGGTACTACTTCCTTCTTACTTGTATTGATGGTGGATGAGTTACAAGGGCAGAAACCTTGGCGTAAGGGCGGCGAGTCGCTTGGATGGGGTAGCTAAAAGCTCGTGCATACAGAGAGAACCCTAGGGATACTTATATAGGGATGCCTCGCTAGGTTTTTACTGGATCTCAACTGAATCAGTAATGGTTTCAGGAGATTGGCCTAATTCGACTGGGCCTAGCTACGGTCTTGGGCCTTCGCGTCCAGTCGTCGGTCTTCTTCGAATCCTTCTCTTCAATCGCCGTCATGAATGGCCCACTCGGCATTGTTCTGGGCCAGTCGCTTCCTGCCTTCATGGATACCCGATTGGTATATCCCCATCAACCTGGATGCCAATCCTGTTGAGGGTTTTACAAAGGGTAGAGTTTCAGAGATACCGTTAGAGGTCATGGGCACGTCAAGTCCCATCCTAACAATAACGGTATCAGGTCCCAATGTATGACTTTTGCTACTACATAACCAGGTCAACCCTAAACTTGTGACCTATGCACCCCTTTATAAGGTGCACCAGGGCCTTGATGGCAATAATCGTGGCCACTTTTCGTTGGGACTGCAAGTGCAGAGTGTTGTAGCAAGCTTCTTTTCCCCACAAGGGTGACTCGAGGCTTTATATCGAACTCTCAGGGAATTGGAAGGATATTTGTCTTCTCCTCTTTAAGCAACCTGTAAAGTAAAATAATCTATCTTGTGTCCCCAACTCCACCAAGTAGTTTTCAAGCAAAAGGTTTCGTATTAGTAATATTAAATAAAATACAAGGTAAAGTGAAGTAAATAAAGTAAAGTAATGCAAACTAGATGATATGGAAGATAGTAGAGTTGTTTTTGGGTTTTTATGAGTGATTGCAAGTAGGGAAAGTATTTTTGTATATTTGAAATAATAAATTTCAAAAAATATAAAAGATAGTAGATGCAATGGAAAGGTGTTTCTTATGATAAAAATCAGACCGGGGTTCATGGGTTCACTTGTCTACTCTATTTTTAAGTTGTAGTGATCACAAAACAATTCATCAATGATAAAAATTTATGGAACTTCTATATGTGCTTGATAAAGGAATTAATATGGGCATCACATTCTAACATAGAGATGGAATACATCTATATTATACTCCTCAAGAAAGTGAAATCTCCATGCAATATTGAATTAAGAAAAAAATAGAGTATAGCTTTAAGCAATATAACATGATGTTTGAAATACAAATATGCTACCATGATCTAACAAGGTCATCACACTATCACATGATAACTATAGCACATGATTTCACTTTATCCCTAGTGAGGTATAAAAATAAAGGTAAAAACTAAAGTAGATCTTGAATATTATTTGTCACAATTCAATCTCTACCACCATGCTAATCCATCTAACACACACTTCTCCCCATACAAGTTCTTGCATACAAGTTAGATAAAAACAAGCAATTAAGAATGGGGTGCATGATATGCATCTATCAAAACATCTTAAACAAAATAGATTCCAATCTCAAATATCAAATCACAGAACAAAGATCCACCACATAGGAATTACAAATATAACCATAATCATGTAGGGCAGCTCATATGGTACTAGATCTATGAAGAACTAGAGAGAAATAGATCAAGCTACTGCCAGAAATCCATATACCGGAGGTGGACTACTCCCTCATCATCATGGTGATGATGCTGGAGATGTTGGAGAGGGTGGAGATCTCCTTGGAGGTGGCTCCAGCGGATTTTGCCCTTCCAATCTTCGCTGGATCTAACTCTGTTTGGTGGTGTTTTTGTCCATAGTGTGCTCTCTATCAAGGACACCCCGAGGGGTCCTTATATAGGGATTTTTTAGGTCAAGAGAACTTCGCAGGTGAAAGAATCGAGGCGATCGGATGGCCGAGGAGGAAGTTAGAATGGGTGGCGCGCCCACTAGGCATGGGCGCGCCACCTGGGATATCTTGGGCCTCCTGGCCCTCCAATGGGATTCTTGTGCTCCAGATGCTTCTCGTGGATAAATAATGGCATCCCCAAAAGTGCATATCCAGTTGACTTCGTATAGGTCCTGAAACATCAAAAACATTGAAAAAGGGGGTTTTCTGCCCTGCCGGGTTATAGCCAAAACAAAGGGGGTCATTGGTAAATCTCCAAAAATCAATATAAAACATGGATATAACATTATATATGATGCAAATATGTGGGAAAACATGTTAACAAACTACAAAGTTCATGTTTGCATTTTACATGCATCAACATCCCTAAGCTTAACCTATGCTCGTCCTTGAGCATGAAGGTGATAAAACTAAACATGGACTTTGGAGTTTGTTAACTTTGCTTCCTTCATTATCATGTAGAGTTCAGAGTCTCAATTCCTTTCAGTGAAACATAATATGCAAGTATACTATCAAGTTGTATTTTACACATCTATAAATATGTTGAACAATAAGTGATGGTGTGATAAAACAAATGATGAACAAAATAAACCTTCAAGCACACTTTGATGAACCTATAGAATAAGAGACTCTTTTCATTGGCATTGGTGTTTCATGACTTCATTTTTGGGCTACTTCTTATTTTCATGCCCTTGACTGGAAGACTCACTTCTTAGTTTTATGTCTTCCCTTGATATATTTTGCATCCCGTATCGAAAGTAAGCATTGAATACATATGTTAATCCTCCATCAAGAATATAAAATAATATTTTGAGCTATGTAGTTCATGTCAACAATACTAATAAGGATGGGATTCCAAGTATCTTTTATTTCAAAGCTTCATATGGTTTATGTGCTAAACATCTTACAAGTTGATTGTTTCATGCACCATACCTATGACCTTGCATTCCTCATGATACTCAACTTAGGCCTGTCATTGTATGCTCATGTTGGTCTTAGAAACCGCATCACTGAGGTACCTCTTACCCCTGTGTAGCTATATGCCCCCTTTTTGTGTTTATTTATTCATTCATTCATTTATTCATTTAGCATAAAATATAATATAATTCCTTAGTTATGTTCATGGTGGGAGGGGGCAGTATCTCTACTCTAGAAGAACAAGACAAATAGACATATGAATCATATCAACAAGGATCATCATGTTGTAAGTTTCCACCATGAGTTGCATGGGTTTGACTAGCGGTTCAAGAGCGTTTTCTATCAACATGTGAAAGGTCCAACTTTGTTCGACTAGAGGGGGTGAATAGGAGACTACCAATTTTTATCTTGTTAATCAAGTTTAGGCTTTGAAAGAAATAAAGTTTGTCTAGATATGCAACTAGATGAGAAATCCTATATGCTAGAGAATAATCAACAAGTAACAAAGCTGTAAAGGACAAGAAGTAAAGGTGCAGAGCGAGTAAACCGGAGAGGAGACCCGGAGATGTAATTCCCGTAGTTCACTTCCAAATAAGATAAGTCTATGTTGGAGAGGTGTCGGGGCCACACAAGGTCACCTGAGCGCCACAAAGGCCTCACCTTCTTCTCCGGTGAGCTCCACCACAAAGCGGCCTCACAATCCACTAACCTGTGACCTTGAAGGCGCCAACTGAAACCTTTACAAAAAGGTTGAGGGGGAAGCTCCACAACTCAATTGGAGGCCCTCAACGACACCACAGAGCTTCACAGTGCATGCCCTTAGCTTCGAGGATGCCGTACACCGTCTAGGGTTCCAAGAACCCGAGACTAACAATATCCACCAAGGATGGGTGGGGGAATCAAGATTCCTTTGGTGTAAGTGTAGATCTAGGTCACATATCCCACTCCTCAAAAGATCAAGAGGTTTGAGTGGCTAGGGAGAGAGATCTAGGAATATGAAGCTCTAGTATTAATAGAGGAGAGATAAATTGAAGAGATGAGATGGGAGGAGGAAGAAGGTTGCCTTAAATAGCCCGCCTTCAAAATGGACCGTTGTCTATTCGCGACACCACCGGAAATTCCGGTGGGGAGCCAGAACTTCTGCTCAGTCCTCCGCCCAATGGCTCAAAAGCTAAAGGGGGAGGCTCCAAAGTACGACCGGAAGTTCCGGTCAGCCTGAGCGGAACTTCTGGTGGTACTTCCGGAGCAAGTTCTGGTGCAGGTTACGCTAAATTCGACGTTTCAATATAGAAACATACAGAACCTGGGCATAACTTGAAGCGGAACTAGGAGCGGAAATACTAGGTCGCGAACCTCCTGGCCAGAACTTCTGGTGGCGGGACGAAGTACCGCTCAAGCTTCCAGCGGAAGAAGCTAGGTAGTACCGGTCACAGCTTCCGGTCAGGAATGACCAGGAACACTGACTGGAACTATCGACGTAGCTTCCGATGTTAGTTCTGATAAATTAGAACACTTCGAGATAGAAGTATTCTGACGCTGACCAGAACAACTGTCGGAACTTGAGCCTGAACTCCCCCCGCTGCCAGCTCGTCAGCAGAACTTCTTCTGGGTGGCCGAAACTTTCGGTCAGGCTAGAATCAACCCAAATAGCTCCAAAGATCACTCTCTCGCTAGAAAAAAAAGGAGGGCTATGGCGATGTAGATATGGTTTGTGCATGAAAAAGTGATTCCCCACAATCTTCCGAGGTGGACCCCCTCTTGATAGTATAGCGACCTAAAGCAAAAAAAAATATAGAAAAGCAAAAACAAAGGCCGTCGTCTTCACGAGACTTCAAGAGATATGTCCTCACACTCCATAGTAATTGAATACACCTAAAACTTAGTCACACAATTAAACCACAAGTGGGATTCTGATCAACACCAAAATACTTAGGGAAAACAATGTCCTTTCAACATGCCTACTACAGTGTGCACACTTTATTTCACATCGATGCAATCCATAGGAGGAACTTAAACATGATTAATTATCAACATTCAACATTAGAATTTTGTGCCATGCCAGCATGGTTTAGCCAACAACAACTAATAAGATGTAAAGCACAAAAATTTCCATAGTGGTATCACCCCAAACCTTACTTTCTTATGAGCTTTAAAATACATAAAAATGTGTTTTTAAGAATGTTTGGAGGATTAACATAAATACTATACTTGAAAGTAGCTTTTGCCACAAATAGGTGGATATGCCTAGTTTAGTTTTTAATGGGCTTGGAACAAGTCTTCGCTTGTGTAGAAAAGGTTTAGCAAAAAGAGATCTAAAGAGTGTGCCATCTAGTTCATAATGTCAACATTTATTTTCTCACCTTGCTCCTTAATGTTGAACATAAATATTCACAAGAAAAGGATACAAATTAATAGGCATACAACAAATCATGCTTCATATAAAGCACTTGAGTTTAAGAACTAGACACAACATGAATTTCAGCCTTTTGCTTTTATCTCCCCTTTTACCTTTATTCCATGGCATTCTTATTTAGTTTTAATCTCATTAATCTAAAGTTTCTTTTCAGTAGCTGATCATAACATTTATAATAATGGTGGTGGTGGTACTTTTAATGTAAAACAAAAGTAAAATGACAAAACAGACGCTCCAAGTTTCTACGATAGTTCTATGTTGCTCAAAAAACAAAGTTTAGAGGTTTGCAAACCGAGAGTTGAGTAGGTCCAGTGGGGTGCCTTGGGCATCCCCAAGCTTACAGTTTTCACCATCCTTGGTTTTCTCTTGGTGTGATGTTCCTCTATTCCCTATCAAAAAACATCAACACAAAACTTTTTCTCCCATCTCTTTTCTAGGTGGTGACATTAGTTGCACAAGAGTATAACAGTTTTTGCATATATATCAAAGACAAAATTATTTCTAAATGTTCCAGAAATCATATCATGTTCCTACATATCCCTAGAATATAATATGACTCATACAAATCATTTTAGGACACTTGGGAATGGTTAAAACAAAACATGGCAGAATCTATCCATATTTTCAACAATAGTAGAACGACTTTTTTGCCCACTTAGACATGTACGGAATTTTAGCCAATTTTACATAGGATGAAAAGTTATAAATTCTGTATAAATTTGAGCGTAATCGGAGTTATAGAAAAAATTAGAAAATTCTTTCACTGAAAACTCTTCTGCAGAAAATTGCTACTTTGTATGTTTAGCAACTTTTTAAACATCCAAAATGGGTTCCACTTGGTACTTTATTAAAAGTTACAGAAATAAAACCAAAACAAAAACTCCCTTGCTACATCAATAGTTCAAAACAAAAGTCCAAAATAAAATAACCGGGTTGCCTCCCGCAAAACGCTTTCTTTATAGCCATATAGCTAGGCTTTACTTACTCAGTTTAGGTGATATGAAATTCATGGGATAGCTTGTGCTTATTTGCTACCTCCTTCTTCCTTGGAAAGTGTTCCATACACTTCTTGTGAGGAAATTGAAACTTCGCATTTCCTTCTTTTGTATCAATGACTGCACCTGTGGTTTTCAAAAAAGGTCTACCAAGTATTATAAGACTTGAGGTATTGCTTCCCATGTCCATGACAATGAAATCAACAGGTACAAATGTCATATGTAATTCAACAATAATATTTTGAACTTTTCCTAGAGCATATTTAGTTGAATCATTAGCAAGTAAAAGATCTATAGAGAATTTTTCCATAGGTTTCAAATCAAGTAAATCATATAGATCTTTAGATAAAACTGAGACACTAGATCCTAAATCTAGAATAACATGATGTGTCTATTTTCCAATAGTTATTAATATCTTGGGGATCCATACATACCCAAACTTAGGTGGTATCATATATTCTTTATTATATCTTTCAATCTTTTCTTTTATAAGATGATTTGCTAGGTAGGATACAAATCCTGCTTGATGACCATTAAAAGATGGATCATTAGAAAACTTTTGCAACAAGTTAATGAGTTCATGGAAGCTATATTTATCAAGATCAAGTAGAGATTCTTTTGTTTCACTTAGCATTTTAACTTCTTCTACTTGTTTATCATTTGTTGGTTCCTTTTCATTTTCAATCATAGTAGTTCCTCGATCATATTTTAATGGTTCTTCCACCACCTAGATCTTGAGTTGTGATATTAGTTGTTCAATAAAATCATTATAATTCATTAATTAATTGTAAATTTCTTCCAAATATGGTGTACTTGGTGTGATAGTAATAGAGTTCATAACTATAGCTGGTGGTCCTTGTGGTTTTCCTACATACATACTTAATAAGGTTGCTTGATTATCAACGAGTTTTGATAGATCTTTGTCTAAACTAGCCGCTTGGTTTTGTAAGCCTTTAATATTAGAAAGTATGGATGAAAGTGACTTATGAAGTTCTTCTATCATGGTGGCATGGTGAGCTACTTGTTCACTAAGATTTTTATTAGGCTCTTGTTGTTTCTCCAAGTTCTCATTAGCTTGTGGAATGGTAGAAAGTTTCCATTTATTTTCATTAGCATTAGGGTATGGAACAAAGGATGGCTACCATAGTTTTTTGGAGCATAAGGTGGTCTACCACATGAGTTATTATAGTTTCTCCCATATCCATTACTCCCAAAGTTCCTTATGTAGTTGACATCTACACTTTCATTGGTGTTTGTTACTAGTTCTTGTAGAGGAATAATATCAGTGTTTTGCTTAGATATGTAGGAAAATATGTCATCAAGTTTACTTACGGTGGAGTCTAGTTCTTAAACGGAGTTAACTTTCTTAGATGGGTTTGGTGCTCTTTCAGTATGCCATTGGCTATGGTTGTGGAGCATGCTTTCTAGGATAGTTTTACCTATAGACACGGTTTTTACTCATAAATGCACCCCCACAGAATCTATAATGTTTCTTGACATGCTATTTCGGACATTATAAAAGAATGCAATATAGTCCATTCATTTACTCCATGTGATGGGCAAGATCTAAGCATGTTTTTAACTCTCACCCAAGCTGTTGCTACATGTTCATTATCATTTTGTCTAAATGATAGGATACTATTTCTGTTTCATAGGATTTTAACAGGTGGGTTGTATTTCTTAATGAAAGCTTCTTTTAAGTGATCCCAAGAGTTTATACTAGCAATAGGAAGTGATAATAACCATTCTTCATCTCTACCTCTTAGTGAAAATGGGAATAGTTTAATTTTGACAATGTCATTTTCCACATTTTTAAACTTTTGCATATCACAAATTTGACAGAAATCATGCAAATGCATAGAGGCATCCTCACTAGCACTCCCCCAAATTTTTCTTTAGTTATAAGATTTAAAAGACCGAGACTTACTTCAAAACTTTCAGCAGTAATTTCAGGAGTGTTAATAGTTCTAGCTGTTGGAATTATGCCCTAGACGCAATAATAAATATGTTATTGTTATAATTCTTGTTCATGATAAAGTTTATATTCCACGCTAGAATTGTATTAATCGGAAACTTTGATACTTGTGTGGTTTATGAACAACATCGTGTCCCTAGTACGCCTCTATGGACTAGCTCATTGATTAATGATGGTTAAGGTTTCCTAACCATAGACATGAGTTGTCGATTAATAATGAGATCATGTCATTGGGAGAATGATATGATGGACAGACCCAAATCAAGCAGAGCATTTAGATCGTGTCATCGTGTTCATCTTTGCGAAGCTTTTTTCTTATGTCAAATATTGTATTCCTTAGACCATGAGATAATGCAACTCCCTGGTATCGGAAGAAAGCTTTGAGGTCATCAAACGTCATCCTATGAGAGGGTGATCATAAAGGTGTCTCTCAGGTGATCCGAAAGTACTTGTTGAGTTGTATGTATCGAGATGGGATTTGTCCCTCCCAAGTCGGAGAGATATACTTCGGGCCCACTCGTTAATCGATATCAACACTGCTTGCAAGGACGTGGTTAAGGAGTTGATCACAAAGTGAGATCGGATTACGAAACTAGTAAAGTAATTGCTGTGAACGAGATTGAACTAGGTATGCCGATACCAACGATCGAATCTCGGGCAAGTAAAATATCGTGTGACGAAGGGAATATAAATATGGGATTAATTGAATCCTGGCATCATGGTTCATCCGATATGATCATCGATGAATATGTGGGAGTCAATATGGTTTTCCAGATCCCGCTGTTGATTATTGATAGAAGATCATGTCTGCATATTCTCGAACCCGTAGGGTCACACACTTAACGTGCCTCGACGCTAGGATAGAATGGATAAATGGTTTATGAGTTTTTGTTCGGAGTCTCGGATAGGATCCAGGACATCACGAGAGGTTCCGGAATGGTCCGGAGAATAAGATTCATATAAAGGAAAGCAGTTTTTTGGATTTCGGAATTGTTTCGGAATGTTCGGTATTGTACCGGAAGGTTCTAGAAGCTTCCAGAGTGGGACCAACGTGGCCCCACTTGTCGGAGGGGGGCATGGGCCTATGAAGGAGTGCCCTGGCTGCATTGGGCCAGGGGAACAAGGCCCCATAGGCCCAGCCGGCCAAAACCCTAGGGGAAACCCTAGGGGACCTTCTAGAAGGGAGGGGGAAACTTGCCCCCCACTCCAACCCTTGGGGCTGCCGCCCTAGGGCTTGGAGGAGGGGCCAAGGGGGCCGGCCAGAACTCTATATAAAGAGGTCAGGGGCGCACCCTCCTCCCCCACTCCTTGAACCCTAGCCTCCATACTGCTGCCCTCCCTCTCTCTCTCTCTCCCGACTGCGCGTAGGCGAAGCCCTGCTGCAGAAACTCTCCACCATAGCACCACGCCGTCCTGTTGTAGATCCAATCTATCTCTCCACCCCACTTTCTTGACCGAGGAAGGAGGAGACGTCGTGGTGCCGTACGTGTGCATCTCTCGGAGGCGTCGCCACTTGCAGCGTTGGATCGGATCGGATCGCGAGGAGGAGAAGACTAGTACGACTACATCAACCACGTTCTGTTGAACGTTCCACTGTGCGATTTCTTCAAGGGTATGAAGATCTCATCTATCCCTCTTGTTGATTGCATCTCCTAGATTATATGTTGGCTTTCCCGTTCACATCCGTAGAATTTTTTTGATTTACTATGCTGCAAAACCCTTCAGTGGTATCAGAGCTAGATCTATGCGTAGATGTGTTTCACGAGTAGAACGCAACATGCTTGTTGCGGGCGTTGATGTTTTCTGTTGCAAGCCTCTTGTTGTGTGCTTCTTATGACGCGGGATAGTGAGATCGAAGCGGTCCAGGCCAACTTTACGCGACCTCGTTCGCGAGACCGGCTCCGCACTTGACGTGTGGCTTGTTCCACACATGCGGCTGGTGGATGCCAGTTTCTCTCACTATAGTTGTCATGGGATTTACACCGGATGTTGGCAACCATAATATCACCGTTGTGGCTTTTCGTAGGTAAGAATCGTTCTTAGCTCGTTACTCCCATAAGCCACGTAAAACATGCAACAACAAAGTAGAGGCGTCTAACTTGTTTTTGCAGGGAGTGTTTCTGTGATATGGTATGGCCCAGGATATGATGTGTATGTTGTATGCAATGATCATGTTTTGTAATATTTCACGACTTGCATGTCGATGAGTACACAACTGGCAGGAGCCATATGGTTGTCTTTATAATTGTGTATGACCTGTGTGTCAACTTCTTATACGCCATGTAATAGCTTTACTTTATCGCTAAGTAGTTGGCAATAGTTGTAGTTGCTATTCGTGGTGGAGGCAATCATGGTGGAGTGATGGACATCATGCTGGCACGCACAAGATGGAGATCATTGCGTGGAGATTGGCTATACCATGTCACATAAAATCATATGCATGTGATGTTTATCCTTTTATGTATCTTATTATGCTTAGATCGCGACGGTACACTACTGCAGAAAGGCTTATAGATGCCAAGTGGTTAGTGACGGACAAAATTGTGCTTGTCACTAGAGCCTGCACTAATACAAAACACTAGTGACGAGCGTATAAAAGTGACAGTCACTAGTATTTTTCATGGAGCCTGGCTAAATGAGAAAATTGTTTAGTGACAGACATCTATAAATGTCTGTCACTGATAAAGGTACGATCACTGACAATCTTAAAATATACCCGTCACTGGTATTTTTTATGAAGACAGAATGTAAAGGCAAAATCCTTAGTGACGAGCGTATCTAAAATCCTTAGAGAAAGAGTACATTTTTTGTCCAGACCACCGCCGACAAGACCAGACCGTCTTAATAACCATTTAATCATCAAAATTTGTTCTAAAATAGAATGTTTTATACGGGGAGGCAGCTTAGCCATGTGGCCAGGACACCTACGACACCTAACCCGAAGGCCCATCCTAGACACACGCACGCACCCAACACTCTACGCACGCACACATGCCTTTGTGCACCACACAAACCAACCCAACCCATGTCCAGCTCGCACACCACACACCGCAACGCACGAACCCACCTTGGACCACACACGCACACCCACCGATCCACGCAGGAGAATCCTCAACCTCTCGATCCCATCCTCGCCGCCACACGCAGAACCGCCGCTCGGCAGCAGCGCCGCCGCCGCCTCGCTGACCCTTCAAGCTTCGCCGCCGCCATGATATCCTCCCATGAGAGCGCCACTGGTCTCCTTGCACCGTCACCTCCTACCGTCCGGTGAAGCGCCACTGGGCCTCGGTCCGCTGCGTGCCCTCCTCCTGGTGCTCGCCGATCGAGCCCCTCCTCTCCTTCCTGGCCGAGCTCCTTCAGGACCTGAGCCCTAGCTCGAGGCCCTCCCTCTCTAGCCTCTCGAGCGCGACCCGGCAGGTCCCTCCTCCGGCCAGCAACCGCGCGGAGAGTCCTGGCACTGATCTGTATCCTCTGGATCGCTCCAATACCATACACCTGGTACTAACTAACCACCCTTTCTCGGCGATTTTTTTTAAATAATACACACTTCTTAGTATTTTTCAAATCTATTACACGTTTTTTAGATTTTACAAAAGTAGTACTTTGTCGGTATAGAGGAAGCCGATTAGTGCAGTCGGCCTGAAGAAAGCCGACTGAGCGTCGGCCGTAGGGCTGCTGGGGCCCACGTCGGCCAATCGGCCTGGGGCAGGCCGACTGCCCCAATCTGCATAGGCCAAGCCGACTGGGATTGCTACGGGCCAATTTAAAAAACAAATGCTAATCGTTGTCTGTTTAGTACTAGTACAAGTCTATAAACTGTAGACCGTATTAAATCATCACGCGGCATTGTCCAAGCCTAGGGGGAATTTGCACATGCAACCAAGAATATAGAACAGTTCTTGTATCATTTTAAGCGGCGGCGACCCATAGCACTCCAGCCGGCTTGGCCCAGGCCGATTGGGGCAGTCGGCTTGCCCCAAGCCGATTAGGGCAATCGGCCTGCCCTAGGCCGATTGGGGCAACGCGGGCCCTAGCTGCCCCACGCCCCGACGCTCAGTCGGCTACCTGTTGGACGAGTGCAAAGCTGTCGGCTAGGCCCTGGCCGATTGTGCCAGTCAGCTTTCTCCAGGCCGACAAAGTGCTAGATCTGTAAATTGCAAAAAACGTATAATAGATCTCAAATAAATTAAAAAAAGTGTATTATTTGAAAAAAATTCGCCCTTTCTCGATTATTTGGTGAAACCAATATCCTATAGGCGGAAGATGCAATGTGTGTTCAGTCCGATTAACTGCAGCCAACCTATGTGTGCAGGTCAGGCATGCGCAGGGCATTCATAACGTGATAGGCGAGAAGGATTATAACACCTACATGTTAGCTGAGCTGCTTGATGCGCAACTTGCCTCTTTGGGCTGGAGACAAGTAAGCTTTCATGAGCTGATATGCCTTTTGGTCAACTGCCCTTGCGTTACTAGTTTTACTAACAAAGTCGCACACTGTGGCCAACTAAAATTCTGCTTTTTGTGAAATATTTAAGACGACAATGCATCTGTGATGTTCAACTGAGCATTGTAAATGGAAATCACAAGTGCTTGCTAAGCATGTTGGAAAAAAATCATTTCCCATTCAGTTGACTTTTGTCTTTCATTGCCACAGAATTGGATGATAGCCTACATTTCGTTGTCATGTGTTGTACTCATGGTATCAAGGATGACCATGGTAAAATAGTTTCAAACGGTAGGATAGTTTGTATCAAAAAATGTAAATACGGCATCATGTCCTGATTCTTTAGTGATATAAGTTCATTTTGGTCTGTAGTTAAGTGTTGGATACATGATTCATTCACCTCATGCAATATGAGATCCTCATTAATGATGTTCAACCTTTATTTAGATTGTAACATCTTTTCCCAAATCAACTATTGCAGTTCTGGCAATGTTCACTATTTTTGTCTATGTTCTACCAAAATTTCAAAGCCAAGCCTCCTTCTCTATCAGATTCTCAGAGTTGACTCTTTAATTTTGATTGGGTGGTGGTGGTGCAGTGTGGTGCCTAGTGCAGCTGATGGGGGAGAACGGGGCAGCCATGGTGCATATTATGCTGAAACTGCAAAGGAAAGAGGGGATCAACACAAGTCTATCTTGCTGCAGATCGAAAGCAATTCGCAACAGGTTTGTTGCTATGTGAGAAAATGGCATCTGTTTCTTGTAGGGAATTAGAATTAAGGCTATGGGCGTTGCAATTAAACTTAACCATGCCGGATATTTCAGGATGTAGCTCTTGTGATAGTTTCAAATATATGCTTACTTATTTAATTAGTTTACAACTTTACCTACACAGACAGTATGCTTGATTGTTTGTATACTTACAAAGGGGAACTTGTGGTCCTTCCAGGCTTTGCAACAATATATTCATAAACTTGAAAACAATATATGCTTGAATTTTGATTGAATCATATTTCGTACGCTCTGACAAGCACATCCTTATATTCTGATCCCAACATTACCTTGTTAACTTTAAGGCATTGGATATTTTCACTACAGGCTCACATCTACGATGAGTTCACAACCTTGACTATCTTAACAAGTGGCATAAGATTCAAGGTGAGCAATTTTATAAATATATATATCTGAAGTCATTGGTTATTCCTAACTCCCTTGTTAACTAGTTAGCTCACTTGTGTAATAAAAATGTAAAAAAACACGGTACTTAATCATATTCATATGGATGGTAGAAGAATACACTGGATGCAGTGGCCCAACATTATTTAAAACACAAGGTTGTGAAATTTTGATGGTTTAAACTCTACCATTCTCTTGATCTTTATCATATTAAATTTATGTTTCTCCCATATCAATTTCAAAGGTGCACTTAGAAACGTTATTTCGTCTAATAACCACTGCATTTCTAAAACTCTAAAGCTCGTAATGGTACCGTTGTTATATCATGGTTGCATATATGTGAGGTGCCTATTGTGTGCATGATCTTGGGAGGTATTACACATATAGTCTTTTTGTTGTTATGCACATATACCATAACAGCAGGGCTCCATAATTCTATTGCATTAGTTAATTTTTTGTATCTTTCTTTTGTACTAATCAGTAAAACCATGTTTACAAATAACTGCAGGAATCCATAATTCTATTGCATTAGTTAATTTTTTGTATCTTTCTTTTGTACTAATTAGTAAAAATATGTTTACCAGTAATCCATTTGACCAGAAGAAAGAGTTTACACGCATCCAAGACATTTTCACAAAATCATCAACAAAGAGGTTGCCTCGGAATCTGCGGTTTTCTATGGCGGTGATAACTCGCAGAAGGTGCTTGATTCACGCACAAAGGTGGCTGCGACCCAATTGATCAAGCATGCATGGTCACCGAATGAGGTATGTGGCATTTTATTCTGTTTATTTAGTTTCTTCGATTCTTTGTCTCTGCAAATTGTTAATCGAGTTCCCCATATGATAAATGAGAATCAACAAAAGCATATTTGACCCATAGTTCTTGTTTTTACCCTCTCACACACACTATACGTTGAGTTATGTACATATGGCCAAGGAATTGATTGTTTCTGTTCATGAGCCTCACCTTCTGAAGCTAAATGCTAAACAGCAGCGGCTAGTGCTCATGCCAAGGAATTCCCATGATTCCTTCTAATAATGATGACTTGTATGCTTATTGTTTTAGCTGATTGATTTCTTTGATCAGTTTATATGTGTTGATTATGCATGCATTATGTTTGAAATGTCATTTGGCCAGATGCCATGGATGTGGCTTGTACGCATTTCGAAGATTTCTTTTTTCTCATGTCGGCCAGTTTACTGTATAAGATTGTTGCCTTTTACCTTTACAAAAGATACATGTATCAATATCATCTGGTGGTATGCTTCAAGTTTGCCAAAGATACATACAAGCAGGCATGTAGCTTCTTTAGGGAGAAACTGAATTTAATCATAGAGACATTAAAGGTAATCTTCTGAACTAGACCAGCTATGTTATTAGTGTCCCAGCATGAATTGCCTGTTATGTTCTTCATTAGGGCACCTTTGCATTGTTAAAGGAAAAATAGATCACTAAATGCTATAGTTGAATCTGTACTAAGCCTGAATTTACTAAATCTTTTAGTAAAAAGTTAGGTGTCACAGGAATTATAATTCACATACGTTCAGTGTACTCAGGTTGAGTACTTGCTATTAAAATCAAGTTGAACTAGGTTCTTATAGAGAAAAAGTTGTGCTGACACTATAATTACTCCGAGTCCCGTGCAAACTTTAGACTGAAGGGAACATAACTAATTTTTGTATAATAATTTATGAACTATATGTTTTTGGTCAATTATCTTAATGGTAACAACATTGACTGGCCAAAAATTACAAAAAAGTCTCGGCATTGGTTCATCAACCTGTCATATACTGAAAAGTATTTGCAATTCCATTCGTGGGGCACTGGACTTGGATAAGTGAGCATGTTGGTGTCCGGTTGTCGTACAAACCTATTTATGAACTGTACATCCCTTGTATTGCATTTGGTAGTTGCACTCTATATCCAGCCACTATGATGCAAACACGTTGTCTCATTGCTCACAGTTATATGCTCATTTTCTTATTTGTATCAGGTTAAGCACGTCATCAATGTCATGCGCGATTCAGGTCCATACAAGAAAGATAATGAAAGAATTTGCATCTCAACAAGATGATGGAAATGTAGAAGAGTGAAAGAAACTTGCAACTATGCATATGACCATAGTACATGTATTGCGGTGGTGCTGTTCTTTGGAGTTTAGACTGCTTGTTAGATAACTTATCAAGAAATTATTCTTCCTCAGTTTATGATAGATTGCTTATACTAGTGTGTTAGCTGTGCAAATACCATGTCAGATTGGTTCATGTGAGTATCGTTGGTACATCTTAGATTCGTGGAAAATGCATTTTAAATTCTTATAACACCTATCTAGAATATGTGATGAGTACACATTTTTTTATAACCGAAATTCTAACTAGTGACGGATAAGATAACGAGCCTGTCACTATAAAAACCCATAGTGCAGCCCCTCTGATCGCAACCAGTGACATGCATCTCTTTTGCCCGTCACTAGTATCCACGTACTAGTGACTTGCATGCATAAATGCTTGTCACTAGTATAGATACTAGTGACAGACAAGTGCCTGTCACTAGTAGCCTCATACCAGTGACTAGTCATGCGCCCGTCATTAATGGGCCTTTTGAGCCTGTCACTGATAGCCTATTCTACAGTAGTGGTAGCATTATAAGATGATTCCTCACTTAAAGATCAAGATAAATTGTGTTCTCCTCATGTATGCACCGTTGCGAAAGTTCATCGTGTTCAAGCACCTCGTGATGATCGGGTGCTATAAACTCTACGTTCACATACAACGGGTGTAAGCCAGTTTTTGCACACGCGGAAATACTTGGGTTTGACTTGATGAGCCTAGCATGTACAGACATGGCCTCGGAACACACGAACCGAAAGGTTAAGCATGAGTCATATGAATGATATGATCGACACTTTGTTGTCCACCATTGAAATTACATCTCTTCTCGTGAAGATCGGATTAAGTGTGGTGAATTTTAATCGTGTTCACTAAACAACTTGAGGGATGTTGAATTTAGTGAGAGTTCGTCTAGTAATTTGATTAAGATGAACTAATTATCATGAACATAGTCTAAATTGTACTTGCGAATTTTGTAGATCAAATGGCTAAGTCCAACTTCAACTTCAACGTTTTTGCTGAGAAAGAAAAGCTTAAAAACAATGGGTCTAACTTCACCAACTGGTTCCGCAATCTGAGAATCATTCTCGCTGGCAGACAAAAGGAAAGCGCTAGGTGACGCCCCTGCTATAGATGCGCTGGCTGATGAAAAAGCTGTTTATCAGTCGCGCAAGGATGATTATGGTGTGATTAAGAGCACCATGTTGTTTGCTATGGAATCGGACCTTCAAAATCGTTTTGAGGAGTTCGCCGGGCCCTTTGAGATTCTTGAGGAACTGAAGACCATGTTTCAGACTCAGGCCCGTTCTGAGAGATATGAGATCTCTGAGAAATTCTTTAATGCAAGATGGAGGAAGGGAGTTCCGTTAGTGAGCACGCCATTAAGATGTCGGGCTACACTCAACGTCTTGATCAACTGGACTTCAAGATTCCAGAAGAGCTCAAGATTGACAGAGTTCTGCAATACCTCCCTCCTAGCTACAAAGGTTTTGTAGTTACTCATAATCAGATTGGTTCCACTGATACGATCACTGAGCTCTTCGCTAAGCTGAAAGCTGCGGAGGTGGACATCAAGAAAGATAATCATGTGTTGATGGTCAACAAGCCCCCCAGCTTTAAGTAAGGTAAGGGTGCAAAGAAGCCCTTCAAGAAAGGCAGCGGCAAGCGCGTTGCCCCTGCTGAGAAGAAGCTCAAGTCTGGACCTAAGCCGGACACAGAGTGCTTCTATGGCAAGGACAAGGGTCACTGGAAGCGCAACTGTCCGAAGTACTTAGCGGACAAGAAGGCTGGCACCATTAAAGGTATATTCGATATACATGTTATTTATGTTTACCTTACAAGCGCTCGTTGTAGTGCCTGGGTATTTGATACTGGTTCAGTTGCTAATATTTGTAACTCGAAACAGGATCTACGGAATAGACGGCGGCTAGCAAGGGATGAGGTGACGATGCGCGTTGGCAACGGATCAAGAGTTGATGTGATGGCCGTTGGCACGCTCTCCTTAGTTCTACCTTCGGGATTAGTTTTAAACCTTAATAAATGTTATTATGTGCCTGCGTTGAGCATGAACATCATATCTGGATCGTGTTTATTGCAAGACGGTTATTCATTTAAATCGGAGAATAATGGTTGTTCTATTTATATGAGTAACATCCTTTATGGTCATGCACCTGCTATGAATGGTTTATTTCTTATGAATCTCGAAAGCAATGAAACACACATCCATAACATTGAGACTAAGAGATGCAAAGTAGATAGTGATAATTCAACTTATTTGTGGCACTGCCGTCTAGGTCATATTGATGTAAAACGCATGAAGAAACTCCATTCTGATGGACTTTTGAAGTCTCTTTATTTTGAATCATTTGACACGTGCGAACCGTGCCTCATGGGCAAGATGATCAAAACCCCGTTCTCCGGAATAAAGGAGCGAGCAACGGACTTGTTGGAAATCATACATACCGATGTATGCGGACCAATGAGTGTTTCGACGCGTGGTGGATATCGCTACTTTCTCACTTTTACTGATGACTTAAGTAGATATGGGTATATCTATTTAATGAGACATAAATCTGAAACATTTGAAAATTTCAAAGAATTTCAGAACAAAGTGGAAAACCATCGTAACAGGAAAATTAAATTTCTACGATCCGATCGTGGAGGTGAATATTTGAGTTACGATTTTCTCACGCATCTTAAAGCAAGCGGAATCGTTTCGCAACTCACGCCACCCGGAACACCACAGCGCAATGGTGTGTCTGAACGCCGGAATAGAACTTTATTAGATATGGTGCGATCGATGATGTCTCTTACAGATTTGCCGTTATCATTTTGGGGTTACGCATTAGAAACCGCTGCATTCACTTTAAATAGGGCACCATCTAAATCCGTTGAGACGACACCGTATGAACTGTGGTTTGGTGCTAAACCTAAGTTGTCGTTTCTTAAAGTTTGGGGATGCGAAGCGTACGTCAAGAAGTTGATGCCGGACAAGCTCGAACCCAAAGCGGAGAAATGTGTCTTCATAGGATACCCTAAGGAAACGATTGGGTATACCTTCTATCACAGATCCGAAGGCAAAGTGTTTGTCGCAAAGAACGGATCCTTTCTTGAGGAGTTTCTCTCGAAAGAAGTGAGTGGGAGGAAGGTAGATCTAGACGAGGTTATTGAACCTTCTCTCGAGTTGGAGAGTAGCGCAGCACCTGAAATTGTTCCAGTGCCGTCTGCACCAACAAGAGAGGAAGCTAATGATGAGGATCATGAAACTTTGGACGATGCTACTGCTGAACGTCGCAAGTCGACAAGGTCGCGTGCCCCTCCTGAGTGGTACGGCAACCCTATCTTAACTGTCTTGTTAGTAGACAACAGTGAACCTGCGAACTATGAGGAAGCAATGATGAGCCCAGACTCTGAGAAATGGCTAGAGGCCATGAAATCCGAATTGGGATCCATGAGCGAAAACCAAGTATGGACTTTGGTGGACCCTCCTAGCGACCGTAAGGCCGTTGAGTGCAAATGGATTTTCAAGAAGAAAATGGACGCGGATGGTAATGTTACTATCTATAAAGCTCGACTTGTCACGAAAGGTTTTCGACAAGTTCAAGGTGTTGACTACGATGAGACTTTCTCTCCCGTAGCGATGTTTAAGTCCATTCGGATTTTATTAGCAATTGTTGCGTTTCATGATTATGAAATATGGCAGATGGATGTCAAGACTGCGTTCCTCAATGGCAACATTGATGAAGAGTTGTATATGATGCAGCCCGAAGGTTTTGTCGATCCTAAGGATGCTGATAAGGTGTGCAAACTTCAGCGTTCCATTTATGGACTGAAGCAAGCATCTCGGAGTTGGAACCTTCGTTTTGATCAAGTGATCAAGAGCTTTGGATTTGTTCCAAATTGCTACGAAGCTTGTATCTACAAGAAAGTGAGTGGGAGCTCAGTGACATTTCTAGTACTATATGTGGATGACATATTGATTATTGGAAATGACATTGGCATGCTTAACGATGTGAAGAGTTATTTGAATAAATGTTTTTCAATGAAAGATCTAGGAGAAGCTGCTTATATATTAGGCATCAAAATCTATAGAGATAGACAAAGACGCCTAATAGCTTTAAGCCAAAGTACATACCTAGACAAAGTTCTGAAAAGGTTTAGAATGGATAAGGCAAAGAAAGGTTCTGTGCCCATGTTGTCAGGTAAGATATTGAGAAAGGCTTAGTGTCCAGCTACGGTAAATGATAGAGAAACCATGAGCAAAGTGCCATATGCCTCGGCCATAGGTTCTATCATGTATGCCATGTTGTATACTAGACCGGATGTGTCCAATGCTCTTAGTTTGACGAGCAGATACCAAAGTGATCCAGGAGTGGAACACTGGACAACCGTAAAGAACATCCTAAAGTATTTAAATAGGACTAAAGAAATGTTCTTGGTCTATGGAGGTGATGAGCAGCTCATCGTAAAAGGTTACGTCGACGCTAGTTTCGACACCGATCCGGATGATTCTAAATCTCAGACAGGATACGTTTATATTTTGAATGGAGGAGCTGTGAGCTGGA
The DNA here is from genome assembly GCA_916181665.1 of Avena sativa. Taxonomy (NCBI): domain Eukaryota; kingdom Viridiplantae; phylum Streptophyta; class Magnoliopsida; order Poales; family Poaceae; genus Avena; species Avena sativa. Next base: position 491,135,124 of record OV702294.1, on the reverse strand, counting down.
GAAGCTGCAAGCAAAGCGTGATCGCGAGATCTATAGTAGAATCAGAATACATGGCTGCTGCAGAAGCGTCAAGTGAAGGAGTTTGGATCAGGAACTTCATCACTGAGCTTGGTGTGGTTCCAAGTGTCTTGGACCCATTGGAGATATTGTGCGACAACACTGGCACCATAGCATTGGCTAAGGAACCAAGATATCATCCAAAGACCAAGCACATCAACCGCCGATTTCATATAATTCGAGATTATATAACAGATGGAGATCTGAAGATTAGCAAACTACATACGGATCTGAATGTCGCAGATCCGTTGACTAAACCTCTTCCACGAGCAAAACATGATCAGCACCTCAATGCCATGGGTGTTAGATTGTTGCCAGATGTAAACTAGATTATTGACTCTAGTGCAAGTGGGAGACTTTTGGAATTATTCCCCAGAGGCAACAATAAAGATGTTATTGTTATAATTCTTGTTCATGATAAAGTTTATATTCCATGCTAGAATTGTATTAAGCGGAAACTTTGATACTTGTGTGGTTTATGAACAACACCGTGTCCCTAGTACGCCTCTATGGACTAGCTCATTGATTAATGATGGTTAAGGTTTCCTAACCATAGACATGAGTTTTCGATTAATAATGAGATCATGTCATTGGGAGAATGATATGATGGACAGACCCAAATCAAGCAGAGCATTTAGATCGTGTCATCGTGTTCATCTTTGCGAAGCTTTTTTCTTATGTCAAATATTGTATTCCTTAAACCATGAGATAATGCAAATCCCTGGTATCGAAAGAAAGCTTTGAGCTCATCAAATGTCATCCTATGAGAGGGTGATCATAAAGGTGTCTCTCAGGTGATCCGAAAGTACTTGTTGGGTTGTATGTATCGAGATGGGATTTGTCCCTCCCAAGTCGGAGAGATATACTTCAGGCCCACTCGGTAATCGATATCAACACCGCTTGCAAGCACGTGGTTAAGGAGTTGGTCACAAAGTGATATCGGATTACGGAACGAGTAAAGTACTTGCTGTGAACGAGATTGAACTAGGTATGCCGATACCAACGATCGAATCTCGGGCAAGTAAAATATCACGTGACAAAGGGAATATAAATATGGGATTAATTGAATCCTGGCATCGTGGTTCATCCGATATGATCATCGATGAATATGTGGGAGTCAATATGGGTTTCCAGATCCCGATGTTGATTATTGATAGAAGATCATGTCTGCATATTCTCGAACCCGTAGGGTCACACACTTAACGTGCCTCGACGCTAGGATATAATGGATAAATGGTTTATGAGTTTTTGTTCGGAGTCTCAAATAGGATCCTGTTGGAGATATGCCCAAGAGGCAATAATAAATTGGTTATTATCATATCTTCATACTTATGATAAATGTTTACATACCATGCTATAATTGTATTAACCAGAAACATTAATACTTGTGTGATTTGTAAACATAAAAGAGTCCCTAGTAAAACCTCTTATTAAACTAGCTTGTTGGTTAATGTATGATCATGGTTTCCTAATCATGAACAGAGAGATGTTAATAACAACAGGGTCATATCATTAGGAGAATGATGTGATGGACATACTCCTAAAGTTAAGCGTAGCATAAAGATCAAGTCATTTAATATAGTTCATTTGCTATAAGCTTTCTGATACATAGTAACCTAATTCCTTTGACCATGAGATCATGTTAATCACCATCACCGGAAGGATGCTTTGATAACATCAAACACCACACCGTAACAGGGTGGCTATTAAGGTGGCATTGAGTATTCGGAAAGTATGGGTTGAGGCACATGGATCAAGAGTGGGATTTGTCCATCCATATGACGGATAGATATACTCTGGGCCCTCTCAGTGGAATGTCATCCAATTAGCTTGCAAGCATGTGACTGGCTCACAAGGGATCACATGCCACGGGAACGAGAAAAGAGTACTTATCGGTAACGAGGTTGAACTAGGTATGCAGAGATACCGACAATCAAAACCTCGGATAAGTAAACTATCGTGAGACAAAGGGAAATTGGTATCGTATGTAAGTGGTTCATTCGATCACAAAGTAATCATATAAATATGTGGGAGCCGTATGAATTTCCAGATTCCTCTATTTGTTATTGATCGGAGAAGTATCTCGGTCATGTCCGCATAATTCACGAACTGTAGGGAGACACACTTAAGGATTCGATGTTGTTGAGTAGTTATGGAATGATGAGTAAGAGACCGAATGTTGTTCGGAGTCTCGGATGGGATCCGGTATATCACGAGGAGATCCGGAATGGTCCGGAGAATAAGATTTATATAAGGAAAGTCTTGTTTCGGAGTTGGGGAATGATTCCGGTGTTTTCACCGGGAATGTTCTAGAAGGGTCCGGAAGGTCCGGCACTCCGGAGGGGAAGGGTACATGAATGTGTCATGACAATATGGAATGATTGCATCATGTAATAGGTATCATAGCTGGGAAAAATAAAGGAAGAATTCAAATCCTAGTTTGAAAGTCAAACGCCAATTTGAAAAGTCAAACGACAAGTTTGCTTGGTGGAGGGAGAGTAGGAAACCTACTTAGGGAGGAAGTCGTACTCCCTCCACCCGCCGGCCAAGGAGGAGGAGTTGGAGGAGGACTCCCTCCTCCCAACCGCGCCTCCCTCCCACCTATAAAAGGAGGGGCAGGGGTGTCCCTCTTCCCTATACCTCTCTCCTCTAAACCCTAGCCCTAGCCGCCGGCCTTCACCAAGTCGCCGCCGCCCCTAGGGTTTGCCTAGCCACCGAGTTGGGGTCTTCCCCTTGCCCCAGCCACCGTCCTAGCCCTCTCTCCTTGGTGCCTCTAAACCCTAGATCGCCAAGGCCTCTCTCATAGTCCACCATACTCGCTCCGGCTTAAGGCGAAGCCCTACGAGATCTCCCGTCTACTTCCGGTACCAGGCCGTCGTGCTGCCGGAATCACGAGGAGAGTGCTACAACCTCCGCTGCCTGCTGGAACAAGGGAGAGGAAGGTCTTCATCAAGTACCGAACGTGTGACCGACTGCGGAAGCGCTGCCGGAACGCAGCGCCGGAAGGATCGTCTACGCGATCTTGAGATCGGCAAGAGTACGACTACATCACCCACGAGAATCTGCTCTCATTAGACGCTTTGGAATCTTCGAGGGTGAGTTACTCTATCGACTCGTTTCTACAATCTAGTAGATAGATCTTGGCTTGTTTGTTTGCATGCGGTAGAAATTTTTTGTTTTCCATGCTACGAACCCCTACAGTGGTATCAGAGCCGTGTCTATATGTAGATCTGTTGCACAAGTAGAACACAATGGTCATTGTGGGCGTTGATTCTTTTATTGTCGATTGCTTCTTGTGTACTTTGCATCTTGCGGGATGGTGGGATGAAGCGGCCCGGGCTAACCTTACATGACATCGTTCATGAGACTTGCTCCACGCTTGACATGCAACTTGTATTGCATAAGTGGCTTTGCGGGTGCCTGTTTCTCCCAACATAGTTAAGATTCAGTTTACAACGGGTGATTGACAATACTAGTATCAATGTTGTGGTTCTTGTTCGTAAGTTAGAACGACACTTATTGAAAGCCCCAAACCACGTAAAACATGCAAAGAAAATTAGAGGCGTCTAACTTTGTTTTGTAGGGGTGTGCTGTGATGTGATATGGCCATGATTGTGATTATATTTGATGTATGCAATGTTCCTTATTGTAAGTTGGCAACCGGCAGGAGCCATATGTTTGTCTTTAAATTCTATTAAGACCCGCGTGTCTATTCAAAGTAGTTGTAATAGTTGAAGCTGGTGGACGACAACCATGGAGCAGCGTCATTGACCTTGATGCAATGCCGGTGATGATGGAGATCATGTTCGTTCTTGAAGATGGAGATTGGAAGCACAAAGAAGAAAGGCCATATCATATCACATATTATGAATTGCATGTGATGTTAATCCTTTTATGCATCTTGTATTGCTTGGTTTACGACGGTAGCATTATAAGATGATCCCTCAAGCACACAATTTCAAGTTTTAAAGTGTTCATCCTTAGTAAGCACCGTTGCTAAAGCCCGTTGTTTTGAAGCACCACGTGATGATCGGGTGTGTTAGATTCTGCGAGTGTATACAACGTGAGCAAGCCAGATTTTCTCATGCAGAAGCTAAGGTTTGATCTTGACGAGCCTAGCATGTACAAACATGGTCTCGGAACACGGATCACCGAAAGGTAAAGCATGAGTCATATAGTAGATATGATGAACATGTTGATTGTTCGCCATTCAAGCTACATCAACTCTCGTGATGATCGGTCTTGATGTGGTGGATTTGGTTCATGTGATCACTAAAACAATGTGAGGGATATTGTTTTGAGTGGGAGTTCAACAGCAATTTGATTAAAAGTTGAACACTATTTATCATAAATTAAATCAAAGTGAATTTGCATAGTTGTTGTAGTCATTGGCATCCGTTTACCACCTTGCGCTTAGTTATAATTGAGATGATAGAACTATAGAATTCTGGTTAGTTACTTTACGAACTGGTATCGTATTGTTTTGAAGTGTTAATCTAAAGTTTAAAAGTCCTATTGCAAACTTTCAGTAAGTTCCGGTTACTCCATGAAGTTTAATAATTGGTATTAAATCAAGAGTGACAATTCCAGTGTTAGTATATAAGTATCATGTTCGTCTCCATGGTTCTTGATATTCGAAAGATAGTTTCAATATCAAGGTAATCTAGGAGTTGAAAGAGTTGTTTCAGAAACCATGATGTGTGGAAGATATTGTGATATCTGAAACGAAGTTTTGGTTGTAACATGATAGAGTATAATATGGCAAAAGTCATGTTCTCATATTTGATGAGAATTTGCAAAAGGTTGGAGATGCTAGTTGTCTTAATTCTCCAAAAGGCTTTGGAGAGCAACATTATACTCGCGATTCACCGATATAAGCTAAAGTAGCTTGATGTAGGTAAAACGTTTACTACACCAAAATATTACTAAAGAAAGGAATTTGAAAGAACACCAAACATTTGATGATGGTAATCTACTTCAAAGTGCAAGTCCAAAGACATTGGTATTTAACTATACACACTTTGGACTATGTGTCATGTGTATGTCTCCACTATTGATGTTGATAGATTCTTTCAAAAAGAAAATGAAATACTAAAAGAGAATCTCATAAATATATGGCAGAAAAGAAAAGACTAGAATTGTTCAGCTTAAGTATATAGATGATATACATGTTATGGCTATATTATTTGCTTATTAAAAGTGTGGTTCTTAAGTATTTGATACTGAATTTGTTGGTATGAATCGGCATACGAAACAACAGAATTCATGAACTACAATGGCCTGAGTAACTAGCAAAAGAATATGTGAAGATGTTCATCGAGAACAAGTAAAGGGTTATTGTGTTGCTCGTTAAACATCAAAGTTTGCCTTCAAGATTTGTTTTATCAGGTATTATGAGAACAAAAGGGTTGTTCAAATAATTTCCGTAATCCATAAAAGATGGACAGTTCACAAATCTCGTTGGAGAAATCACATCCATAAAACTAGTGCTAAAAATGTCGAAAGACAAATTGATTGAAAGATCACTTAGGAAGTGACATCGCCGTTTAAATTATATTGGAAAGGAAACATGAAGAAACTCCATGTGGATGGAATTTTGGAGTCCTTTTGATTTTGATCAAATGACGCTTGTGAAACTTTCCTAGAGATAATTAAAACTTCGTTCGTAGGCCAAAAGGGAACGAATGACTAGCTTATTGGAACTTGTACATATTGTTGTATGAAGTCCATTATGTGTAGTCAAGAGCGATGGATTTCAACTTCATATGCTTTCTCCGAAAACTTGAGTGAATATATGAATATTTACTTAATAAGGATGAAGTATGAAACATTTGAAAAGTTCAAAGATTTTCAAGATGAAGTGCAAAATCATTGTAACAAGAATATAAATAGTTTATGATAAGATCATAAAGGAAGATATTTGAGTTACAAGTTTACCATAATACCTAAGATTTAAGGAATCGTTCCGTGGATTTGCATTTCCTGAAACACCATAAGAGTATGGAGCGTTCGAGATATGTAATTAAACCTTGTTTGACATGGTAAGATCAAAGGTGTAATTCATAAAACTGCCATTATATTTTAAAGATTAAAAGCTTTAGAGACTACCGTTTTCCACTGAAAAAGAGCTCCATCATAATCTGTTGAAATGACACCATATAAAGTTATGGTTTGGGATAAAACCCAAGTTGTCCTTTCTTAAACATTGGTATGCTATGCATAAGAAAGATGTTTGCAACCAAAGTCGGATGAACCTGTCTTCGTATGTTATTTTGTAACACCCTCGCCTGATAAGGCTGAGTTCATGTGTATAGTGCCAATCCCTGGATCGGTTCACTGGCACACACAGTACAAAATGATACCAAATATAACTGTACATCATAAGTACAACGAATATGATCCAGAATTTACATTATTTATTCAAGTACACAGCGGAAAACGAATACAAGGTAGATCTCCATCCTCCAAATGTGCCACAGGCGAACAATTGTTGAGTGGAGTCTCGCGACCTATGAACGATCACTCAGATACGATATAACCTGCAACATGAAACGTTGCGGCCACGAATGGTCAATACATTGAATGTATGGCAAGTAGGCTAAAGTGGATAACAACAGATCTACCAACTACATGCTTATTTGGCCAAGTGGAGTTCAGGCTCATTTGCATAAAGCAACAGTTTTATCCTAACATTTGTAACAAAGTAGTTTTCCAATACGATAAATAGGACACTCTGGTTCACTCCCAGGTGCTCCTACCCAATTATGTTCACCCAGCAAGTTTTAAGTAATTAAGAAATAAGGATGAGCGAGAAATATCATAGCATCAGTATCAGGTCGCTCAAATTGTCCATAACCGGGGACACGGCTAAGTACTTAGTTTAGACACCCTGCAGGGGTTAGTACACTTTACCCATGTGACTTGGCCAACCCAGCTCGTACCACCACTCTCATATTGGGTGATGATAGGGAGAAGTCCAAGAAGGAACCGTTCGGGAAGTAGCTCCCCAAACCCAACACGCACCGGTCCAACCTACACTATTCTACATCTCTGGATACGTGGGTTCGAGTTACCACAACCTACTGAGTCCAACCAACCGCCCATTTCATTATTGGCACATGGTTGTACACGTAAGTTACCAAATAAAGAAACCAATTCTTTCTTAGTGTCCTGGGTGGCATTCCCCACCATAAATCCACACTCGATGACACAATCAATCCCATTCCGCCCAGGTGGTTCATTAAAACATATTGGTTTGTCATTTAGCAAAACATAATGTCACATCCCAAGATTTTCCAAATCTTGTAATGTGAAAAATAAATGAATAAAATAAAACTTTGTTGATTTTCAGGGTGAGAAGAAACTTTTTGATTCCAATTGGAAACTTTCAAAACCTATTTGGATCAAATAAAATCCTAAAGGGATTTAAAAAGATAAATAAACAATAAAGTTAAAAATATTTGGAATTACTAATTCTGGATCTTTAATAAAAAGATTTGGTTTTCAAATGAAAAGGTAGAAATATAAATAAGGATTATTTTATAGAGCCAAATTAAATCTTGGCCAAGCTTTTGAAATAAAATATTTCTAATTGATAAAAAGAATAAAGGTTTATTTAAATAAAATAATAAGGATTTAATATCCAAGTTTATTAAAAATAAAGGTTTTACTATTTTAATTAAACATCAAAACTTATTAATTTATTTTAAATAAGTTTTCCAAGTATTTTATATTCTCAAATAAAACCTACTGAATTGATTTTGATATTATTTGGATTTCAAATGGAGATTTTAAATCAATCAAATTCTATTTGATTTAATAACTAAGGACTATTTTTTTATTTAATTAATAAATGATCCTAAAAAGAACAAAAATATTTTTTTGTTTTGGACTTTGATTTGTGTTGTTAAACAGAACTAAACACAATACAAAGTTTGGTGGATTTTTGGTTTGATTTGGTTGTTTGAATTGTTGTTTGAATTTCAAAACAGAAAATCAAAAGAGAAAAGGAAAAAACAAACAGAACAAGAAAAAAATAAGAAAAGGACTCAGCCCAGCTAAGCCCACCTGGCCCAGCTAGCCCAGCTCCTCTCTCCCGCAGAAAACGATTCGCACCTACTAACTGACCCACAGAGACGCTGACCAGTGGCCCCTCTTTCCCTCTCTCTCCCTCACTGACAGGCAGGCCCCATGCCAGCGGGTCGTCGTCTTCAACCGCGGCAATTCCTCCCTGCCGTTGCAGCCAGTAACTCCGGCGATCAATTCGCGTTAACAGCGACCATAACTCCCCCTGCGACCACGTGTGCATAAACGCCTCCCTCCCCTCTCTCATTTCCCCCAGACAGCTCCCCCTCTCTGCCTCTAGGCTGCCCCAATTCGAGCCCGCACCCCCACTGCTCCGATGAGGTTTTTCCACCGATTTCGGCCACACCTTGCCGCCCCCTCCTTTCTCTGCACGCGAGCTTGCTTCCTACCTCCTGGCGCATCTCCCTGTGCCACTCATTCGCTCGCGGGCGCCCCAGAATGTCGACTTCGTCTTCATCTGAGCGCCGCCGCACCTGCCATTTCCTCCGGCGAGACTTCCTGGTAAGCTCAGACCTCCCCGAAGCCATTCTTTGATGCTCACATGTTCCCTGGTACCGTGCGCGTCTAATGCACCCCTTATTTTGATTTGGCACGCCTTGTAGCCCCGCCCCCGTCGACGACCGTACGAACCCGAGGCGCAGCTCCACTCCGGCGAGCGATTCCGATCACCTCCGTGCGCCCCTTCGCCAGCCAGTACCACCTCGAGCTTCACCGCAACCCTGCGAGCACGGTGAGCATCCCCGTTTCCTCCTTTGCTTCCTGTAGCTGCCGTAACGTCATCGTCTGACCGCATCGCCGCCGTTCACCACCGCTGGCGCCGCCGGTTTATGTCCAGTAGTTGTGAGTCGTTGGATTTTAATCGTACGAACGTGATAGAATGACTTAAACGAACCGGTACGCTCGATCTGTGCCGTGCATTACTAGTTAGATCTGACGGCCTGTATTGCTCGATCCGCCCGAAGAGGTATCGGCCAATAAGAACAAGCCACGTGGCCAGCCTTTGATTTAAAACAGAATTTGAAATCAGATTGTTATGCAAATTTGTAAACCTCATAACTTTTGATCCACACGTCCAAAATTTGCAAATTTTATATCAATGGTTTCAGAAAAGCAAGCCCTAGCCAACCATGCATTTTGTTTAGTAAAAAGCTTCTGGTAAAATGTTTGTTTTTGTAGAAACATTTATATGCTTGTTTAGGTTATAAAATTTATTTCAAAATGAATTTAGGGTTAAAATCTTTGCAAATTGGTTTGTTGTGAACCTACTTACCTTAGGAACCAACTTATGGATTTAAAAATGTATTTTGTGAAGATTAGGATTGAATAATTGAATTAGCCCATTTCTAGTCAAATAAAAATGTTGATTTTGATATGGAAATGATTTTTGGGTAAAACCTTTGGAAAATGTTTTGATTCAAACCTACTGACCCTAAAACACCAAGTTTTGTGAATTAACAACTTGTTTGGTGAACAATATAAAATTGTTGCTTTGCTAAAAACATTTTCCACTACATAAAATAATGATTTGATTTAAGAAATGGCTTATAAATAAAACCCTTTTGCAAATGGTTTTGCCACTTTAGAAAATGACCACTTTGAGCCTTACAATGTATAGAGCCTAGTAGAAACCACCTTTGCAAATAAAACTATCTTTGCATGCTTGCATGCATGACTTGGTTTTTATGATTTTATGTGTGATTAATTTGATTGAATATTGTTTTGGAATGCTAGTTGAATTTGTGTTTGCTTGATTGACTTGTAGTGAAGTTAGAAGAGTGTGATATTAGCAAGATCAAGAAGTGAACCAACATTCTCTGCCAAAAAGGCAAGTGACACTATCATCCAAAGTCCTACTATTTTTCATTACACTTAGTGGATTTTGAAACATGCATGATAAGGACTACTATATGCTATGCTAAATCCTAATAGGATACCCTTACACATTCCTTAGTGAAAACAATGTAGTTGTAATATGCTTAGCCCTGCTTTATATTTTGAGAAAGGATACATGTTGAGATTTTATGAAGTTGAGAAAAGACTTATGTTTTATATAATAAAACAAGTACTCAATGAACCACCTGGGTGGACAAGGATACTCAAGTTTTGGAAAAGGTGGCAACAAGAGGAACCATGTTTATATGGCAATCTCTTTTTGTTGTGCACTAAAAGAAAACCACCCAAGGACTTAGAGATTGAACATGTTTCTCGTACAGTGGCTTCCGTGTACAGCCACATGCTAAATGGGCACTGGCTTAGTCAATTACATTGTGGAAGACCCATGCATTGGCCTCTTCAGGTTACTGGAATGAGGGAACTAGGAACCCTACATTGGTGCCTGAAGACAAGCTGGCATTGTGTATGGGAGGACCCTATGGAAAGACTTCGTCACATTCTCAATCTACCAGTACTCCATCTTGGTGAGTACTTATCCAGCGGCCACTGGTGGCAACAAGATGAGATTGTGTCATGTGGGTAAAGTGTACAACTTCTGCAGAAGATAAAAATCTAAGTACTTAGCCGTGTCCCCGGTTATGGACAATACTGAGCAACTAAGGCCTGAAGCTATGGGAAATCTCGACATTCCAATTTCTAAAAGCAAAACTTGAAAGTGACAACAAAAGACTTGAAGCACTTGGGGTGTACCAAGGAGCTCAGAGAGATTTTAACAAAAGACTTGAAGCACTTGGGGTGTACCAAGGAGCTCAAAAGATTTTTTTTACAAAGACTTGAAGCACTTGGGGTGTACCAAGGAGCTCAGAAAGATTTTGACAAAAGATCAAAATTATTTTGAAAAAGATAGGAAAAATATTATTGCTTTCTACAAACAAGCCTAAACCCTACCTAGACAAATGTGCATGTAATGATAGGATCCACTTATTTCTACATAGTAGTGAAACTTGCCAATACAATTCAAATGTATTGACCCTTGTGGCTGTAACTTGTTATGTTGCAGGTTTGATTGATTTAGTGAAAGGTGTGTTGTTTAGGATTACAAAGTCTACAACCAACATGTCTGCCTGTGGCACTTTGAAGATGAAGGACCCCATGCTTATAGATATTCTGCTGCAATGTAATATAATAGCCAAATGAGCTATGTAAGATGTAATGAATTATTTTCCTGGTTATAAAGTTGTATTATGACCCTTGTTTCTTGATATTACATCTTAACTGTGGATGCTAGCTATTGATCCAGGGACTAGCATTGTAAACACAGGGATCTCTACCTTATTGAAGGTTGGGGACCCCTACAGATGGTATCAGAGCACTGTGTTGCCTGTAGGATTGTAACCCTAGGATTGGACAAAACCTCTTAGAAAAATAGGAGTTGTATTTGTTCCAAAACTTATTTACAAACAATCTTGTAAACTCTTTCCCTCAACCATTTTGGTTTTGATTCTACATATCATCTATTTCAACTTGATAGAAAAACCTACCCCATGGCCAAAGACTTCATCATGTGCAAAGGACTTCTTCAACTCTAATGACTTCAACATCTTCAACTCTAATGACTTCAACATCTTCAGCATGTTCACCAAGGACTTCAACCTTGGATATCACTAAGGACAAGTGAGACAAGAAATCTTGTTCAAGATTTGGAGACTAAGGAAACACAACTTAGAAGGAGCCATCAACACCTTTGAAGTTTTTGTGACCAAGAGTTTCCCAAAGAAACCATGATCACATGTAAAAAGAATCAACCAAGAAGGATGGAAAGATCACAAGTGAACCATATAGATGGACTACCATATTTTAGTTAAGTCAAACACACCAACTTATATGGTGTAACAAAAATATTTTGTTGCCTAAAGATATGCTTGAACTTTGATGTTTGAGTGAAATGTTTGTTTGTGATTGCTTGCACATTGCTTGAGTGAATTGTGATGTGTGTGATTAGAATTATTTCCTTAGAAATATCTTGCCTATTCTAATCTCAATTCAACCCAAACAGATGACTACTCCAAGAGACTCCAACATCAAGGTTGATGACACCAACAACAACCAAGAGGACAACTTGAGAGAACTTATAGCAACCCAAAACCAGTTGAACCAGATGACAGCTCAATTCATAGCCAACACCAGTGGGGAAGATCCAACCCTGCAAAAGTTTTTGGAAAACCAAGCCCAATTGTTGCATAAGGTGACAGATCAAATGCTCAACATGGAAAGCAACTTTTCCAAAGGAGTTTGTGACAACAAGGATGACAAAGATGTTATTCTAGAAGGAACCAAAGCTTGCAATATTTGTGGAGACAAGGATCACACTTCCAAGGAGCATAGAGATCAATGCCCCAACTGTGAAGAGAAACATCCAGGTGGCCAATGTCCCACATCTCAAGCTACTTGTTACCTATGTGAAGGAAACAATCATGTCCCTATCCAATGCCCCATCTACTCCATAGTTGAACAAAGGAAACAAGGTGGAGTGCAACAACTGATTACAAACCATCAAGAGGGAGCTAAGTCTACCAAGAAGGATGTGGACAAAGGAAAATCTCCACTTATACCTCCATGCAATACAACCCAATTTAAAGGACCAAAGAAGAGGCATATGAATTATCCAAGGAGCAATAGAAGGTCCAAGAAACAAGTATACATTCCTACCTATAAGATAACATATGAAGAACATGAACTAGAAGCACTCCTAGCTTTGGAGAAACCCAAGAAAAAGAAGGACAAAAGCCATGTGCAATGTAATCATTGCAAAGAAATGGGACACTATTCCAGTGAATGTCCAGAGAAACAGAAGTATAAAGAGATTGGACAAGTATGGTGCAACAACTGCAAAGAGCTAGGCCATTATGCAGCAACCTGTCCACAAGAGATACGTGAAGAACTCAAACTTATCACATGTTACAATTGTGGTAACCAAGGACATTATGCAAGCAACTGTCCAGAAAAGATGAAGCACAAGATAAACAAGCCTATGAAGGATCTCAGCCTTGTCACATATTTCAAGTGTGGGAACAAAGGACACTATGCAGATGTTTGCCCAGAGAAGTTTCCCCAAGATCCCAAGAAGGCCAATATGTAATCTAGTTTGGAAATTTTTAATGGTGGTAGTACCCTAGATGCTTTGAGCCTACTTGTAACCCTAGCCTTCCCAAATCTCGGGACGAGATTTATTTTAAGGGTGGTAGCCTGTCACATCCCAAGATTTTCCAAATCTTGTAATGTGAAAAATAAATGAATAAAATAAAACTTTGTTGATTTTTAGGGTGAGAAGAAACTTTTTGATTCCAATTGGAAACTTTCAAAACCTATTTGGTGTTGGAGATATGCCCTAGAGGCAATAATAAATGTAGTTATTATTATATCTTTGTGTTTATGATATGTTTACATTCATGCTATAATAGTATTAACAAGGAAACATTGATACTTGTGTGATTTGTAAACTTAATTTGAAGTCCCTAGTAAAGCCTCTATATAATACTAGCTTGTTGGTTAATATATGATTGTGGTTTCCCTATCATGAACATTGAGATGTTATTAACAACAAGATCATATTGTTAGGAGAATGATATGATGGACATACTCCTATAGATAAGCGTAGCATAAAGATCAAGTCATTTTAATAGTTCAATTGCTATATGCTTTCTGATACATAGTAATCTAATTCCTTCGACCATGAGATCATGCATATCACCTTTACCGGATGGATGCTTTGATGACATCAAACACCACACCGTAACTGGGTGGCTATAAAGGTGGCATTGAGTGTTCGGAAAGTATTGGTTGAAACACATGGATCAAGAGTGGGATTTGTCCATCCATATGATGGATAGATATACTCTGGGCCCTCTCGGTGAAATGTCATCCAATTAGCTTGCAAGCATGTGACTGGCTCACAAGGGATCACATATCACAGGAACGAGAAAAGAGTACTTATCGGTAACGAGGTTGAACTAGGTATGCAGAGATACCGACGATCATAACCTTGGATAAGTAAACTATCATGAGACAAAGGGAAATTGATATCGTATGTAAGTGGTTCATTCGATCGCAAGGTAATCATAGAAATATGTGGGAGCCATATGAATTTCCAGATTCCTCTATTGGTTATTGTTCGGAGAAGTGTCTCGATCATGTCTGCATAATTCACGAACCGTAGGGAGACACGCTTAAGGATTCGACGTTGTTTGAGTAGTTATGGAATGATGAGAAAGAGACCGAATGTTGTTCGGAGTCCCGGATAGGATCCGGGATATCACGAGGAGATCCGTAATGGTCTGGAGAATAAGATTCATATAAGGAAAGTCCCGTTTCGGAGTTGGGGAATGGTTTCGGTGTTTTCATCGGGAATGTTCTAGAATGTTCTGGAATGTCTGGCACTCCGGAGGGGAAGGGTACATGAATGTGTTGTATCAAGTTGGTATGATTGCATCATATACTAAGTGTCATCTCTGTTCCAAATAAAGGATTAATTCAAATCCTAGTTTGAAAAGTCAAATAGCTAGTTTGAAAAGTCAAATAGCTAAATTTGGAAAGAGGAAAAGAGGAGGAAAGGGGAAACCGAGTTGGGGAGGAGTTCCCTCCTCCAACCGGCAGCCCAGCTCCAAGCCGAGTTGGGGAGGGACTCCTCTCCCTCCCCTTGGCCGGCCGGCCCCTCCACCTATATAAGGAGGGGAAGGGCTCCCTCCTAGAGACACACAAGACCCTCTCCTCCAAACCCTAGTACCAAGCCGCCGCCGCCTCCAAGCCGCCGTCGGCCCTAGGGCACTCGCCGCCACCGCCTAGGTGAAACCCTAGCCGCTGGCACTAGCCCCTCCTCGGCTTGTCTAAACCCTAGATCGTCGAGAGACTCTCTCATACTCCACCATACTCGCTCCGGCTTAAGGCGAAGCCCTGCGAGATCTCCCCTCTACTTCCGGTACCACGCCGTTGTGCTGCCGGAATCGCGAGGAGAGTGCTACAACCTCCGCTGCCTGCTGGAACAATGGAGAGGAAGGTCTTCGTCGAGTACCGAACGTGTGACCGACTGCGGGAGCGCTGCCGGAACGCAGCGCCGGAAGGATCGTCTACGCGATCTGGAGATCGGAAAGAGTACGACTACATCACCCACGAGAATCCGCTCTCGTTAAACACTTTGGAATCTTCGAGGGTGAGTTATTCCATCGACTCGTTGCTACAATCTAGTAGATAGATCTTGGCTTGTTTGTTTGTATGCGGTAGAAATTTTTTGTTTTCCATGCTACGAAACCCTACAGTGGTATCAGAGCCGTGTCTATATGTAGATCTGTTGCACGAGTAGAACACAATGGTCATTGTGGGCGTTGATGCTTTTATTGTCAATTGCTTCTTGTGTACTTTGCATCTTGCGGGATGTTGGGATGAAGCGGCCCGGGCTAACCTTACATGACATCGTTCATGAGACTTGCTCCACGCTTGACATGCAACTTGTATTGCATAAGTGGCTTTGCGGGTGCCTGTTTCTCCTAGCATAGTTAAGATCCAATTTACAATGGGTGATTAACAATACTAGTATCAATGTTGTGGTTCTTGTTCGTAAGTTAGAACGACACTTGTTGAAAGCCCCAAACCACGTAAAACATGCAAAGAAAGTAGAGGCGTCTAACTTTGTTTTGCAGGGGTGTGCTGTGATGTGATATGGCCATGATTGTGATTATATTTGATGTATGCAATGTTCCTTATTGTAAGTTGGCAACCGGCAGGAGCCATATGGTTGTCTTTAATTTATGTTAAGACCCGCGTGTATATTCAAAGTAGTTGTAATAGTTGAAGCCGGTGGATGACAACCATGGAGAAGCGTCATTGACCTTGATGCAATGCCGGTGATGATGGAGATCATGTTCGTGCTAGAAGATGGAGATCGGAAGCACAAAGAAGAAAGGCCATATCATATCACATATTATGAATTGCATGTGATGTTAATCCTTTATGCATCTTGTATTGCTTAGTAGACAACGGTAGCATTATAAGATGATCCCTCATGCACATGAATTTCAAGTAATAAAGTGTTCACCCTTAGTTAGCACCGTTGCTAAAGCTTGTTGTTTCGAAGCACCACGTGATGATCGGGTGTGTTAGATTCCGCAAGTGTATACAACGTGAGCAAGCCAGATTTGCTCACGCGGAAACTAAGGTTTGATCTTGACGAGCCTAGCATGTACAGACATGGTCTCGGAACACGGATCACCGAAAGGTAAAGCATGAATCATATAGTAGATATGATGAACATGTCGATTGTTCGCCATTGAAACTATATCAACTCTCGTGATGATCGGTGTTGATGTGGTGGATTTGGTTTGTTTGATCACTAAAACAATGTGAGGGATATTGTTTTGAGTGGGAGTTCACCTAGATTAATTTTATTATTAATTTGAACTCAGTTTGTCATAAACTTAGTATAAAACTATTGCAAATATGTTGTAGATCAATGGCAGCCCCTACCATCAATTTTAATGCGTTCCTAGAGAAAGAAAAGTTGAAAAACAATGGAAGCAACTTCGCGGATTGGTTCCGCAATTTGAGGATTGTCCTCACAGCTGGTAATTTGACCTATGTGCTGGATGCACCGCTGGGTGACCCACCTGCAGTTGATGCTTCCGATGAAGTAAAGAATGTTTACCTCACTCGGAAGACTCAGTACTCCACAGTTCAGTGTGCTATCTTGTATGGTTTAGAATCGGAGCTTCAGAAAAGGTTTGAGAATTCAGACCCATATGATATTGTCGAGGATCTCAAATTGATCTTTGAGACTCATGCGGCAATTGAAAGCTATGAGGCTTCTGAAAAGTTCTTTAACTGCAAGATGGAAGAGGGCAGCTCCGTCAGCGAGCATGTGCTTAAGATGTCTGGGCACGCAAACAAACTTCAAAGCTTGGGTATTGTGATTCCCAATGCTTTGGGGATTTACCGTGTCCTCCAATCACTACCACCAAGTTACAAGAACTTTGTGATGAACTACAACATGCAAAACATGAACAAGACGTTGCCAGAACTCTTTGCCATGTTGAAGTCTGCAGAAGTGGAGATCAAGAAAAAGCACCAAGTGTTGTTGGTCAATAAGACCACCAAATTCAAGAAAGGCAAGTCTAAGCAGAAGGGACACTTCAAGAAGGGTGGTAAGAAAGTTACCACGCCGACGAAGAAGACCAAGGCTGGACCTAAGCCTGATACTGAGTGCTTTTACTGCAAGGGAGAAGGTCACTGGAAGCGGAATTGCCCAAAGTACTTGGTGGATTTGAAGAACGGCAACATCAAGAAGAAAGGTATATCTGATATACATGTTATTGATGTGTATCTCACTAGTACTCGTAGTAGTGCCTGGGTATTTGATACTGGTTCGGTTGCTCATATTTGTAACTCGAAACAGGTGCTGCAGAATAAACGGAAGCTAGCGAAGAACGAGGTGACGATGCGCGATGGAAACGGATCAAAGGTTGATGTGATCGCGGTCGGCACGCTACCCCTTCATCTACCATCGGGATTAGTTTTATACTTAAATAATTGTTATTTGGTGCCTGCGTTAAGCATGAACATTATATCGGGATCTTGTTTATTGCGAGACGGTTACTTGTTTAAATCCGAGAATAACGGTTGTTCGATTTATATGAGTAATATGTTTTATGCACATGCACCTTTGATAGATGGTCTATTCTTATTGAATCTCGATAGTGGAAATACACATATTAATAACATTGAGGCTAAACGTTTGAAATCGAGCGATAACTCGACCTATATGTGGCACTGTCGTCTTGGTCACATTGGAGTGAAGCGTATGAAGAAACTCCATTCCGATGGACTTCTTGAATCACTTGATTTCGAATCACTTGAAAGATGCGAAGCATGTCTGATGGGTAAAATGACTAAGACTCCATTTTCTGGTATGATGGAGCGAGCTACGGACTTATTGGAAATCATACATACCGATGTGTGTGGTCCAATGAGTGTAGCATCGCGCGGTGGTTATCGTTATGTTCTTACCTTCACAGATGACTTGAGTAGATATGGGTATATCTATTTCATGAAACATAAGTCCGAAACTTTCGAGAAGTTTAAGGAATTTCAAAGTGAGGTAGAGAATCAACATAACAAGAAGATTAAATTTCTACGATCTGATCGTGGAGGTGAATATCTTAGTTACGAGTTTGGCGAGCATTTGAAGAAATGCGGAATACTTTCGCAGTTGACACCGCCGGGAACACCACAGCGTAATGGTGTGTCTGAACGTCGTAATCGAACTCTCTTAGATATGGTTCGTTCTATGATGTCACTTACAGATTTACCGCTATAATTTTGGGGTTATGCATTAGAAACAGCCGCATTCACTTTAAATAGGGCACCGTCTAAATCCGTTGAAACGACACCGTATGAATTATGGTTTGGGAAGAAACCTAGATTGTCGTTCCTTAAAGTTTGGGGGTGCGAAGCCTATGTAAAGAAGTTACAGCCGGACAAGCTTGAACCCAAAGCGGAAAAATGCGTCTTCATAGGATACCCGAAGGAAACTATTGGGTATACCTTCTATCATAGATCCGAAGGCAAAATCTTCGTTGCCAAGAATGGATCCTTTCTAGAGAAGGAATTTCTCTCGAAAGAAGTGACCGGAAGGAAAGTAGAACTCGACGAGGTTGTCGAACCTTCTCTCGAAATTGCGAGTAGCGCAGCATCGGAAGAAGTTCCTGTGGTGCCTGCACCAATAAGAGAGGAAGCTAATGATGATGATCATGAAACTTCGGTTGAAGTTGCTACAGAGCCTCGCAGGTCAACGAGAACTCGTACCACTCCAGATTGGTATGATCCCGTTATGAGTGTCATGTTGGTTGACAACACCGATGACCCTGAGACATATGAGGAAGCGATGATGAGCCCAGATTCCAATAAATGGCAAGAAGCCATGAAATCCGAGATTGGATCCATGTACGAAAACCAAGTATGGACTTTGGTGGACTTACCGGATGGCCGGAAGGCTGTCGAGAACAAATGGATCTTCAAGAAGAAAACAGATGCTGATGGTAATGTTACTGTCTATAAAGCTCGACTTGTCGCAAAAGGGTTTCGACAAATTCAAGGAGTTGACTACGATGAGACTTTCTCACCAGTAGCGAAGCTAAAGTCTGTGAGGATTATGTTAGCAATCGCTGCATATTACGATTATGAGATATGGCAGATGGATGTCAAAACAGCATTCCTCAATGGAGACATTGATGAAGAGTTGTATATGATGCAACCCAAAGGTTTTGTTGATCCTAAAGATGCTAACAAGGTATGCAAACTTCAACGGTCCATCTATGGATTGAAGCAAGCATCCCGAAGTTGGAATCAACGTTTTGATAAGGTGATCAAAAGTTTTGGTTTTATACAAACTTATGGAGAAGCTTGTATTTACAAGAAAGTGAGTGGGAGCTCTGTAGCATTCTTAATACTATATGTGGATGACATATTATTGATTGGGAATGATGTAGACCTTCTTAATAGTGTCAAGGAATATTTGAATAATAGTTTTTCAATGAAGGATCTTGGCGAAGCAGCTTACATATTAGGAATAAAGATTTATAGAGATAGATCGAAACGCCAAATATCATTGTCACAGAGTACATATTTGGACAAAGTTCTAAAGAGGTTTGGAATGGAAGATAGCAAGAAAGGGTTCTTGCCCATGTTGCCCAATACGACCTTGAGTAAAACTCAAAGTCCAGCATCGACAGAAGATAGAGAAAGGATGAGTAAGACTCCCTATGCCTCAGCCATAGGATCTCTAATGTATGCCATGCTATGTACTAGACCCGACATTGCATATGCTGTTAGTTTAACTAGCAGATATCAAAGTGATCCAGGAGTGGATCATTGGACAGCGGTCAAAAACATCCTTAAGTACTTGAGAAGAACTAAGGATATGGTTCTTTCTTATGGAGGTGATGAACAGCCCGTTGTTAATGGTTACACCGATGCTAGTTGGAACACCGATCCGGATGATTCTAAATCACAATCTGGATACGTATTTATTTTGAATGGTGCAGCAGTTAGCTGGAGGAGTGCAAAGCAAAGCGTTGTGGCGAGATCTTCAACTGAATCGGAATACATGGCTGCTTCGGAGGCTTCACAAGAAGCGATATGGATGAAAGAGTTCATTACAGAGCTGGGTGTGGTTCCTAGTGCGCTGGACCCAATGTCTATCTACTGTGATAACATGGGCGCCATAGCCAATGCGCAAGAACCAAGGTCACACAAGAAGCTGAAGCATATCAAGCTACGTTTTCACGCTATTCGAGAACATATCCAAGATGGGGATATAAAGATTTGCAAAGTACACACAGATCTGAATGTGGCGGATCCGTTGACTAAACCTCTCCCGATGGCAAAACATGACCAGCACCAAACTGCCATGGGTGTTCGGTATATTACCATGTAATCTAGATTAGATGACTCTAGTGCAAGTGGGAGACTGTTGGAGATATGCCCTAGAGGCAATAATAAATGTAGTTATTATTATATCTTTGTGTTTATGATAAATGTTTACATTCATGCTATAATAGTATTAACAAGGAAACATTGATACTTGTGTGATTTGTAAACTTAATTTGAAGTCCCTAGTAAAGCCTCTATATAATACTAGCTTGTTGGTTAATAGATGATTGTGGTTTCCCTATCATGAACATTGAGATGTTATTAACAACAAGATCATATTGTTAGGAGAATGATATGATGGACATACTCCTATAGATAAGCGTAGCATAAAGATCAAGTCATTTTAATAGTTCAATTGCTATATGCTTTCTGATACATAGTAATCTAATTCCTTCGACCATGAGATCATGCATATCACCTTTACCGTATGGATTCTTTGATGACATCAAACACCACACCGTAACTGGGTGGCTATAAAGGTGGCATTGAGTGTTCAGAAAGTATTGGTTGAAACACATGGATCAAGAGTGGGATTTGTCCATCCATATGATGGATAGATATACTCTGGGCCCTCTCGGTGAAATGTCATCCAATTAGCTTGCAAGCATGTGACTGGCTCACAAGGGATCACATATAACGGGAACGAGAAAAGAGTACTTATCGGTAACGAGGTTGAACTAGGTATGCAGAGATACCGACGATCATAACCTCGGAAAAGTAAACTATCGTGAGACAAAGGGAAATTGATATCGTATGTAAGTGGTTCATTCGATCGCAAAGTAATCGTAGAAATATGTGGGAGCCATATGAATTTCCAGATTCCTCTATTGGTTATTGTTCGGAGAAGTGTCTCGATCATGTCTGCATAATTCACGAACCGTAGGGAGACACACTTAAGGATTCGACGTTGTTTGAGTAGTTATGGAATGATGAGAAAGAGACCGAATGTTGTTCGGAGTCCCGGATAGGATCCGGGATATCACGAGGAGATCCGGAATGGTCCGGAGAATAGGATTCATATAAGGAAAGTCCCGTTTTGGAGTTGGGGAATGGTTCCAGTGTTTTCATCGGGAATGTTCTAGAATGTTCCAGAATGTCCGGTACTCCGGAGGGGAAGGGTACATGAATGTGTTGTATCAAGTTGGTATGATTGCATCATGTACTAAGTGTCATCGCTGTTCCAAATAAAGGATTAATTCAAATCCTAGTTTGAAAAGTCAAATAGCTAGTTTGAAAAGTCAAACGGCTAAATTTGGAAAGAGGAAAAGAGGAGGAAAGGGGAAACCGAGTTGGGGAGGAGTTCCCTCCTCCAACCGGCGGCCCACCTCCAAGCCGAGTTGGGGAGGGACTCCTCTCCTTCCCCTTGGCCGGCCGGCCCCTCCACCTATATAAGGAGGGGCAGGGCTCCCTCCTAGAGACACACAAGACCCTCTCCTCCAAACCCTAGTACCAAGCCGCCGCCGCCTCCAAGCCGCCGCCGGCCCTAGGGCACTCGCCGCCGCCTAGGTGAAACCCTAGCCGCCAGCACTAGCCCCTCCTCGGCGTGTCTAAACCCTAGATCGTCGAGGGACTCTCTCATACTCCACCATACTCGCTCCGGCTTAAGGCGAAGCCCTGCGAGATCTCCCCTCTACTTCCGGTACCACGCCGTTGTGCTGCCGGAATCGCGAGAAGAGTGCTACAACCTCCGCTGCCTGCTGGAACAAGGGAGAGGAAGGTCTTCGTCGAGTACCGAACATGTGATCGACTGCGGGAGCGCTGCCGGAACGCAGCGCCGGAAGGATCATCTACGCGATCTTGAGATCGGAAAGAGTAAGACTACATCACCCACGAGAATCCACTCTCGTTAAACACTTTGGAATCTTCGAGGGTGAGTTATTCCATCGACTCGTTGCTACAATCTAATAGATAGATCTTGGCTTGTTTGTTTGTATGCGGTAGAAAATTTTTGTTTTCCATGCTACGAAACCCTACATTTGGATCAAATAAAATCCTAAAGGGATTTAAAAAGATAAATAAACAATAAAGTTAAAAATATTTGGAATTACTAATTTTGGAGCTTTAATAAATAGAATTGGTTTTCAAATGAAAAGGTAGAAATATAAATAAGGATTATTTTATAGAGCCAAATTAAATCTTGGCCAAGCTTTTGAAATAAAATATTCCTAATTGATAAAAAGAATAAAGGTTTATTTAAATAAAATAATAAGGATTTAATATCCAAGTTTATTAAAAATAAAGGTTTTACTATTTTAATTAAACATCAAAACTTATTAATTTATTTTAAATAAGTTTTCCAAGTATTTTATATTCTCAAATAAAACCTACTGAATTGATTTTGATATTATTTGGATTTCAAATGGAGATTTTAAATCAATCAAATCCTATTTGATTTAATAACTAAGGACTATTTTTTTAATTAATTAATAAATGGATCCTAAAAAGAATAAAAATATATATTTTTGTTTTGGACTTTGATTTGTGTTGTTAAACAGAACTAAACACAATACAAAGTTTGGTGGATTTTTGGTTTGATTTGGTTGTTTGAATTGTTGTTTGAATTTCAAAATAGAAAATCAAAAGAGAAAAGGAAAAAACAAACAGAACAGGAAAAAAATAAGAAAAGACTTAGCCCAGCTAAGCCCACCTGGCCCAGCTAGCCCAGCTCCTCTCTCTCCCGCAGAAAACGATTCACACCTACTAACTGACCCACAAAGACGCTGACCAGTGGCCCCTCTTTCCCTCTCTCTCCCTCACTGACAGGCAGGCCCCATGCCAGCGGGTCGTCGTCTTCAACCGCGGCAATTCCTCCCTGCTGTTGCAGCCAGTAACTCCGGCGATCAATTCACGTTAACAGCGACCATAACTCCCCCTGCGACCACGTGTGCATAAACGCCTCCCTCCCCTCTCTCATTTCCCCCAGACAGCTCCCCCTCTCTGCCTCTAGGCTGCCCCAATTCAAGCCCGCACCCCCACTGCTCCGATGAGGTTTTTCCACCAATTCCGGCCACACCTCGCCGCCCCCCTCCTTTCTCTGCACGCGAGCTTGCTTCACACCTCCTGGCGCATCTCCCTGTGCCACTCATTCGCTCGCGGGCGCCCCAGAATGTCGACTTCGTCTTCATCTGAGCGCCGCCGCACCTGCCATTTCCTCCGGCGAGACTTCCTGGTAAGCTCGGACCTCCCCGAAGCCATTCATTGATGCTCACATGTTCCCTGGTACCGTGCACGTCTAATGCACCCCTTATTTTGATTTGGCACGCCTTGTAGCCCCGCCCCCGTCGACGACCGTACGAACCCGAGGCGCAGCTCCACTCCGGCGAGCGATTCCGATCACCTCCGTGCGCCCCTTCGCCAGCCAGTACCACCTCGAGCTTCACCGCAACCCTGCGAGCACGGTGAGCACCCCCGTTTCCTCCTTTGCTTCCTGTAGCTGCCGCAACGTCATCGTCTGACCGCACCGCCGCCGTTCACCACCGCTGGCGCCGCCGGTTAATGTCCAGTAGTCGTGAGTCGTTGGATTTTAATCGTATGAACGCGATAGAATGACTTAAACGAACCGGTACGCTCGATCTGTGTCGTGCATTACTAGTTATATCTGACGGCCTGTATTGCTCGATCCGCTCGAAGAGGTATCGGCCAATAAGAACAAGCCACGTGGCCAGCCTTTGATTTAAAACAGAATTTGAAATCAGATTGTTATCCAAATTTGTAAACCTCATAACTTTTGATCCACACGTCCAGAATTTGCAAATTTTATATCAATGGTTTCATAAAAGCAAGCCCTATCCAACCATGCATTTTGTTTAGTAAAAAGCTTCTGGTAAAATGTTTGTTTTTGCAGAAACATTTATATGCTTGTTTAGGTTATAAAATTTATTTCAAAATGAATTTAGGGTTGAAATCTTTGAAAATTGGTTTGTTGTGAACCTACTGACCTTAGGAACCAACTTATGGATTTAAAAATGTATTTTGTGAAGATTAGGATTGAATAATTGAATTAGCCCATTTCTAGTCAAATAAAAATGTTGATTTTGATATGGAAATGATTTTTGGGTAAAACCTTTGGAAAATGTTTTGATTCAAACCTACTGACCCTAAAACACCAAGTTTTGTGAATTAACAACTTTTTTGGTGAACAATATAAAATTGTTGCTTTGCTAAAAACATTTTCCACTACATAAAATAATGATTTGATTTAAGAAATGGCTTATAAATAAAACCCTTTTGCAAATGGTTTTGCCACTTTAGAAAATGACCACTTTGAGCCTTACAATGTATAGAGCCTAGTAGAAACCACCTTTGCAAATAAAACTATCTTTGCATGCTTGCATGCATGACTTGGTTTCTATGATTTTATGTGTGATTAATTTGATTGAATATTGTTTTGGAATGCTAGTTGAATTTGTGTTTGCTTGATTGACTTGTAGTGAAGTTAGAAGAGTGTGATATTAGCAAGATCAAGAAGTGAACCAACATTCTCTACCAAAAAGGCAAGTGACACTATCATCCAAAGTCCTACTATTTTTCATTACACTTAGTGGATTTTGAAACATGCATGATAAGGACTACTATATGCTATGCTAAATCCTAATAGGATACCCTTACACATTCCTTAGTGAAAACAATGTAGTTGTAATATGCTTAGCCCTGCTTTATATTTTGAGAAAGGATACATGTTGAGATTTTATGAAGTTGAGAAAAGACTTATGTTTTATATAATAAAACAAGTACTCAATGAACCACCTGGGTGGACAAGGATACTCAAGTTTTGGAAAAGGTGGCAACAAGAGGAACCATGTTTATATGGCAATCTCTTTTTGTTGTGCACTAAAAGAAAACCACCCAGGGACTTAGAGATTGAACATGTTTCTCGTACAGTGGATTCCGTGTACAGCCACATGCTAAATGGGCACTGGCTTAGTCAATTACATTGTGGAAGACCCATGCATTGGCCTCTTCAGGTTACTGGAATGAGGGAACTAGGAACCCTACATTGGTGCCTGAAGACAAGCTGGCATTGTGTATGGGAGGGCCCTATGGAAAGACTTTGTCACATTCTCAATCTACCAGTACTCCATCTTGGTGAGTACTTATCCAGCGGCCACTGGTGGCAACAAGATGAGATTGTGTCATGTGGGTAAAGTGTACAACTTCTGCAGAAGATAAAAATCTAAGTACTTAGCTGTGTCCCCGGTTATGGACAATACTGAGCAACTAAGGCCTGAAGCTATGGGAAATCTCGACATTCCAATTTCTAAAAGAAAAACTTGAAAGTGACAACAAAAGACTTGAAGCACTTGGGGTGTACCAAGGAGCTCAGAGAGATTTTAACAAAAGACTTGAAGCACTTGGGGTGTACCAAGGAGCTCAAAAGATTTTTTTACAAAGACTTGAAGCACTTGGGGTGTACCAAGGAGCTCAGAAAGATTTTGACAAAAGATCAAAATTATTTTGAAAAAGATAGGAAAAATATTATTGCTTTCTGCAAACAAGCCTAAACCCTACCTAGCCAAATGTGCATGTAATGATAGGATCCACTTATTTCTACATAGTAGTGAAACTTGCCAATACAATTCAAATGTATTGACCCTTGTGGCTGTAACTTGTTATGTTGCAGGTTTGATTGATTTAGTGAAAGGTGTGTTGTTTAGGATTACAAAGTCTACAACCAACATGTCTGCCTGTGGCACTTTGAAGATGAAGGACCCCATGCTTATAGATATTCTGCTGCAATGTAATATAATAGCCAAATGAGCTATGTAAGATGTAATGAATTATTTTCCTGGTTATAAAGTTGTATTATGACCCTTGTTTCTTGATATTACATATTAACTGTGGATGCTAGCTATTGATCCAGGGACTAGCATTGTAAACACAGGGATCTCTACCTTATTGAAGGTTGGGGACCCCAACACATAAGCCTTTCAAAACATATAACTTTTTATGATGTGATTCCCTTCATCGTCTAAATAGCATAGCTAAGCAATCTACCAATACGATGTCTCATAAACAAGGAATACTAGGGAATAATATGGGATATATCATAGCATATACACATCAATTCCTACAGATGCAATTCTACAAAAACATCTATAATGCATAGGAAAACAGTAGGGCATTTATGACCAAGATAGCACCACTTGCCTTTGTTGTAGATGTAGTATATTAGATAATCCTCACAATCCTCATAGATATAATGGTTGCACTCGTCATAACCACAATACTTGCAATCATAGTAGTTGCAATCACTCACGTTGCACTCCTCGCAATCTATCGAGCAAACAATTGCATACAATCATAAACAATAGCACATAGAGATCAAACAAATGCAAAAAATGCATGCATGACAATTTAATAAGTCACAATGGTTGTTAATTTATTTCTATAAACAATATTGAAGTATATGATGCATGCAAGAGGCCAATTAATGCAATGGAGTACTTGTTATTAATAATTACTTGCAAATATAGGGTTTTTAGTAGTTCTGTTGTAATGCATGTTCTAACTATCGAATTAAATTTTTTCCTTGGGTTTAATGGATAGAGGACGTTAATACGAACCAGTAGGCGTTGGATTCACCCTAATCGGGGATATAGATCTTTTTGTATGATTTAAATAGTGTTTAATGGGTTTTAAATGATTCATATAATTTCTTTTGCCTAAAAATCAAACTAAAATTATATCTGAAATCTCCACGGAATTGTGATTCCAAGGACATATTATTTGTAATTTTCTGAGCAGTATTTATTTTCTGACGAATTTATTACTCTAAATAGGCCATTAAACCATTTAAATCTTCACGGCAAAACCTTACAGTAAAAGGCTGAAATAGTTGCATATTGATGATCTACATGGAACCAGCTTTCCATCGGTATATCATTTATATTTTTGTGACAAGCAATTAATTTACTATGAATTTAATGATTTATAGAGCCATTAAAACTAATTAAATTGCTACGGGTTAATAATCGGCAAAGGCTAGATCCAACCAGATATTATTAATTGAAATTACAGTAGCTTCAATTTGATATATTGTTCATATTTTTCGGAGTTACAGATAATTTCTTATGAATTTATTAACCTAAAAGACCATTAAAACCAATTAAATTATTGCAGTAACCACGTACAGTAAAAGTTGTATCTATTCTACGTGAAATTATCTTCAATTTGATATATTATACGCAATTTTTGGACGTGGTATGAATTTCTAATGAATTTTACAAGATAGATCTATAATGTGCAATTTTAATTTCGAACGGAATATTCCAGGGAATATTCCGCTGACTGGACAGGTTGACTTTGCATGCTGACTGGGACTAGATGTTGACCTGACACTGACGTGGCGTTGATGAGGAAGCTGACCGGGATGACGACATGGCACACACTTGTTTGATTGGATCTCGACCGTCTGGATAGGATCCAATGGCTAGAAGAAGAGATTGACCCGATTTTGGCTCAGGATAGACAAGAAATAGATCTATGTTAGAGAGACAAATCCGTAGGTCAAATTGAAAAACTTAGAACATGAAAGTTTTGGAAAATCATTATTCCTACCTTCTCACCAAAGGAATTTGGATTTGAAGAAACGAGCGTGAGTACATCTTGGATTTACACCGTAAGAACTGAAATATTGCGATACGAAATTCTCCGGTTGTGGTGGATGAAAAGAGGTGAGGTTTGTCGGGATTGAAAGATTTCGACGAGTTCTTCAACTTTCGTTTTTTGACCGAAGGCAAACGACGAAGTCTAGATGGGTTAAAAAGCGAAATAAGATTCGGACATGTGTAGATTCGGGATTTCGAGGAGAGAAACTCGTACAGCTGTGGTTCCACGACTTCATATGGAGATTTAGGATGGTGTAGAGATAGGCCTTGGAGTAGGGAACAAGTAGAAACAAACGGAAGTCGATTCAGAGTTGTAGATAAAAAATTATAGCAGTTTGAATAGAGATAGGTTTAACAAAACAGATTTTGCACGCTTTTTAAAGCAATCAAGCGATCGATCCTTCCTGTGTACGCGTGCTGGTTCGATCGGTCTGGGTGGGCCGGCCCATTAGGTTTTTTTTTTCTTTTTCTTTTTTCTATTTACTTGTTTCCCTCATATCTTTTGCATACAAACTCCAAATGATATGATTCTTGTTTCTAAATTTTTCTAAAATCGAATAGATTATTATATGATCAAATTTGTAATATTTTTACTAGTTTGGAAGTAGTGGATTTATAAATCCTTGTATATTCCATTTTATTTATATCTTTATTTGTTCGTATTTATTCCATAACTTTTTCATACTAGCTTCAAATGAGCTCAATTTTGTTTCTAAAATTTTGTAGTATTAATTGGATCTCTTTAGGCTATAATTTAGCAATAATCTCTGCCTTAGCAATAGTGGGTTTTATAAAGTCAATTTAATTACCTTTAGGAACATTTGGGCGAATCAACTATAGGATTTAGATACCAGGATTTGGATTCAGTTTGTGAGAACTTTGCATGGATGTAATGAAATGCTTATGAATTCTTCATGATTTTTTTGAAATCTTGCACACCAATTCTACAATCTATAATCAATCCATGCCCTTTTTCCTATATGGCTACTTAGGTCATAACAAAAGAATATAAGATTTTGAATTCAAGGTTGAGAGGATTTTCTATTCAAAAAGTTTCTTCCCTTTGAGAATTTTCAACATAGTCAAACAATAAATCAAACTTATTTATTTATTTCACATTCCAAAATTAGGAGAATTTTGGGATGTGACAGACTACCACCCTTAAAAAAAATCTCGTCCCGAGATTTGGGAAGGCTAGAAAGAAAGAAAGGTTCGGGATCCATTAGGATGCTACCACCCTTAAAAGAAAATTGACTAGGTCACTTCTTGAGGATTCACTTAGCTCAGATTGGTTCTCCTTTAGACTTTTATTGGCACAATGTCTCTAGCACATTCTAAACATCATGATTGATAGTTTCCGAGAAAGCACTTCTTAAACTAGCAAAACTCTCATGGTGGCATAATAGGGAACGCTTACTTCACGGTGCCCATAATTCACGGTAGGGATGTATATTCCTATGCTTAGCAATGGATGCTTCTGTAAAGGTGGAACAATATACCATTCTATGGTCTAGGCTCAACGTCGGCTCTTTGCTAAGGCTAAAAGACACTCAAGATTCGTAAAGCCAACAGTACAAGAGCGAATGATAAGAGTAGTAGGAATGGTGATCAATCCATCCTGCACCCAAATCATTACCCTGTATGAGGATAGGTGAATCACGTTTTTCTATCACTCGGGCATTCTCACTTGCCTTGAAGAATGTTTCCATGGGCACGAACTAATGCTCTATGTATACTCCCATGTATTCAATCAACAAAGCTACTACTAAAACGAAACTATCGATACTTCAACTTTCAGGTTGCGTAATCTACTACATAACATCATTTCAACACTTCATACTCCCACATCTCTTTTTTTCCATTAGATAAAGCATTATCCTTCCTAAATGCAATGTATTGTCAAACCTTTCACTAAACACATCATTATATCTTCAAGGGTTCAAGATAGGTAAGAATAAATTCTATAGGAAAGGGACGACTAAGAAAATAATCCTACCCATAACTATATGAAGCAATCAATATCACAACCAAGCAAACAATCATAAGGAATCAACACACAAGCAAACACTTGTATAATAACATTATAGGTGTATAATCTTAGTAGTATATAACCACAAAATAGTTTGAAAGCATTGGGAACAATACTAGAGTAAAACAGAGCAACATATAAGCAATAAATAAAATCTGTCAAAAGGGTACAGCAGAATTCACGAATTTTTCTGACCGACCTAAACTCGTCAGGAATTTTAGCCAATTTTTGTGCATGTACTACAGGTAATTACGCTCCAGATACTATTTGTTTAGATTTTTCTGAGTTACCAATAAAATACGAAAAATCGCGTGGTACAACAGGTCATGCAGAAAACTGCAGCAGTAAAATCATGAATTTCAATAAATTCACACCATTAAACTAATTTAAAAACCTCATCACAATTTCAGAAACATTATAGTTAAAAACTAACTGATCCTAAACAAATCATCACACAAAATAGCTCAATACAACCAAGCAAACAACCTATATTTTCATACCACATAAGTTGATAAGAACAATGTGCTAACACGATAGCGATGATCTCCTAAAGAGATAAAATATGGTGGTCCAGACCTTCCCAAACTTGGTGAGATTTTCATTTATGTCATGTTATTTGTTCTTTACTTGTAGGCCAACTCTCATATAGTGATTTGCTTTATAGAAACTACTAATAACATTTTCCAATTCTTGTAGTTTTTATGGTAGATCACTTCTTCTACTAATCAAATGAATGGACATCTACAAGTTTGAACAAGGAGAGGTGTTGGAAAATGATAGACAATGAATATAAGAACTCTAATAAGTATAAAATATGATAGTTCTCCTAATAGAGGTCTTCTATTGCTAATCCATTTCTAAGGTCACGATCCTACAGTTAACATACAGCTCTGATACCATCTTGTAACACCCTCGCCTGATAAGGCTGAGTTCATGTGTATAGTGTCAATCCCTGGATCGGTTCACTGGCACATACAGTACAAAATGATACCAAATATAACTGTGCATCATAAATACAACGAATATGATCCAGAATTTACATTATTTATTCAAGTACACAGCGGAAAACGAATACAAGGTAGATCTACATCCTCCAAATATGCCACAGGAGAACAATTGTTGAGTGGAGTCTCGTGACCTATGAACGATCACTCAGATACGATATAACCTGCAACATGAAATGTTGCAGCCACGAATGGTCAATACATTGAATGTATGGCAAGTAGGCTAAAGTGGATAACAACAGATCTATCAACTACATGCTTATTTGGCCAAGTGGAGTTCAGGCTCATTTGCATAAAGCAACAGTTTTATCCTAACATTTGTAACAAAGTAGTTTTCCAATACGATAAATAGGACACTCTGGTTCACTCCCAGGTGCTCCTACCCAATTATGTTCACCCAACAAGTTTTAAGTAATTAAGAAATAAGGATGAGCGAGAAATATCATAGCATCAGTATCAGGTCGCTCAAATTGTCCATAACCGGGGACACGGCTAAGTACTTAGTTTAGACACCCAGCAGGGGTTAGTACACTTTACCCATGTGACTTGGCCAACCCAGCTCGTACCACCACTCTCATATTGGGTGATGATAGGGAGAAGTCCAAGAAGGAACTGTTCGGGAAGTAGCTCCCCAAACCCGACACGCACCGGTCCAACCTACACTATTCTACATCTCTGGATATGTGGGTTCGAGTTACCATAACCTACTGAGTCCAACCAACCGCTCATTTCATTATTGGCCCATGGTTGTACACGTAAGTTACCAAATAAAGAAACCAATCCTTTCTCAGTGTCCTGGGCGGCATTCCCCACCATAAATCCACAATCGATGACATAATCAATGCCATTCCGCCCAGGTGGTTCATTAAAACATACTGGTTTGTCATTTAGCAAAACATAAGCCTTTCAAAACATATAACTTTTCATGATGTGATTCCCTTCCTCGTCTAAATAGCATAGCTAAGCAATCTACCAATACGATGTCTCATAAACAAGGAATACTAGGGAATAATATGGGATATAGCATAGCATATACACATCAATTCCTACAGATGCAATTCTACAAAAACATCTATAATGCATAGGAAAACAGTAGGGCATTTATGACCAAGATAGCACCACTTGCCTTTGTTGTAGATGTACTAGATTAGATAATCCTCACAATCCTCATAGATATAATGGTTGCACTCCTCATAACCACAATACTTGCAATCATAGTAGTTGCAATCACTCACGTTGCACTCCTCGCAATCTATCGAGCAAACAATTGCATACAATCATAAACAATAGCACATAGAGATCAAACAAATGCAAAGAATGCATTCATGACAATTTAATAAGTCACAATGGTTGTTACTTTAGTTCTCTAAACAATATTGAAGTATATGATGCATGCAAGAGGCCAATTAATGCAATGGAGTACTTGTTATTAATAATTACTTGCAAATATAGGGTTTTTAGTAGTTCTGTTGTAACGCATGTTCTAACTGTCGAATTAAATTTGTTTCTTGGGTTTAATGGATAGAGGGCGTTAATACGAACCAGTAGGCGTTGGATTCACCCTAATCGGAGTTATAGATCTTTTTGTATGATTTAAATAGAGGTTAATGGGTTTTAAATGATTCATATAATTTCTGTTGCCTAAAAATCAAACTAAAACTATATCTGAAATCTCCACGGAATTGTGATTCCAGGGACATATTATTTGTAATTTTCTGATGAATTTATTACTCTAAATAGGCCATTAAACCATTTAAATCTTCACGGCAAAACCTTACAGTAAAAGGCTGAAATAGTTGCATATTGATGATCTACATGGAACCCGCTTTCCATCGGTATATCATTTATATTTTTTTGACAAGCAATTAATTTACTATGAATTTAATGATTTATAGAGCCATTAAAACTTATTAAATTGCTATGAGTTAAATAATCGTCAAAGGCTAGATCCAATCAGATATTATTAATGTAAATTACAGTAGCTTAAATTTGATATATTTTTCATATTTTTCGGAGTTACAGATAATTTCTTATGAATTTATTAACCTAAAAGACCATTAAAACCAATTAAATTACTGCAGTAACCACGTACAGTAAAAGTTGGATCTATTCTGATAAGATGATTCTACATGAAATTATCTTCAATTTTATATATTATACGCAATTTTTGGACGTGGTATGAATTTCTAATGAATTTTACAAGTTAGATCTATAATGTGCAATTTTAAATTCGAACGGAATATTCTAGGGAATATTCCGCTGACTGGACAGGTTGACTTTGCATGCTGACTGGGACTAGATGTTGACCTAACGATGACGTGGTGTTGATGAGGAAGCTGACCGGGATGACGACATGGCACACACCGGTTTGATTGGATCTCGACCGTCTGGATAGGATCCGATGGCTAGAAGAAGAGATTGACCCGATTTTGGCTCAGAATAGACAAGAAATAGATCTGTGTTAGAGAGAAACATCCGTAGGTCAAATTGAAAAACTTAGAACACGAAATTTGTGGGGAATAATTATTCCTACCTTCTCACCAAAGGAATTTGGATTTGAAGAAACGAGCGCGAGTACATCTTGGATTTACACCGTAAGATTTGAAATATTGCGATACGAAATTCTTCGGCTGTGGTGGATGAAAAGAGGTGAGGTTTGTCAGGATTGAACGATTTCGCCGAGTTCTACAACTTTCGTTTTTTGACCGAAGGCAAACGACGAAGTCTAGATGGGTTAAAAAGCGAAATAAGATTCGGGCATGTGTAGATTCGGGATTTCGAGGAGAGAAACTCGTACAGCTATGGTTCCACGAGTTTATATGGAGATTTAGGATGGTGTAGATATAGTCCTTGGAGTAGGGAACAAGTAGAAACAAACGGAAGTCGATTCGGAGTTGTAGATAAAAAGTTATAGCAGTTTGAATAGAGATAGGTTTAACAAAACAGATTTTGCACGCTTTTTAAAGCAACTAAGCGATCGGTCCTTCCTGTGTACGCGTGCTGGTTCGATCGGTCTAGGTGGGCCGGCCCATTAGGTTTTTTTTCCTTTTTTTTTCTTTTTCTTTTTTCTATTTACTTGTTTCCCTCATATCTTTTGCATACAAACTCCAAATGATATGATTCTTGTTTCTAAATTTTTCTAAAATCGAATAGATTATTATAGGATCAAATTTGTAATCTTTTTACTAGTTTGGAAGTAGTGGATTTATAAATCCTTGTATATTCCATTTTATTTATATCTTTATTTGTTCGTATTTATTCCATAACTTTTTCATACTAGCTCCAAATGAGCTCAATTTTGTTTCTAAAATTTTTTAGTATTAATTGGATCTCTTTAGGCTATAATTTAGCAATAATATCTGCCTTAGCAATAGTGGGTTTTATAAATTCAATTTAATTACCTTTAGGAACATTTGGGCGAATCAACTATAGGATTTAGATACCAGGATTTGGATTCAGTTTGTGAGAACTTTGCATGGATGTAATGAAATGCTTATGAATGCTTCATGATTTTCATTTTGAAATCTTGCACACCAATTCTACAATCCATAATCAATCCATGCCCTTTTGCCTATATGGCTACTTAGGTCATAACAAAAGAATATAAGATTTTGAATTCAAGGTTGAGAGGATTTTCTATTCAAAAAGTTTCTTCCCTTTGAGAATTTTCAACATAGTCAAACAATCAACAAAACTTATTTATTTATTTCACATTCCAAAATTAGGAGAATTTTGGGATGTGACATATTTCGAATAACTGTTAAGTATTCCTCCATAACATCGGAAACAAAAGTGTTTGTCACTTAGAACGTCAAGTTTCTTTGAGAAGGAATTTTTCGTGAAAAGATAAGTGGGAGGACAATAGAACTTTGATAAGGTTAAAAGAACCTTAGCTATATGTGCAAAGTTTCGCAGCGCCGAAAAGTGTTCCGGAGGCAGCAACAATGCTCATGGCTCACATGGCTCAAAGGTTGTGGTTACGAAGGTCGAAGTTTCTATTGAACCAAGTAGGTCGGGTAAACAATCAAATACCAAGATTTGAGGGTTGAATCATTATTTGAGAATAATGAACGGACTACATGCAAAGAAGAGATGATGGGCCCTGACTCCATAAAATGGCTTGAAGCCATAAAATCCGTGATAGTTCCATACACGAGAAATCAAGCTTTGAACTTGAAGGACCCTCGAGAAAGGTGTAAGACCTTACAGTTGTGTTTGGATCTATAAAGAAATAGACATGGATGTTTTCACATCTATGAAATGGTCGACATGTTGGGAAAGAGTTCACGACAATGTTCAAAGGTTGATTATGACAAGATTTGATCTTTCATAGCAATATTTAGTCTAGACGGATTAATGTAGCAACCACTACATATAACTTTGTTATGTGGTAGTTGAATAAACAAAACAAGTTCTTCTAATAGAATTGTTACCTAGGACGTGTGCATAACACGGTCCAAAGAGTTTTATTATTTCAAAGGATGCTAAAAGCGTATGCAAACTTCAATGGTTGAAGTGAGCATCGCGGAGTTGGAATCTGCACTATGATGAAACTGTTAAAAGAGTTTAATTTCATCGGAGACAATGAAGATGCTTGCATTTGCAAGAAATTAAGTGGGAGAACTAAGACATGTTTCTAATACATTATGTGGAGGACATATTGTTGATTGGAAATGATGTATCTTTTATTAACACATATTAAGAATTTCATCCCGATGAAATACTTAGGCAAAACCCAAATACTTGGCATCAATAGACGCTAATATGGTTGTGCCGAAAGTACATAGATGATGCATTGAATGAGTTCAATATAGAAAGTACAAGAAAGGTTCTTGTCACACAGAAAGGATTGAATGAGTTCAATATTGATGATATATTCAAAGTGTATTGACACTTGGTAAGTGGAACAAAGATTCAAGTATAGATTGATACTTGATGTATGAAATCACAAAGAGTATTTATATCAATCATAGTGTGATATGTACAAATCCAGATATGTCCTATGCTCTAAATTTTATGAGCATATACCAGAATGATTCATAAGATGATCATTGGACGATAGTAAGGATATTCTTATGATCTTTTGGAAGAACTACGAGTATATTATTTTGTAGAAGTGACAAATAGATGGTTAGTTCATTGTAAAAGTTCTACATTGATACTAGTTTTGTCACAAAGAACAAATTAAGTTTATCTCAATCTAAACTAAGGGTGGCACAATATGATGGAAAGTAAGTTCCATAATGGATTTGGATGAGTTCCAAAGTTAAGACATTGTGACAGATACTACAACAAAAGGCTAAGTATATGACTGCTATTATAGCAGCTAAAGCGGGCATTTGTGTCAAGTAGTTTGTTATCAAACTAGGTGTAGTTGATAGCGGGATAATACTATGAAGATATATTGTACGACAATATTATCAACATGTTTTAACCCCAAAGAACTAAAGGTCTCACCAAAGGACCAAATTTATACAAAGCCATCTCATTAGAGAATGAGTGATGCGTAGAGACGCAAAGACATGCAATTACACACGGACCTGGAAGTGTCAGATCCGGAGATCAGTTGACCACTAGCAATCATGTACATACAAAACCAGAAAGCCATAGGTGTTGAATACACAAAGGTTTGAAACTAGATTATTGACTCTAGTGCAAGTGGGAGACTGTTGGAGATATGCCCAAGAGGCAATAATAAATTGGTTATTATCATATCTTCATACTTATGATAAATGTTTACATACCATGCTATAATTGTATTAACCGGAAACATTAATACTTGTGTGATTTGTAAACATAAAAGAGTCCCTAGTAAAACCTCTTGTTAAACTAGCTTGTTGGTTAATGTATGATCATGGTTTCCTGATCATGAACATAGAGATGTTATTAACAACAGGGTCATATCATTAGGAGAATGATGTGATGGACATACTCCTAAAGTTAAGCGTAGCATAAAGATCAAGTCATTTAATATAGTTCATTTGCTATAAGCTTTCTGATACATAGTAACCTAATTCCTTCGACCATGAGATCATGTTAATCACCATCACCGGAATGATGCTTTGATAACATCAAACACCACACCATAACAGGGTGGCTATAAAGGTGGCATTGAGTATTCGGAAAGTATGGGTTAAGGCACATGGATCAAGAGTGGGATTTGTCCATCCATATGACAGATAGATATACTCTGGGTCCTCTCGGTGGAATGTCATCCAATTAGCTTGCAAGCATGTGACTGGCTCACAAGGGATCACATGCCATGGGAACAAGAAAAGAGTACTAATCGGTAACGAGGTTGAACTAGGTATGCAGAGATACCGACGATCAAAACCTCGGATAAGTAAACTATCGTGAGACAAAGGGAAATTGGTATCGTATGTAAGTGGTTCATTCAATCGCAAAGTAATCATAGAAATATGTGGGAGCCATATGAATTTCCAGATTCCTCTATTGGTTATTGATCGGAGAAGTGTCTCGGTCATGTCCGCATAATTCACGAACCGTAGGGAGACACACTTAAGGATTCGATGTTGTTGAGTAGTTATGGAATGATGAGTAAGAGACCGAATGTTGTTCGGAGTCTTGGATGGGATCCGGGATATCACGAGGAGATCCGGAATGGTCCGGAGAATAAGATTCATATAAGGAAAGTCCTGTTTCGGAGTTGGGGAATGATTCCGTTGTTTTCACGGGGAATGTTCTAGAAGGGTTCGGAAGGTCCGGCACTCCGAAGGGGAAGGGTACATGAATGTGTCATGACAATATGGAATGATTGCATCATGTACTAGGTATCATGGCTGGGCAAAATAAAGGAAGAATTCAAATCCTAGTTTGAAAGTCAAACGCCAATTTGAAAAGTCAAACGGCAAGTTTGCTTGGTGGAGGGAGAGTAGGAAACCTACTTAGGGAGGAAGTCCTACTCCCTCCACCCGCCGGCCAAGGAGGAGGAGTTGGAGGAGGACTCCCTCCTCCCAACCGCACCTCCCTCCCACCTATAAAAGGAGGGGCAGGGGTGCCCCTCTTCCCTACACCTCTCTCCTCTAAACCCTAGCCCTAGCCGCCGGCGTTCACCAAGTCGCCGCCGCCCCTAGGGTTTGCCTAGCCACCGAGTTGGGGCCTTCCCCTTTCCCTAGCCGCCGGCCTAGCCCTCTCTCCTTGGTGCCTCTAAACCCTAGATCGCCAAGGCCTCTCTCATAGTCCACCATATTCGCTCCGGCTTAAGGCGAAGCCCTGCGAGATCTCCCCTCTACTTCCGGTACCACGTCGTCGTGCTGCCGGAATCACGAGGAGAGTGCTACAACCTTCGCTGCCAGCTGGAACAAGGGAGAGGAAGGTCTTCATAGAGTACCGAACGTGTGACCGACTGCAGAAGTGCTGCCGGTATGCAGCGCCGGAAGGATCGTCTACGCGATCTTGAGATCGGCAAGAGTACGACTACATCACCCATGAGAATCTGCTCTCGTTAACCGCTTTGGAATCTTCGAGGGTGAGTTCCTCTATCGACTCGTTGCTACAATCTAGTAGATAGATCTTGGCTTGTTTGTTTGCATGCGGTAGAAAATTTTTGTTTTCCATGCTACGAACCCCTACAGATCCAGGACATCACGAGAGGTTCCGGAATGGTCCGGAGAATAAGATTCATATAAAGGAAAGCAGTTTTTGGATTTCGGAATTGTTTTGGAATGTTTGGTATTTTACCGGAAGGTTCTAAAAGCTTCCGGAGTGGGACCAACATGGCCCCACTTATCGGAGGGAGGTGTGGTCCTACGAGGGAGTGCCCTGGCCGCATTGGTCCAGGGGCACAAGGCCCCATAAGCCCAGCCGGCCAAAACCCTAGGGGAAACCCTAGGGGACCTTCTAGAAGGGAGGGGGAAACTTGCCCCCCACTCCAACCCTTGGGGCCGCCGCCCTAGGGCTTGGAGGAGGGGCCAAGGGGGTCGGCCAACCCTCTATATAAAGAGGTCAGGGGCACACCCTCCTCCCCCCACTCCTTGAAACCTAGCTGCCATACTACTGCCCTCCCTGTCTCTCTCTCTCCTGACTGCGCGTAGGCGAAGCCCTGCTGCAGAAACTCTCCACCATAGCACCACACCGTCGTGTTGTAGATCCAATCTATCTCTCCACCCCACTTGCTGGACCGAGGAAGGAGGAGACGTCGTGGTGCCGTACGTGTGCATCTCTTGGAGGCGTCGCCACTTGCGGCGTTGGATCAGATCGGATCGCGAGGAGGAGAAGGCTAGTACGACTACATCAACCACGTTCTGTTGAATGTTCCTCTGTGCGATTTCTTCAAGGGTATGAATATATCATCTATCCCTCTCGTTGATTGCATCTCCTAGATTAGATCTTGGCTTTCCCGTTCACATCCGTAGAATTTTTTTGATTTACTATGCTGCAAAACCCTTCAATGGTATCAGAGCTAGATCTATGCGTAGATGTGTTTCACGAGTAGAACGCAACATGCCTATTGCGGGCGTTGATGTTTTCTGTTGCAAGCCTCTTTTTGTGTGCTTCTTATGACGCAGGATAGTGAGATCGAAGCGGTCCAGGCCAACTTTACGCGACCTCGTTCGCGAGACCGGCTCCGCACTTGACGTGTGGCTTGTTCCACACATGCGGCTGGTGGATGCCAGTTTCTCTCACTATAGTTGTCATGGGATTTACACCGGATGTTGGCAACCATAATATCACCGTTGTGGCTTTCCGTAGGTAAGAATCGTTCTTAGCTTGTTACTCCCATAAGCCACGTAAAACATGCAACAACAAAGTAGAGGCGTCTAACTTATTTTTGCAGGGAGTGTTTCTGTGATATGGTATGGCCCAAGATATGATGTGTATGTTGTATGCAATGATCATGTTTTGTAATATTTCACGACTTGCATGTCGATGAGTACACAACCGGCAGGAGCCATATGGTTGTCTTTATAATTGTGTATGACCTGTGTGTCAACTTCTTATACGCCATGTAATAGCTTTACGTTATTGCTAAGTAGTTGGCAATAGTTGTAGTTGCTATTCATGGTGGAGGCAATCATGGTGGAGTGATGGAGATCATGCTGGCACGCACAAGATGGAGATCATTGCGTGGAGATTGGCTATACCATGTCACATAAAATCATATGCATGTGATGTTTATCCTTTTATGTATCTTATTATGCTTAGATCGTGGCGGTAGCATTATAAGATGATTCCTCATTTAAAGATCAAGATAAAATTGTGTTATCCCCATGTATGCACCGTTGCGAAAGTTTGTCGTGTTCAAGCATCTCGTGATGATCGGGTGCTATAAACTCTACGTTCACATACAACGGGTGCAAGCCAGTTTTTGCACACGCGGAAATACTTGGGTTTGACTTGATGAGCCTAGCATGTACAGACATGGCCTCGGAACACACGAACCGAAAGGTTAAGCATGATTCATATGAATGATATGATCGACACTTTGTTGTCCACCATTGAAATCACATCTCTTCTCGTGAAGATCGGATTAAGTGTGGTGAATTTGGATCGTGTTCACTAAACAACTTGAGGGATGTGGAATTTAGTGGGAGTTTGTCTGGTAATTTGATTAAGATGAACTAATTATCATGAACATAGTCTAAATTGTACTTGTGAATTTTGTAGGTCAAATGGCTAAGTCCAACTTCGACTTCAACGTTTTTGCTGAGAAAGAAAAGCTTAAGAATAATGGGTCTAACTTCACCAACTGGTTCCGCAATCTGAGAATGATTCTCGCTGGCGGACAAAAGGACTATGTCCTTGATAAAGCGCTAGGTGACGCCCTTGCTATAGATGCGCCGGCTGATGAAAAAGCCGTTTATCAGTCGCGCAAGGATGATTATGGTGTGATTAAGAGCACCATGTTGTTTGCTATGAAATCGGACCTTCAAAATCGTTTTGAGGAGTTCGCCGGGCCCTTTGAGATTCTTGAGGAACTGAAGACCATGTTTCAGACTCAGGCCCGTTCTGAGAGATATGAGATCTCTGAGAAATTCTTTAATGCAAGATGGAGGAAGGGAGTTCCGTTAGTGAGCACGCCATTAAGATGTCGGGCTACACTCAACGTCTTGAGCAACTAGACTGCAAGATTCCAGAAGAGCTCAATATTGACAGAGTTCTGCAATCACTCCCTCCTAGCTACAAAGGTTTTGTAGTTACTCATAATCAGATTGGTTCCACTGATACGATCACTGAGCTCTTCGCTAAGCTGAAAGCTGCGGAGGTGGACATCAAGAAACATAATCATGTGTTGATGGTCAACAAGCCCCCCAGCTTTAAGAAAGGTAAGGGTGCAAAGAAGCCCTTCAAGAAAGGCAGCGGCAAGCGCGTTGCCCCTGCTGAGAAGAAGCTCAAGTCTGGACCTAAGCCGGACACAGAGTGCTACTATTGCAAGGACAAGGGTCACTGGAAGCGCAACTTTCTAAAGTACTTAGCGGACAAGAAGGCTGGCACCATTAAAGGTATATTTGATATACATGTTATTGATGTTTACCTTACAAGATCTCATTGTAGTGCCTTGGTATTTGATACTGGTTCAGTTGCTAATATTTGTAACTCGAAACAGGAGCTACGGGATAGACGACGACTAGCAAGGGATGAGGTGACGATGCGCGTTGGCAACGGATCAAGAGTTGATGTGATGGCCGTCGGCACGCTCTCCTTAGTTCTACCTTCGGGATTAGTTTTAAACCTTAATAAATGTTATTATGTGCCTGCGTTGAGCATGAACATCATATCTCGATCGTGTTTATTGCAAGACGGTTATTCATTTAAATCGGAGAATAATGGTTGTTCTATTTATATGTGTAACATCCTTTATGGTCATGCACCTGCTATGAATGGTTTATTTCTTCTGAATCTCGAAAGCAATGAAACACACATCCATAACATTGAGGCTAAGAGATGCAAAGTAGATAGTGATAATTCAACTTATTTGTGGCACTGCCGTCTAGGTCATATTGATGTAAAACGCATGAAGAAACTCCATTCTGATGGACTTTTGGAGTCTCTTGATTTTGAATCATTTGACACGTGCGAACCGTGCCTCATGGGCAAGATGATCAAAACCCCGTTCTCCAGAATAATGGAGCGAGCAACGGACTTGTTGGAAATCATACATACCGATGTATGCAGACCAATGAGTGTTTCGACGCGCGGTGGATATCGCTACTTTCTCACTTTTACTGAAGACTTAAGTAGATATGGGTATATCTATTTAATGAAACATAAATCTGAAACGTTTGAAAAGTTCAAAGAATTTCAGAACAAAGTGGAAAACCATCGTAACAGGAAAATTAAATTTCTATGATCCGATCGTGGAGGTGAATATTTGAGTTACGATTTTCTCACGCATCTTAAAGCAAGCGGAATCGTTTCACAACTCACGCCACCCGGAACACCACAGCGCAATGGTGTGTCTGAACGCCGGAATCGAACTTTATTAGATATGGTGCGATCAATGATGTCTCTTACAGATTTGCCGTTATCATTTTGGGGTTACGCATTAGAAACCGCTGCATTCACTTTAAATAGGGCACCATCTAAATCCGTTGAGATGACACCGTATGAACTGTGGTTTGGTGCTAAACCTAAGTTGTCGTTTCTTAAAGTTTGAGGATGTGAAGCGTACGTCAAGAAGTTGATGCCGGACAAGCTCGAACCCAAAGCGGAGAAATGTGTCTTCATAGGATACCCTAAGGAAACGATTGGGTATACCTTCTATCACAGATCCGAAGGCAAAGTGTTTGTCGCAAAGAACGGATCCTTTCTTGAGAAGGAGTTTCTCTCGAAAGAAGTGAGTGGGAGGAAGGTAGATCTAGACGAGGTTACTGAACCTTCTCTCGAGTTGGAGAGTAGCGCAGCACCTGAAATTGTTCCAGTGCCGTCTGCACCAACAAGAGAGGAAGCTAATGATGAGGATCATGAAACTTCGGACGATGCTACTGCTGAACATCGCAGGTCGACAAGGTCACGTGCCCCTCCTGAGTGGTACGATAACCCTATCTTAACTGTCTTGTTAGTAGACAACAGTGAACCTGCGAACTATGAGGAAGCAATGATGAGAAAGCGACCGTAAGGCCGTTGAGTGCAAATGGATTTTCAAGAAGAAAACGGACGCGGATGGTAATGTTACTGTCTATAAAGCTCGACTTGTCACGAAAGGTTTTCGACAAGTTCAATGTGTTGACTACGATGAGACTTTCTCTCCCGTAGCGATGTTTAAGTCCATTCAGATTTTATTAGCAATTGCTGCGTTTCATGATTATAAAATATGGCAGATGGATGTCAAGACTGTGTTTCTCGATGGCAAAATTGATGAAGAGTTGTATATGATGCAGCCCGAAGGTTTTGTCGATCCTAAGGATGCTGATAAGGTGTGCAAACTTCAGCGTTCCATTTATGGACTGAAGCAAGCATCTCGGAGTTGGAACCTTCATTTTGATCAAGTGATCAAGAGCTTTGGATTTGTTCCAAATTGCTACGAAGCTTGTATCTACAAGAAAGTGAGTGGGAGCTCAGTGACATTTCTAGTACTATATGTCGATGACATATTGATTATTGGAAATGACATTGGCATGCTTAACGATGTGAAGAGTTAT
Organism: Avena sativa; assembly: GCA_916181665.1. NCBI lineage: Eukaryota > Viridiplantae > Streptophyta > Magnoliopsida > Poales > Poaceae > Avena > Avena sativa. The sequence goes on along the minus strand of OV702294.1, from coordinate 491,091,371 downwards.
TTGAATAAATGTTTTTCAATGAAAGATCTAGGAGAAGCTGCTTATATATTAGGCATCAAAATCTATAGAGATAGACAAAGACGCCTAATAGCTTTAAGCCAAAGTACATACCTAGACAAAGTTCTGAAAAGGTTCAGAATGGATAAGGCAAAGAAAGGTCCAGTGCCCATGTTGTCAGGTAAGATATGGAGCAAGGCTCAGTGTCCAGCTACGGTAAATGATAGAGAAACCATGAGCAAAGTGCCATATGCCTCGGCCATAGGTTCTATCATGTATGCCATGCTGTGTACTAGACCGGATGTGTCCAATGCTCTTAGTTTGACGAGCAGATACCAAAGTGATCCAGGAGTGGAACACTGGACAGCCGTAAAGAACATCCTAAAGTATTTAAATAGGACTAAAGAAATGTTCTTGGTCTATCGAGGTGATGAGCATCTCGTCGTAAAAGGTTATGTCGACGCTAGTTTCGACACCGATCCGGATGATTCTAAATCTCAGACAGGATACTTTTATATTTTGAATGGAGGAGCTGTGAGCTGGAGAAGCTGCAAGCAAAGCGTGATCGCGGGATCTACAGTAGAATCGGAATACATGGCTGCTGCAGAAGCGTCAAGTGAAGGAGTTTGGATCAGGAACTTCATCACTGAGCTTGGTGTGGTTCCAAGTGCCTTGGACCCATTGGAGATATTGTGCGACAACACTGGCACCATAGCATTGGCTAAGGAACCAAGATATCATCCAAAGACCAAGCACATCAACAGCCGATTTCATATAATTCGAGATTATATAACAGATGGAGATCTGAAGATTAGCAAAGTACATACGGATCTGAATGTCGCAGATCCGTTGACTAAACCTCTTCCACGAGCAAAACATGATCAGCACCTCAATGCCATGGGTGTTAGATTGTTGCCAGATGTAAACTAGATTATTGACTCTAGTGCAAGTGGGAACTGTTGGAATTATGCCCTAGAGGCAATAATAAAGATGTTATTTTTATATTTCTTGTTCATGATAAAGTTTATATTCCATGCTAGAATTGTATTAAGCGGAAACTTTGATACTTGTGTGGTTTATGAACAACACTGTGTCCCTAGTACGCCTCTATGGACTAGCTCATTGATTAATGATGGTTAAGGTTTCCTAACCATAGACATGAGTTGTCGATTAATAATGAGATCATGTCATTGGGAGAATGATATGATGGACAGACCCAAATCAAGCAGAGCATTTAGATCGTGTCATCGTGTTCATCTTTGCGAAGCTTTTTTCTTATGTCAAATATTGTATTCCTTAGACCATGAGATAATGCAACTCCCTGGTATCGGAAGAAAGCTTTGAGGTCATCAAACGTCATCCTATGAGAGGGTGATCATAAAGGTGTCTCTCAGGTGATCCGAAAGTACTTGTTGGGTTGTATGTATCGAGATGGGATTTGTCCCTCCCAAGTCGGAGAAATATACTTTGGGCCCACTCGGCAATCGATATCAACACCACTTGCAAGCACGTGGTTAAGGAGTTGGTCACAAAGTGATATCGGATTACGGAACGAGTAAAGTACTTGCTGTGAACGAGATTGAACTAGGTATGCCGATACCAACGATCGAATCTCGGGCAAGTAAAATATCGCGTGACGAAGGGAATATAAATATGGGATTAATTGAATCCTGGCATCGTGGTTCATCCGATATGATCATCGATGAATATGCGGGAGTCAATATGGGTTTCCAGATCCTGCTGTTGATTATTGATAGAAGATCATGTCTGCATATTCTCGAACCCGTAGGGTCACACACTTAACGTGCCTTGACGCTAGGATAGAATGGATAAATGGTTTATGCGTTTTTGTTCGGAGTCTCGGATGGGATCCAGGATATCACGAGAGGTTCCGGAATTGTCCGGAGAATAAGATTCATATAAAGGAAAGCAGTTTTTTGGATTTCGGAATTGTTTCGGAATGTTCGGTATTGTACCAGAAGGTTCTAGAAGCTTCCGGAGTGGGACCAACATGGCCCCACTTGTCGGAGGGGGGCGTGGGCCTACGAGGGAGTGTCCTGGCCGCATTGGGCCAGGGACACAAGGCCCCATAGGCCCAGCCGGCCAAAACCATAGGGGAAACCCTAGGGGACCTTCTAGAAGGGAGGGGGAAACTTGCCCCCCACTCCAACCCTTGGGGCCGCCGCCCTAGGGCTTGGAGGAGGGGCCAAGGGGGGCGTCCATCCCTCTATATGAAGAGGGAAGGGGCGCACCCTCCTCCCCCCACTCCTTGAACCCTAGCTGCCATACTGCTTCCCTCCCTCTCTCTCTCCCGACTGCGCGTAGGCGAAGCCCTGCTGCAGAAACTCTCCACCATAGCACCACGCCGTCGTGTTGTAGATCCAATCTATCTCTCCACCCCACTTGCTGGACCGAGGAAGGAGGAGACGTCGCGGTGCCGTACGTGTGCATCTCTCGGAGGCGTCACCACTTGCGGCGTTGGATCGGATCGGATCGCGAGGAGGAGAAGGCTAGTACGACTACATCAACCACGTTCTGTTGAACGTTCCGCTGTGCAATTTCTTCAAGGGTATGAAGATCTCATCTATCCCTCTTGTTGATTGCATCTCCTAGATTAGATCTTGGCTTTACCGTTCGCATCCGTAGATTTTTTTTGATTTACTATGCTGTGAAACCCTTCACTAGCTATGAATTGATCATTAGGGGTGTTTGTGTAGTCACAAAGTTTTGTTGTTCTTTCTCCCATGTTTGCAAATAAAAAGTTTAATAATAATTTTTATGTGTTTTTGTGTTGTAAGGAAAACTTAAAAAGACTAAAAACAAAACAAAATAAAATACTTTAAAAAATTAAAAGGAGAAGAAAAAGCTCACAGTGGTGCAACCTCCCCAAGCTTAGTTTGTTGCACAAGTTTATGAAGATGACGGTGGTAGAAAATAGGCAGTTTCCATGGGAGTTTCACCATGCCGCAACCACTGTGATATGTCTCTACCAATTCCCTGGAAACGGCGCCAGAAAATAGTCTTGATGGCAACAATCATGGGCACTTTTCGATGGGACTCCAAGTGCAGAGTGTTGTAGGAAGCTTCTTTTCCCACAAGGGTGACTCAAGGGTTTATGTCGAGCTCTCAAGGAATTGGAAGGATATTTGTCTTCTCCTCTTCAAGCAACTTGTAAAGTAAAATAATGTGTCTTGTGTCCCCAACTCCACCAAGTGGTTGTCAAGCACAAGGTTTCGTATTAGTAATATGAAATAAAATACAATATAAAGTGAAGTAAATAAAGTAAAGTAATGCAAACTAGATGATATGGAAGATAGTAGAGTTGTTTTTGGGTTCTTATGACTGATTGCAAGTAGGGAAAGTATTTTTTTATTTTCTAAATAATAAATTGCAGAAAATATAAAAGATAGTAGATGAATGGAAAGGTGTTTCTTATTGATAAAAATCGGACAGGGGTTCATTGGTTCACTTGTCTACTCTCTTTTTAAGTTATAGTGATCACAAAACAATTCATCAATGATAAAAATTCATGGAAATTCTTTATGTGCTTGATAAAGTAATTAATATGGGCATCACATTCTAACATAGAGATGGAATACATCTCTCTTATACTCCTCAAGAAATGGAAATCTCCATGCAATCTTGAATTAAGAAACAATCAGAGTATAGCTTTAAGCAATATAACATGATGTTTGAAGTACAAATATGCTACCTTGATCTAACAAGGTCATCACACTGTCACATGATAACTATAGCACATGATTTCACTTTATCCCTTGTGAGGCGGCAAAATAAAGGTAAAACCAAAGTAGATCTTGAATATTATTTGTCACAATTCAATCTCTACCACCATTCTACTCCATCTAACACACACTTCTCTCCATACAAGTTCTTGCATACAAGTTGGATCAAAACAAGCAATTAAGTATGGGGTGCATGATATGCATATATCAAAACATCTTACACAAAATAGATTCCAATATCAAATATCAAATCAAAGAACAAAGATCCACCACATAGGAATTACAAATATGACCATATCATGTAGGGCAGCTCATATGGTACTAGATCTATGAAGAACAAGACAGAAATAGATCAAGCTACTAGCACAAACCCATAGCCTGGAGCTGGACTACTACTTCTTAATCATGGTGATGATGCTAGAGATGTTCGAGAGGGTGGATATCTCCCTGGAGGTGGCTCCGGCAGAGTTTCCCCCTCCAATATTTGTTGTATCTAACTCTATTTGGTGGTGTTTTCGTTTCAAGTGTGCTCTGTCTCGAGGACTCCCAGGGGTCCTTATATAGGAATTTTTAGGTTAAGATAACTCTGTGGGCGAAAGAATCGAGACGATCGGACGTCCAAGGAGGGAAATAACATGGGTGGCGCGCCCACCTGGGCTGGGCACGCCACATAGGATTTCTTGGGCCTCCTGGCCCTCCTGGTGGGATTGTTGTGCTCCAGATGCTTCTCGTGGATAAATAATGGCATTCCCAAAAGTGCAGGTCCATTTGACTTTGTATAGGTCCTGAAACATCAAAAACATTGAAAACTGGGTTTTTCTACCCTGCCGGGTTATAGCCAAAATAAAGGGTATCATTGGTAAGTCCCCAAAAATCAATATAAAACATGGATAGAACATTATATATTATGAAAATACATGGGAGAACATGTTAAAAAACTACAAAGTTCATGTATGCATTTTACATGCATCTGGCTTACAAAGAGAGGTGCGACCAATTGCTAGTTCATTCCCCCCCCTTGGGAAAAGAGAGAGGCAGAGCACTTCTTCTTCCTCCTCTTACATATAGATCAAGGTGCACTTGTATTCACATCTTGATCATATATATAAGATCTAGCAGGCAAGATTAGAGGTTTCATCTCCGTAGGAGAGCCCTGAACCTAGGTATATCGTGTGTGCTTGTGTTTGTTTTTTCTTGTTTGTGTGCAGATTCACTGTGCTCTCCCTCCCCGGATTCCATATGCGTCCATCTAGCCCCAAACTCAAGCCTACCCATGGCATCTGCCATGACACCACCACGACACTTGCACCAAGCAAACTTCTTCGACCTCTGTGTAGTTCACCGCACATTTCTTCTTGGCCTTATGGCATTTGATGGCATCGAAGACTTCCTCTTCGATCTCCTCCAACTCAGCCTCCTCCTCTTCCTTGTTGCCCCCTCATAGTCGTTGTACGACAGCTGGTTGTCTGTGATGTTGACCTCGGACTCGTTTAGCAGCTCCACGAACGAATTCGGCACCATGAGGGTTGTAGCTATGCTGTTTGCAGGCGTCAATTGCATTAAGAAACTGCGGAACCTAGATAAGACGATGGACTCGTGGGCAGACGATGAATGATTACTGCAAGTGCACAAATCGATTGTATCTAGTTTTGAAATAAGAGTATCGAACCCACATAGAGCTATTTGGTTAAGATCTTTATGCCCATCGTCACTGTCTACCAAAGGATACTTGTACTCTACCTTTGATTTCAAGTAAAGGGTGTTTGAAAGGTTTTTGGTTGAATGCAGAAAAGTAATTAAAACAAGTAAAAGAAAAAAAGGAACAAAAGCGTTTGGAATGGTGGTTGAACTCAATAAGGATAAAGCGTTCTGGGGATGTAGGATACACCACTAGCATGTTTTAATTAACCATAATTAGGATAACCTATTTCTTATGTCATGACATGTTTGGAGAGATGTCCATAATAAAGATGTTCACTACAAGGCTCGTAGGCAGTCACTTTGTTGATCCAAGAATGAGGTCATCTCTAAATAACCACCGTGATGTCTGAGAGCGGTCACCCATATAGACCACCAGAATTAAGGGTTTCCCCATGGATATCGCAATTAGCTTAGTGAATCTCTCTTTATTCCTCCTTCGGCCGTCCAGGTTGATAGCCGGTGCTTCTAGTCACAATAGCTTCAGGCACACTTCCAAACACGTCTAAAGGATTTCACCCTCGTCTTTAGACCCGAAGGCAAATGATATGTGGACGACTACACATACCATCTAAAGGGAGAGATCAAACACACATCATAGATCATTAGATCATAGACACAAGTAATAGATCATCTTCATTTCATTTTATAATAATGCTATGGTTTCTCCATCTCCCCAAAAATGAAGGGAACTAATCACACATGGAAGCAATCAACAAAATCATCATAATCAGATGGATGGATAAAAGTATGTGAATGAATCTAGTGCAAACCACGATTGAATCTGGAATTACAACAAGATCTAATGGATGAAAGATGGGGGTAGTAGTGGTGATAGTGCTGCAGCCGTTGATGATGAAGGGGATGATGCATTTCCCTCTAATGATCTGTTAAGCTGCAAGAATTTTCCCTTCTCCAAGTTCCTCCTCCAGATCCCTTTATGGTATGGTTTTTCGTGGCTAGAAGTTTCTATGAATGTCGGATATCATATCCATCTTTGCGAGGTGAAAGTATTTGACGAGGCGGACGCACCACCGTATAATATGGGCAGACGGTACAGGCGGGCTCCGCCCTTACAAGTGGTCTTTACGACCCCTGTGTCCTCCTTCGCGTAAGCAAATCTCCCAGGTGCAAAGATAAATTAATTAAATGACTTTTATCGGTTAAAAATATCATATTATCGCATAATATGATAGTCTCAATTGGTATGTTCTTAGTAATTTGGGATCCTGTTGAAACAAGGACAAAAGGTGCATGCAAACGCAGTAAAATGACAAAATCCCTACTCTATTTATGCAAAATAAGAGGTAAATATGCTTCATTTTTGGACTGATCAACTCCCCCAAGATAGACTTCTGCTCGTCCCCGAGCAAGATGGTGGCTTATGGATAAGATCATCAGGTTCATGGGGCATAAGTCGTTACAATAAATGAGGCAAAAATTGAAACATGAGTACAATATCAGATGTAGAGTTACATCGGGAGATTTATCACACCTTTACACATGCCATGACTTAGAGGCTTCCACACCTTTTTGTATGAATGAAGTTATAAAAAGCTTTTAGTGATTAAACATATTATATAATCATAAGGTTAAATTGGTTGAGCACTTGATTCGAGTAATGAAGATTCATGATCATTCTTTTTCTTTTCCCCTTTTTTTTCTTTTCAAGCTTGTACTATTTCTTTTGCCTTGAAATTCTCTTGATAGCTGAGTCTTTTATCTCGTGTTCTCTTCTATTTTTATATATATCACAACTACTTGATCATGCTCACTACTTTTTATCGCTCTTGTAAACCCAAACCTATGACTATAATATGCTACCAAGATTTTTCTTCTCATAATTTAATCAATACTTTTGTTGGTGTGGAAGACCCTAAAATCATAACAGATATATAAGTATCGTAACACTCAACCTAATTCAATTATCTAATATAATAATCGTGAATAAAAAATTACTTCAAATGTCATAAAGTCTTGAAACTCAATGGATACCATTCTTTCCTTGAACAAAGTGAGATTAAATATGATGCAACTAATGCAAATTCTTGAAATAAAACCTAATATGCATGTGGTAAAGTAAACATGCTAAAACTAGAAAATAGATTACAAGGTGTTATAGATCTTCCCCAAGCTTGGGATCAAGCAAATGGGATCAAATAATCCCTTGCGATTATTCGATACCATGGCGGTCTTCAAGATGAAGGAGCGGTGTTGGAACGAAGATTGACACGCAGTGTCTTAATTGTCGTTTTAAGGATCATTATGTGGATCCTACGCTGCTCATTAATTGACTCCAACTGAGCCAAAATTACCTTATACATATTTATTGTTTGCTTTTGTGCTTAAAAAGATCGAAGGCTAATGTCGAGGTTGGCTTCCAATCCTTTCATTATCTCCACATCCATCTAGTCCAAATAACAGCGCAACAATTCAATATGTTTAGAAGATCCTGAAGACTTTATCTCGATTTTTTCATACGCCGGTCAAGCTTGTTTAAAGAGGCTTAAATCTCCTCTTCCTGATGTTTCAGTTTCTCCAAAAATGATTCTCCTTCTCCCTTGGTGTTGAGTTGGATTTTCTCGAAATCATCTTCTTGCCCCACAAGGAGATTGAAGACTTTCTGCCTGTCCTTCCTTGTCTTCACTAGCTTGAATCCATCATTGACTTCAGGTTGCTTGCTCCAGGCTTATTTTGCCTTCCCTCCTTTAGAGTCCTGCGTGATCTTGGAACAAGAACCCTCATAGCCTTCTCTGGCTTGAACGATGCTCCATGGATAAGACATGTCCGCATAATTGTTGAGGAAGAAGTGGCGAGGGAGATCTGTTCTAACAGGAGAGGAAGAGAGGCCTTGTGTGAGGCTTAAGAAGGGTTTGGAACAGGTAATACCTCATACTGAAAGAAAAATGGTCGACCAAGAAAACAATCTCAACAAATAGGGAAGAAAATAGGAGAAAAGGAAAGAAAACGAAACCGTAACGACCACTGGTACGGGCGCCCGTACTAGATCCTTTTCCAAATTTTTGTCTCTTTAATATCGGTAAGAAAAAAACTGACCAAGTGGTACAGGTGGGACCCGCCCATACGGTCCGACCGTACTGGTGGTTACCAACTTTTTTTAAATAAAAAAATTAACAAACCAAACGAACGAGAGAATACATGGTGAATAACGACCTGCTGTAAGGAAGGGTGCGCCCGCACGGTGTGATCGTACCAAAACTACCGAAAACACGAAGGGGATACCGAGGAGTGGTACGGGCAGGTCAGGTCGTACCGTCCACCGTACCAGACTCATAAAAATGGCATCAACTTAAGAAAAACATAAGGAAAACAAAAATATGAAAATAAAAAAGAGAAAAACAACATCTAGAATAAAGATGAATCAAGGCTTCAAATATATTGTTCATCCAAAGGAAATAAGTTTACTTGAGTACCTTCATCTCCTTTTAATTCTTGAATCAACCTTTTTTTCCTTTGAACAAGGTTGGTCAAAAGAAATTGCTAAAACCATCGCATAGAAATTGAAAATTTTCTTTTAGGAGTTATAGTCCCCAGGGGTATGCAGATAGATGACACTTCTTTAGGTGGTTTAAGGGGCGATTAGGATGATGAATGATATTGAGTTCATCAATAATATAAGATCTAAAGTTATCTAAAATTGAAAATGTATCTAGACTTCTTTTAGTGTATAGATTCACTCTAAATTTAAGTGAACCTACGTATTAAAAAAAGTTTAGATATATTTTCTTTACAAAACTAAAACATCTTATATTTTGAAACGGAGGGAGTACGATAGACTTTCTGATTTTTCAGGAAGATTTTTCGTACAAAACTTGAGGTTTCCGGGAATAATTGCAGGTTCACTGATAGCAACTAGAGGTATATCCACTCACAGCAATATATATCCAGTGCTTCCAACATCAGAGGTAATATGGACATCCCGAGTATGGCCAGAAAATATAGATGAACTGCCGATAGACTATCCGGTTCTATCGGAGCATCGAGTGATGACGACGTGCCACAGAGCGGTTTCGACGATGTGAAAAGTGCACACGTCGCCTTCCCTGATCTTGTTCTCCATGCAGAAGCTCCTCCAAATTTCTCCACCCAGGTAGCCATAGGTCTTCAACCTGCGAGCACCCACCTGCCAGCACCTGGTACTCTTCATCGAGGTCTTGAGCGTGATCGTGCACTGTCCGACGAGCCCGATCGAGTCGCAGAAGGTCGTCGCCAAAGACTGCAAACGTGGCAAGTGAATTAGTTCAACATCAGGTTCCTTTGGTGAATCAATAGTGCGCAATAATATTGGATGCATGGTAACAACAAGATCTAAACCAGATCGATCGTGTTAGTTTTGCAGGCAAATTTTTGCAGCCAGGCTTTTTAGCAATTTATTGCCTTTTCTTGAAATATAAAAACGGTGGATACTGGGTACCAACATCTGTAATTTATGGAAATTAGAAAATAATATTTGGAAATCTAGTTTGAAAACTAGTCAAATTCACCAACATCCAAAAAAGGGGCTTCAAACTGCATGCTAGCACATGATCACTCTGTGCTAACAGTTGGCCTCCAAATTCTGTGGTTCTTTTCTATCTAACATCACTAATCACTGAAAAAATCGGCTTGTGCATTTTTCTGACCAACATTGGGTCTTTTTAGTGGTAGCAATATTCACCAAGTATGTATTGATTTTAAATAAATCCCTGAATTAACCTCTTAGCTTTTGTTTCGCCAAAGGAAAAGGCAAGATCGCTGTGGTCGTTGTCAAAATTCACTAGTAGGATATCTTAAGTACTAGATTATATTTCATAGTGTTGGTCCTAGCTTGCTAAATGTGGAGAGGAATAGTTGTTCTTACCAGAATTTTTTTAAGCATGTAGGTGCTGATCTTCTTCTTTATCCAAGGTCGTTGTCCAATCTCAAAGCTATCAAATCTCCTTTTCTTCCGCGGTCCTTCGTTCAAAGAACTTACGGAGCCTTTTGGCCTTCTATCTTCTTTACCACTTGACCTCTCATGCTTGCCATAAGAATGTGCTTCCTTTTGTTTCTCACTATCTGCAAGTGGCGAGAAGACAGAAGTGGTAAACATGTTTTTGCTCACAGTTGAATCTAATTTGGAAAGATAAGTACTTTCAGGAACGAAATTATTCACTCACTTTGTTGAGTTCCTGCACCTTTGCCCCTCAAGTTCTTCTGGCATCCGTTAAGCCCAAACACTTTGATTTTGAACAGCATGTTGCCTTCATACCTGAAGAGCACGACATCACCTTCGGAGATGCCATGAAACGCCAGGAACTGTGGCCATCCACCGGCAAGGAACATTCCTGGTCCGTCCTCCTCGACCTCGATGGGCCGAAATTTTCCAAACTGGCTAGCAATGATAGCCATTTTGCTACTCTGTTGCGCCTCGGAGACATAGCGTTGTACAAAAGCTGGAGGGATCAGCTGCAACAACACATGTAAATGTCAACCGCTTATGATACATTTTAGGAGTTATTACAGCAAGAGATACAGCATTAGGAAAACAGTGGCAGGGATTTATTTGGAAACCATCTTCTCCATGAAATCCGGCAGGAGAACCTTGATGAACTGCGGCTTATGTGAACCATATCCTTTGCTTCGTGTTGCTACAAGTGAAGGTAAGGTCACCTTTAGTTACCAATATGAAGTTATGAACTGAAAAATGAAACTCATTTGAAATAGAGAATCACCAACTGATGATGAACTGTACTTAACCTCCTACTCGAGAGTTCGAGACCAGGGGGAGATTTGAAATATAGAAGCATAATAATGCCCATGCAGGTGGAGATAATAATGTTCATGAAGGTGTGGTATTGGCAATTGGCAGGCATACCTTGTTTTGTCATGTCATCATCGCCTTGCACAAGAACTTTGATGATTACGTTTCAGAGGCTGAATTATTAGTTCTAGTATATATCAGGTGGTTCGATCAGTAAACCTAAAATTCCTATCTTATTATTGACGATCGATTCTGCTCCTTCTAAACGTTCCATGGTTCAATCTGATAACAAACATTGTTCATCTTGACACAATTAAAAACACAATCCAACATTTGGATTTCGCTCTTTAATTTGCACAATCAATCAATTTTCAGTTACCTGTAGAAGGCTGAAGGCCGCGGGACTCCTTGAGGCAGCACGTGAGGTCGAACGCCTTGACGGTGAGCACTCCGCGCCCTTCGTGCCGGAGCACCAAGAACCACCCTACGCCGAAGCCGTTCGCGTCCACGAACTCCGGCCACCCGTGTCCCAGGAACGCGCCGCCGCCGTCCCGGCCGACCTCCACGTGCCAGACCTTGCCGAACGAGTTGACGACGAGGGCCGTCGGCTGGGCCGTGTCGGCTCCTCCATTTCCTTCATCCAAGTGCCCGGCGAGCTCGTCCGAGATGCTCTGCAAGATGCGCCAGCTCCGGTCATCATCATCGAGGCATCGGCACTTGAGGAGTGGAAGAGTAATAACGGTGGGCGCATGAATCTAACGACTTACCAGCCTGTCGAAGCAAGAAGGCATCAGCACCTTGAGTTGCTTGGCCGCGTCGCGCCGCGCGCCTTGTTCGCCGGGCGGTCGCATGTCTGCCGCCGGAGATGCTAGATTGTGCCGGCTGCGTCCGTCTGTTTCTGTTTCCTTTGGGCAGTAAAATACTCCACTGGAGGAGACCAAGGGACAACGAAACGGCTGCTTCCACTAGTACAGAACGTCCCATTAGTCCGATTGGTAAGGGCATTAGTCCCGGTTACCCAACTGGGACGGGGCAATCGGGACTAAAGCTCGGTTGTCCCACCAACCTGGACAAAAGGGTACACGTGGCGGCGGCAGGGCGAGGGAGGTGGAGCAATCGTCCCGGTTCGTAATACGAATCGGGACAAATAGGGGTACACGTGGTGGCGGTAGAGGGCGAGGGGTGGAGCAACCTTCCCGGTTCGTAACACGAATCGGGACAAAAATCTTCTGCCGCGGCAGAGATTTGGCATATTTCTCTGCCGCGACAGAGAATTCATTTTGGCAACTTTTATTGCCGCGGCAGCATTTTCGTCACTTTTTTGCCGCGGCAGAGAATTCATTTAGATTCTTTTATTGTTTATTTAGTGTTTTGCACTCATCAATGAAGGAACCATATATTACACAATATCATCATGACAATATTACATTCGGTACACGGATCGAGTTCATGCACTACATTTAAAAGTTGCTCTTTTTACAATACCTATTGTCTATACACAGCCGAATAGTATTCCCCTTTTGGGTTTAGGACTTCTGCATCCAAGAATCCCACCAATTCCTCCTGAATTGCTCGTACGCGATTTTTTGGCAGAAGACCGTCCCGTAGACGTTCGATCTGATTTTAAAAAGGAGTCAGCCTATATTAAAGAAACTAAACACAATTTGATTGTAATTAAAAACTATAGAAATTGTTTACGTACGTGGAGTTGCTCTAAATTTCTGCCCTTCTCATCGCACGTCTGCCGGATGAACTCGCAAACATAATATCCACATAGATTGTTATCTGGTCCCTGTATCAGGCACTTTACGAGAACATAGTTCAATCAAAATAATAATCAAGCATGATAATAACGGTATCAAAACTAGAATCAAAGAGATGCGCGGATATAGCTAGTGGTGCTTACATCTAGTGCTTGAAATGTAAGCTCCGCTTTCCAAACACCCCTAGCCTTGTTGGTGAACCGTTTTCAAGCGCTGTCCGACGAAGAAAACGAATAAAATAAGTTATTAATTACTTGATATCATAAAATTCACGAACGTTGCCGATATAGTGTCGTAATGATTAGAATTACCGCTGTAGAAGCATCTGCGTGTCCTTCCACTGCTCAAGGGGTTTATGTTTCGAGTCCATGACTAGTACACACCCTTTGTCAAGTTGAATGATTAACAAAATATAGTGGAAGCTGTGAATGCATAACTAATCAATTATATACTTAACGTCGGGTAGACGAAATAAAAAGTGCATACAAGACAATAACACTCACTCGAAGTTGTAAGAAAAAAGTATTTCCCTTCTGATTTCTTGAAACCTTAACGCGTGCATTATATTATCCTCCGTATCCTGGGGGTTTGTTTTGAGATTAGCTTCATGAACCCAATATGGGTCAATGAAGCCAATGTCATAGATTTGTCCTCTGCTGCATTCGAGAATCTTCATTCTGCATATTACAGTATGATTATATACATGCAATAAACAAGGTGAGATAGCTGAAGACTAAATTAATTACAGAATTAGTACTTACAGAAAATAGGCACCGATGATCGATTTGTCCTAGGCGTCTTGATTGAATAATTGAAATAGTTCATCAAATTCAATGGATATCATGTCATCCTTTTCTTTCCCATGATGCTTTTTTATAACCCTCGGCACTATCCAGTTATCCCCGGCCTTTGTGGCATGCATGTACCAGTTATGCAATCTTCGCATTTTTTTTGAAGATTATTTAACTCCTCAGGTTTGACGAGAGGTTTGTCGTACTGGTATTTGTATGCTACTTCACTCATGGGGAAGTACTCTAACTGGGATAAGTACTGGGCAATACTCATACCTTGAGCAGCGGCAGCTTCTTCGTTTTGTGCAACTACCTCTGGATCATACTGCTCTTCGGCCCCATATTTGCTCGACCCCACATTGGTTTGGGAAATCACCTTGAGAGGGGCGCAAGACTGTTTTGCTTGTTCTCCGAGCTGGGCAACAGATTTCTCGCTTGCATCAGTACTGCTCTTCAAGGCTTGTTGTGCTGCATATGACTTGAGAATAGAACGCTCATAGTCTGATGACAACTTTGGCTCGGGTTGATGAAGAGTCTTTAGCATTTTCAACACTCTGGCCTTTTCTTCTTTCGTGCTGGGGAACTCTGGCTCTTTCGGCCGCCTCAGCTTAGCGAAAAACGCTGTCGTTTCTGCATCAACGATCGCCGCAGTCTCCTCTTCAGTACAGTCATAAGCTCTCTTGGGAGGAACCTTTGGTACGTTTGGAAGAGGCTCTTGTTTACGTTTCAGCGATCGCTTACCACGACGCAGAGTAGCGGTACGCTTACGCTTTTTATCCTGAGGCGCCGGCGATGGCTCCCGCGGCGATGGCTGCGCTGGAGATTGGTGAGGCGGCGGAGCCGGGTGAGGCGACGAAGACGGCTGCCGCGGCGGCGACGACCTCGCTGGAGACGGGTGAGGCGGCGGCGAAGATGGCCTTGGCGTGTGATTTCGAAGCATGATACATTCCTTTGGCCATAGAATGGTGACGTTTGTTGTGTCTCCCAGTACAGTCACATCCCCTTCAACTGCAGGGTAGTGAAGATCCAAAACTTCAAAGGTGGGCATGATTTCATCCACCCCGACAACAGCGTAGCCCTCTAGAACCGGACGATAGTGGTAAGTTGGTGTGGGTCCAATTGGTAAGGCATAGCCAACCGCCACCTTCATTGATATGTTCACAACTTTGACATATAGCTCGCAGTGTGTCATCTCTGTGATATCATCCACTGGGTAGCCAACAGGAGCCATCGTCGGTGCACCATTGTCATCACCCGGGACCTCGGTGGAAGTCACACTGCTTTTTTGATTATTCGATAGGCCGGTAGCATCGAATGCAGTGTGCTACTGAGATGGGCCGGTAGTACTTTGCTCTTTAAGTGCGTTAATTTCATCTTGTTGTTGCTTTATTCGTTCTTCAATTATACACATTCGCTCTTTCTGAATATCTGCTTCAACATCCGCCTTGTCCTTTCTCCTCTAACGGCTTCTATCAGGATATTTCTTCCTCTCTTCGGGAAACCTATTCCTCCATGGTTTGGAGCCGCTTGTGCCTCGTGTTCCTTATTTCCAAGGGCGAGTGTGAGCTCATCATTCTCTCTATCGGGAATGAAGTCCCCATCTTTAACAGCCTTTACTGCTTTTCTCATCTTCTCGATTGGCAAGGGGTCTTCTTTATGTCGTATGTTATATATACACTTCCCTTCCGAGTCCAACATGCCCCCATGCCTGTAAAACCAATTCCTTGCACGTTCTACCCAATCGTCTGTCTCTGGGGTGATCTTTTTAGCACGCAGTTCATTCTCAAGTTTCTCCCACTTAGGAATGCCAGCCCTGTAGCCACCTTGCCCCATAGTATGGTGATACTTCTTGTTAGCAGCATTCAGCTTATTCGTTGCAGACATTTTCTTAGCTTTTTATGATGTCTTGTATTTCACAAACTCAGCCCAGAATGGTTTTATCTTCTCAAACTGAATATTCTTGAAATCGGGAGTCTTCTATTTCACGACATAGTCAAGGTGCAATCTTTTCTTCCAGTTGGTGAAACACTGGGCCATCTTCTTCAAAGCCCACTCCCTGACCTTAGCCTCCATGGCTCTCCCATGTTCTAAGGCGTCCTCAACTGGATCCTCCGCATTTGGATCCAGCTCTATCTTCGGTAGTTTGAAATTAACCATGAGCCTCTTCCACAGTAAATATTTGGCGTGGTTAGGGACAAATAAACATGTTCCCTCTTCTTCCGCATCAGCAGGCATATTCCGATTTTGAATGGTGATCGGGATTAAGTCCCTAACGATTACTCTGCATTGTGCCACAAATTTGTTTGCGACAACTTCGGGAGCCGTCAGTTTGCCGTCTTCAGCGACATCTTCGATCCTGAACCTCTCATGGTCTTCCAACTTTTTGGTTGGGCCTCGTCTGCTCTTTTCAGTAGATTTCTTCGATCCGGAGGGCTAAAAGAAGAAAGATCATCGTTACTATTTCTATATAGATAGCAGATTATTAATTAATGAATTAATTATATTACATGCACCTCGCCGGAGTGGTCGTCTTCTCGATCACACAAGGCATCGCCTTCTCCCTCGCGGAAGGCATCACCTTCAACCTCAAATAAGTCGTCTCTTCCGGCAAAAAGAGGATCACCGTCACCGGAGTTGTTCAAAAACGTCAATACATCTAAATTTTCTTCCCCACGGATCACACCTTGGATCAACTCTTCCTTTTATTCGTCACTGTCGTGTGGGTCCATATTTTCTGCATAGGTGGAAAAACGGATAAGTCAAAGCGGCTAAGGGAGAATGTTAGGTATGGTGTTGAGAGATATAAACCCTAATTCGGAGAAACCCTAATATATACATACACAATAATAAAAATGAATTTACAATATCAGAAACCCTAATTCGGAGAAACCATCGGGCTCGGATCCTATCACGAAGAACCAATACCGAAAAGAAAGGCGGCAATCAATCAACCCTTGGGTTCGGGATGCCCTGGCGAGGATACACCAGCTAACCCTAGGTGCAACATCGATTCAACTGGGGTCTATGACAACTAATATCATGGCTAAGCATCTAATGCGATGGCTATCAAGAAATCTTTGATCTTCGATGGTGTTGACCTCGGTCTTTGATCTCGATCTCGTATTCTACCGCGAAGAACCGAACGCCTAGCTTGTTCAACACATGGCATCGATGCAATGCTCAAGCAAGTATGATGATATGACAAGTTAATTTGCATTGGAATGTAACCCTAAGACATGCTCGACGATTTAATCGGGGTTCCGAGGGGTAAAAACCCTAACTCGGGGAAACTCCGGAACATATGAGAGGGGTGCATTTGTTCTTGTAATTATACTTGTCATTTAAGTTGTTGAACAATGCATGATTATAGGTTAAATAGGTAGGTTTCATTTTTCTGAACAATGTGATATATTATTTGTATTTTTCTGACTTATAAACAATAAGTTATTGATTTTACAATATTAAATCATTTTCTGGAATTAAAAACAAAAAGGCAAATAGTTTTTACACCGGGGCGACCCCTAGCCAGTGAGACTGACAGAAGGGCCCCAGTGCCAACTCAGCCTCCACGCATGCTGATGTCAACACACGCATCAGATACTTTTTATACCACAGCGGAGCCTACCCACTGAGGCTGACTGATGGGCCCCAGGCCACATCAGCTGCCACGCGAGCCAGGTGACGCACGAGTGACGTCAGCACGACGTCACGCTGGCGCTGAGCTCCCAGGCAGCGGCAGCGACGGCGATAGCGGGCACGCTGGGCTACGATAACTAGTGTGTTTGAACGAGGGCGTCGCGGGCTACCTAATAGAGGCGGCGACGCTAGGTCGAGGCCACCTGAGACATTGCTGCGACGGTGAGCGGCGGCGGTGCTCATGGGTCGGCGACACGCGATGAGCACAGAGAGGGAGGGGGCATATGAGGGGTTCAGGAGGATCGCGTGCTCACCCTAGAGCTGGAGGAATCGACGGCGAGACACGAGGTGGACCGGAGCGACGGGGATGCGGGCGGCGGAGGTCGTCGGGATCGGAGAAGACGAGGTCACCGACGCACGGGCAGCCTGACGGCGGGGCGGCGCCGCGGGCAGCCTGACGGCGGGGCGGCGGCGTATCCTTGTGTGTGTGCGAGTTGTAGAGAATGAAGAAGGGGAAGGAGAGGAACGACCGCGTCGTGTATAAAGGGGAGGGAGTATACGTCCCGGTTGGTGGTTCCAACCGGGACTAAAGGGTCACACGTCCTGGTTGGAGCCACCAACCGGGACATATACTCCACTATTTTCAGCAGATCAAGGGTTGGCGCGTGCAGGGGTCTTTAGTCCCGGTTGGTGGCTCCAACCGGGACATATGACCCTGTTTTCAAAAATTCTCAGCAATTTTCTCTCTGTTCCCGCCTTATTTTTTATTTTGGGGTTTAAATTTGTAATTTTTTTAAATGATAATTACTTTGGAATTTGGAAAAACTTTAAACATAAAAAGTGTTTGAATTTGAATAACTAATTCAAAACCATTTTCTGTTTTTAAAAATAATTAATGTAACCATTTAAACTATGAACCATTTAAAATTAATAATGAATTAACTTATATTTTTTGAATATTAATTTGGAATTTAGAAAAACTTTAAACATAAAAAGTGTCTGGATTTGAATAACTAATTCAAAACCATTTTCTGTTTTTAAAAATAATTAATGTAACCATTTAAACTATGAACCATTTAAAATTAATAATGAATTAACTTATATTTTTTGAATATTAATTTGGAATTTAGAAAAACTTTAAACATAAAAAGTGTCTGGATTTGAATAAATAATTCAAAACCATTTCTATTTTAAAAAAATAATTAATATAACCATTTAAACTATGAACCATTTAAAATTAAAAATGAATTAACTTATATTTTTTGAATATTAATTTGGAATATAGAAAAACTTTAAACATAAAAAGTGTTTGGATTTGAATAAGTAATTCAAAACCATTTTCTATTTTTAAATAATTCAAAACCATTTTCTATGTTTTAATTTGGATTTGAATTAACTTATATTTTTTATATATTAATGGGCGGGAAAAAAAGAACGGGAAATAATGGGCGGAAAGAAAATTTTATTAGGATAGAACTGGAATTAAAGTACACAACGCAACTAACACAAAGTTACATAGAAGAACTGAAAATTAAGATACATGGCCAGATTAAGCCACAATCGGCCGAACTTGTTTTGCAATGTTGGAGCGATTCAGTCATGCTCCTGCCTACACCTGTAATACTCGCCACTATAGTCGTCGTACTCGCCGCGACCGTCGTCGCTGTCGTCGTCGGGGTCACCGTAGTTGAACCTTGAAGGCTGAGTATGAGTGGGCTGGACTTGAGGGTAGCGCAGGAGGGGGCTAGAGTCGACGACCGTGTCGTAGGCCATGACGCTCTGAGAATCCGGTCGTGCCACCACAACCGACGGTCGGCCTCGTTGAAGTTCGGAGGAGGTGGGACATCCTCCTCGTGTCTGGCGAGCGCCCTCTCACGCCGATCCACGAAGAAGGCTTCCAAAGTCGGGAAATAGCCGGGTGCCATCTAGGATTCCTCCACTGCTCCGGCGTGAGCTCGAAGTAGTAGTGCTCCGTAATTGGCCATCCGACACGCCACACCTAGAGGGACAGGAGTAACCGGCATGCCTCCGGCGCTCAGCATCCAGCCGACAGGGACACAGTAGCCCAACGGGCAGGGGTAGTTCGAGGCGCAAAGCGCCTCCGCCTCCCTGGGAGTTAGTGCTACGGTGGAAGTCATGGGAAAGAGCGATGAGGTTGCAGATATGAGTCTAGAGATGTGCAATGATAATGGAGGCCAACCCTACATATATATATAGTGAGAAATGGCAGGAAGATAACTGGAGGGAAGAACTGGCAGGAAGAACTGGCGGGAAAAACTGGCGGGAGAAATGCTGGGAAAAAATGGCGGGAAGAAAAATGGCTCATTTAGAACTTGCATTGGATCTCTGAAGAAACAACATATTGCGAGTCTAAAAATGATTTTTTCAAAAAATGCCCCGCGATAGATCATGTACCTGTAGTACAAACCGGACCCACTTCCTACCGATTCGGCAGACATTTGTCCTTTTTACCCGGGATGGACGAACAGGTTTGAGCTGTCCCGGTTGGGAGATAGTCCATGTAAGGTGGTCTAGTATTTTAGGAAAATGGGACGGTAGCATTCTAAAACGGCATTTTGGTGGTTACTTCACAAAACGACCCGTTATTTGCACTCGGAAAATGGAAAAGGGCTTTTCCGTGCGACAAAAAGGAAAACTTCCTCCTGCAACATTGTTCTCCATACCAATGTCCACACGCATGCATAATATGGGCATAGCATCATAAACTATGCCGTGATTCAGCACATAACATCGGTCATTTGGACCGAAGCCATGAAACCTCGAACATGATAGGTCATTTTGTGAAGGTTTTTTTGAGACATGATCAATATACCAAGTCTGGTATTTTTCCTTTCAACTATGTCACATAATATGACACCACACGAAGGATTTTCATTGTTCGGATTTTTTTTAAATTTATTATGCCTGTTTTGAATTTTCTGAATTTCTAACTATGGTCGAACCGGCGTGCATGAAGATAGGGGACGAGCATCGTTAGAATTTGCATTGGATCTCTAAAGAAACCACATATTACAAGTCTAAAAATGATTTTTTCAAAAAATCACGGGCGATATATCATGTACCTGTAGAACAAACCGGACCCACTTCCTACCGATTCGGCAGACATTTGTCCTTTTTACCCGGGATGGACGAAAAGGTTTGAGATGTCCCGGTTGGGAGATAGTCCATGTAAGGTGGTCTAGTATTTTAGGAAAATAGGACGGTAGCATTCTGAAACGGCATTTTGGTGGTTACTTCACAAAACGACCCGTTTTTTGCGCTCGGAAAATGGAAAAGGGCTGTTCCGTGCGACAAAAAGGAAAACTTCCTCCTGCAACATTGTTCTCCATATCAATGTCCACACGCATGCATAATATGGGCACAGAATCACAAACTATGCCGTGATTCAGCACATAACATCGGTCATTTGGACCGAAAGCCATGAAACCTCGAACATGATAGATCATTTTGTGAAGGTTTTTTCGAGACATGATCAATATACCAAGTCTGGTATTTTTCCTTTCAACTATGTCACATAATATGACACCACGCGAAGGATTTTCATTGTTCGGATTTTCAATATACTAAAGGTTCATCTTTAGTCCCGGTTGGAGGGATTTCGGCAGGCTGGGCCAGGCAGCACTAATGATAGGGTGAGTGTCGACATTATGTTGTGCGGCGTGTACCTTGTCCCGGATGGTGTCACCAACCGGGACTAAATATGAACCTTTAGTCCCGGTTGGAGAGACCAACCAGGACAAAACACGAGTCATCACTAATAATAGGGGTGAGTGTCAACATTATTCCATAAGTGTCGACACTATGCCGAGCTACTTGTACTATAAATAGGCATCCTTGTGAGTCCAGTCCTCCAGCCAGTTTGAGGCATCTCCAAGATGGTTTTCGAGAGCAGGGACACCACTACGGCCAGTTTCAGGAAGATGCCGATGGAGCACAGTCCTCCGCATCTCCGAGAAACTGGTCATAGAGGCACTCCCTAATATGTGAAATTAGTTAGCTCCCAGGCGTATTGATCTAGTTAGAGAAGTTAAAAGCTGCAAGATGGTTTTCGAGAGCAGGGACACCACTACGGCCAGTTTCAGGGAGATGCCGCCGGATCCCAGTCCTCCGGCATCTCCGAGAAACTGGTCATAGAGGCACTCCCTAATATGTGAAATTAGTTAGCTCCGAGGCGTATTGATCTAGTTAGAGAAGTTAAAAGCTGCAAGATGGTTTTCGAGAGCAGGGACACCACTACGGCCAGTTTCAGGGAGATGCCGCCGGATCCCAGTCCTCCGGCATCTCCGAGAAACTGGTCATAGAGGCACTCCCTAATATGTGAAATTAGTTAGCTCCCAGGTGTATTGATCTAGTTAGATAAGTTAGAAGCTGCAAGATGGTTTTCGAGAGCAGGGACACCACTACGACCAGTTTCAGGGAGATGCCGTCGGATCCCAGTCCTCCGGCATCTCCAAGAAACTGGTCATAGAGGCACTCCCTAATATGTGACCGTGCGCGTTTGGAGATCAGATCTTAATGGTAAGTACGAATCGGGACAACTTCTTCATAGTCCCGGTCCAGCCACAAAACGGGACTAACACTCAAGACATATATTAATATTAAAAACTGAGACTACAAAACTGGGACTAAAGGCCCCCCTATATATAGTCCCGGTTAAGTCACAAACCGCGAAAGATATCCTTCGGTGAAGCCACAAACCGCGAAAGACATGAACTAGAGTTACATAATATGAGCATGAACTTCTTGGCATATGTCCTTCCTTATGATCGCTTCAGACATTACCATGGAGCATCTTCTTTACTTAACGGAATGCTTGGGTCAGTTTTCACTGTGAAGGGCGGAATTTCATCAAACTTATTATAATCTTCTGACATGTCTGTCTTGTCCTTGATTCCCACGATGTTTCTTTTCCCTGAAAGAACCATGTGACGCTTTGGCTCATCATATGATGTATTCGTTTGCATCTTTTTTTCTTTTTTCGGTCTAGAGGACATGTCCTTCACATAGAAAACCTGAGACACATCAATTAGCTAGGACGAATGGTTCATCTCTATAACCAAGATTGTTGAGATCCACTGTTGTTATTCCTTACAACTGTTCTATCTTTACCCCTTCCCCATTCAGGTTGACCCATTTGCAGTGAAACAAAGGGACCTTAAAAGAGACTCCATAGTCTAGTTCCCATATCTCCTCTATGTAACCATAATATGTGTCCTTTTGTCCATTCTCGTCTATTGCATCAAAGCGGACACCACTATTTTGGTTGGTGCTCTTTTTATCTTGGGCGATCGTGTAGAATGTATTCCCATTTATTTCGTACCCTTGGAAATTCAATACAGTAGAAGATGGTGACGTGGCCAACAAGTATAGCTGATCTCCAACAATGGTGTCATTCAAGAGATGTGTCCGCATCCAACCACTGAAAGACTTCATGTGTTCATCTGTAATCCATGATTCAGGCTTCCCCGGGTTTTTGGAGCGTACAATATTCTTGTGTTCCTCGATATACAAAGCTGCCAAGGTGGAATTATGTAGAACCGTGTAGTGTGCTTTAGTGAAAGAATCCCCGTCCCTACATATCATTGCTTTCTTTCCCAGCGTGCCTTTTCCACTTAGTCTTCCCTCATGCCGCGAGTCAGAAACACCAATCGGCTTAAGGTCAGGAATAAAGTCAACACAAAACTCAATGACCTCCTTTGTTCCATATCCCTTGGAGATGCTTCCTTCTGGTCTATCACAGTTATGAACATATTTCTTTAAGACTCCCATGAACCTCTCAAAGGGGAACATATTGTGCAAAAATACCGGACCGAGAATGGCAATCTCTTCCACTAGGTGAACCAGGAGATGCGTCATAATATTGAAGAAGGATGGTGGGAACACTAATTTAAAACTAACAAGACATTGTACCACATCCTTCTGTAACCTTGGCAGAATATCTGGATTGATTACCTTCTGAGATATTGCATTGAGGAATGCACACAGCTTCACAATGGGTACTCGAACATTCTCCGGTAGAAGCCCCCTCAATGCAATCGGAAGCAACTGCGTCATAATCATGTGACAGTCATGAGACTTCAGGTTTTGGAACTTTTTCTCTGCCATATTTATTATCCCCTTTATATTAGATGAGAAGCCCGATGGCACCTTGATACTGTAAAGGACTTAAAAAAAGATTTCCTTCTCTGCTTTGGTAAGAGCATAGCTAGCACGACTTAAGTGACGCCCTTTATCCGTCTTGTTCTATGTATGCATGTTCTTTGGGTCTTTCATAATTTGTTGGTCCTCCCGTGCTTCTGGTGTATCTTTTGTCTTCCCATATATGCCTAGGAATCCTAGCAGGTTCACGCAAAGATTCTTCGTCACGTGCATCACGTCGATTGAAGAGTAGTACTTTCCAATATGGCAGCTCCCAAAATATAGATTTCTTCTTCCACATGGGTGCGTGTCCTATAGTGACGTCGTTCGGAACTGATTGACCACCGGGACCCTTTCCAAAGATTACTTCTATGTCCTTGACCATACCAAATACATCATCACCAGCAGGGAGTTCAGGCTTCTTCCGGTGATCTGCCTCACCTTTGAAATGCTTGCCTTTCTTTCTTACGGGATGATTGGTCGGAAGAAATCGTCGATTCGCCAGGTACACAACCTTCTTGCATTTATGCAAATATGTACCTTCAGTCTTATCTAAACAGTGTGTGCATGCCTTATATCCCTTGTTTGTCTATCCTGAAAGGTTACTAAGAGCAGGCCAATCATTGATGGTTACGAATAACAACCCTCGTAGATCAAATGGCTCCTGTTTGTTCTCATCCCACGCACGTACACCTGGTTTGCCCCACAACTGTAAGAGTTCTTCAAATAATGGCCTAAGGTACACATCAATGTCGTTGTCCGGTTGCTTTGGGCCTTGGATGAGCACTGGCATCATAATGAACTTACGCTTCATGCACAACCAAGGAGGCAGGTTGCAGATACATAGAGTCACGGGCCAGGTGCTGTGACTGCAGCTCTGCTCCCCAAAAGGATTCATGCCATCCGTACTTAGACCAAACCATAAGTTCCTTGCGTCACCTGCAAAGTCTGGGAAGTCTCTCTTGATTTTTCCCCACTGTGACCCATCAGCAGGGTGTCTCAACTTGCCGTCTTTCTTACGGTCTTCTTTGTGCCATCGCAACAACCTGGCATGCTCTTTGTTTCTGAACATGCGTTTCAACCTTGGTATTATAGGAGCATACCACATAACCTTAGCAGGAACTCTCTTCCGGAGGGGCTCTCCCTCAACATCACCAGGGTCATCTCGTCTGATTTTATACCGCAATGCATTGCATACCGGGCATTTATCTAAATTCTCATACTCCTTACCGCGGTATAGGATGCAGTCATTAATGCATGCATGTATCTTTTGCACATCTAATCCTAGAGGACAAAGAGTCTTCTTTGCTTCGTAGGTACTCTCGGGAAGTTCATTATGTTTTGGAAACTTCGGCTTCATTATTTTCAGCATCTTTTCAAATGAGGAGTCAGTTAGACCACACTCTGCCTTCCATCGCAACAATTCCAGTGTGGTACCGAGATTTGTGCTGCCATCTTCACAATTTGGGTACAACAATTTCTTGTGATCTTCTAACATGCCCTCTAACTTCAACTTCTCATTTTCTGTTTCACAGTCTCGCTTTGCATTAGAAATGACCCTACCAAGTTCATCAGCCGTCTCATCTGATGCCCGTACTTCACCTCCTTCCTCTCCATTGTCTTCCATTGCAGTATCACTGTATTCAGGAAACATATGTTGATAGTTGTTATCATCATCTTCTTCTTCACCATCTTCCATCATAACCCCTCTTTCCTAGTGCTTGGTCCAGCAATTATAGTTGGGCATGAAACCTTTCATAATCAGGTGACCGCGAATGATTTTCGAGGAAGAGTACTCCTTGTTGTTCCGACATTGAACACATGGACAACGTATAAAACCATTCTCTTTGTTTGCCGTAGCCACATCGATAAATTTATCCACGCCTTTCATATACCCAGCTACGCGCCGGTCACCGTACATCCATTCCCGACCGTTCATCTGCATCATATAAGTAAGTTTATCAAAAAACAGGACATCATAAATAGTGAAATGACCAATTCACATCGACACATGCATTGTATCAATGACAGAGAAAAGATAAGATTGCTAACCTCGATCAAGGGAAATAAAGAGGAGAAATCTCAAGTGCGTCTCGGACACCTTCTATATTTTTGTTCTATGAGAAATTGAACGGGATGATTCACTCAAACATTTCATCAAACACCTTGAATGCATGCACAGGGAAAAAAAACTAGCACACCCCTCACACCTTCTACCAAGAAAAAACAGAGTGAAGGCAGAGGGTTGGGGCGTTGCATTTATAGAGGGTGAGAGCATACATCCCGGTTTGTAACACAAACCGGGACTAAAGGTGTGTGCCACGCCACGTGGCTGACACCCAACCTTTAGTCCCGGTTTGTGTTACAAAACGGGACGTATGCCCCCTTACCAACCGGGAAGCATGACTCCGGACCCCGTGCCCGCTCGAACCGGGACGCGTGCCAGCATTAGTCCTGATTCATGGCGCAACCGGGACTAATGCTCTGAGGGGGCGCAAACGGATGGCCTGCTTTCTACTAGTGTTCGCGTTACAGGTTTAGGCCATAATTTTTGGGGTAATCATTTTTTAAAAGCAATGTTTGGCGTAATCTATTTATGCGTGGGTACTGACTGCAAAATTAGAGATTACCTCGGTGACGTTACAGATGCCCCTTAAATTCTCTCCACCTAAACAGGACAACGATTTTTCTTTTTCTTCTTCGCACACGAGAAAAAAAGACATGCACTGGGCAATCAATCCACATGCACATGCAGCCATGCACATGGGGAGACTAGGGGATTAAGAGAGTTACTAAATCAGCACAAGAATAGGGGCTTTATCGCTCAGGAATTAACTCACACACCGGGATCAAAGCGAGTTAATACTCCAGCCTTATAATGTCGAAATATTTGAGAAATCTCTTCAGACTAAAAATCTCAAACAGAGGGAGTATTACTGTTGTCTTATTATGCGGTGCTCACGACATGTCCGCCTCGAGCCCTGGAGAGAGACAGCCCGTTCCAAAATTCTCCCCCTCCCTCGAACCCATCTCCTCTTTTCCCGCACGAATTCTCTTCGTCGGAGGCGACGACCGACAGTGGTGTCAAGCAGGGAGGCGACGAAGGGCGCTGGTGGTGTTTCAGGTTGGTGGAGGAGTGGCGGTGAATCGACGACGGGGTCCCGCATCCTTCAGTACATCATGGTCGTGCGTTATCGACAGCACATCGAGACATCGACAACGCGGCGCATCAAGATGATGAGTACCCCAGCCATAGCTTCTACCTCTTCACTAGTAGAAAAGAGGATATCTATTTGTGCCTCCTAACAGCATTAGTCCCGGTTCAGCCATGAACCGGGACTAATGCTGGCACGCGTCCCGGTTCAAGCGGGCACGGGCCCGGAGGCATGCGTCCCGGTTGGTAGGGGGAATACGTCCCGGTTTGTAACACAAACAGGACTAAAGGTTTGGCGTCAACCACGTGGCATTGCCAGCACCTTTAGTCCCGGTTTGTGTTACAAACCGGGACGTATGCCCCCGCCCTCTATAAATGTAACGCCCCAGCCCTCTGCCTCCACTCTGTTTTTTCTTGGTGGAAGGTGTGAGGGGTGTGCTAGTTTTTCCCCCTATGCATGCATTCAAGGTGTTTGATGAAATGTTTGAGTGAATGATCCCGTTCAATTTCTCATAGAACAACAATATAGCAGGTGTCCGAGACGCACTTGAGCTTTCTCCTCTTTATTTCCCTCGATCGAGGTTAGCAATCTTATCTTTTCTCTGTCATTGATACAATGCATGTGTCGACGTGAATTGGTCATTTCACTATTTATGATGTCCTGTTTTTTGATAAACTTACTTATATGATGCGGATGAACGGTCGGGAATGGATATACGGTGACCGGCGTGTACCCGGTTATATTAAAGGCGTGGATAAATTTATTGATGTGGCTACGACAAACAAAGATAATGGTTTTATACGTTGTCCATGCGTTCAATGTCGGAACAACAAGGAGTACTCTTTCTCGAAAATCATTCGCGGCCACCTGATTATGAAAGGTTTCATGCCCAACTATAATTGCTGGACCAAGCACGGGGAAAGAGGGGTTATGATAGAAGATGGTGAAGAAGAAGATGATGATAACAACTATCATCATATGTTTCCTGAATACAGTGATACTGCAATAGAAGACAATGGAGAGGAAGGTGAAGAACGGGCATTAGATGAGACGGCTGATGAACTTGGTAGGGTCATTTCTGATGCAAAGCGAGACTATGAAACAGAAAATGAGAAGTTGAAGTTTGAGGGCATGTTAGAAGATCAGAAGAAATTATTGTACCCAAATTGTGAAGATGGCAGCACAAAGCTCGGTACCACACTGGAATTGTTGTGATGGAAGGCAGAGTGTGGTCTAACTGACCCCTCATTTGAAAAGATGCTGAAAATAATGAAGCCGAAGTTTCCAAAACATAATGAACTTACCGAGAGTACCTACGAAGCAAAGAAGACTCTCTGTCCTCTAGGATTAGATGTGCAAAAGATACATGCATGCATTAATGACTACATCCTCTACCGCGGTAAGGAGTATGATAATTTAGATAAATGCCCGGTATGCAATGCATTGCGGTATAAAATCAGACGAGATGACCCTGGTGATGTTGAGGGAGAGCCCCTCCGGAAGAGGGTTCCTGCTAAGGTTATGTGGTATGCTCCTATAATACCAAGGTTGAAACGCATGTTCAGAAACAAAGAGCATGTCAGGTTGTTGCGATGGCACAAAGAAGACCGTAAGAAAGACGGGAAGTTGAGACACCCTGCTGATGGGTCACAATGGAGAAAAGTCGAGAGAGACTTTCCAGACTTTGTAGGTGACGCAAGGAACTTATGGTTTGGTCTAAGTACGGATGGCATGAATCCTTTTGGGGAGCAGAGATGCAGTCACAGCACCTGGCCCGTGACTCTATGTATCTACAACCTGCCTCCTTGGTTGTGCGTGAAGCGTAAGTTCATTATGATGCCAGTGCTCATCCAAGGCCAGAAGCAACCGGGCAACGACATTGATGTGTACCTTAGGCCATTAGTTGAAGAACTCTTACAGTTGTGGGGCAAACCAGGTGTACGTGCGTGGGATGAGAACAAACAAGAGCCATTTGATCTACGAGGGTTGCTATTCGTAACCATCAATGATTGGCCTACTCTTAGTAACCTTTCAGGACAAACAAACAAGGGATATAAGGCATGCACACACTGTTTAGATAAGACTGAAGGTACATATTTGCATAAATGCAAGAAGGTTGTGTACCTGGCTAATCGACGATTTCTTCCGACCAATCATCCCGTAAGAAAGAAAGGCAAGCATTTCAAAAGTGAGGCAGATCACCGGAAGAAGCCTGAACTCCCTGCTGGTGATGATGTATTTGGTATGGTCAAGGACATAGAAGTAATCTTTGGAAAGGGTCCCGGCGGTCAATCAGTTCTGAACGACGTCGCTATAGGACATGCACCCATGTGGAAGAAGAAATCTATATTTTGGGAGCTGCCATATTGGAAAGTCATGCGTGTCTACTCTTCAATCGACATGATGCACGTGATGAAGAATCTTTGCGTGAACCTGCTAGGATTCCTAGGCGTGTATGGGAAGACAAAAGATACACCAGAAGCACGGGAGGACCGACAAATTATGAAAGACCCAAAGAACATGCATACATAGAACAAGACGGATAAAGGACGTCACTTAAGTCGTGCTAGCTATGCTCTTACCAAAGCAGAGAAGGAAATCTTTTTTGAAGTCCTTTACAGTATCAAGGTGCCGTCGGGCTTCTCATCTAATATAAAGGGGATAATAAATATGGCAGAGAAAAAGTTCCAAAACCTGAAGTCTCTTGACTGTCACGTGATTATGACGCAGTTGCTTCCGATTGCATTGAGGGGTCTTCTACCGGAAAATGTTCGAGTACCCATTGTGAAGCTGTGTGCATTCCTCAATGCAATATCTCAGAAGGTAATCAATCCAGATATTCTGCCAAGGTTACAGAAGGATGTGGTACAATGTCTTGTTAGTTTTGAATTGGTGTTCCCACCATCCTTCTTCAATATTATGACGCATCTCCTGGTTCACCTAGTGGAAGAGATTGCCATTCTTTGTCCGGTATTTCTGCATAATATGTTCCCCTTTGAGAGGTTCATGGGAGTCTTAAAGAAATATGTTCATAACCGTGCTAGAACAGAAGGAAGCATCTCCAAGGGATATGGAACAGAGGAGGTCATTGAGTTTTGTGTTGACTTTATTCCTGACCTTAAGCCGATTGGTGTTTCTGACTCGCGGCATGAGGGAAGACTAAGTGGAAAAGGCACGCTGGGAAAGAAAGCAATAATATGTAGGGACGGGGATTCTTTCACTAAAGCACACTACACAGTTCTACATAATTCCACCTTGGCAGCTCCGTATATCGAGGAACACAAGAATATTGTACGCTCCAAAAACCCAGGGAAGCCTGGATCATGGATTACAGATGAACACATGCAGTCTTTTGGTGGTTGGATGCGGACACATCTCTTGAATGACACCACTGTTGGAGATCATCTATACTTGTTGGACGCGTCACCATCTTCTACTGTATTGAATTTCCAAGGGTACGAAATAAATGGGAATACATTCTACACGATCGCCCAAGATAAAAAGAGCACCAACCAAAATAGTGGTGTCCGCTTTGATGCAATAGACAAGAATGGACAAAAGGACACATACTATGGTTACATAGAGGAGATATGGGAACTATACTATGGAGTCTCTTTTAAGGTCCCTTTCTTTCGCTGCAAATGGGTCAACCTGAATGGGGAAGGGGTAAAGATAGAACAGTTGTACGGAATGACAACAGTGGATCTCAACAATCTTGGTTATAGAGATGAACCATTCATCCTAGCTAATGATGTGTCTCAGGTTTTCTATGTGAAGGACATGTCCTCCAGACCGAAAAAAGAAACAATATGCAAACACATACATCATAAGATGAGCCAAAGCGTCACATAGTTCTTTTAGGGAAAAGAAACATCGTGGGAATCAAGGACAAAACAAACATGTCAGAAGATTATAATAAGTTCGATGAAATTCCGCCCTTCACAGTGAAAACTGACCCAAGCATTCCGTTAAGTAAAGAAGATGCTCCATGGTTATGTCTGAAGCGATCATAAGGAAGGACATATGCCAAGAAGTTCATGCTCATATTATGTAACTCTAGTTCATGTCTTTCGCGGCTTGTGGCTTGACCGAAGGATATCTTTCGCGGTTTGTGCCTTGACCGGGACTATATATAGGGGGGCCTTTAGTCTCGGTTTTGTAGTCTCAATTTTTAATATTAATAAATGTCTTGAGTGTTAGTACCGTTTTATGGCTGGACCGGGACTATGAAGAAGTTGTCCCGATTCGTACTTACCATTAAGATCTGATCTCCAAACGCGCGCGGTCACATCTTAGGGAGTGCCGCTATGACCAGTTTCTTGGAGATGCCGGAGGACTGGGATCCGGCGGCATCTCCCTGAAACTGGTCGTAGTGGTGTCCCTGCTCTCGAAAACCATCTTGCAGCTTGTGACTTCTCTAACTAGATCAACACACCTGGGAGCTAACTAATTTCACAGATTAGGGAGTGCCTATATGACCAGTTTCTTGGAGATGCCGGAGGACTGGGATCCGACGACATCTCCCTGAAACTGGTCGTAGTGGTGTCCCTGCTCTCGAAAACCATCTTGCAGCTTGTAACTTCTCTAACTAGATCAATACACCTGGGAGCTAACTAATTTCACATATTAGGGAGTGCCTCTATGACCAGTTTCTTGGAGATGCCGGAGGACTGGGATCCGGCGGCATCTCCCTGAAACTGGTCGTAGTGGTGTCCCTGCTCTCAAAAACAATATTGGAGATGCCTCAATCTGGCTGGAGGACTGGACTCACAAGGATGCCTATTTATAGTACAAGCAGCTCGGCATAGTGTCGAGACTTACGACATAATGTCGACACTCACCCCTATTATTAGTGCTGACTCGTGTTTTGTCCCAGTTGGTGTCTCCAACCGGGACTAAAGGTTCATCTTTAGTCCCGGTTGGTGACACCATCCGGGACAAGGTACACGCTGCACGACATAATGTCGACACTCACCCCTATCATTAGTGCTGCCTGGCCCATCCTGCCGAAATCCCTCCAACCGGGACTAAAGATGAACCTTTAGTATATTGGAAATCCGAACAATGAAAAATTCAAAAAATTCAAAAAAAATCCGAACAATGAAAATCCTTCGCGTGGTGTGATATTATGTGACATAGTTGAAAGGAAAAATACCAGACTTGGTATATTGATCATGTCTCGAAAAAACCTTCACAAAATGACCTATCATGTTCGAGGTTTCATGGCTTTCGGTCCAAACGACCGATATTATGTGCTGAATCACGGCATAGTTTGTGATGCTGTGCCCATATTATGCATGCATGTGGACATTGGTATGAAGAACAATGTTGCAGTAGGAAGTTTTCCTTTTTGTTGCACGGAAAAGCCCTTTTCCATTTTCCGAGCGCAAAAAATGGGTCGTTTTATGAAGTAACCACCAAAATGTTGTTTCAGAATGCTACCGTCCCATTTTTCTAAAATACTAGACCATCTTACATGGACTATCTCCCAACCAGGACATCTCAAACCTTTTCGTCCATCCCGGGTAAAAAGGACAAATGTCTGTCGAATCGGTAGGAAGTGGGTCCGGTTTTGTACTATAGGTACATGATCTATCTCTCGTGATTTTTTGAAAAAATCATTTTTAGACTCGCAATATGTGGTTTCTTCAGAGATCCAATGCAAGTTCTAACGATGCTCGTCCCCTATCTTCATGCACGCCGGTTCGACCATAGTTAAAAATTCAAAAAATTCAAAACGGGCATAAGAAATTCAAAAAAAATCCGAACAATTAAAATCCTTCGCGTGGTGTCATATTATTTTACATAGTTGAAAGGAAAAATACCAGACTTGGTATATTGATCATGTCTCGAAAAAACCTTCACAAAATGATTGATCATGTTCGAGGTTTCATGGCTTTCGGTCCAAATTACCGATGTTATGTCCTGAATCACGGCATAGTTTGTGATGTTGTGCCCATATTATGCATGCATGTGGACATTGGTATGGAGAACAATGTTGCAGGAGGAATTTTTCCTTTTTGTCGCACAAAAAAGCCCTTTTCCATTTTCCGAGCGCAAAAACGGGTCGTTTTGTGAAGTAACCACCAAAATGCTGTTTCAGAATGCTAGCGTTCTATTTTCCTAAAATACTAGACCACCTTACATGTACTATCTCCCAACCGGGACATTTCAAACCTTTTCGTCCATCCCGGGTAAAAAGGACAAATGTCTGCCAAATCGGTAGGATGGGGTCCGGTTTGTACTACAGGTACATGATCTATCGCCCGTGATTTTTTGAAAAAATCATTTTTAGACTCGCAATATGTGGTTTCTTCAGAGATCCAATGCAAGTTTAATGATGCTCATCCCCTATCTTCATGCACGCCGGTTCGACCATAGTTAGAAATTCAAAAAATTCATAACGGGCATAAGAAATTCAAAATAAATCTGAACAATGAAAATCCTTCGCGTGGTGTCATATTATGTGACATAGTTGAAAGGAAAAATACCAGACTTGGTATATTGATCATGTCTCGAAAAAACCTTCACAAAATGACCTATCATGTTCGAGGTTTCATGCTTTCGGTCCAAATGACCGATGTTACGTGCTGAATCACGGCATAGTTTGTGATGCTGTGCCCATATTATGCATGCATGTGGACATTGGTATGGAGAACAATGTTGCAGGAGGAAGTTTTCCTTTTTGTCACACGGAAAAGCCCTTTTCCATTTTCCGAGTGCAAAAACGGGTCGTTTTGTGAAGTAACCACCAAAATGCTGTTCCAGAATGCTAGCGTTCAATCTTCCTAAAATACTAGACCAACTTACATGGACTATCTCCCAATCGGGACATCTCAAACCTTTTCGTCTATCCCGGGTAAAAAGGACAAATATCTGCCAAATCGTGAGGAAGTGGGTCCGGTTTGTACTACAGGTACATGATCTATCGCCCGTGATTTTTTGAAAAAATCATTTTTAGACTCGCAATATGTGGTTTCTTCAGAGATCCAATGCAAGTTTAACGATGCTCATCCCCTATCTTCATGCACGCCGGTTCGACCATAGTTAGAAATTCAAAAAATTCAAAACGGGCATAAGAAATTCAAAAAAAATCCGAACAATCAAAATCCTTCACGTGGTGTCATATTATGTGTCATAGTTGAAAGGAAAAATACCAGACTTGGTATATTGATCATGTCTCAAAAAACCTTCACAAAATGACCTATCATGTTCGAGGTTTCATGGCTTTCGGTCCAAATGACCGATGTTATGTGCCGAATCACGACAAAGTTTGTGATGCTGTGCCCATATTATGCATGCATGTGGACATTGGTATGGAGAACAATGTTGCAGGAGGAAGTTTTCCTTTTTGTCGCACGGAAAAGCCCTTTTTCATTTTTCGAGCGCAAAAAATGGGTCGTTTTATGAAGTAACCACCAAAATGCTATTTCAGAATGCTAGCGTTCCATTTTCCTAAAATACTAGACCAACTTACATGGACTATCTCCCAACCGGGACATCTCAAACATTTTCGTCCATCCCGGGTAAAAAGGACAAATGTCTGCCTAATCGGTAGGAAGTGGGTCCGGTTTGTACTACATGTACATGATCTATCGCCCGTGATTTTTTGAAAAAAACATTTTTAGACTCGCAATATGTGGTTTCTTCAGAGATCCAATGCAGGTTCTAAATGAGCCATTTTTCCCGCCATTTCTTTCCGCCATTTCTTCCCGCCATTTTTCTTCCCGCCATTTTTTCCCGCCAGTTCTTCCCGCTAGTTTTTCCCGCCAGTTCTTCCCGCCAGTTCTTCCCTATAGTTATCTTCCTGCCATTTCTCACTATATATATGTAGGGTTGGCCTCCATTGTCATTGCACATCTCTAGACTCATATCTGCAACCTCATCACTCTTTCCCATGACTTCCACCGTAGCACTAACTCCCAGGGAGGCGGAGGCGCTTTGCGCCTCGAACTACCCCTGCCCGCCGGGCTACTGTGTCCCCGTTGGCCGGATGCTGAGCGCCGGATGCGTGCCAGTTCCTCCTGTCCCTCTAGGTGTGGCGCGCCGGATGGCCATCACGAACCACTACTCCTTCGAGCTCACGCCGGAGCAGCGGAGGAATCCCAGATGGCATCCCGACTATTTCTCGACTTGGGAAGCCTTCTTCATGGATCGGCGTGAGAGGGCGCTTGCCATGCACGAGGAGGACGGCCCACCTCCTCCAAACTTCAACGAGGCCGGACGTCGGCTGTGGTGGCACGACCGGATTCTCCAGAGCGTCATGGCCTATGACACGGCCGCCGACTCTAGCCCCCGCCTGTGCTACCCTCAAGTCCAGCCCACTCATACTCAGCCTTCAAGGTTCAACTACGGCGACCCCGATGACGACAACGACGACGGACGCGACGAGTACGACGACTACAGTGGCGAGTATTACAGGTGTAGGCAGGAGCATGCCCGAATCACTCCAATATTGCAAAACAAGTTCAGCCGATTGTGGCTTAATCTGGCCATGTATCTTAATTTTCAGTTCTTCTATGTAACTTTGTGTTAGTTGCGTTATGTACTTTAATTCCAGTTCTATCCTAATAAAATTTTCTTTCCGCCCATTATTTCCCGTCCTTTTTTTCCCGCCCATTAATATATAAAAAATATAAGTTAATTCAAATCCAAATTAAAAACAGAAAATGGTTTTGAATTAGTTATTCAAATCCAAACACTTTTTATGTTTAAAGTTTTTCTAAATTCCAAATTAATATTCAAAAAATATAAGTTAATTCATTTTTAATTGGAAATGGTTCATATTTTAAATGGTTACATTAAGTATTTTTTAAAATAGAAAATGGTTTTGAATTATTTATTCAAATCCAAACACTTTTTATGTTTAAAGTTTTTCTAAATTCCAAATTAATATTCAAAAAATATAAGTTAATTCATTTTTAATTTTAAACGGTTCATAGTTTAAATGGTTACATTAATTATTTTTTAAAAATAGAAAATGGTTTTGAATTAGTTATTCAAATTCAAACACTTTTTATGTTTAAATTTTTTCTAAATTCCAAATTAATATTCAAAAAATATAAGTTAATTCATTATTAATTTTAAATGGTTCATAGTTTAAATGGTTACATGAATTATTTTTAAAAACAGAAAATGGATTTGAATTAGTTATTCAAATTCAAACACGTTTTATGTTTAAAGTTTTTCTAAATTCCAAAGTAATTATCATTTAAAAAACATTAAAAATTTAAACCCCAAAATAAAAAATAAGGCGGGAAGAGAGAGAAAATTCCTGAAAAATTTTGAAAGCAGGGTTATATGTCCCGGTTGGAGCCACCAACCTGGAATAAAGACCCTGCGCGCCAACCCTTGGTCTGCTGAAAAAAGTGGAGTATACGTCCCGGTTGGTGGTTCCAACCGGGACGTATGATCCTTTAGTCCCGGTTGGAGCCACCAACCGGGACAAAAGGTCCTTTGGTTATAACTGGGTGCCCCTCCTCTTCTTCATCCCCATCTCACAATCTCGCGCACAACGCCGTTAGGCTGCCCCGCTGCCTCGCCACCCTGCACGCCCTACCGGTCGCCCCTCGCCCAGCAAAGCATGCAGGAAGCTTCACATCGTCTCCCCGAGGCTTCTCCCCGAAGGAATCAGCCCCGCTCGCTCCCAATCATCGCCGCTGCCGCCATATCCCTCGAGCCCGACGATCGGCGCCGCCGTCGATTCGCCGGCTCCCGACCTCGCCTCGCCTCCCCGTCACCACCACCGCACACCTGGTGAGCTGCTGGTCCTCGTGGACCCTCTCTCTCGCCCCCTCTCGCTCTGGTTCCTCCTCCCCGTCGACCACCTGCCACCACCGCCGCTCACCATCGTCGTGCTCCCCTCTCTGGTGACCTTTTCGAGGAGGCGCCGCTACTCTTTGGCTCGCCACAACCTCCTCTCTCTAGCATGCACACGCACAAGGCCTAGCTCGCGCTCCACCGCCGTCCCCTTTGTCGTTCTGAGGCTCACCGGCGTCAATGACATCACAGTGACGTCACCCCGGCGTCGGCACGTGGTCAACCCCCAGTCAACCTGGCCTGGGTCCCACCCTGCCCACGTGGAGGATGAGTTGGCCTAGGGCCCAACTATCTGTCTCTCTGGCTAGCTGTAGCCCGGGTGTAAAAAGTATATAAGTTGGTTTTAATAATTCCAAAAAATGATTTAATATTGTAAAATCAATAACTTATTGTTTATAAGTCAGAAAAATACAAATAATATATCAAATTGTTCATAAAAATGAAACCTATCTATTTAACCTATAATCATGCATTGTTAAAAAACTTAAATGACAAGTATAATTAGAAGAACAAATGCACCCCTCTCATATGTTCTGGAGTTTCCCCGAGTTAGGGTTTTCACCCCTCGGAACCCCGATTAAATCGTCGAGCATGTCTTAGGGTTACATTCCAATGCAAATTAACTTATCATATCATCATACTTGCTTGAGCATTGCATCGATGCCATGTGTTGATTGTTTCCCTTTATTTCTGGTGTTTGGTTCTTCCTGGTAGAATACGATATCGAGATCGAGATCGAAGCCAGAGATCAACACTGTCGAAGCTCGAAGAAAAATACTTGACCAACTGTAATCAAGTGAAGTACAAGGATCCTGAAGCTTTGCTTTCGGCTATCAACATGCAAAGGCAAGCATAGCCCCACCATGATATAATACTATGATTTCTAAAGCATTTCAATGCTTGCCATGATGCATACGATTCTACTGTGGTCTTTTATCGATAGATAGAGTGTCCTATCTGTTGCATTACACCCTTTGAGCTTATATTACCTGTTCCGCTGCTCCTAGCATATTAGGTTTATTAGTTTGGATTATTAGGTTTATTGTTAGTTAGGTATTATTAGGTTTATTAATTAGTTAGGTATTATTAGTCTTCGGCCCCACTGGTCAGTCATTATGGGTAGTCCCAGACCCGATGAAAAAATACCCCCCTGTGCTGATGTACGTATTGATTGCGCATTGTATTATGCCATGTATTGATTGTCGCCTTTCTTTCCGGTATTGGTTCTTCGCGATAGGATCCGAGCCCGAGGTTTTCTCCGAATTAGGGTTTCTGATATTGTAAATTTATTTTTATTATTGTGTATGTATATATTAGGGTTTCTCTGAATTAGGGTTTATATCTCTCAACACCGTACCTAACATTCTCTCTTAGCCGCTTTGACTTATCCGTTTTTCCACCTATGCAGAAAATATGGACCCACATGACAGAGACGAATAAAAGGAAGAGTTGATCCAAGGTGTGATCCGCGGGGAAGAAAATTTAGATGTATCGACATTTATGAACAACTCCGGTGAGGGTGATCCTATTTTTGCTGGAAGAGACGACTTTTTTGAGGTTGAAGGTGATGCCTTCCGCGAGGGAGAAGGCGATGCCTTGTGTAATCGAGAAGACGACCGCTCTGGTGAGGTGCATGTAATATAATTAATTCATTAATTAATCATCTGCTATCTATATAGAAATAGTAACGATGATCTTTCTTCTTTTAGCCCTCCGGATCGAACAAATCTACTAAAAAGAGCGGACGAGGCCCAACCAAAAAGTTGGAAGACCATGAGAGGTTCAGGATCGAAGTTATCGCTGAACACGGCAAGCCGACGGCTCCCGAAGTTGTCGCAATCAAATTTGTGGCACAATGCGGAGTAATCGTTAGGGACTTAATCACGATCCCCATTCAAAATTGGAATAGGCCTGCTGATGCGGAAGAAGAGGGAACATGTTTGTTTGTCCCTAACAAGGCCAAAGATTTACTGTGGAAGAGGCTCATGCTTAATTTCAAACTACCGAAGATAGAGCTGGATCCAAATGCGGAGGATCCAGTTGAGGACGCCTTAGAACATGGGAGAGCCATGGAGGCTAAGGTCAGGGAGTGGGCTATGAAGAAGATGGCCCAGTGTTTCACCAACTGGAAGAAAAGATTGCAACTTGACTATGTCGTGAAAGAGAAGACTCCGGATTTCAAGAAGATTCAGTTTGAGAAGATAAAACCATTCTGGGATGAGTTTGTGAATTAAAAGACATCAGAAAAAGCTAAGAAAATGTCTGCAACGAATAAGCTGAATGCTGCTAACAAGAAGTATCACCATACTATGGGGCAAGGTGGCTACAGGGCTGGCATTCCTAAGTGGGAGAAACTTGAGAATGAACTGCGTGCTAAAAAGATCACCCCAGAGATAGACGATTGGGTAGAACGTGCAAGAAATTGGTTTTACGGGCATGGGGGCACGTTGGAATCGGAAGGGATGTGTATATATAACATACGACATAAAGAAGACCCCTTGCCAATCGAGAAGATGAGAAAAGCAGTAAAGGCTGTTAAAGATGGGGACTTCATTCCCGATAGAGAGAATGATGAGCTCGCACTCTCCCTTGGAAATAAGGAACATGATGGACGAACACGAGGCACAAGCGGCTCCAAACCATGGAGGACTGAGTTTCCCGAAGAGAGGAAGAAACATCCTGATAGAAGCCGTTAGAGGAGAAAGGACAAGGCGGAAGTTGAAGCAGATATTCAGAAAGAGCGAATGCGTATAATTGAAGAACGAATAAAGCAACAACAAGATGAAATTAACGCACTTAAAGAGCAAAGTACTACCAGCCCATCTCAGTAGCACACTGTATTCGATGCTACAGGCCTATTGAATAATCGAAAAAGTAGTGTGGCTTCCACCGAGGTCCCGGGTGATGACAATGACGATGACGATGGTGCACCGACGATGGCTCCTGTTGGCTACCCAGTGGATGATATCACAGAGATGACACACTGCGAGCTACATGTCAAAGTTGTGAACATATCAATGAAGGTGGCAGTCGTCTATGCCTTACCAATTGGACCCAAACAAACTTATCACTGTCGTCCAGTTCCAGAAGGCTACGCTGTTGTCGGGGTGGATGAAATCATGCTCACCTTTAAATTTTGAAGCTTGACTACCCTGCAGGTGAAGGGGATGTGACTGAACTGGGAGACGCAACAAACGTCACCATTCTATGGCCAAAGGAATGTATCGTGCTTCGAAATCACGCGCCAAGGCCATCTTCGCCGCCGCCTCACCCGTCTCCAGCGAGGTCGTCGCCGCTGCGGCAGCCGTCTTCGTCGCCTCACCCGGCTCTGTCGCCTCACCAATCTCTGGCACAGCCATCGCCGGCACCTCAGGATAAAAAGTGTAAGCGTACCGCTACTCTGCGTCGTGGTAAGCGATCGCTAAAACGTAAACAAGAGCCTCTTCCAAAAGTACCAAAGGTTCCTCCCAAGAGAGCTTATGACTATACTGAAGAGGATACTGCGGCGATCATTGATGCGGAAACGACAACGTTTTTCGCTAAGCTGAGGCGGCCGAAAGAGCCAGAGTTCCCCAGCACCAAATAAGAAAAAGCCAGAGTGTTGAAAATGCTAAAGACTCTTCATCAACCCGAGCCAAAGCTATCATTAGACTATGAGCGTTCTATTCTCAAGTCACATGCGGCACAACAAGCCTCGAAGAGCAGTACTGATGCAAGCGAGAACAAGCAAAACAGTCTTGCGCCCCTCTCAAGGTGATTTCCCAAACCAATGTGGGGTCAAGCAAATATGGGGCCGAAGAGCAGTATGATCCAGAGGTAGTTGCACAATACGGAGAAGATGCCACTGCTCAAGGTATGAGTATTGCCCAGTACTTATCCTAGTTGGAGTACTTCCCCGTGAGTGAAGTAGCATACAAATACCAGTACGACAAACCTCTCGTCAAACCTGAGGAGGTAAATAATCTTCCAACAAAAATGCGAAGATTTCATAACTGGTACATGCATGCCACAAAGGCCGGGGCTAACTGGATAGTGCTGAAGGTTACAAAAAAGCATTATGGGAAAGAAATAGATGACATGATATCCATTGAATTTGATGAACTATTTCAATTATTCAATCAAGACGCCTTGGACAAATCGATCATCAGTGCCTATTGTCTGAAAGTACTAATTCTGTAATTTATTTAGTCTCCAGCTATCTCACCTTGTTTATTGCATGTATATAATCATATTGTAATATGCAGAATGAAGATTCTCGAATGCAGCAGAGGACAAATCTATGACATTGGCTTCATTGACCCATATTGGGTTCATCAAGCTAATCTCAAAACAAGCCCCCCAGGATACGGAGGATAATATAGTACACGCGTTAAGGTTTCAAGAAACCAGAAGGGAAATACTATTTCCTTACAACTTCGAGTGAGTGTTATTGTCTTGTATACACTTTCTATTTCGCTTACTCGATGTTAAGTATATAATTGATTAGTTATGCCTTCGCAGCTTTCACTATATTCTGTTAATCATTCAACTTGACAAAGGGCGTGTACTAGTCATGGACTCGAAACATAAACCCCTTGAGCAGTGGAAGGACATGCAGATGCTTCTCCAGCGATAATTCTAATCATTACGACACTATATCGGCAATATTCGTGAATTTTATGATATCAAGTAATTAATAACTTATTTTATTCGTTTTCTTCACCGGGCAGCGCTTGGAAACGGTTCACCAACAAGGCTAGGGGAGGACAGAGGCAGGGAGAGGGGGCGTACCTTCTGGAGGCGATGACGCGCGGCGGTGGTGGCGCTGCTAGCCGGGAACGACGCGGCGCGGTCAGGGAAGGGCGCGGGCGGCGCGGTCGGGGAAGGATACACGGGCGGCGCGGTCAGGGAAGGATACGCGGGCGGAAGTGGCGGCCGGAGCGCGCGGCGGTGGCGGCCGGAGGCGGAGGCAGAGGTGGAGGCGCTGATGACGACGGAGGGCGCGGGCAGCCTGGCGGCGTCGTCGATGAAACAGAGAAGAAGTAGAGAAGTGAGATGGGAAAGAAGAAGAATAGAAGTTATAAAGGGGAGGGAGTATCCCGGTTGGAGCCACCAACCGGGACGTATACTCCAATTTTCAGCAGATGAAGGGGCGCGCGCGCAGGGGGTCTTTAGTTCCGGTTGGTGGCTCCAACCGGGACATATTCCCCTGTTTTCAAATTTTTTCAGGTATTTTCTCTCTGTTTCCGCCTTATTTTTTATTTTGGGGTTTAAATTTGTAATGTTTTTTAAATGAGAATTAATTTGGAATTTAGAAAAACTTCATAAAAAGTGTTTGGATTTGAATAAATAATTCAAAACCATTTTCTGTTTTAAAAAATAATTAATGTAACCATTTAAAATATGAACCATTTACAATTAATAATGAATTAACTTATATTTTTTTAATATCAATTTGAAATTTAGAAAAACTTTAAACATAAAAAGTGTATGGATTTGAATAATTAATCCAAAACCATTTTCTATTTTAAAAAAATAATTAATGTAACCATTTAAAATTAAAAATGAATTAACTTATATTTTTTGAATATTAATTTGGAATTTAGTAAAACTTTAAACATAAAAAGTGTTTGGATTTGAATAAATAATTCAAAACCATTTTTTGTTTTAAAAAATAATTAATGTAACCATTTAAAATATGAACCATTTACAATTAAAAATGAATTAACTTATATTTTTTTAATATCAATTTGGAATTTAGAAAAACTTTAAACATAAAAAGTGTTTGGATTTGAATAAGTAATTCAAAACCATTTTCTGTTTTTAATGGGCAGAAAAAAAAGGACGGAAAATAATGGGCGGAAAGAAAATTTGATTAGGATAGAACTGGAATTAAAGTACATAGCGCAACTAACACAAAGTTACATAGAAGAACTGAAAATTAAGATACATGGCCAGATTAAGCCACAATCGGCCGAACTTGTTTTGCAATGTTAGAATAATTCAGTCATGCTCCTGCCTACACTTGTAATACTCGCCACTGTAGTCGTCGTACTCGCTGCGGCCATCGTCGCTATCGTCGTCGGGGTCGCCATAGTTGAACCTTGAAGGTTGAGTACGAGTGGGCTGGACTTGAGGGTAGCGCAGGCGGGGGCTAGAGTCGGCAGCCGTGTCGTAGGCCATGACGCTCTGGAGAGTCCGGCCGCGCCACCACAGCCGACGGTCGGCCTCGTTGAAGTTCGGAGGAGGTGGGCCCTCCTCCTCGTGCCTGGCGAGTGCCCTCTCACGCCGATCCACGAAGAAGGCTTCCCAAGTCGGGAAATAGTCGGGATGCCATCTGGGATTCCTCCGCTGCTCCAGCGTGAGATCGAAGTAGTAGTGGTTCGTGATGGCCATCCGACGCGCCACACCTAGAGGCACAGGAGGAACCGGCACGCCTCCGGCGCTCAGCATCCAGCCGACGGGGACACAGTAGCCCGGCAGGCACGGGTAGTTCGAGGCGCAAAGCGCCTCCGCCTCCCTGGGAGTTAGTGCTATGGTGGAAGCCATGAGAAAGAGTGATGAGGTTGCAGATATGAGTCTAGAGATGTGCAATGACAATGTAGGCCAACCCTACATATATATAGTGAAGAACTGGCGGGAAGAACTGGAGGGAAGAACTGGCGGGAAGAAAAATGGAGGGAAAAATGGCGTGTCGACATTATGTCGTGCAGCGTGTACCTTGTCCCCGATGGTGTCACCAACCGGGACTAAAGATGAACCTTTAGTCCCGGTTGGAGACACCAACCGGGACAAAACACGAGTGAGCACTAATAATAGGGGTGAGTGTCGGAAAATGGAAAAAGGCTTTTCCGTGCGACAAAAAGGAAAACTTCCTCCTGCAACATTATTCTCCATACCAATGTCCACACACATGCATAATATGGGCACAACATCACAAACTATGCCGTGATTCAGCACATAACATCGGTCATTTGGACCGAAAGCCATGAAACCTCGAACATGATAGGTCATTTTGTGAAGGTTTTTTCGAAACATGATCAATATACCAAGTCTGGTATTTTTCCTTTCAACTATGTAACATAATATGACACCACGCGAAGGATTTTCATTGTTCGGATTTTTTTTGAATTTATTATGCCCGTTTTGAATTATCTGAATTTCTAACTATGGTCGAACCGGTGTGCATGAAGATAGGGGACG
The DNA here is from genome assembly GCA_916181665.1 of Avena sativa. Taxonomy (NCBI): domain Eukaryota; kingdom Viridiplantae; phylum Streptophyta; class Magnoliopsida; order Poales; family Poaceae; genus Avena; species Avena sativa. Next base: position 491,047,685 of record OV702294.1, on the reverse strand, counting down.
GGCATCGTTAGAACTTGCATTGGATCTCTGAAGAAACCACATATTGCGAGTCTAAAAATGATTTTTTCAAAAAATCACGGGCGATAGATCATGTACCTGTAGTACAAACCGGACCCACTTCCTACCGATTCGGCAGACATTTGTCCTTTTTATCCGGGATGGAATAAAAGGTTTGAGATGTCCCTGTTGGAAGATAGTCCATGTAAGGTGGTCTAGTATTTTAGGAAAATGGGACGGTAGCATTCTGAAACGACATTTTGGTGGTTACTTCACAAAACGACCCGTTTTTTGCGCTCGGAAAATAGAAAAGGGCTTTTCCGTGCGACAAAAAGGAAAACTTCCTCCTGCAACATTGTTCTCCATACCAATGTCCACACACATGTATAATATGGGCACAACATCACAAACTATGCCGTGATTCAGCACATAACATCGGTCATTTGGACCGAAAGCCATGAAACCTCGAACATGATAGGTCATTTTGTGAAGGTTTTTTCGAAACATGATCAATATACCAAGTCTGGTATTTTTCCTTTCAACTATGTAACATAATATGACACCACACGAAGGATTTTCATTGTTCGGATTTTTTTTGAATTTATTATGCCCGTTTTGAATTATCTGAATTTCTAACTATGATCGAACCGGTGTGCATGAAGATAGGGGACGAGCATCGTTAGAACTTGCATTGGATCTCTGAAGAAACCACATATTGCGAGTCTAAAAATGATTTTTTCAAAAAATCACGGGCGATAGATCATGTACCTGTAGTACAAACCGGACCCACTTCCTGCCGATTCGACAGACATTTGTCCTTTTTACTCGGGATGGACAAAAAGGTTTGAGATGTCCTGGTTGGGAGATAGTCCATGTAAGGAGGTCTAGTATTTTAGGAAAATGGGACGATAGCATTTTGAAACGGCATTTTGGTGGTTACTTCACAAAACGACCGTTTTTTGCGCTCGGAAAATGGAAAAGGGCTTTTCCGTGCGACAAAAAGGAAAACTTCCTCCTGCAACATTGTTCTCCATACCAACGTCAACACACATGCATAATATGGGCACAACATTATGTCGACATTATGCCGTGCGCCGCGTACCTTGTCCTGGATGGTGTCATCAACCGGGACTAAAGATCAACCTGTAGTCCCGGTTGGAGACACCAACCGGGACAAAACACGAGTCAGCACTAATGATAGGGGTGAGTGTCGACATTATTTCATAACTATCGACACTATGCCGAGCTGCTTGTACTATAAATAGGCATCCTTGCGAGTCCAGTCCTCCAGCCAGTTTGAGGCATCTCCAAGATGGTTTTCGAGAGCAGGGACACCACTGCGGCCAGTTTCAGGAAGATGCCGACGGAGCCCAGTCCTTCGGCATCTCCGAGAAACTGGTCATAGAGGCACTCCCTAATATGTGAAATTAGTTAGCTCCGAGGCGTATTGATCTAGTTAGAGAAGTTACAAGCTGCAAGATGGTTTTCGAGAGCAGGGACACCACTGCGGCCAGTTTCAGGGAGATGCCGACGGAGTCTAGTCCTCCGGCATCTCCGAGAAACTGGTCATAGAGGCACTCCCTAATATGTGAAATTAGTTAGCTCCGAGGCGTATTGATCTAGTTAGATAAGTTACAAGCTGCAAGATAGTTTTCGAGAGTAGGGACACCACTACGACCAGTTTCAGGGAGATGCCACCGGATCCCAGTCCTCCGGCATCTCCAAGAAACTGGTCATAAAGGCACTCCCTAATATGTGACTGCGCGCGTTTGGAGATCAGATCTTAATGGTAAGTACGAATCGGGACAACTTCTTCATAGTCCCGGTCCAGCCACAAAACGGGACTAACACTCAAGACATTTATTAATATTAAAAACTGAGACTACAAATCCGGGACTAAAGGCCACAAACCGCGAAAGATATCCTTCGGTCAAGCCACAAACCGCGAAAGACATGAACTAGAGTTACATAATATGAGCATGAACTTCTTGGCATATGTCCTTCCTTATGATCGCTTCAGACGTAACCATGGAGCATCTTCTTTACTTAACGGAATGCTTGGGTTAGTTTTCACTATGAAGGGCGGAATTTCATCAAACTTATTATAATCTTCTGACATGTCTGTCTTGTCCTTGATTCCCACGATGTTTCTTTTCCCTGAAAGAACTATGTGACGCTTTGGCTCATCATATGATGTATTTGTTTGCATATTTTTTCTTTTTTTCGGTCTGGAGGACATGTCCTTCACATAGAAAACCTGAGACACATCATTGTCTAGGACGAATGGTTCATCTCTATAACCAAGATTGTTGAGATCCACTGTTGTCATTCCGTACAACTGGTCTATCTTTACCCCTTCCCCATTCAGGTTGACCCATTTGCAGCGAAACAAAGGGACCTTAAAAGAGACTCCATAGTCTAGTTCCCATATCTCCTTTATGTAACCATAATATGTGTCCTTTTGTCCATTCTCGTCTATTGCATCAAAGCGGACACCACTATTTTGGTTGGTGCTCTTTTTATCTTGGGCGATCGTGTAGAATGTATTCCCATTTATTTCGTACCCTTGGAAATTCAATACAGTAGAAGATGGTGACGCGGCCAACAAGTATAGCTGATCTCCAACAGTGGTGTCATTCAAGAGATGTGTCCACATCCAACCACCAAAAGACTTCATGTGTTCATCTGTAATCCATGATTCAGGCTTCCCCGGGTTTTTGGAGCGTACAATATTCTTGTGTTCCTCGATATATGGAGCTGCCAAGGTGGAATTATGTAGAACTGTGTAGTGTGCTTTAGTGAAAGAATCCCTGTCCCTACATATCATTGCTTTCTTTCCCAGCGTGCCTTTTCCACTTAGTCTTCCCTCATGCCGCGAGTCAGAAACACCAATCGGCTTAAGGTCTGGAATAAAGTCAACACAAAACTCAATGACCTCCTCTGTTCCATATCCCTTGGAGATGCTTCCTTATGGTCTAGCACGGTTATGAACATATTTCTTTAAGACTCCCATGAACCTCTCAAAGGGGAACATATTGTGCAGAAATACCGGACCGAGAATGGCAATATCTTCCACTAGATGAACCAGGAGATGCGTCATAATATTGAAGAAGGATGGTGGGAACACCAATTCAAAACTAACAAGACATTGTACCACATCCTTCTGTAACCTTGGCAGAATATCTGGATTGATTACCTTCTGAGATATTGCATTGAGGAATGCACACAGCTTCACAATGGGTACTCGAACATTTTCCGATAGAAGCCCCCTCAATGCAATCGGAAGCAACTGCGTCATAATCACGTGACAGTCATGAGACTTCAGGTTTTGGAACTTTTTCTCTGCCATATTTATTATCCCCTTTATATTAGATGAGAAGCCCGACGGCACCTTGATACTGTAAAGGACTTCAAGAAAGATTTCCTTCTCTGCTTTGGTAAGAGCATAGCTAGCACGACTTAAGTGACACCCTTTATCCGTCTTGTTCTATGTATGCATGTTCTTTGGGTCTTTCATAATTTGTTGGTCCTCCCGTGCTTCTGGTGTATCTTTTGTCTTCCCATACACGCCTAGGAATCCTAGCAGGTTCACGCAAAGATTCTTCATCACGTGCATCACGTCGATTGAAGAGCGGACACGCAGGACTTTCTAATATGGCAGCTCTCAAAATATAGATTTCTTCTTCCACATGGGTGCGTGTCCTGTAGCGACGTTGTTCGGAACTGATTGACCGCCGGGACCCTTTCCAAAGATTACTTCTATGTCCTTGACCATACCAAATACATCATCACCAGCAGGGAGTTCAGGCTTCTTCCGGTGATCTGCCTCACCTTTGAAATGCTTGCCTTTCTTTCTTACGGGATGATTGGTCGGAAGAAATCGTCGATTCGCCAGGTACACAACCTTCTTGCATTTATGCAAATATGTACCTTCAGTCTTATCTAAACAGTGGGTGTATGCCTTATATTCCTTGTTTGTCCGTCCTGAAAGGTTACTAAGAGCAGGCCAATCATTGATGGTTATGAATAACAACCCTCGTAGATCAAATGGCTCCTGTTTGTTCTCATCCCACGGACGTACACCTGGTTTGCCCCACAACTATAAGAGTTCTTCAACTAATGGCCTAGGGTACACATCAATGTTGTTGCCCGGTTGCTTCGGGCCTTGGATGAGCACTGACATCATAATGAACTTACGCTTCATGCACAACCAAGGAGGCAGGTTGTAGATACATAGAGTCACGGGCCAGGTGCTGTGACTGCAGCTCTGCTCCCCAAAAGGATTCATGCCATCCGTACTTAGACCAAACCATAAGTTCCTTGCGTCATTTGCAAAGTCTGGGAAGTCTCTCTCGATTTTTCTCCACTGTGACCCATCAGCAGGGTGTCTCAACTTCCCGTCTTTCTTACGGTCTTCTTTGTACCATCGCAACAACCTGGCATGCTCTTTGTTTCTGAACATGCGTTTCAACCTTGGTATTATAGGAGCATACCACATAACCTTAGCAGGAACCCTCTTCCGGAGGGGCTCTCCCTCAACATCACCAGGGTCATCTTGTCTGATCTTATACCGCAACGCATTGCATACCGGGCATTTATCTAAATTCTCATACTCCTTACCGCGGTAGAGGATGCAGTCATTAATGCATGCATGTATCTTTTGCACATCTAATCCCAGAGGACAAGGAGTCTTCTTTGCTTCGTAGGTACTCTCGGGAAGTTCGTTATGTTTTGGAAACTTCGGCTTCATTATTTTCAGCATCTTTTCAAATGAGGAGTCAGTTGGACCACACTCTTCCTTACATCGCAACAATTACAGTGTGGTACCGAGCTTTGTGCTGCCATCTTCACAATTTGGGTACAATAATTTCTTCTGATCTTCTAACATGCCCTCTAACTTCAACTTCTCATTTTCTGTTTCACAGTCTCGCTTTGCATCAGAAATGACCCTACCAAGTTCATGAGCCGGCTCATCTGATGCCCGTTCTTCACCTCTTTCCTCTCCATTGTCTTCCATTGCAGTATCACTGTATTCAGGAAACATATGATGATAGTTGTTATCATCATCTTCTTCTTCACCATCTTCCATCATAACCCCTCTTTCCCCGTGCTTGGTCCAGCAATTATAGTTGGGCATGAAACCTTTCATAATCAGGTGGCCGCGAATGATTTTCGAGGAAGAGTACTCCTTGTTGTTCCGAAATTGAACACATGGACAACGTATAAAACCATTCTCTTTGTTTGCCGTAGCCACATCGATAAATTTATCCACGCCTTTCATATACCCGGCTACGCGGCGGTCACCGTACATCCATTCCCGACCGTTCATCTGCATCATATAAGTAAGTTTATCAAAAAACAGGACATCATAAATAGTGAAATAACCAATTCACATCGACACATGAATTGTATCAATGACAGAGAAAAGATAAGATTGCTAACCTCGATCGAGGGAAATAAAGAGGAGAAAGCTCAAGTGCATCTCGGACACCTTCTATATTTTTGTTCTATGAGAAATTGAACGGGATTATTCACTCAAATATTTCATCAAACACCTTCAATGCATGCATAGAAGAGAAAAAACTAGCACACCCCTCACACCTTCCACCAAGAGAAAAACAGAGTGGAGGCAGAGGGGGCCGGGGTGTTGCATTTATAGAGGGCGGGAGAATACGTCCCGGTTGGAGCCAGCAACCAGGACTAAAGGTGTGTGCCACGCCACGTGGCGTGGCACACACCTTTAGTCCCGGTTGCTGGCTCCAACCGGGACGTATGCCCCCTTACCAACCGGGACGCATGCCTCCTGGCCCCGTGCCCGCTCGAACCGGGACGCGTGCCAGCATTAGTCCCGGTTGGTGGCGCAACCGGGACTAATGCTCTGAGGGGGCACAAACGGATGGCCCTTTTTCCACTAGTGAAGCAGTAGGATAGAAGTAGTTCTTATAGTAGATAAACTTTTTTTTTTTGCATCCATGTTGCTTTTTAATAATACCATATGATGTACATTATATTCAACTAGCATCAACTCTAGGTACTGTTGTTACCACCATGATGCTTTTTAACAATAGCATAGGATGTTCTATTAGTAAATTCGTCTATAGGTACTGTTAGTTCTAGGTACACTTTTTGTTACATCCTATGCATCTATTATTACTTCTTAGAAATAACTCAAATTGTAATTTTCCCGGAATACCACGTAGTCGCATTACTGAACATTTAGCTACATTGTTGTATTCAAATGATAAATTCAATTTAGTTACGATGCATGTTGTAACATCCCAATTTCAGCAACCTTGATTTGTTGTCCAAAAGGAAAAAATTAGGGGGAACAAAAACTTTTTTCTTGTTACCTGTTGCAATGATTGCTTACTTGTTTGCTTGTGTTCATGCAACTGTTTGTGTATTAGGTGAGATACTCCTTAACTCAACACTAGTTTACAAAATCTATTTTACAACAGAAATGTCTTGACTCATCTTTTATATTCTAAAATGTTCTGGCAATTCAAAACCTGAGCCAAGACAACCTTGACACAACAAAATACTCTACTAGTCTATTAACAAAACTATGGAGACCTAAGTATAATCTCCTTATGTTTTCAAGACAGAACTCCCAGCTACTCTTAACCCTAGATTTTCAAAAACCTTTCCTAAAACCCCTTCACTCCAACCTTGGTAGAAGTACCAAGAATTCCTTATCTCACTTCAAAGCACAACCTCTTCAAAATACCCATCCTTACCTCAAGCTAGGCTTGATGGTAACCTTAGTAGTAGTTGATAAGTTTGAATAGATGAATTGCCTTGATCTGCTATCTGATGAATTGCCTTGATCTGCTGATTGCATTGTTTTCTTAGGAACTAGAGTGATCTAATCTAGTAGCTCAGCCCTTAGGACCCAATCAAGGTTTGTGATAATCAATCTTGAACCAAGCATCCAAATATGGATCTATCCTAAACTACCAAAGTGGCCATCTCATCTCCTAATCAGATCAATCCAAAGATAATCCCTTTTGATATCTTCCAACTCAATAAAGACCCAATATAAGCATGGATACTATCTACTTATTTATCACATAACATCATACCTTTGATCATGATATTGGAACCTAGCATCCTCTCAACATCATCTACACTTGTACTCTAGTCTAAAACCCTAAATCTGCCAAAATGGCTAAGTCTGGAATTCTTACCTAGATTCAATCTTTGGAGCTCTACCTTTTCCAACCTATATGCATTATTGCGAATGTACTTGAATCATCTTTTAGTAAATCATTAGTACTACCAAATACCACTCTTGCCCTTGGATTAAACCTTCTGGTTCCCACTCATCCATGATGGTTTTGTAGTCAAGATAATATCTTTTCTGCAAATCTAATCATCTTGCCTACTTTGGAAGCAGCTCGCCTCTATATGCTACCTCCCCTTGACCAACTCTTTGTATGATTATGATCTACTAACCATGTTCTATGAATCCCTACCTCACTTGTCTCCATTGGAGCTTTGTGCTTCTTAAAACTTCATGGTTTATATGGCATCATGACAATCCTGCTATGGCAGCCTTAATTTCATGAAAGTTTGCCATCACTCCTACACCACCTCCAATGCAACCAAACCCAACTCTTGCTTCCATGATCATCTATATAACTTTGTCTATCCATCCATATATCCCTTGTACCAAGGTGATCTCTAAGCTCACAAATCCAATCATGTTTTGGTGGCATGAAAATAACAAAACCATAGATTCCCAAAAATCTAGTTTCCTCCAATTTTCCCCAAAAATCCTTCAAAAACTAAGTGGAAAATGATGTGTAAATCAGGTATACATCATATAATTTGGATAATCAAACTTTTAAATTCATTATCTTGCAAGATTCTTGAAATCCTTGTATATAAAGGAAAGTTTGTTTTATCTCCACATCACTTTGCAAACTCAATGCACATTTGAGTTCTATACATCATACCCTATCTTCCCATCTCAAAAATAAATATTTTTGAGATTCTTTATTATTTCTTTTTGCCCTTTTTCTTAAATGGCAGAAATAAGAAATAATTCCTTAAAAATACTTTTCCATCTCAATAAATTCCAAATAAATTCTCCAATGTGTAATATGGTATTTAGGACCATCTCACATCAAAAAACAAACCCCAGCCAATGTAAAATTATCAAATAAGCTTCTATGAACTACTTCTGTACTATTTGAATATTTGAGTTTAAGTGCACCTTTAATCATTAGAAAAATCCCAAATAATTCCTAGGGTTATGAAATGACCCTATACACACCAGTATCTTTTTCTCACCTTGACTAATGCAACTTTTTCAACTTCCTTCAGAAGCTACCATTTGATCAAGTTTGAAAAATAAATCAAAACTTGATCCAAACCAACTCAAATCCCCATCCAATCTTCCCAAGCACTCCTCCACAGCACCATCACTTCCTCTTGGTTGTGCTACACTGTGACATGGTACTGTAGTAGTCCCTCTCCCTTGTCCTTTAGCTCTTGAAGCATGTGAGGGAGAGAGAGAGGAATACATCTTGCAAAAATCTTTGATATAAGAGAGGGCAGCAGCCACACCATCCCTTCCCCCTCTCCCTAGTCAAGCTACTAGTCCCACATGACCACTCCACCACCCCTAAGAGCCAATCCCTGGCCATCTCCCCCTCTCAAGCCCTCTATGGACTATGTCCACCCTACACCACTCCCCTCGAGTTAAATAGGCCAGAGGCCACCCCAGCATCCCCTTGTGCTCATTTCCACTCCTCCTCCTCCCACCTACCTCCCAGAGAGCCATCCCTCCTCTACTGCTCTGCCTAGCCCAGGAAAAGAAGAACAAGAACTCTCAGTCATTGCTCAAAAATTGTGCATGGTGCTCTCTCCTTCGCTCCCCTCGCTATGCATGTCCATTCCCCGTACTCCCCTTGCTCTGGTGAAGCTAACCCTATGATTATTTTCGACATGCAGCAACCCCTGGAGGTTTCGCTGGCGAGAATCCGAGCTCCTCCTCGGCCATCCTCGCGCAAGCAAGATCCCGACACGGAAGTTACCATTTCCGCCCATCCCTGAGGTCGCCGCGCCGCCCCGCTCCTCCCCAGCCACTTTCTAGTCACCGGCGAGGCCCGGAGAACCCTCACCGGCGCGCCGCCGTTGCCGCTAGGGTTTCTCGCCTAGCTTCCTCGACGAAAGGAGGAAGAAGCCCCAGAGCCGTCTGATATGTTTTAGTCCAACGGCCAGGATCTGCACGTACCCCTTCGGGAAGGTGAGCCCCTGACCGCCGGGCCCCGCCACAGCCCGTTTAAAAATTCGGTACCCGCGCAGTGGTATGCCCGGGTGGGACCTTTCTCCGTAGCACGGCCCATGACCCTCAGATTTGGCCCGGTGTGCTCCTTCCCCTTTTTCTTTTTCTGTTTTAAATCCAGATCTGCAGGGTACTTGTTTGGATTAATTAAAAACAAAAATGGAAATTGAACTAAACTGCACAGATCTAATTTTTCAGTGATGCAGTCATGTTTTCCCTAACATGCAGAGGCATTAGTTAGCCCTTTTGGTGCTTAGGTTAAATATGATAAATCAATTTCCTAAATGACCCCTTATAGTTAATAAATACTTTCTGTAAGTTTCATATCCCCAAATGATGCAAACCTTGTTTTTACAGAAAGTATTAAGTGATGCCTTTCATGTCACCCTGGCCCCATACCCATTTGCTTTCTAGTTTAAGGGTAGCAAAAATAACAAAATCAACCTTTATCTGCCTTTAGAAATTTCTCTAAGTCAAACCAAATGAGTTAATGACCTAATTCCAACTCTCATTAGACATACATAACCACATACTTCAAACCCTAGGATCCCAAAATTTATTGAGCTTTTCTTGATTTTTGGTGAATCCTTTCTGTGTATAGGTATTTCACCAATAAATTCACCACAATAGCTATGTTTATCCAAAAAGGGTGATTCCAATTTATACAGAAAGGTACTAAAAGTACCTAACTTGTGTCCTTGAAATAACATCAAAATCCCTTATAGATTTAATTTGGTTAAAAAGACAAAAACCATCCAGTACTGACTTTGGGATTTTCCTGAGGGTATTATGGTAACTGTTTTGAGGTGAATCCAACTCTCAGTGAATCAGTCGATCAAATACTATCTAATCATCCAAGGAAATAATTTTTGGAACTACATAACAAGTCTGGTGAATTATTTCCTAAAACTAGAGTTTTATTCACTATAGAAATCACTATAAATCAATGGTATTTGATAAAATAGTGAAACCACTTTTGTTGGTTTCATTTTATCAATACCTATCTGATGATACCATTTTTACACAATGATATCCCACTGAATATGTCCTTGTTCCAAAACCCCTCTACTATCTAGTCTCTAGACTATAAAACCCATATAGATTTCCTTCAGATGGTCCCAAAACTCTTTCCCATTTTTTCCAAACCCATTATCCCAACCATACTGATTTGTATCATGTATTACTTGTTTTTTGTTGTATGGTTTGATGCTTGTATGCCTTGTATTGATGGTGGTGTTGTTTGTCTGCATGTATGCTCGATAAAGACGATAGCTGGGATTGTGTGTCGTTGAGAAGAAGGAATCCTCGAAGCATTATTATTGCTATCCTTATTGTTATCGGTATTCTAGTATTCTAAAGAAGTCACAAGATCTCTCGCTGGTCACAGGCAAGCCACCTTCTTGCTCATAAACCCCTTGTCCTATTTTTACAATTATGCATGTTATTCAAATGGTTTACTTAAATTGCATAGTTTACTTATCTATGTTTTATATGTGTGAATGTTTGGATCTTCCAAACTACTATCCCCTCGGTACCATTAGGTACAAACCCCTTTGATGACACCTATTCCTCCCTAGTAAGATAGATGGTGTATAACACCATGCCCCTTTGAAAACCCTGTTTTAGCCGAAGCAAAAACTATGGGATGGGAAGACCCCGGAAAAAGGCTTACAAAAATGTTTTATGAGAAAACCTTGGTGAGGCTTGGCCTACCAAGTGGATTGGAAAATAATAAAGGATTTGGTTTACAAAATGGTCAGACAAATGATGGAGGAAAAATGTTTATAAAAACGCACCCGATTCTTTACAGTTTTGCTAGAACAATTAACCTGTGCAACCACATTACTCTGGAATGGGACAGGGCTGGGCTGGAAGTGTGTCTAATCTGGTATAGGTGCCTCGAACTACTAAGGGGGAGAAAAAAATCCCCAGACGCTGGGTCTTCACCTGTAAAGGCCCATGTGGAACATCGGTCTGGAGAAGGTACATACTGCCTAAGGATGGCCAGACGATACTATGAGCCCCTCATTGAAATCGCACACCCGACGAGATGCAAAACACGCTCTGGTTGGCTTGTGACTATATAGGGAGTCCCGGTCTTGAGGGGATTAACCTCATAGGATAGGCACTTGTATTGGAGAGGGCATCCGGAAGGTCTTGACCGGTTATTCGACCCACGATCAGTGTAGATCAGGGTTGGGTAATCGGATGGTGTGGGTACAGTGTAAAACCTCTGCAGAGTGTAAATCTATTCGAATAGCCGAGTCCTTAGTCATGGACGATTGGGAAGGTTGTTGTAGAGCGGTGCTAGTTTTGATTTCAAAAAGGACTTCAGAAAAGCAATGGTTGCAAATGATTTGACTATGGGATGGTTGGGAAAAAGGCGGAAGGAGTTTGGTCATGAGACGACCGGAAGGGAAAAACGAATGGGTGACCCTATCCTAGTGTTTTACTAAAAATTTTCAAAGAGGTTTCCAAAATGTTTTACAAAAGTTTTTTAACAAAGATATAGAGATATGTTATATCTATAAGAGAAACTAGTTTATAAAAGAACCTCTCATGGAGCCATCCTACCATAGCCATATTGCATATCCTTTATCATTGTTCTCTTTTAGGGTGGTTTGCGAGTACATTCAAAGTACTCACCGGCATTGTTCCTGGCTTTTTACTTGGCCAAACTTTTAGATGAAGGAGAGAAACGATGGAGGTGCTGACGTCTATGCGAGCTAGGTTGTCTTCCCAGTCAGTTTCCTGTAGGTTAAGGCATGACATGGGCTCTACGCTTGAAGACTTCCGCTATTTGTGTTGTAATCGCCATAATAGCCACATTGTAAGTTTTGTAATCGTTATTTTCTGGATGATGTAATGATACTGGTCGGTTATGCTCATGGCTCACTGATCATCGGAACATGAATTGTATGCATAACAGGTATTCTTGGACCGTAAATCCGGGGTGCCACACATGGCAACTTAGTAATGCATCACTATTTGCATGCATGTATTCATATGAATTTCGAATGATTTTAATGTAACTTTAGCTATAGAGGACATAAGTTTTAATCCACGGCCAAAATACATATGGATGTAGATGTTCTTATATTTTTCTATTTGATTTCATGTTTTTTTGCATGGATTGTCACATCTATTTTCAACAATGATACAACTTATCCCTTTTGGTAAGAACATTTTCTGCATGGTTTATTTTTATTCACATCTACATGATCATTGTTTCATTCTTGATGGATTGCTTTGATCCAAGGATATTTGTTCTTGACTTTGGGTCCAAGGGAAAAATACCCATAAATGTTACATTCTAGTCTACATGATCCCTACACCATGCTCAATCCACACATTCTTGGACTGGATTGTTTCGGTCGATACCACCCAGTAGGTCCATACCTGAAATAACACAATTTAGTCAAATATCTCACATATTTTATACATTTTCATGCAAATTCGACACATGGTAACTGCATTCATGCTACAGAAAAGTTCACAACATTTTTCCAATAATAAAAGTTAGCATTTTTGGGTGAAATTTCTCTAAACTTCTGTTTATACAATACAACACCAACTATGTTCACTAACATGTATGCTTGTCACTTTGTTATAGCTAACTAACCATGCGGTCTACACTTCGAGGAAGCAAAATACTGAGGAAGTACCTTTAGTTCTTATCCGTGCACAAAACTCGACATGGTTCGTTTGATTTTGGATCTGTTTTCGTTTGTACACTTTGCCCATCTTAGATGTGGTTGGAGTTGGGGTTGTACATTATGTGCACTACTTTCCCCGTGTGTTTTTCTGTTACGCACATTCCTATGACATATCTACCTATTCATGCTACATGGTGTTGATAGCTAACTATACTCAGAAAGTACATGCATGCTACTTTGTCCCCCCTTCAAAATTGGAAATATGGTTTCTATGTTGTGAGTACGTAAAAATTGTGTTACATCCAAAAAGATGAACTGTCATGTGTTGTTTTCTTGCTTTGAATATGGATATTTTTCCTATTTCAGGATTTATTTATCACAGAAACAATTTTTTACCTTGTATAAATCCCGATGCTTGCTTCTTTGGTGTGCCTGTTGGAGTGGATTCGGTGCTTCTCCAATTTTTCCCTGTTCAATTGCATGTAATTCTACTATAACTTGGTTCTGCCTTCATGGAGTTTTTGTTGCTGCTGAAGAAGGGAGCATGTACTCCTGTTTTGGGGGAATCTCCTGGATTGTTTGTTACATGCTCGGTTGTGTCAGGACCAGACCTGTCGATGGACGCGCTCTCCCACGCAGAAAACTAAGCAGAAAGGGGTCCTGGTGCTACCTTTCCTCTTTGCTAATGTGTTTTTTATGGATCTTTTGCTAATGTCTTGCTATCAGGTCAAGGGGACACTTTACTTTTACAGTAAATTTTAGTTTCTGACAAAGGGGGCACTCCCTAACACTAAAGATTGATTAACCAAACCCCCTAAAACTTCTGACAAAGTCGATAAAATCATACTTGACCACTGGCCACCAGACTTGGAGAAATAGACCCGAGAAGCCACACGGTCTTGGAGATTTGTTACTTGCCATGTGTGCAACTAACTTGTCAATTTTCTCCTGAGTAAAAGGTTGATACATAGTACATTCCAAGCCATTTAGAGGCGTGAAGAAACGAGACAAATCCACATTAGCTGAGATAGGCAGGGAGAGGCCCAATCTGCTACAGAACGCTTGCCATAAAACCCCATCTTTCTCATCATGATCTACTGCCACTGAACCATCGTCTCTCACGAGTGAAGAAATTGAATTTTTCTATAATGAAAGGTCGCCATCGAATTGAAAAAGTAGTAATTTCATTGCCTAAGTGAGACCAACGAGTAGTACACCTTTTCTTCTAGTAATCTTGCTTACATAGAAGTTCTAGGGGTGGTGGACTTTCTGGCTCTGAATAAAGATGGTTTGGCTCTGCTGATATTTTAGCTCCAAGTCGTCGATCTGCTCCATGTCGGCCTCCTCGATCTGGACATCGGTGAGTTCCGGTCTTCTTCTAGAAGATTTTTGTTGGTTGGTGCATGGAGCCACTGAATATCTAGATTGGAATTGATCAGGTCATGCGGTCCCTTATCTTCAACCAGTTTGGCTTGATACGTCCAAAACATATCTACTTTTCCAAATACTTTTGCTATTATTTCTCCTCTAAACTTGTGTGATTTGGATACAACTAACACGGACTGACACTGTTTTCAGCAGGATTGCCTTGGAGTCTAGTTTTTGTGCAGAAAATCAACTATCAGGAAAAATTCCGGAAAATATGCCAAAAATCCTATTTCACCAGAAGATCCACGGAGCCAGAGTACGAGACGGAGTGGAGGCCTGGGGGGCCCACACCCCTGTCAGGCGCGGGCCAGGCCTGGCTGCGCCTAGGGGGGTGCGGCCACCCTAGGCACCCCCTCGGGCTCCCTCTTCGCCTATAAGTTACCCCTTGACCTAAAACCCTAGGGGGGGTCATCGTTTTTCCAGAAAGAGTTTCGCTGCGCCACCACCACCAGAAACCAAGATTTGGATCCAGAAACTCCGTTCTGGCACCCTGCCGGGACGGGGAAGTCGGGGAGGATCATTGTCATCGTCATCACCAACGCCTCTCAATCAACCATCAATGTTTCCCTCATCCATGAGTGAGTAATCCCCCGCTGTAGGCTGTGGGGATGGTAGGGATTGGATGAGTTCTATCATGTAATCGAATAAGATTGTTAGGTCATAGTGCCTAGTATCTCTATTAGTGCTATTTAGCTTTGTTGCAACTTGTTGTGCTTAATGCTTGTCACTAGGGCCCGAGTGCCATGATCTTAGATCTGAACTTATTATTGAATCATTATGATAGTACTTTTTATGATCTTATTTGCAAGTTGTGTACACATATCATTGTCCGGATCCAAAGGCCCTGAAGTGACAGAAATTGGGACAACCGGAGGGGATGGCTATGGTGTGAGGATCACATGTGTTCACAGAGTGTTAATGCTTTGCTCCAGTGCTCTATTAAAAGGAGCACCTTATTTTCCGGTAGTTCCCTAGAGGCCTCGCTGCCATGGGTTGGTGTGACAAAAGATGTTGTGCAAGTTCTCATTACGAGCACACATGACTACACATGCCTATGATTGTTTAGTACTTGGATGCTTATTCTTATTTATCTGCAATGCCCTAGATCTTGAAGTTACATGTTTAGACTCGTCCATGCAACGCCCGTCCATCCATCCCTATGCCTATTGCACTCATATCCTACTGATTGCTGCTACTGTTACTATTTCTCATGTTTTACTAATGTTGTTGCTTTGCTGTTGCTACTACAAACTGTTGATACTGATAAACTTCTATGAGCAAGAACTATTTCTAGGTGCAGCTGAATTGACAACTCAGTTGTTAAGGCTTGCAAGTATTCTTTGGATCCCCTTGTGTCGAATCAATAAATTGGGTAATACTACCACGAAGACTATTGCGATCCCCTATACTTGTGGGTCATCAAGACTATTTTCTGGCACCATTGCTGGGGAGCATAGCTTTATTTGTAAGTTCACTTGGATCTACTATTGTTCACTGCTACTCCTTTCATCATGGGGAAGTCTCTTGATGGAAAGTTTCCTATTTTACCATCCACTACAAGAAGAGGTACAATCCTAAATACCTCAGTTGCTCTTGATTCACTATCTGGTATAAGTAAGCTTGTTACACCACCACCACATACTCATGTTACACACACTGCTACCACTGCTAAATCTGAAACTGCTTTTGATGCTCATGATGTTACTTCTACTGTGCTTGATGCGAGTGGTTCATTAGGTCCTTTCCTAGATGCTACAATGGCTAGTCTAGGAAATACTGAAACTCCTAGTGAATAACTGTTACACCTGTTAGATTACCTGAGTCTAGAGAGAGTTATGATATTAATGAGGGTTACATTAAGTTCAGTAATGAATTTTTTGAAGAGTGCCGAAACACACATGGTGCTAGTGCTATTAAGAGTCTCCTTGCTAGACGTACCATTATTCCTAAACTGTCCTCTGATCCTAAGTTTTCCACCTCTCCCATAGATATCAAAGATAAAGATTACGATTTCTCTCTTGATTTATCCTATTTAGACATTGTTGAGAAAGAAACTTTTTGTGGGACTAAAATTGAGAGTGTTGTGGCTCATGTGAATGATATTTCTACTATGAGTGCTTTATTCTCTGATGATTTTAAGATGCACAAGTACTTTGTTACAAAGATCTTCCCTTTTTCACTAAAAGGATAAGCTAGGGCTTGGTTTAATAGATTGCCTCCTGGTTCCATTGATAGCCCTAATTGTTTGATTGCTTCTTTCTTCCAGAAATATTTTCCTCCCAGTGCTAGACATGCTGCTTTGCAGAGACTTTTTTAATTTTAAACAGGGAGAAGAAGAGAAATTGCGTGAGTCATGGACAAGGTTCTGTGGCTTGATTCATGCACATCCTGGATGTTTATTGCCTAAGAATAAGCTTCTTGATATTTATTATAATGGACTAACTGATTATTTTAGGACATACCTAGATAGTTTTGTTGATTGTGTTTTCAGGAAAAGAACTCCTACAGATATTGAAGAATTAATGGCTAAGATAAGCAAGAATTATGATGATTGGACTTTAATTGAGCTAAATACACCTGAGCCTATTACTCCTGAACCATTGTGACCTGTCCATGAAAGTTATATGCTTGCAAATTATAGGCTGGGAGTTAGCAGAACCGTGCTGTCACGAGGAATGCTTTCATCACTTATGGATACATATTGATACGTCGGAAATATATCTATAATTTTTGATGCTCCATGCTTGTTTTATATCTACTTTGCTTTGCTTTGTCTACACTTTGAGGTGTTTTTATATCTTTTCTGGAACTAACCTATTAATAAGTTGCCATAGTGACAGTTGCCTGGTTTCTTCTATTTTTGGTTCCAGAAAGGCAGAAAATCAACATTCTTGGAATTGGATGGGAAAAAAGCCAAAGTCAATATTTTACCGTGGGGGACATGAAGCCAGAAGACGAGACAGAGAGGCGAACCAGGGCGGCCAGACCCCCCTAGGCGCGGGTGGGCCCATCCCGCGCCTAGGTAGGGTGTGGGGTCCCTGGCCGCCTCCTAGTCTCGCCTCTTCGCCTATAAGAAGCCGTCAATGCAGAAACCCTAGGCACCCTATCAAAACTCCATGAAAACTTCTGTAGCCACCGCCACCGTCATCCCTAAATAGGGGGGATCTGAAGTTCTTCCCGGCACCCTGCCGGAGGGGAGATCATCCCGGAGGCCTTCTTCTCCGGTATGATGCGTGAGTAGTTCCACCTTGGACTATGGGTCCATGTAGTATATAGATGGTTGTATCTCCTCCTTTTGCTCTCATGTATAGATCTTGTGAGTTGCGTTCATGATCAAGATCTGATCTATTTGTAATCATGCATGTTGTGTTTGCGAGGATACAATGGATATTGAGATTACTATGTCAGATTGATTAATGGTTTTGTCTATTTGATACTATCATGTATGTGTTGTTTGTGATCTTGCATGCTCTCCATTGTTAGTAGCTATCTTGGCCAAGTAGTTGCTAGTGACTCCAAGAGGGGGTATTTATGCTCGATAGCGGGTCCATGCCTCTAGTTTCCAAGGGATGTGACAGAAATCTCTTCGGTTGTAGATGTGCTGTTGTTACTAGGGAGATGGTCTCTTGTTCATGGAACAAGTGGATTGTTTACCTTTCACACTTTGCTTAAAGCAGTTGTCTATTGCTTGCAACTTAATATTGGAGGGGGTTCGGATGATAACCTGAAGGTGGACTTCTAGTCATAGATGCAGTTGGACGGCGGTCTATATATATTGTTGTATTTCCCAATCGAATCTCATAGGATCTTTGTGTCCGGTATTGCATTGTTATGCCTTGCTCAGTTCCTATCAATCACCCTGCTGTAATTTGTTTACCCTTTATGCCATGTTGTTTATCTAAGGAGAGCACCTCTAGTGAACTATGGACCCCGGTCCAATCTTTACCATTGATACATCTTCCACTGTTACTTGTTTACTTTCTACAAACCATTACCTTCCACACCATACGGTTAATCCTTTGTTATAGCAAACCGGTGAGCTTGACAACCTCACTGATTCGTTGGGGAAAAGTCTTGAGTCTGTGTTGTGCAGGTTTCTGTGTTACTTGCAGCACATGTGTGATGTTTCCTTCCTCCTACTGGTTCGATAACCTCAGTTTCTTACTGAGGGAAAACTTGCTACTGTGCTGCTTCACACCCTGCTCTTGGGCTTCCCAACAGGCTCCACGTTAGCCATCAAGCTTTTCTGACGCCGTTGCCGGGGAGGCTAAGGACGTCTTCACAAGGGGAGTCCTCCACTTCCTTTCTCTATACTTTGTTTTTAGTTTGCTTAGTTTCTTTTTCTTGGTTTTGTTTGCCTCTTTTCAAAACCCCCCAAAAAATTTAGTTTAGTTTGGTTTGCTTTCTTTATTCAAAAACAAAAAAAAATTAGTTCCTAATCTAGTTGCTGGTCTATTATTGCCTTGCTTGGTCATGCTTTCTATCAATGGATGGTTTCTTTGAAACTAGTTCTTATTCACAAGGTGGGTTCACAGAAGAACAAAAGTATTGTTATAAGGAACAACGCTTATCACAAAAATGGAAACACTTATGGGAACAAATTGATAAGTTGAATACTATTGCTAGAGAGGTGTGCTCTACTTATAAAGTTACTTATTGCTTTGATAAAGCTTGTTGCTGTAGGAGGTATAAACACCTCCCTTTTCAATGTGAGTATAATTATAATGTTACCATATACTCTTATGTTAAAGGAAATTATGACTTTTATGATGTGGAACAAATTGAAGAATTAATTGCCTTCAAGGGTGCATTTGAACTTGCCAGTTTGCTTGAAAATACTGATGATGCACCTTATGAATATGAGGTTTATGAGATACTTAAATTTTGCTTTGATAATTACAAGAGAGAAAATGGCTATATTCTTGAATATTTTAATAGATGATTTCCACAAATGGAAGAGACTAATGCCTTGCAGGAGCCTATGGAATAAGAAATTGTTGAAACTGGAAGCTCATTAGATGAAAAAGAGGAGGAGAGTGATGAACAAAAGGAGGAAGAATGGATCTACCCATGCCTACCTTCTATTGATGAGTAACTCTTTACCTCTTATATTATTTGATTGTCCCCCATGCTTACCAAAGGAATATGAATGTCATGTTCATGTGGATCCTTTTGAAATATCTACTTTGGGTAAAACATGTGAAGGTTTTAATCCCACTATTTTTGAGCTTGATAGAAATTATGTGTTTGTAGATCATGAAAATCATGCCTTATGTGATATCTATATTGTTGAGTTTATTCATGATGCTACTGAAAATTATTATGAGAGAGGAAAGTATGGTTGCAGATTTTTTCATGGTATAGAAACACCTCTCTATGTGCTGAAAGTTTTGAAGTTGCTCTTGTTTCATCTTCCTATGTCTGTCACTTTGTTCTTTGTGAATTTATTTGCATACAAGATTCCTATGCATAGGAAGTGGGTCAGACTTTGTGTTTTGAATTTGCTTCTTGATGCTCTCTTTTACTTCAATTCATATTTCTTATGTGAGCATCTTCTCAAGCTATCAAGCCTAACTTAAAGGCGTTAAAGAAAAGTACTTGTTGGGAGATAACCCAGGAGTTTCCTTGAGTCTTAGAAGTTATTACTTCATTAATTACCTCTCCTTATCCTTTTTGTTTGCTTTTTGTGCCAAGAATGACCTCTAATGAGAGGGAAGTAAGATTTGGGGAGTTGCTGTCCCGAAACAGATTTCTATACTCCACCAAAAAATTCATGAGGAGTCTCTGTAACTCGGATTGAGCTCAAAATCTACTAATAAATCCCCCAGTATGTTAGATAACTTTAGTTAGTTCAAGACTTTTTTATTTGAGCAATAGAAGATGTTCGAAAAAATCGGTTTCTACCTGCTGGTCTGTTTTGACAGATTTCTACCATTATTTGCATTTGCTTCTTATTGATTCCTTTTTGAGTTCTCTTTAGGTGAATTGAGATTTTTGAAGGAGTTACTACAGTAGCTTGTGTTTTTATTGAAAAGACTTGCTGTTCCAAGGATTTTTCGGAGGTCTAATACCTTTTGAATAAACTAATGTTGCTAATGAAGATTGTGTGAAGTTTTGTATGAAGGAAAAATTTCAGGTGTAGAGAGAGAATGCTCTAATGAGATGAAGAATGGACAAAAGCTCAAGCTTGGGGATGCCAACATGGTGTCACCCGAAGAAATATCCAAGAGCTACAAGCGTCAAAGCTTGGGGATGCCCAAGGCATCCCCTTCTTCATCAATAAAAAGCTCAGGTCTATCTAGACACTTCGTTTTTATTTTCATGCACAATTGTGTTGTTCTTGGAGCGTCTTAGTTTTCGTTTGGTTTTCTTAGGTTGTTTAGTTTGCTTCAATAAAGTAGTTTGGACCCTTGTTCTCGTTGTGTTGTTTTGCAAATAAGTTGCTTGGTGTTGGAAAGGAGTAGTAAGTTCTTGCTTGAAAGTGCAAGAGGAGCTTGCATTGACTGTGACTTAAACTTTAGCATGACATGCTAGGTGTTGTTTTGACCTTATGCTTAGTGATTATTGCTGTAGCATATCTTGTTCCAAACAATTGGGATTGCTTACTGTGCCTTGAATAAATTATGCGTTGTTTTAGCATGCAAAAGCATAGTATTGTTGTATTCTCCTTTCATGCTTTGCTTGGGTTGACTTGGCACATGCTCACACCATGTTATGACTATGACAAGTCACCATTAGCCTCTATGATCAATTAGTCCTTGACTTGTAGTACCACTCTATGCTTTGATTAGTAATGCTTTGTTGCTCTGTATGATTATGGCCATTACTCTCTCTTAGTTGGTTGCTCCCAGTCTGTATGAGTAAGCTCTACTCATGCTTTCAACTCCCAAAAAACCAAGTTTTTCCAAAGTGTCCACTATAAACTCCTATGCATGGTGTGTTACACCATTCCAAGTATATTCTTGTTTTCAGCTATCTTCCAATTAAATACTATTTTGTTATGTGAAAACTTAGTGATCAAAGCCCTCACGAACTTGATCGCACACTTTATATTCTTTGCCCCTAATAAACTTGAACCATTGTGTCATCTATTTTGTATATGCTTGCACTTATACGTTAAAATTAGCATAACGGTGCTGCCACGAGGAACGTTTTCAACATTGCACTTGTACTTTGTACTCAGTTGATATCATGCTCTTTTGTCTATGGATGTCACCGGTGTGAAATAAAGAGGGAACTTGTAAGTCCATGGAGTTTCTATCCTGTGTTAGAGAAACGCCTGGGCCGCTAGCCTAAGCCATGCCTAATCATGGTGGAAACTTGCAGCATCACCATAGTGAGCTATCTATGAAGCATCCTCAATAAAAAGCTATGCATATGGTAAATAAAAAGATTGCTGAGATGCTCATTGTCTGCTTGCCTTGTCATTTTGGTTATGGGAAAGCTCATGTACCATGTGCAAGGGGTACCCGTTGGTGGTTCTCTATGATATGCAAATACTTACAATGACAAGAACTTACAGGTGACTAAAGTTGAGTAACATGAGGTGTGGTCCTCGTATTCATGGGACTTGAGATTTCCAACTTATACTTCGTCAAGCATATACTCCATATTTGTTCACTTTAACCCTAATCACTTCAAGATGCTTATGATAGGGGCAATGAGGGCTGAAAGCTAACAAGTACCATAATTTTTGGAAGCTCTTTTTAAAACTTGAAATCCCTGCTTCCTTTATAAAGGATTTTCTTCCACCATTATTGAGTCTCCACCTTCTACCTTTAGGCACCATTAAGAGGGCATAGTTGTCATTCTATGTGTAGTGTTCCAAAGCTTATTAATAGATGCATATTGTGATATTACTTGTTCTTGTGCTATTTGTTTCTAGTCACCCTTGTGAACTTTGAAGGTGTCCTATGCATCTATTTGCTACTTGATACGTCGGAAACATATCTATAATTTTTGATGCTCCATGATTTTTTAGTATCTACTTTGCTTTGCTTGTCCACACTTTGAGGTGCTTTTTACATGTTTTCTGGTACTAACCTATTACAAGTTGCCACAGTGCTAGTTGCATGTTTTCTGCTGTTTTTGGTTTCACAAAAGTTAGTAAATAAATATTCTCGGAATTGGACAGGACAAACGTCAAAGTCAGTTACTTTCTGCGAAGATCAAGAAGTACAGAGGGGATACGGAGACGCAAGACAGGGCGGCCAAATCCCCCTAGGTGCGAGTGGGCCCTGCCCCGCGCCTGGGTAGGGTTTGACCCCCTTGGTCGCCTCCTCAGCCTCCCCCTTCGCCTATAAGAAGCCCCCGATGCAGAAACCCCAAGCACCCGATCAAATCTCCACGAAACCGTCTATAGCCGCCGCCACCATCGTCCCTAGATCGGGGGGGGGGTCTGAAGTTTTTCCCGGCACTGATGACCCACAAGTGTAGGGGATCGCAACAGTCTTCGCGGGTAGTATTACCCAATTTATTGATTCGACACAAGGGGAGCCAAAGAATACTTGCAAGCCTTACCAACTGAGTTGTCAGTCCAGCTGCACCTGGAAATAGTTCTTGCTCACAGAAGTTTATCAGTAGTAATAGTTTGTAGTAGCAACAGCAAATCAACAATAGCAGTAACAGCAATAGTGGAACAGGAGCAATATTAATAGTAATAGTAACGGTAACAGTAGGATTCGAGTGCGGTAGGCATAGGGATGGATGGACGGGCGTTGCATGGACGAGTCTAAACATGTAACTTTAAAGAACTAGGGCATTGCAGATAAATAATAATAAGCATCCAAATACTAAACAAACCTAGGCATGTGCTCCAAATATAGTCATACGTGCTCGCAATGAGAACTTGCACAACATCTTCTGTCCAGCCAGCCCGTGGCAGCGGGGCTTCTAGGGAACTGCTGGCAATTAAGGTGCTCCTTTTAATAGAGCACCGGAGCAAAGCATTAACACTCCATGAACACATCATGATGCTCACACCACAGCCACCCCCTCCGGTTGTCCCAATTATTGTCACTTTGGGGCCTTTGGATCCGGACAATGATATGTGTACACAACTTGCACATAAGATCATAAACAATACTATCATAATGATTCAATAATAAGTTCAGATATGAGATCATGGCACTCGGGCCCTAGTGACAAGCATTAAGCACAACAAGTTGCAACAAAGTCATAATAGCACTAATAGAGATACTAGGAACTATGCCTCTAACAGATCTTATTCGATTACATGATAGAACTCATCCAATCCCTACCATCTCCAAGCCTACAGCGGGGGATTACTCACTCATGGATGAGGGAAACATTGGTGGTTGATGGAGATGCGTTGGCGATGACGATGGCGATGACCCTCTCCAAATTCCCCGTCCCGGCAGGGTGCCAGAATGGAGTTTCTGGATCCGAATCTTGGTTTCTCGTGGCAGCAGCGGAATGGAACTCTTTCTGGAAAACTATCTAACCCCCCTCTGTTTTTGGTCAGAAGGCAACTTATAGGCAGAGGGAGGCCGAGGAGCTACCTAGGGTGTCCAAACCTCCCCCAGGCGTGGGGTCAGTAGGCCCGTGCCTGGGGTGGGTCTGGGCCCCCCAGGCCTCCCCTCTGTCTCCCCTTCTGGCTCCGTGGATCTTCTGGTGAAATATAATTTTTGGCATATTTTCCGGGGTTTTTCCTGATAGTTCATTTTCTGCACAAAAACAAGACACCAAGATAATTCTACTGAAAACAACGTCAGTCCGTGTTAGTTGTATCCAAATCACACAAGTATAGAGGAAAAACAATAGCAAAGTGTTCGAGAAAGTAGATACGTTTTGAACGTATCAACTACCCCCAAGCTTAGCTTATTGCTTGTCCTCAAGCAATTCAGTTGAAAACTGAGTGCGATAAAAGAACTTTTACGAACACTTTGCTTCATATGATGTAAATATTCTTAGCACAGGAGTAGATGCTTAGACAATTCATAATAAAGAGTATGCAACTAAGCCTACTCAATAGTCATTGCAAGCTATGAAGAGAAACCAAGTCAATAATAATAAGTAGCATGAAACATAAACATAATCAACATTGCAATGCTCATAATAAGGTATGATAGAGTGGTATCTCGCTTGCCTTTGTTTGAAGAGCACAATATAAATGCGGAGGCACCTCTGAAGTTCACATGAAGACTAGAAGTAAAGATATTAGAGATACAAGCATCAAAGTCATGACATAATTAACCAAGTTTTGGAACAAATACAAGAATGACAACTATGCTCTCAAGAAGGTGCTCATAGAATAAGTGGTGACTCAACAAAGTTGTGAAAACGGTTTTTGTGAAGGTTTGAAAGGCTTCCCAATGCTGAAAGGAAGGTACTCATTAGCTTTGAGCTCTCATTGCCCCTATCATAGGCATCTTCATGTGGTTAAGGGGAAAGTGAGGTCCACTCTGAATCATATGCTTGACAAACCATAGACTGGAAATCCCAAGTCCCTTGAGTACGAGGGTCGCTCCGCATGCTACTCAACTTTGGTCACCTGAAAGTTCTTGTCATTGTAAATACATGCATATCATCGAGAATCGCCAACGGGGTACCCCTTACACATGGTACAGGAGCTTTCCCATAACCAAAATGACAAGGCAAGCAGACAATGAGCATCTCAGCAATCTTCTTATTTACCATATGCATAGCTTTTTATTGAGGAAGCTTCATAGATGCTCATTATGGTGATGCTGCAAGTTTCCACCATGATTAAGCATGGCTTAGGCTAGCAGCCCAGGCGTTTCTCTAACACAATGTATAAACTTCATGAACTAATAACTTCCCCTTTTATTTCACATCGTCGACATCCATAAACAAAAGAGTAAGGAATCAACTGGATGAGATATCCAACAGGTGTTGAAAGAGTTCCCCGTGACAACATGGTTCTGCTGACTCCCATCGTATAATAAGCAAGCATATAACTTTCATGGACTAGTCACAATGGTTTAGGATTATTAAGTGCAAAGAATAAAGTGTGCCATCAAGTTCGTGAGGTCTTTACAAACTAATTTTCTCAAAACAGACAAACATTTTATTTTGGAAGAAAACACGGCATATATAAAATATGCACTGAAATAGCAAACGATGCCAATAGGTAGGTATGGTGGACACAGCTGGCAATATTGGTTTTGGGGAGTTGGAAGCACATGTAGAACATGTACTCAGTGCAAGTGAAAGCTAGCAATTGAAAGGGAGCGACAAACGAGAGAGCAATAACTGTCATAATCATGCTTGCAACAAAACATGACTAATTATGGCATGAAAGTGATACAAGAACTCTGAGGCAAAATAAATCATCGAGGCTTACTGACTATTGATTAGTCATATGCATGCGTGAGCATGTGCCAAGTCGATTCACATGAACAGTCAGAGGAGGATACCACAATGTCATACCAAAGTATGAATAAAACAATGCAAGCAAACATTCATGTGACATGCTACAAACTATTAGCAAGCTGGAGCTAATCATAGACAAGCAAGAACTACTAAGCATCCATAATGACATACACCTTACACAAACAGGCTAAGCATGCTCACAATGATGAGTATATGTACAAAAATGAAACAAATAGAGTTCGTTACCAGCCTCTTACCACACCTTAAGTTGTCTTAATATTCATTATTGCCCTTCACTTATGTGACTTGCATAATTAACATGAAAACAAAAATCCACTAAGGACGGCTGAACCCTGCAAAGAACTCACAAAACCAAACAAGAACAACAAATTTTTTGGTGTTTTCGATTTTTTTAGAAGGCAACCAACGCAAAACCAAATAAATCAAAATAAAACCAAAAAAACTAAGACGCTCCAAGAACAACACAACTGTGCATGAAACAATAAAAACGAAGTGTCTAGAAAGACCTGAGATTTTTATTGATGAAGAAGGGGATGCCTTGGACACCCCCAAGCTTTAACGCTTGTACCTCTTGAGTAATTCTTAGGGTGACACGGAGTGGCTCCCCCAAGCTTGAGATTTTGTCCATTCTTCATGTCATTACATCATTTTTGCTCTACACTTGAAATTTTTCCTTCATACAAAACTTCACACAATCTTCATTAGCAACATTAGTGTATTCAAACGATATTAGACCTTAGGCAAAGCTTTGGAACAGCAAAACTTTTCACTAAAAACACAAGCTACTGTAGCAATTTCCTCAAAAATCTCAATTTGCCAAAAAGAACCCGAAAAGGAATCAGTAAGAAGCAAATGCAAATAATGGCAGAAATCTGTCAAAACAGACCAACAGGAAGAAACCGATTTTTCGAAAATCTTCTGTTGCTCAAATCAAAAAAGTGTTGAACTAACGAAAGTTAGCTAACATACTGGGGGATTTATTCATAAATTTTGAGCTCAATACAAGTTACAGAGACTCCTCACGAATTTTTATGGTGGAGGACAGAAATCTGTTTCGAGACAGCAACTCCCCAAATCTTACTTCCCTCTCATTAGAGGTCATTCTTGGCACAAAAAGCAAACAAAAAGGATAAGGAGATGTCATTACTGAAGTAATAACTTCACATACTCAAGGGAAACTCTTGGGTTATCTCCCAACGAGTACTTTTCTTTAACGCCTTTAAGTTAGGCATGGCGAAGAGCAAAGATTGGAAAGGAGAAAAATAAAAGTGAGCAAGTATAACCACTGTGAAAGCATTGTTTCGTTTATTAAAATCCCTTTGTTAACAAGGTTGATCAAGTCTTGTTACCAAAACAATCTTATATGAAGCAAAACTTTGCATTCCACAAGGTGATTATGTTACCTCATACTTGATAGCAATGGTCCCAATCATAATAGTTTCAAATTTTTCTTGTGGAATGAGACAATATATTTCTCCAACCTTGATGCCTTCAATGTTTTCAATGGAATTCAGGCAATAGCTATTAACAACCTTCTTGGGGAAATAGATAGTGTGCTCTTTGTCATTAATATTGAATGTTACTTTTCCTTGATTGCAATTGATGACAGCACCTGCAGTATTAAAAAAAGGTCTCCCAAGAATAATAGACATATTTTCATCTTCAGGCATTTCAAGCACAACAAAATCAGTTAAAACCATGCAATTATGAGCAACTTGAACAGGAACATCCTCACATATACCAACAGGAATAGTAGTTGACTTATCAGCCATTTGCAAAGAAATATCAGTTGGTATCAACTTTTCTAGCTAGAGTCTCTTATAGAGAGAAAAAGGCATAACACTAAATCCAGCTCCCAAATCACATAAAGCAGTTCTAACATAATTATTCTTAATAGAGCAAGGAATAGTTGGTATACCTGGATCACCAAGTTTCGTTGCAACCTTACCATTGAAGGAGTAATTAGCAAGTAGAGTAGAAATCTCCTCATTAGGAATCTTCCTTTTATTAGAGACAATATCCTTCATATACTTTGAATAAGGAGGCAACTTAATAGAATCCGTCAAAGGAATTTGCAGAAATAAAGGTTTTATCCACTCACAAAACTTGTTGTAGTGTTCTTCCTCCTTTGACTTGTGTTTCTTACCTGGAAAAGGAATAGGTTTCTGCACCCAAGGTTCTCTCTCCTTACCATGTTTATTAGCAATAAAATCTTCCTTTGTGTACCTAGTGTTCTTAGTGTGTTTCGCAGGTTGTTCCTCAACTTCATCTTTATCAGGAGATTCATTATTATTACCACTCTCAGTTTTAGCATCAGAGACAGATATACTATTAGGATCTACAACAGGTTCAAGTGGTTCCTCAACTACTTTATGTTTCTTTTTCTTCCTCTTATGAGGACTACCACTACTCTCACCTTGCTGAGAGTCCTGCTCAATTCTTTTAGGGTGTCCTTCAGGATATAAAGGATCTTGAGTAGCTGCACTACTCCAAGTTCTAATTCCATAAGCATGTTTATTTCCTGAAGCATTAACTAGCATATCCTTTTGTACTTTAGCAAGTTGATCAAGTTGAGTTTGAACCATTTGAAAGTGTTTACAAAGAATTTTAATATCATTAGAAGTTCTTTCCACAATATCTTTCAACTCATGGATAGCTCTAGAGTTTTCCAATAAATGATTCTAAATCTGATTATTAAAATGACCTTGTTTAACAATAAAAATGTCAAGTTCCTCTAAGCATTGATCAGGAGGCTTACCATAAGGAATATCACCTTCATCAAAGTGTTGGAGAGAGTGTACCTCAATAGTATATGAGTGGGGAATTGGCTTACATAATTCTTCTATAGGAGGTAGATTCTTCACATCTTCAGCTCTAATACCTTTCTCCTTTAGACACTTTTTAGCTTCCTTCATCACTTTATCATTTAATGCAATAACTCCCATCTTCTTTGTTGTTGGTGTTGGAACTGGTTCAGGAACATCTGGTTCAGGAGTAATAGGCTCAGGTGTATTCATCTCAGTTGAAGTCCAATCATCATAGTTCTTGCTTATCTTGTTCATTAATTCTTCAGCATCTGTAGGAGTTCTTTTCCTGAAAACACAATCAGCAAAGCTATCTAGGTAGGTCCTAGAATCATCAGTTAGTCCATTATAATAAATATCAAGCAACTCATTCTTAGGTAATGGACATCCCGGATATGCATCAATCAAGGAACAAAATCTTTTCCATGACTCAGGCAATTTCTCTTCTTCTTCCTATTTAAAATCAAAAAAGTCTCTGCAAAGCAGCATGTCTAGCACTAGGAGGAAAATATTTATGGAAGAAAGAAGCAATCAAGCAATAAGGGCTATCAATGGAACCAGGAGATAATCTATTAAACCAAGCCCTAGCTTCTCCTTTTAGTGAAAAAGGGAAGATCTTAGCAACAAAGTACTTGTGCATTTTAAAATCATCAGAGAACAAAGCACTCATAGTAGAAAGCTCATTCATATGAGCCACAACACTCTCATTTTTAGTACCACTAAACGGTTCTTTCTCAACAATACCTAAATAAGCTAAATCAAGAGAGAAATCATAATCTTTGTCTTTAATATCTATGGGAGAGGTGGCAAACTTAGGATCATAAGACTTCTTAGGTATAATAGTATGTCTAGCAAGGAGACTCTTAATGGCACTAGCACCATGTGTGTTTCGGCACACTTCAACAAATTCATTAGTGAGCTCTATGTAACCATCATTAATATCAAAACTCTCACTAGTCTTAGGTGAGCTAACAGGTGTAATAGTGTCTTCACTAGGAGTTTTGGTATTTCCTAGACTAGCCACAGTAGCATATAGAAAAAGACCTAATGAACCACTCGCATCAAGCACAGTAGAAGTAACATCATGAGTATCAAAAGCAGTTTCTGATGTAGCAGTAGTAGCAGTGTGTGTAGCATGAATATGTGGTGGTGGTGTGACAAGCTTACTTATAACAGACGGTGAATCAAGAGCAACAGAGGTGTTCAGGACTGTACCTCTTCTTGCAGTGGATGGTAAAATAGGGAACTTTCCATCACAAGACTTCCCCATGATGAAAGGAGTAGCAGTGAACAATAATAGATCCAAGTGAACTTACAAATAAAGCTATGCTCCTCGGCAACATCGCTAGAAAATAGTCTTGATGACCCACAAGTGTAGGGGATCGCAACAGTCTTTGCGACTAGTATTACCCAATTTATTTATTCGACACAAGGGGATCCAAAGAATACTTGCAAGCCTTAACAACTAAGTTGTCAGTTCAGCTGCACCTGGAAATAGTTCTTGCTCGCAGAAGTTTATCAGTAGTAATAGTTTGTAGTAGCAACAGCAGCAGTAACAGCAACAGTGGAACATGAGCAATAGTAACAATAACGGTAACAGTAGGATTCGAGTGCGATAGGCATAGGGATGGATGGACGGGTGTTGCATGGACGAGTCTAAACATGTAACTTCAAAGAACTAGGACATTACAGATAAATAATAATAAGCATCCAAGTACTAAACAATCCTAGGCATGTGCTCCAAATATAGTCATACATGCTCGCAATGAGAACTTGCACAACATCTTTTGTCTAGCCAGCCCGTGGCAGCGGGGCCTCTAGGGAACTACTGGCAATTAAGGTGCTCCTTTTAATAGAGCACCGGAGCAAAGCATTAACACTCCGTGAACACATGTGATGCTCACACCACAGCCACCCCCTCCGGTTGTCCCAATTATTGTCACTTTGGGGCTTTTGGATCCGGACAATGATATGTGTACACAACTTGCACATAAGATCATAAACAATACTATCATAATGATTCAATAATAAGTTCAGATCTGCGATCATGGCACTCGGGCCCTAGTGACAAGCATTAAGCACAACAAGTTGCAACAAAGTCATAATAGCACTAATAGAGATACTAGGAACTATGCCTCTAACAGATCTTATTTGATTACATGATAGAACTCATCCAATCCCTACCATACCCAAGCCTACAGCGGGGGATTACTCACTCATGGATGAGGGGAACATTGGTGGTTGATGGAGATGCGTTGGTGATGACGATGGCGATGACCCTCTCCAAATTCCCCGTCCCGGCAGGGTGCCAGAATGGATTTTGGTCAGAATCTTGGTTTCTCGTGGCGGCAGCGGAACGGAACTCTTTCTAGAAAACTATCTAACCCCCCTCTGTTTTTGGTCAGAAGGCAACTTATAGGCGCAGAGGGAGGCCGAGGAGCTGCCTGGGGTGTCCAAACTTCCCCCAGGCGCGGGGTCAGTAGGCCCGTGCCTGGGGTGGGTCTGGGCCCCCTAGGCCTCCCCTCTGTCTCCCTGCTGGCTCCGTGTATCTTCTGGTGAAATATAATTTTTGGCATACTTTCTAGGATTTTTCCTGATAGTTCATTTTCCGCACAAAAACAAGACACCAAGATAATTCTGCTGAAAATAGCGTCAGTCCGTGTTAGTTGTATCCAAATCACACAAGTACAGAGGAAAAACAATAGCAAAGTGTTCGAGAAAGTAGATATGTTTTGTACGTATTAGGCACCCTGCCGGAGGGGAGATCATCCTGGAGGACTTCTCTCTTGTATGATGCGTGAGTAGTTCCACCTTGGACTATGGGTCCATGTAGTAGCTAGATGGTTGTATCTCCTCCTTTGTGTTTTCATGTATAGATCTTGTGAGCTTCGTTCATGATCAAGATCTAATCTATTTGTAATCATGCATGTT
This sequence comes from Avena sativa, assembly GCA_916181665.1. NCBI lineage: Eukaryota > Viridiplantae > Streptophyta > Magnoliopsida > Poales > Poaceae > Avena > Avena sativa. The sequence goes on along the minus strand of OV702294.1, from coordinate 491,016,201 downwards.
GTGTTTGCGAGGATCCGATGAATATTGAGATTACTATGTCAGATTGATTAATGGTTTTGTCTATTTGATACTATCATGTCTGTGTTGTTTGTGATCTTGCATGCTCTCCATTGTTAGTAGCTAGCTTGGCCAAGTAGTTGCTAGTGACTCCAAGAGGGGGTATTTATGCTCGATAGTGGGTCCATGCCTCTAGCTTCCAAGGGATGTGACAAAAATCTCTTCGGTTGTAGATGTGTTGTTGTTACTAGGGAGATGGTCTCTTGTTCATGGAACAAGTGGATTGTTTACCTTACACACTTTGCTTAAAGCAATTGTCTGTTGCTTGCAACTTAATACTGGAGGGGGTTCAGATGATAACCTGAAGGTGGACTTCTAGTCATAGACGCAGTTGGATGGCGGTCTATGTATATTGTTGTATTTCCCAATTGAATCTCATAGGATCTTTCTGACTAGTAATTGCATTGTTATGCCTTGCTCAGTTCCTGTCAATTGCACTGCTGTAATTTGTTTACCCTTCATGCCATGTTGTTTATCTAAGGAGAGCACCTCTAGTGAACTATAGACCCTGGTCCAATCTTTACCATTGATACATCTTCCACTGTTACTTGTTACTTGCTGCAAACCATTACCTTTCACACCATACGTTTAATCGTTTGTTATAGCAAACCGGTGAGCTTCATCATGAAGATGGTTCATCTTCGTCGAAATTCTTTATGGTGGTTTGCTTATCGGATTTCTCCTTCCCTCTGTCTTCTGGCAATGTGGCGCTGGTTTTGGAATCGTGTTTGGGAGGATCTGCAGAAAAGTTTAAAGTTTTCTGGCTGGATGATTTAAGTTTTAGATTCTCGGTTGCTTCTAACCGTGTGGGGCACTTTATTCATGCATTGGATTTCTATAAGTGCAATGAGTTTTGCTGTTCATTTCGATTATACTCTGGTAAGCGCACGGATAAGCCCTCTGTCTTTGAACGCATTGGTGACAATGATCATGTTTGGAATAAGGTCAGGAGCTCTCGTTCGCGATCCGTTCCATTCTATCTCAGAAATGTGCCTAACAACATTCAAGGAACTCCCAATGTTACAGCTGCTAGATCTTTAGACATTAAAACGGATTTGAGTTTCTTACGATCATCTCAGATGAAGGAATCTTCATGTCTTGGTTTTGATCATCTCCAGATTGGACATTTCAAATTTGCGCAAAGTTCATTCGCCTCTCTGGATTCTAGGGATATTTGTTCTGAACCTTCTTTTTCAAACTTCTTACCGTTGAGGTTTGGTCAAGGTTTTTCGATGACTTATTTCTCTCATGAGGTTTGCTTGCTAAAACACATTCAGGATTTCATTGATGCAAATTATTCGCCTTCAGAAATTATCGGGTACGTTAATCTCTTTAAACATTGCTGCACACACTGTATTTCTCTGGATCACGATATGTTGTCGTGTAAGTTTCCTGTTCGGTGTCTAGGGTGTTTGCAACTGGGCCATGTTAAAAAATATTGTGAGCGGACTAATTCGTGTATTGCTAGCGCTGAAGTTGTTACAAAGGATAAGATTAAGCCATGTTAGTTCAGCCTCTCTCACCCAAAAATCTTGTGGTTCAGTTAAACGAGTATGGGTGTTCAAAAATTACAAGAGTTTTTGTCATCAGTGTCTAGCTAAGGGGCACGTTGCATTTAACTGTAAAGCAGTCCCACATTGTCAATTTTGCTGGAGATATGGTCATTCTGTTTTAGGGTGCAGAACTGAAAAACTGAGAGGTCTAAAAATCTGGAAGCCTAAGATAAACAGGGAGCTAGCTTTCGGGGTCAAGTCTTCAACAGAAAAAGCAAACCCATCTTCGCTTGGAGACGGAACCTCTTCTCTTCATCTCGAGCCCTTCCACCCAGATCGTTTCATGGTGAATTACCACTGCAACCCTCTTTCCTTTGTGCCCAATGGTTTTGCTATTGATCATGGGACACAAGGACGTAGAGACTTGGCCATTTCTGCTGATGCTCCCCTTAATCATGACACTTATGTCATTGCCGAGACTGATGTGCAAGTTCCAATTCAGCAGCGCCATCATGCAAGGATCGAGCTTCGTCGTCGGTTAAATCGACAAGGTTTTCAGGTTAGCCATACGGAGGATTACCCAATTGGTCTAGGTCTGTTCAGTTTTGCCACTTCCTTTATTAGAGATTCAGTTGTGGGCAGATCTTACACTATTAATGGATGGACATGTGTCACTTTTGTTAAGCATGATGAAGGTTTGAATATGAGAACTGCTAATCTGGGTCAGGAAAGATGGATCATGTTTCTTAATTTTCCTTTAGATTACCAAATTGAATATTGGATTGAGAAGTCTGTTAGTTTGTTTGGAAAGCTTCAGTTATGGTACAACACTAGTAATGAGAATCATGCAAGTATCCTAGTTAAGGTTTGGTTGATGGATGAGACCTTGGTTCCTAAGAGTCTGGTATTACATCAGATGGGAGGCCATCGTCGACTTTGGGCAGTTCTTGTTTACTTGCTACGATGTGATCAGTGGAATGCGCATATTCATGTGCTTCCTGTTGATTCTGAGGACCCAACACCTCAGGATGGAGATCCACATCCTTTATATGGTCCACACCTATCAGCGGAGTTACGTTTCCAGCAGAGATTACAGAGTTGGTTGCAGCATAATGGTATTGTTACTCAAGGAACTGCTGGTCAAACTGGTAATAGGGGCAATGGAGGTGGAAGATCTAGGAGTAATCAGGATATCTCTAGGACGGCTGGGTATCGTACTAACCTCCAGGAAGGTAGTAATGTTCGGGCTCCTTTGAGATCTTGAGAGATCAGGGGGTACTTTTCTCTGATGGAGTACACCCACCTTTCAACAGCCTGACTGACAGCCCACTGTCTGCATGGAATGATATGGTTTCTGAATTCAGTGGCTCTTCCTCAGAAACTTTACAAATTATAACTGGTAGTAATGATATTGCTGAGTCTTCTGCACAAGGAGCTGAAAGGGCAAGGAGATTGACAAATAACAATTCAGACACCCTTCCAGATGAACTCCAACCAACCTTCATGATTGCACGTGTCGTTATAATCAATTGGCAGATGCCTAACTTATTTCTTGGTTCAGCAGCCTTATGGGGACCTATTGTTCCACCATCTTGTCTGGTTAAAACGTTTTTCTCCAATGTTGAGCCTTGCCATCAGGAGATGGAGTTTGACAATGATGTGTTCTCTCAGAATCGTCATGTGGCGAGGAAGTTATTCTTTCAGGATACTCCACAGCCTCACTCTCCTTTGAAGATTTGTGATTCTTCAACTGCTGAATCAGAGAATCCTGTGTTTGAAGATTTGGGGGAAGTAGTTCAGACTGTTGAAAGGACTCGTAGAGTTAGAAGGAAAGTGAAAGTGCCAACTCACACTGCTGCTGTTCGTAGGAGCCCAAGGAATAATATTTACAAGGGATTTAAAGTTGATATGCCCACTGATTCCAGGAAAAGGAAGTCCAAGGTTAAGAATAGGGTGATTCCATCTGTTGGATTGTTTCAGGAGGATGAATCTGAGAGTTCTGAAGTCAATAATCCAACCTCACCTGTACCAGCAGCTACTCCTGTTTCTGTGCTTCAGACGATAGGTACAAATGTCTGTGGGATTCCTTCAGAAGAATTGGAGGATGACAAGCTTGAGAAGATTGAAGATGATGTGGATGCTTAAGATATTCAAGCTTTCAATAAATTATCATTTCTTAGTTTATTTATTTTATCAGGATAGCTGCGGTCTGTTATTGGTTTTTGTTGCATTTTTGTTTCAAATGTGGTTGCCCATACTTATTTATATACTCTGGAAATGAATTCAGCTTTTAGACAGTGGCATATATTATGTTGGAATGTCAGAGGTTTAAATGCAGATGGCAAACATAATGCCTTGAGATCACATATTGATTCTTGTGGGTGTGACATTATCTGTCTCCAGGAGACAAAAAAAAGAATGTTTTGACCATTCTTATATCAGGAAATTTTGCCCACGCATATTGGATAAATTTGTGTTTTTCCCTCAGAAGGCAACTCTGGAGGACTGTTAGTAATTTGGAATAGCTCTGTTTTTCATGGGGAATTAGTGGAAAAATTTTCTTGGGCAATTACTATTAAGTTTTCTTCAACCCATTCTGACTGTAGCTGGTTTCTATCAAATATATATGGTCCTTGTGCTGGAGAGGAGAGACAAGAGTTTGTTAGTTGGCTTTATAATTTGGAGATTGATGACACTTATAATTGGCTTCTAATTGGAGATTATAATTTCTATAGATCCCCTAATGATAGAAATAGATCTGGAGGTAATATTGAGGATATGATTTTGTTTAATGACATAATTAGAACACAAAATCTAGTGGATATACCTCTCCAAGGCTCTTCCTTTACTTGGAGCAATATGCAGACTGAACCTCTATGGGAAAGACTAGACTGGTTTCTTTCATCCAACAATTGGACTTCCTCTTATCCTAATACAACTGTGAAGATTCTAGCTATACCAGTGTCTGATCATGTTCCATGTCTAGTTTCTATACAATCTGTTATTCCTCGTTGCAAGATGTTTAGATTCGAGAATTTTTGGATTAATCATCCTGGGTTTAAGGAAACAATGGCTGCAGCTTGGAAAATTCCTGTGGGTAGAAGGAACCCAGCAGCAGCATTAAATTGTAAGCTGAAAAATACTAGAAGAACTTTAAAAAGGTGGAGCAGATCAATTTCCAAACTATCCTTATTAATTGAAAAATGTCAAAAAGTGTTAAATCAAGTTGATTAGTTGGAACAGTTAAGGCAGTTGACTATCCCTGAATGGAATTTCAGGAAAATCCTTAAAAATAATATCAATAGGCTATTATCTTACAAACAGCAGTACTGGAAGAAAAGATGTACAGAGAGATGGATAAAATTTGGGGATGAGAATACTAAGTTTTTTCATAGAGTTGCTACAGAAAGACACAGGAGGAATAATATTGCCATGATATCTAACTCTGATGGAAGCTTAGTTCATGATCATGATGGTAAGGCTCAACTTTTATTTGATGCTTTCAAAAACATATTGGGGGTTACTGAGCAGCAGGCTATGTGTTTCAACTTACAAAATATATTTGTTCATACTCCTGGACTAGAGGATATTAACAGTACCATTCTCGAAGGAGGAAATTTATAAGGTGGTTCAAAAATGCCAATTGATAAGAGCCCTGGGCCAGACAGTTTTAATGGGTGTTTTATTAAATCTTGTTGGGATATAATAGTTCCAGACTTTTACAAGCTGTGTGAAGAATTTGGACAAGGAAATGCTATTCTAGAAGTGTTAATAATTCTCTTATTACTTTAATTCCAAAGAAGTCATCTCCTGTTAGTGTGAATGATTTCAGACCAATTTCTTTACTGAACACTAGTCTGAAACTTTTAACTAAATTATTGGCAGACAGGCTGCAATAGTGGATTTTAAAATTGGTTAGTGAAAATAAGTATGGCTTTATTAAAGGAAGATCCATTCAAGACTGTCTTGCTTGGGCTTTTGAGTTTATTTATCAATGTGAAAAATCTAAGAGGGAAATTATTGTCCTAAAGCTGGACTTTGAGAAAGCATTTGATATGATTGAGCATGAAACAATTATTGATATTCTCAAGCAGATGGGATTCAGTGACCTATGGTTAAAATGGATAAAATGTATTTTCTCTTCAGGGCATTCAGCTATTCTTTTAAATGGAGTTCTAGGGAAAGTTTTCCATTGCAAAAGGGGAGTTAGACAGGGAGATCCATTATCCCCTTTGCTTTTTGTTTTAGCCTCTGAATTACTTCAAGTGGTTATAAATAAGGAATTGTTTGAAGGAATATTACACCTTCCAATCCCCTGTGGAGGAAAATTCCCTATCATTCAATATGCAGATGATACAATTTTGGTTTTACCAGCTAAGAATGAGGAAGTGTTAAATCTGAAAAATATCTTATTACAATATGCAGCATCTACAGGGCTAAAGATCAATTTTCTGAAATCTAGTCTTATTCCTATAAATATTTCTAATGACAGAGCTCAAGAGTTGGCCTCTTTATTTGGATGCTCGGTTGCAGCTATGCCTTTCACATATTTGGGTATGCCCATGGGCTCAACTAAACCTGTTGTTACTGACCTAATGCCATTAGTGGATAGAATTGAAAGGAAAATGACTAGTGCAACTTTATTGTTGTCACATGCTGGGAAATTAGCTTATGTTAATGCTATTATCACATCCATTGCTACCTATACTATGTGTACCATAGACATCCATCCAAAGATTTTGGAATATGTTGACAAAATAAGGAGGAGATGCCTTTGGTCTAAACAGACAGATGATGGAGAAAAGTGTCTTTCTTTGGCTGCTTGGGATATGGTCTGCAAACCCAAGAATAAAGGGGGTCTTGGAGTCTTAAATATGAAAATACAAAATCAAGGGCTTTTGATAATTTTTTTGGATAAATTCTATAATAGGAGAGATATTGTAACTATCTCGGTGAATTACGCTCCTAGTTACAAGCCTGGATGAGCGGAAATGGTTAAAATAGTATGGTGGGGCCCAAATGCCACTCACAGGTAGACCTTTCGGCCGTCCTAACCATTTCCAAACATCGGGGCAAGAACGGGCGGCGTAATCGGCAGGCGAAGGGATCAAATACATACACAAATGAGTATGTATGCAAGCCACCATACAACAGTCCTCAGAGCCATTCCATCTAAAAGAAATAGAAATATTGCAACGCCATACGGCAAGATCCAAATATCCTAGATAGATATAATAGTTTAGGATATCTCCTCATACATCAAACATCAGAGTATCAGGCGGAAGCGGAAAACAAGATCCGAGTACGGATAAGAAGCAAATCGGCATAAGATGCCCCATAAATAAGCAATACCGCCCACAGATCTCACGGATCCCCGTTCCCGGAAACTCTACACCGAATGATCGTTGCCAACATCGTCAGTCTCTTCCACCCAGTATCCATCTTGCGAGTTCACCTGTTCATCTGAATCAAACAATTTATCGTGTGAGACCCAAGGGGTACTCAGCAAGTCTTTATGCCTCTAAAGGGGACACAACCTGGGGTGACGCAATTGCAGCAAAAGATAACCCTAACCATTCTATAGATACTCGCTAACCATTAGCCTAACCAGAGATAGACGGATGCCCGTGAATTAAAAACAATAGTTATAACGGTAATATTAACAGATCCATCCTCCTCCTCGCTTACCGACGAGGAAGCGGACGAACAAACCCCCCCATCCGTTGGCAGTTTTATTATCCATTCCATGAGTGTTGCTCTATTTACTAGTCAGGTACTTAGTCAAATTAAAAGCGGTACTTTAGTTATACTTGTCTATGATCGAGAAACTGTGCTCCAAGTCGTCCATAACCGCGGACACGGCTTTCAGAAAGTTTTACCCTGCAGGGGTGCACAAATAGCAACACACACTCGATCAACCTCGGAAAAACAAAATCAAAACCCAACGAGGCATTCACGACAAAGCGATCACAGGATTCAGAAATATTTCAGGGGGCCACCCCATTAAGCTACCCGCCACGAAGTTGGCCGGCTCCGAGATGGACTCAAGGTTTGCGTCAATGGCTGTAAACGACTGGGAACCCGAAAGTGTGACTGGGCTTGTCGATACCGCGAAAACACTCCGCTTACCTAAACACTACAGGTGCATTCCTCGCACAATTCTTAAATTAAGCAGTAAAGCATGGCATAGGTACAGAATAGTAATAAAGCCCCAAACTACTTTGTGGCCCCAAGAAATAAGAATGAATCAAGCTCTGGCTCAGGGGGGTTCATAAGCCTCCCGGATGTGGATAGCGCGAATATTCAAGGAACAGGAATCAAGTACTCGGGGTCCTACGGGACACAAGTGAGCAGGAAAAACCAAATAACAGATATTGCTCACCGGTGCCACTTTCATTAGTTTTCCCATTACTACTCAGGTTAAGTTGTTTAGGTACCTCGTTATCCATCAGACACTCACATACCCTACACATGCTGTTCTACGACTCGCATGGCTCAAACAACTCCTGTAGTAATGGCTCATGGGATGGAGGAACAAGCTTCGGTGGGGTTTAAAAGTAAAGGCTATGCAGTACTTGGGATTCAGATTAATGCAATCGCGACTCAATGATGCAAGAATAAGATAGAGGCAATAGGTGCTATATGTATGCAAGCATGTGGTAGTGCTTGCCTGGTAGCTCAGTTGAAGCGAGAGAAAGATCTGGGTAGTGCTCCTGGGTTTCTTGATATATCCCCTGCTCAGCGTCTATTCGAAGAAGAACCAAACAAACAAGGGCCAACATAAATAAAGTGCACAAGCATATGATTAACATGCGACAAGCAAACAATCATGCCATGATGAATGATGCACAATTTGCATGGCAATAAGGTAGCATGGCATGGGTGAGGTGTGGAACACAAGAAGTAAGCATTTTATGGAGTTTTAATCCTATTTTATACTCATATAAGTTGCTGTATACTTTATATTTATATGATGCATGCTGCAAAACAGAACATGGAAAGCATAAACAGAAAGGTCTCGCCGAGCTAATCATTTTAGACATATTATTTGTTAAATTTGGAGTTATAAAACAAAAGTTATTAATTAATTAAGGAAAAGGGCATTTTATTGTAATTTTCATCAACTTGAAATTTTAAAGTGTTCAAAATATATTTTAGAGAGCATATTTGAATTCCTCATATTTTTCTGATTTCAAAACATATATTACATGTTTAATTTGGAATTGTATTTTAAAAGTTATTTAAAAACAGATTTGAAATTTGAATTTAAATTAATTTGAAAAAAAGTTTGAGTTAAAACAGAAATACAGAAATACTTTTCTCACACACTCAGATCCAGCCACAGTCAGTGACAAGTGGGCCATCTGCTGACTGGGTGACACAGTGGCAGAACAGGGTTTTCTCACCGCGAGCGAAGCTAGCCTCAGCGAATGACAGGTGGGGCCAGCAGCCACGGGGTCCACGTGACAGCGGCGAGAGGGACAGGAACTGACAGGTGGGGCTGGGGCTGGAGCGCGGGTTAAGGTTTACAAAAGCCAGGTCTCTTTTTGTAAAACTCCACAGGCACAGACAGGTGGGGCTAGCGAGTACCGCGGGTTGAGCAAGAGGAACACGGAGGGGCTATCTGCAAAAAGGCGACGCGTACTGTTGTTCTTCTCCGCGTGCAGAGGACCGATCGGTGCACGTCGCGAGGCGGGGGATCGAACCCAGGACCTGGGCGTGCGCGCGGAGGGCCAGAACCAGTGCGGCTAGGTGAGGTCTGGTGACCGCAAGGTGGGTGGGGGCTGGACATGCCGTCAGCGCGGCGCTACGCCGCGTGAGCGCAGCGACTGCCGGCGCGCAGAGGGTGTTCGGCGGAAGGTCCGGCGCGGCCAGACAACGGCAGCGAAGAGGAGCGTGTCTAGGAGGTACAGGGGCTCACCGCGGGGCTGTTGACGTTGGTGGTGCAGGCAACGGAGCGATCGATCGTCGGCGAGGCAGACGAACGCGGGCTAGGGTTTCGCGTCGGGGCGACGGTGTGCAGTTCGTCCTGGGGCTCCTCCTGCTCCACGTCGGCGGTATAGGGCGATGCAGAGGGCCGACTCATTCTTCCTCGACACCTGGACGCCGCGCCCGCCGCCTGGTACGGTGTCGTCGAGAGGAGGCCGACGGAAAGGTGGTTATCGGTGGTGGATGGTGGTAGGGTAGACGGAGAGGAAGGGGGGCGGCCTGGGGAGATCTGGCGGAACAGAGGCGTGGGAGGTGGTGGCAGATAGCAGCGGGAGGGGAAGGGTGCCGTGGGGAGTGGGGTAGAGAAAAGGTGGCTTCGGCCACTTTTCCTCCCCCTCTTCACGTGCTCGGGTCGGGGCAGGGGCAGGGTAGGTGATGGGCAGGTAGGGCTCGGGCTGGGGGGTCCTCGCGTCAGGGAGAGAAAAGAGAGGGAGAGAGAGAGCTAGGGTAGGAGGGGTCTCGGTTAGGAGCTAGGTTAGGAGAAGGAGTAGTGGCTCGTTAGGGCTTGGGGTGGTTGGTAGCTAGGTGGGGCCAGGGTGGCCAGGTGGGGCCTGCATGGTAGGGAGAGGTGCACCTCGTCATGGTAGAGAGGGAAGGTAGATGGGGTAGGTCATGGTGGTGGCTCGGTTTAGAGAGAGGGGAGATGAGGGCTTAGGGTTTAGGTAATCTACAAGATCAAGCATGATGGGGAAAAGAGATGGAGAGGGAAGTGTTTATTGGACACATGGTGATGGATAAGGAGAGATAAGATAGGGTTTTAAGGATATGACCTCACATGATCATGCATGTGTGAAGGAGATAAGGTGAGGGTGAGGGTCTTGATGCACATGGCAAGGAAGCATAGCAAGATAGAAAAGATTGAGAGAAGGAGAGAGAAGAGAAGATGATCCACTCAAAAACAAATAAAACCAAAGGAGGACCAAAGATGGTTGCATGGCCCATGCAAATGCATTAAATGCCATGTTTTTAATCTTGTGAAAACAAAATAATTATTCATGGCATTTATACATATGCATTCCAGAAATATGGAATAAGCCAAGCAAAAGGATTTAAAGGAAAGTTCCAGATGGGGTAGATGGAGATGATCACATTTGATTATAATTGGGACTTGCTAGTGTGTATATTCCACTAGATGTTTAATAGTCCCAAAAATACCCCAACATGAGCATAAATCCATAATAATCCATATGAAAGCTAGGAAAAGGAGCACTACTCATAATGCATGCAAAGGTGGCTCCACATATCAATAATGTGAAAACAACATGATGCTAATATGAGAGCATGTGGAAAAAGAATTGGATCCATCCCAACCCACATGAGCTAGAGGTAAAACCAAATAAGTTGCAATGCTCATATATTGTGGAATGGTGGAATGATGGGGTGATGACAAGAAAGGTGGTGGAGTTGAATAAAAGATATGCCCCCAACTCAACTTGGGCATTAAACAATATATCAATAACCAAATACAATATCAAGAGGCAATACAATTAATGATGCATATGAGAGAAGAACCAAAACAAAAAGGGTTTTATATGATGCTCAAATGCAAGGTGGCATGATGACATGAGCATGATATAATTATGATGCAACAATTATATATATGAAGTAGCATCTATGTAGACTAGGCTAGTAGCATTGCAATTGTTAGACAATTGGGATGCTACAACTCTCCCCCACTAAACAAGAATCTCGCCCCGAGATTCCTAGGAAAAAGAAAACAACACAAGGAGAGGCGGGTGTTCGAACGAAGGTGACCCTCACGTTCCCAAGTTGATGAACAACAGAATGGTGCGACCACTACACCTTGCAAAACTTGCTAGACTTGTTGCGAGTCTTGCGTTTTGCTTGAGAAACAACGGATTAGAAGAGTTGAAGGATTGTCGTGAGACAAGAAGGATAGGATGGACATAGCTCCGGTTTTCTCAAGAAACATGATAAAAGAGAAAGATCCACTGGTGAAAGAAAGGACAAGATGATGCATCATGGATAAAGAAAGACACACCGTTAAGATTAAAGATTTACCGATACTAGAGAGGATGAATCTTTGTCTCGCCGGAAGAAAAGGGCTAGGTTGGAGAGGTTTTGCACCACTATGACAATAGCATCGTATCTTCTCTCGGATTAGAGAAATGAAGTACGGAAACGATATTGCCTTCAAACAACAGAGTCCCTTGATATCAACAGAAAGATTTAGTTAGACATTGTCGGATTAGATTCTTCTTGCGCCGGTAAGAACCAAAGGATCACGCAATTGAGGTGCGCAGATATAACTTCCAGAGATGGATGTGAAGCCAGATCATGGTGGAATCCCGAGAAGCAAAGAATATGGAGGATCTGGAGTTTATTGTAGAGATACTTATTGCTTTCTTTAGCCTTGAGGCTAACGCAATAGATTTGCGGCTGATGGCATCAACCATAATTGGCTTTACCACAGAAAAAGAATTGATGAAACAAAGAGAGAGATAGTTTCCTTTCATCTTGTTTGGGGATGTAGAGCATCGGTAGAAAGACGAGGTCCGAAAAGAGTTTGCGTTTGTTCCCACCAGATAATTGTAGATTTTGTTTCATTTAGAATAGACAGATCACCAACAAGAGATTATTGATTACTTCCTTCGAGAGAGCACTCCGGAAAAACAAGGACGAAAGTAAAAGTATCAAGGGATAAAGGCCACTTCTAACTTCCGTGGAATGAGTGGAATCACATTAATTCACCCATTCAATGTACAAGAGCGAATGATAAGAGTAGTGGTATGGTAGCTACTCCATCCCGCACTCAAAGCATTACTCCGCACATGAATAAGAAAACCATGCAACCCAACTACCAAAACAGACTGAAGGTATTGACAATAACTCATGGAACTCCGTTAGAAAACAAGGATAGATGCAAACGATTCACCGGATTCAAGATAGATAAATATGATGATGTTGTCGTTATGTCTGAAGTACCAAGCCACCAGAAAGATATGAAGGAAGATTACGGAGAAGAACTGCAAGATTCCACAGATAAAGAAAAAGATAGTACCACTTGAACATAAGGATTAGAAAAGATCTGAAAAATCTTCATGGCCTCCGGTGGATTGAGCATAGATGATAGAACGAGAGGGTTTCAAAAGATCACTTGACGAGACTGAGGTGAAAGAACTCCATGTTCTTCTTGAAAAGATTGAGAGAGATTTAGCAGTTTTGAGGAAATCTTTAGCGGAACGACGATGATAACTTGACAACAAGGAAAACTCCGGGTTGCCAAAGATGCTTGAATGTGCATAGATATGATCACGGTGTACTCAAAATCACAGGAGATAACCGTCACCATTTGGAGGATAGTGTTGATAGCATTTTCCTTATTCCACTCATGATAAGTGTCATATATCTATGCCGAGAGCCAAATTACAATCACCAGCATTGGATCGACACATGTTATGTAATTAGCCCAAGAGAATTGGAGATGAAATAAAACTCCAGGATTAAGCGCCGGTGACAAAAGAATGAGTTAGCATGGACATGCTGATAAAAGGAAGATAGATAATGTTTCACACACGACTGGAAAGGAGTGTGGAAACACAGATGTATCAAAGAAAATTTTTCCGCATTTTTCGGCATTAAAATACCAATAGATGCGCAAAATCACTTATCATGTAGAGATTAGCAACTGATGCTTGCACATAATGTGGAGTTGCTAGAAGGAAGGACACTCTTAAGAAGATGGCACCGGTTAACAAGGAGTCAGATAGATCGCGCCGGTTTTCAAAAGCCTGTCAGTATGGAATGTACCAACAGTTGATAACCAAAGGCAGATTGTGATAACAAATTGGATGCAACAGATAGACAAGGAAGTACACACACACACAACCTATGGTACTACGGAACCCAGAACACGTGAATCCTAGTTTGAATTTTAAGAAGAGGATTGAAAACGTTACACTTCCTTACCAGAAAAAAAAGTGGGTGGGTGGGTAAGAAGAAAAGTGGAAGCAGTCCTACTCTCGCGTTTTGTTTTTCCCTAGTATACATAGCTACCAAAAATATTTGATAGACTGACAACGACCATTTGGCTGAGACCCTGAAGGGCGGGATGGCTCTGATACCAATTGTAACTACCTCGGTGAATTACGCTCCTAGTTACAAGCCTGGATGAGCGGAAATGGTTAAAATAGTACGGTGGGGCCCAAATGCCACTCACAGGTAGACCTTTCGGCCGTCCTAACCATTTCCAAACATCGGGGCAAGAACGGGCGGCGTAATCGGCAGGCGAAGGGATCAACTACATGCACAAATGAGTATGTATGCAAGCCACCATACAACAGTCCTCAGAGCCATTCCATCTAAAAGAAATAGAAATATTGCAACGCCATACGGCAAGATCCAAATATCCTAGATAGATATAATAGTTTAGGATATCTCCTCATACATCAAACATCAGAGTATCAGGCGGAAGCGGAAAACAAGATCCGAGTACGGATAAGAAGCAAATCGGCATAAGATGCCCCATAAATAAGCAATACCGCCCACAGATCTCACGGATCCCCGTTCCCGGAATCTCTACACCGAATGATCGTTGCCAACATCGTCAGTCTCTTCCACCCAGTATCCATCTTGCGAGTTCACCTGTTCATCTGAATCAAACAATTTATCGTGTGAGACCCTAGGGGTACTCAGCAAGTCTTTATGCCTCTAAAGGGGACACAACCTGGGGTGACGCAATTGCAGCAAAAGATAACCCTAACCATTCTATAGATACTCGCTAACCATCCGCCTAACCAGAGATAGACGGATGCCCGTCAATTAAAAACAACAGTTATAACGGTAATATTAACAGATCCATCCTCCTCCTCGCTTACCGACGAGGAAGCGGACGAACAAACCCCCCCATCCGTTGGCAGTTTTATTATCCATTCCATGAGTGTTGCTCTATTTACTAGTCAGGTACTTAGTCAAATTAAAAGCGGTACTTTAGTTATACTTGTCTATGATCGAGAAACTATGCTCCAAGTCGTCCATAACCGCGGACACGGCTTTCAGAAAGTTTTACCCTGCAGGGGTGCACAAATAGCAACACACACTCGATCAACCTTGGAAAAACCAAATCAAAACCCAACGAGGCATTCACGACAAAGCGATCACAGGATTCAGAAATATTTCAGGGGGCCACCCCATTAAGCTACCCGCCACGAAGTTGGCCGGCTCCGAGACGGACTCAAGGTTTGCGTCAATGGCTGTAAACGACTGGGAACCCGAAAGTGTGACTGGGCTTGTCGATACCGCGAAAACACTCCGCTTACCTAAACAGTACAGGTGCATTCCTCGCACAATTCTTAAATTAAGCAGTAAAGCATGGCATAGGTACAGAATAGTAATAAAGCCCCAAACTACTTTGTGGCCCCAAGAAATAAGAATGAATCAAGCTCTGGCTCAGGAGGGTTCATAAGCCTCCCGGATGTGGATAGCGCGAATATTCAAGGAACAGGAATCAAGTACTCGGGGTCCTACGGGACACAAGTGAGCAGGAAAAACCAAATAACAGATATTGCTCACCGGTGCCACTTTCATTAGTTTTCCCATTACTACTCAGGTTAAGTTGTTTAGGTACCTCGTTATCCATCAGACACTCACATACCCTACACATGCTGTTCTACGACTCGCATGGCTCAAACAACTCCTGTAGTAATGGCTCATGGGATGGAGGAACAAGCTTCGGTGGGGTTTAAAAGTAAAGGCTATGTAGTACTTGGGATTCAGATTAATGCAATCGCGACTCAATGATGCAAGAATAAGATAGAGGCAATAGGTGCTATATGTATGCAAGCATGTGGTAGTGCTTTCCTGGTAGCTCAGTTGAAGCGAGAGAAAGATCTGGGTAGTGCTCCTGGGTTTCTTGATATATCCCCTGCTCAGCGTCTATTCGAAGAAGAACCAAACAAACAAGGGCCAACATAAATAAAGTGCACAAGCATATGATTAACATGCGACAAGCAAACAATCATGCCATGATGAATGATGCACAATTTGCATGGCAATAAGGTAGCATGGTTGAGGTGTGGAACACAAGAAGTAAGCATTTTATGGAGTTTTAATCCTATTTTATACTCATATAAGTTGCTGTATACTTTATATTTATATGATGCATGCTGCAAAACAGAACATGGAAAGCATAAACAGAAAGGTCTCGCCGAGATAATCATTTTAGACATATTATTTGTTAAATTTGGAGTTATAAAACAAAAGTTATTAATTAATTAAGGAAAAGGGCATTTTATTGTAATTTTCATCAACTTGAAATTTTAAAGTGTTCAAAATATATTTTAGAGGGCATATTTGAATTCCTCATATTTTTCTGATTTCAAAACATATATTACATGTTTAATTTGGAATTGTATTTTAAAAGTTATTTAAAAACAGATTTGAAATTTGAATTTAAATTAATTTGAAAAAAAGTTTGAGTTAAAACAGAAATACAGAAATACTTTTCTCACACACTCAGATCCAGCCACAGTCAGTGACAAGTGGGCCATCTGCTGACTGGGTGACACAGTGGCAGAACAGGGTTTTCTCACCGCGAGCGAAGCTAGCCTCAGCGAATGACAGGTGGGGCCAGCAGCCACGGGGTCCACGTGACAGCGGCGAGAGGGACAGGAACTGACAGGTGGGGCTGGGGCTGGAGCGCGGGTTAAGGTTTACAAAAGCCAGGTCTCTTTTTGTAAAACTCCACAGGCACAGACAGGTGGGGCTAGCGAGTACCGCGGGTTGAGCGAGAGGAACACGGAGGGGCTATCTGCAAAAAGGCGACGCGTACTATTGTTCTTCTCCGCGTGCAGAGGACCGATCGGTGCACGGCGTGAGGCGGGGGATCGAACCCAGGACCTGGGCGTGCGCGCGGAGGGCCGGAACCAGTGCGGCTAGGTGAGGTCTGGTGACCGCAAGGTGGGTGGGGGCTGGACATGCCGTCAGCGCGGCGCTACGCCGCGTGAGCGCAGCGACTGCCGGCGCGCAGAGGGTGTTCGGCGGAAGGTCCGGCGCGGCCAGACAACGGCAGCGAAGAGGAGCGTGTCTAGGAGGTACAGGGGCTCACCGCGGGGCTGTTGACGTTGGTGGTGCGGGCAACGGAGCGATCGATCGTCGGCGAGGCAGACGAACGCGGGCTAGGGTTTCGCGTCGGGGCGACGGTGTGCAGTTCGTCCTGGGGCTCCTCCTGCTCCACGTCGGCGGTATAGGGCGATGTAGAGGGCCGACTCATTCTTCCTCGACACCTGGACGCCGCGCCCGCCGCCTGGTACGGTGTCGTCGAGAGGAGGCCGACGGAAAGGTGGTTATCGGTGGTGGATGGTGGTAGGGTAGACGGAGAGGAAGGGGGGCGGCCTGGGGAGATCTGGCGGAACAGAGGCGTGGGAGGTGGTGGCAGATAGCAGCGGGAGGGGAAGGGTGCCGTGGGGAGTGGGGTAGAGAAAAGGTGGCTTCGGCCACTTTTCCTCCCCCTCTTCACGTGCTCGGGTCGGGGCAGGGGCAGGGTAGGTGATGGGCAGGTAGGGCTCGGGCTGGGGGGTCCTCGCGTCAGGGAGAGAAAAGAGAGGGAGAGAGAGAGCTAGGGTAGGAGGGGTCTCGGTTAGGAGCTAGGTTAGGAGAAGGAGTAGTGGCTCGTTAGGGCTTGGGGTGGTTGGTAGCTAGGTGGGGCCAGGGTGGCCAGGTGGGGCCTGCATGGTAGGGAGAGGTGCACCTCGTCATGGTAGAGAGGGAAGGTAGATGGGGTAGGTCATGGTGGTGGCTCGGTTTAGAGAGAGGGGAGATGAGGGCTTAGGGTTTAGGTAATCTACAAGATCAAGCATGATGGGGAAAAGAGATGGAGAGGGAAGTGTTTATTGGACACATGGTGATGGATAAGGAGAGATAAGATAGGGTTTTAAGGATATGACCTCACATGATCATGCATGTGTGAAGGAGATAAGGTGAGGGTGAGGGTCTTGATGCACATGGCAAGGAAGCATAGCAAGATAGAAAAGATTGAGAGAAGGAGAGAGAAGAGAAGATGATCCACTCAAAAACAAATAAAACCAAAGGAGGACCAAAGATGGTTGCATGGCCCATGCAAATGCATTAAATGCCATGTTTTTAATCTTGTGAAAACAAAATAATTATTCATGGCATTTATACATATGCATTCCAGAAATATGGAATAAGCCAAGCAAAAGGATTTAAAGGAAAGTTCCAGATGGGGTAGATGGAGATGATCACATTTGATTATAATTGGGACTTGCTAGTGTGTATATTCCACTAGATGTTTAATAGTCCCAAAAATACCCCAACATGAGCATAAATCCATAATAATCCATATGAAAGCTAGGAAAAGGAGCACTACTCATAATGCATGCAAAGGTGGCTCCACATATCAATAATGTGAAAACAACATGATGCTAATATGAGAGCATGTGGAAAAAGAATTGGATCCATCCCAACCCACATGAGCTAGAGGTAAAACCAAATAAGTTGCAATGCTCATATATTGTGGAATGGTGGAATGATGGGGTGATGACAAGAAAGGTGGTGGAGTTGAATAAAAGATATGCCCCCAACTCAACTTGGGCATTAAACAATATATCAATAACCAAATACAATATCAAGAGGCAATACAATTAATGATGCATATGAGAGAAGAACCAAAACAAAAAGGGTTTTATATGATGCTCAAATGCAAGGTGGCATGATGACATGAGCATGATATAATTATGATGCAACAATTATATATATGAAGTAGCATCTATGTAGACTAGGCTAGTAGCATTGCAATTGTTAGACAATTGGGATGCTACAACTCTCCCCCACTAAACAAGAATCTCGCCCCGAGATTCCTAGGAAAAAGAAAACAACACAAGGAGAGGCGGGTGTTCGAACGAAGGTGACCCTCACGTTCCCAAGTTGATGAACAACAGAATGGTGCGACCACTACACCTTGCAAAACTTGCTAGACTTGTTGCGAGTCTTGCGTTTTGCTTGAGAAACAACGGATTAGAAGAGTTGAAGGATTGTCGTGAGACAAGAAGGATAGGATGGACATAGCTCCGGTTTTCTCAAGAAACATGATAAAAGAGAAAGATCCACTGGTGAAAGAAAGGACAAGATGATGCATCATGGATAAAGAAAGACACACCGTTAAGATTAAAGATTTACCGATACTAGAGAGGATGAATCTTTGTCTCGCCGGAAGAAAAGGGCTAGGTTGGAGAGGTTTTGCACCACTATGACAATAGCATCGTATCTTCTCTCGGATTAGAGAAATGAAGTACGAAAATGATATTGCCTTCAAACAACAGAGTCCCTTGATATCAACAGAAAGATTTAGTTAGACATTGTCGGATTAGATTCTTCTTGCGCCGGTAAGAACCAAAGGATCACGCAATTGAGGTGCGCAGATATAACTTCCAGAGATGGATGTGAAGCCAGATCATGGTGGAATCCCGAGAAGCAAAGAATATGGAGGATCTGGAGTTTATTGTAGAGATACTTATTGCTTTCTTTAGCCTTGAGGCTAACGCAATAGATTTGCGGCTGATGGCATCAACCATAATTGGCTTTACCACAGAAAAAGAATTGATGAAACAAAGAGAGAGATAGTTTCCTTTCATCTTGTTTGGGGATGTAGAGCATCGGTAGAAAGACGAGGTCCGAAAAGAGTTTGCGTTTGTTCCCACCAGATAATTGTAGATTTTGTTTCATTTAGAATAGACAGATCACCAACAAGAGATTATTGATTACTTCCTTCGAGAGAGCACTCCGGAAAAACAAGGACGGAAGTAAAAGTATCAAGGGATAAAGGCCACTTCTAACTTCCGTGGAATGAGTGGAATCACATTAATTCACCCATTCAATGTACAAGAGCGAATGATAAGAGTAGTGGTATGGTAGCTACTCCATCCCGCACTCAAAGCATTACTCCGCACATGAATAAGAAAACCATGCAACCCAACTACCAAAACAGACTGAAGGTATTGACAATAACTCATGGAACTCCGTTAGAAAACAAGGATAGATGCAAACGATTCACCGGATTCAAGATAGATAAATATGATGATGTTGTCGTTATGTCTGAAGTACCAAGCCACCAGAAAGATATGAAGGAAGATTACGGAGAAGAACTGCAAGATTCCACAGATAAAGAAAAAGATAGTACCACTTGAACATAAGGATTAGAAAAGATCTGAAAAATCTTCATGGCCTCCGGTGGATTGAGCATAGATGATAGAACGAGAGGGTTTCAAAAGATCACTTGACGAGACTGAGGTGAAAGAACTCCATGTTCTTCTTGAAAAGATTGAGAGAGATTTAGCAGTTTTGAGGAAATCTTTAGCGGAACGACGATGATAACTTGCCAACAAGGAAAACTCCGGGTTGCCAAAGATGCTTGAATGTGCATAGATATGATCACGGTGTACTCAAAATCACAGGAGATAACCGTCACCATTTGGAGGATAGTGTTGATAGCATTTTCCTTATTCCACTCATGATAAGTGTCATATATCTATGCCGAGAGCCAAATTACAATCACCAGCATTGGATCGACACATGTTATGTAATTAGCCCAAGAGAATTGGAGATGAAATAAAACTCCAGGATTAAGCGCCGGTGACAAAAGAATGAGTTAGCATGGACATGCTGATAAAAGGAAGATAGATAATGTTTCACACACGACTGGAAAGGAGTGTGGAAACACATATGTATCAAAGAAACTTTTTCCGCATTTTTCGGCATTAAAATACCAATAGATGCGCAAAATCACTTATCAGGTAGATATTAGCAACTGATGCTTGCACATAATGTGGAGTTGCTAGAAGGAAGGACACTCTTAAGAAGATGGCACCGGTTAACAAGGAGTCAGATAGATCGCGCCGGTTTTCAAAAGCCTGTCAGTATGGAATGTACCAACAGTTGATAACCAAAGGCAGATTGTGATAACAAATTGGATGCAACAGATAGACAAGGAAGTACACACACACACACACAACCTATGGTACTACGGAACCCAGAACACGTGAATCCTAGTTTGAATTTTAAGAAGAGGATTGAAAACGTTACACTTCCTTACCAGAAAAAAAAGTGGGTGGGTGGGTAAGAAGAAAAGTGGAAGCAGTCCTACTCTCGCGTTTTGTTTTTCCCTAGTATACATAGCTACCAAAAATATTTGATAGACTGACAACGACCATTTGGCTGAGACCCTGAAGGGCGGGATGGCTCTGATACCAATTGTAACTACCTCGGGGAATTACGCTCCTAGTTACAAGCCTGGATGAGCGGAAATGGTTAAAATAGTACGGTGGGGCCCAAATGCCACTCACAGGTAGACCTTTTAGCCGTCCTAACCATTTCCAAACATCGGGGCAAGAACGGGCGGCGTAATCGGCAGGCGAAGGGATCAACTACATACACAAATGAGTATGTATGCAAGCCACCATACAACAGTCCTCAGAGCCATTCCATCTAAAAGAAATAGAAATATTGCAACGCCATACGGCAAGATCCAAATATCCTAGATAGATATAATAGTTTAGGATATCTCCTCATACATCAAACATCAGAGTATCAGGCGGAAGCGGAAAACAAGATCCGAGTACGGATAAGAAGCAAATCGGCATAAGATGTCCCATAAATAAGCAATACCGCCCACAGATCTCACGGATCCCCGTTCCCGGAATCTCTACACCGAATGATCGTTGCCAACATCGTCAGTCTCTTCCACCCAGTATCCATCTTGCGAGTTCACCTGTTCATCTGAATCAAACAATTTATCGTGTGAGACCCTAGGGGTACTCAGCAAGTCTTTATGCCTCTAAAGGGGACACAACCTGGGGTGACGCAATTGCAGCAAAAGATAACCCTAACCATTCTATAGATACTCGCTAACCATCCGCCTAACCAGAGATAGACGGATGCCCGTCAATTAAAAACAACAGTTATAACGGTAATATTAACAGATCCATCCTCCTCCTCGCTTACCGACGAGGAAGCGGACGAACAAACCCCCCCATCTGTTGGCAGTTTTATTATCCATTCCATGAGTGTTGCTCTATTTACTAGTCAGGTACTTAGTCAAATTAAAAGCGGTACTTTAGTTATACTTGTCTATGATCGAGAAACTGTGCTCCAAGTCGTCCATAACCGCGGACACGGCTTTCAGAAAGTTTTACCCTGCAGGGGTGCACAAATAGCAACACACACTCGATCAACCTCGGAAAAACCAAATCAAAACCCAACGAGGCATTCACGACAAAGCGATCACAGGATTCAGAAATATTTCAGGGGGCCACCCCATTAAGCTACCCGCCACGAAGTTGGCCGGCTCCGAGACGGACTCAAGGTTTGCGTCAATGGCTGTAAACGACTGGGAACCCGAAAGTGTGATTGGGCTTGTCGATACCGCGAAAACACTCCGCTTACCTAAACAGTACAGGTGCATTCCTCGCACAATTCTTAAATTAAGCAGTAAAGCATGGCATAGGTACAGAATAGTAATAAAGCCCCAAACTACTTTGTGGCCCCAAGAAATAAGAATGAATCAAGCTCTGGCTCAGGAGGGTTCATAAGCCTCCCGGATGTGGATAGCGCGAATATTCAAGGAACAGGAATCAAGTACTCGGGGTCCTACGGGACACAAGTGAGCAGGAAAAACCAAATAACAGATATTGCTCACCGGTGCCACTTTCATTAGTTTTCCCATTACTACTCAGGTTAAGTTGTTTAGGTACCTCGTTATCCATCAGACACTCACATACCCTACACATGCTGTTCTACGACTCGCATGGCTCAAACAACTCCTGTAGTAATGGCTCATGGGATGGAGGAACAAGCTTCGGTGGGGTTTAAAAGTAAAGGCTATGTAGTACTTGGGATTCAGATTAATGCAATCGCGACTCAATGATGCAAGAATAAGATAGAGGCAATAGGTGTTATATGTATGCAAGCATGTGGTAGTGCTTGCCTGGTAGCTCAGTTGAAGCGAGAGAAAGATCTGGGTAGTGCTCCTGGGTTTCTTGATATATCCCCTGCTCAGCGTCTATTCGAAGAAGAACCAAACAAACAAGGGCCAACATAAATAAAGTGCACAAGCATATGATTAACATGCGACAAGCAAACAATCATGCCACGATGAATGATGCACAATTTGCATGGCAATAAGGTAGCATGGTTGAGGTGTGGAACACAAGAAGTAAGCATTTTATGGAGTTTTAATCCTATTTTATACTCATATAAGTTGCTGTATACTTTATATTTATATGATGCATGCTGCAAAACAGAACATGGAAAGCATAAACAGAAAGGTCTCTCCGAGCTAATCATTTTAGACATATTATTTGTTAAATTTGGAGTTATAAAACAAAAGTTATTAATTAATTAAGGAAAAGGGCATTTTATTGTAATTTTCATCAACTTGAAATTTTAAAGTGTTCAAAATATATTTTAGAGGGCATATTTGAATTCCTCATATTTTCCTGATTTCAAAACATATATTACATGTTTAATTTGGAATTGTATTTTAAAAGTTATTTAAAAACAGATTTGAAATTTGAATTTAAATTAATTTGAAAAAAAGTTTGAGTTAAAACAGAAATACAGAAATACTTTTCTCACACACTCAGATCCAGCCACAGTCAGTGACAAGTGGGCCATCTGCTGACTGGGTGACACAGTGGCAGAACAGGGTTTTCTCACCGCGAGCGAAGCTAGCCTCAGCGAATGACAGGTGGGGCCAGCAGCCACGGGGTCCACGTGACAGCGGCGAGAGGGACAGGAACTGACAGGTGGGGCTGGGGCTGGAGCGCGGGTTAAGGTTTACAAAAGCCAGGTCTCTTTTTGTAAAACTCCACAGGCACAGACAGGTGGGGCTAGCGAGTACCGCGGGTTGAGCAAGAGGAACACGGAGGGGCTATCTGCAAAAAGGCGACGCGTACTGTTGTTCTTCTCCGCGTGCAGAGGACCGATCGGTGCACGTCGCGAGGCGGGGGATCGAACCCAGGACCTGGGCGTGCGCGCGGAGGGCCAGAACCAGTGCGGCTAGGTGAGGTCTGGTGACCGCAAGGTGGGTGGGGGCTGGACATGCCGTCAGCGCGGCGCTACGCCGCGTGAGCGCAGCGACTGCCGGCGCGCAGAGGGTGTTCGGCGGAAGGTCCGGCGCGGCCAGACAACGGCAGCGAAGAGGAGCGTGTCTAGGAGGTACAGGGGCTCACCGCGGGGCTGTTGACGTTGGTGGTGCAGGCAACGGAGCGATCGATCGTCGGCGAGGCAGACGAACGCGGGCTAGGGTTTCGCGTCGAGGCGACGGTGTGCAGTTTGGCCTGGGGCTCCTCCTGCTCCACGTCGGCGGTATAGGGCGATGCAGAGGGCCGACTCGTTCTTCCTCGACACCTGGACGCCGCGCCCGCCGCCTGGTACGGTGTCGTCGAGAGGAGGCCGACGGAAAGGTGGTTATCGGTGGTGGATGGTGGTAGGGTAGACGGAGAGGAAGTGGGGCGGCCTGGGGAGATCTGGCGGAACAGAGGCATGGGAGGTGGTGGCAGATAGCAGCGGGAGGGGAAGGGTGCCGTGGGGAGTGGGGTAGAGAAAAGGTGGCTTCGGCCACTTTTCCTCCCCCTCTTCACGTGCTCGGGTCGGGGCAGGGGCAGGGTAGGTGATGGGCAGGTAGGGCTCGGGCTGGGGGGTCCTCGCGTCAGGGAGAGAAAAGAGAGGGAGAGAGAGAGCTAGGGTAGGAGGGGGCTCGGTTAGGAGCTAGGTTAGGAGAAGGAGTAGTGGCTCGTTAGGGCTTGGGGTGGTTGGTAGCTAGGTGGGGCCAGGGTGGCCAGGTGGGGCCTGCATGGTAGGGAGAGGTGCACCTCGGCATGGTAGAGAGGGAAGGTAGATGGGGTAGGTCATGGTGGTGGCTCGGTTTAGAGAGAGGGGAGATGAGGGCTTAGGGTTTAGGTAATCTACAAGATCAAGCATGATGGGGAAAAGAGATGGAGAGGGAAGTGTTTATTGGACACATGGTGATGGATAAGGAGAGATAAGATAGGGTTTTAAGGATATGACCTCACATGATCATGCATGTGTGAAGGAGATAAGGTGAGGGTGAGGGTCTTGATGCACATGGAAAGGAAGCATAGCAAGATAGAAAAGATTGAGAGAAGGAGAGAGAAGAGAAGATGATCCACTCAAAAACAAATAAAACCAAAGGAGGACCAAAGATGGTGATGGTTGCATGGCCCATGCAAATGCATTAAATGCCATGTTTTTAATCTTGTGAAAACAAAATAATTATTCATGGCATTTATACATATGCATTCCAGAAATATGGAATAAGCCAAGCAAAAGGATTTAAAGGAAAGTTCCAGATGGGGTAGATGGAGATGATCACATTTGATTATAATTGGGACTTGCTAGTGTGTATATTCCACTAGATGTTTAATAGTCCCAAAAATACCCCAACATGAGCATAAATCCATAATAATCCATATGAAAGCTAGGAAAAGGAGCACTACTCATAATGCATGCAAAGGTGGCTCCACATATCAATAATGTGAAAACAACATGATGCTAATATGAGAGCATGTGGAAAAAGAATTGGATCCATCCCAACCCACATGAGCTAGAGGTAAAACCAAATAAGTTGCGATGCTCATATATTGTGGAATGGTGGAATGATGGGGTGATGACAAGAAAGGTGGTGGAGTTGAATAAAAGATATGCCCCCAACTCAACTTGGGCATTAAACAATATATCAATAACCAAATACAATATCAAGAGGCAATACAATTAATGATGCATATGAGAGAAGAACCAAAACAAAAAGGGTTTTATATGATGCTCAAATGCAAGGTGGCATGATGACATGAGCATGATATAATTATGATGCAACAATTATATATATGAAGTAGCATCTATGTAGACTAGGCTAGTAGCATTGCAATTGTTAGAGAATTGGGATGCTACAGATATCCCCTGGGTTAAACTGGTCTGGGATTCATATTACCAACAATCTGTACCTCATGCTGTTGATTTTGTGGGTTATTTCTGGTGGAAATCAATAATGAAGTTGTCACCTATATTTAGAGGAATCGCTTCTTGCATTATTGGACAAGGAGACAAAGTCTTGTTTTGGAAGGATGATTGGATGGATGCGATCAGGCAGGAGAAATTCCCTATAATTTATTCATATGCTATTAATGAAGATATCATAGTTCGAAGTTTTACTGAAACTTCAAATATACAGGATTTATTTCATTGTCCTTTATCTGAAGAAGCTTTGGCTGAGTTTCAACAACTTCAGTGCTATACTGAAACCATCAATTTAATGGATGAAGTTTCTGATAGATGGACTTATAGATGGGGAGATAATTACACATCTAGCAAATTTTATAACTTTTGTTTTCGGTTACTTCAACCCCCGGTTTAGTTTAATTGGATTTGGAAATCAAAGATTTGGTCAAAACTAAAGTTCTTTGCCTGGTTATTACTGTCTGACAGGATCAACACTAAAAACATGCTTAAAAGGAGACATCTTAATATGGGACAAGGGTACAATCACAATTGTGTTTTATGCAATTTGGATATGGAGGAAACTATTCAGCACTTGTTCTTCTTCTTCCCTTTGAGTGCTGCATGCTGGGCTAGGACAAACATCATATGGACAACTAGTACATGCATATTCTCCAAACTTACATAGGCCAGAGAAAACTTTCAGCATGAACTCTTCTTTGAGTTATTTGTCATAGCAGCCTGGGGAATTTGGAAAGAAAGGAACAGCCTAATATATTTCAAGGGATGGGACAGTATATTGAAGGCTGGAAGAGTAGAGTAAAGTTTGATTTGAATTTGCTAAGGTTCAAGGTCAACCAAAACCTTCAAAACACTAGATTTCTTTATAGATATAATTTAGTTGTTATCCCTTTTTGTACTGTGATGCTCTATGCATCCTGATGTAAATATAGTACCACAGTAGGAGCCTCTCCTACTGTTTATGGTAAAAAAAACGGTGAGCTTGACAACCTTACTGATTCGTTGGGGCAAAGTCTTGAGTTTGTGTTGTGTACGTCTCCGTGTTGCTTGCAACACCTGTGTGACATTTCCTTCCTCCTACTGGTTCGATAACCTCGGTTTCTTACAGAGGGAAACTTGCTGATGTGCTGCTTCATACCTTGCTCTTGGGGTTTCCCATGAAGAGCCCACGACAAGTGATGGGTGCCATCACTACTCTATGAGGGACAAGTTCATTGACACTATGATATGTTTTATGTATGTGAAACAAACAAACGTTTTTCAATGCATGTTATTCATGATCTTTGTAGACTTTTATGTTGCATGCATAGTTACTATGTCCTATTGTTAGAACTCCATCTTTCATGCACATGTTTAAAGTTCTTTGATCCCAGCTTTTAATGCTTGCAAATGGTTAGATCTTTATTGTGAGGGTGCATGTCACCTAAAAAATTATTCTTTTTATCACTTACCTACTCGAGGATGAGCGGGAGTTAAGCTTAGGGATGCTTGATACGTCAGAAACATATCTATAAATTTTGATGCTCCATGCTTGTTTAGTATATACTTTGCTTTGCTTTGTCTACACTTTGAGGTGCTTGTTGGGGATGTGCTATATGGGTATCCTCATAGCATGTCTCCTATCCGGATAACCCGGGTGGCCCATAGTTGGTAGCATGGCCCATGGCCTACTGAGCGGCCCAGTTAGATGGATCCAGAAGGGAGGCTCATGCCAGAAAGGAAGGCTACGGTGGAGTCACGCAAGACTAGTAATAGGCGGTGTAGGACTCTATAACCTGTCCGGCTAGGACTTTTCCCTGTAACCCTAGGACCTGGCGACTATATAAGTCGGGCCTATGGGAGCCTTTAGGGCACAACTTCAGACGACCAAGTAGCGATTAGCATACACCTCGCACAGCGAACCTATCTCTGTAACTTGGCGTATTGCCATTATAGTGATTTATAGCAGGAGTAGGATTCCACCACCGTTGTGGGATCTGAACTGAAGGGTTTCGCAGCATAGTAAATCAAAAAAAATTCTACGGATGCGAACAATAAATCCAAGATCTAATCTAGGAGATGAAATCAACGAGAGAGATAGATGATATCTTCATACCCTTGAAGAAATCGCACAGCGAAAACGTTCAACAGAACGTGGTTGATGTAGTCGTACTAGCCATCTCCTCCTCGCGATCCGATACGATCCTACGCCGCAAGTGGCGGCGCCTCCGAGAGATGCACACGTACGGTGCCGCGACGTCTCCTCCTTCCTTGGTCCAGCAAGCGGGGTGGAGAGATAGATTGGATCTGTAGCCCGACGGCGTGGTGCTAATGGTGGAGAATTTCTACAGCAGGGCTTCACCTACGCGTAGTCGGGAGAGAGAGAGGAGGAGGGCAGCAGTTGGCGGCTAGGGTTGAGGAGGTGTAGGGGGAGGCTGCGCCCTACCCTCCTTATATAGGGGGCTGACAGGCCCCCCTTGGCCCCTCCTCCAAGCCCTAGGGCAGCGGCCCCAAGGGTGGAGTGGGGGGCAAATTTCCCCCCTCCTTCTAGAAGGGTTCCCTAGGGTTTCCCCTAGGGTTTGGCCGGCTGGGCGTATGGGGCCTTGTGCCCCTGGCTCAAAGCGGCCAGGGCACTCCCTTGTAGGACCACGCACCCCTCCGACAAGTGGGCCCATGTTGGTCCCACTCCGGAACCTTCTAGAACCTTCCGGTACAATACCGAATACTCCAAAACTATTCCAAAATCCAAAAACTGCTTTCCTTTATATGAATCTTATTCTCCGGACCATTCCGGAACCTCTCGTGACGTCCTAGATCTCATCCGAGACTCCGAACAAAACTCACAAACCAATTATCCGTTCTATCCTAGCATCGAAGCACGTTAAGTGTGTGACCCTACGGGTTCGAGAATGTGTAGACATGATCTTCTATCAATAATCAACAGCGGGATCTGGAAACCCATATTGACTCCCACACATTCATCGATGATCATATCGGATGAACCACGATGCCAGGATTCAATTAATCCCATATATGTATTCCCTTCGTCACGCGATATTTTACTTGCCCGAGATTCGATCGTCGGTATCGGCATACCTAGTTCAATCTCGTTCACGGCAAGTACTTTACTCGTTCCGTAATCTGATATCACTTTGTGATTAACTCCTTAACCACGTGCTTGCAAGCGGTGTTGATATCGATTATCGAGTGGGCCTGAAGTATATCTCTCCGACTCGGGAGGGACAAATTCCATCTCGATACATACAACCCAACAAGTACTTTCCGATCACCTGAGAGACACCTTTATGATCACCCTCACATAGGATGACGTTTGATGACCTCAAAGCTTTCTTCCGATACCAGGGAGTTGTATTATCTCATGGTCTAAGGAATAAAATATTTGACATAGGAAAAAGGTTTGCAAAGATGAACACGATGACACGATCTAATTGCTCTTCTTAATTTGGGTCTATCCATCATATCATTCTCCCAATGATATGATCTTATTATTAATCGACAACTCATGTCTATGGTTAGGAAACCTTAACCATCATTAATCAATAAGCTAGTCCATAGAGGCGTACTAGGGACACGGTGTTGTTCATAAACCACACAAGTATCAAAGTTTCCGCTTAATACAATTCTAGCATGGAATATAAACTTTATCATGAACAAGAATTATAATAATAACAGCTTTGTTATTGCCTCTAGGGCATAATTCCAATAGTCTCCCACTTGCACTAGAGTCAATAATCTAGTTTACATCTGGCAACAATCTAACACCCATGGCATTAAGGTGTTGATCATGTTTTGCTCGTGGAAGAGGTTTAGTCAACGGATCTGCGGCATTCAGATCTATATGTAGTTTGCTAATCTTCAGATCTCCATCTGCTATATAATCTCGAATTATATGAAAACGGCGGTTGATGTGCTTGGTCTTTGGATGATATAGCCAGTGCTATGGCACCAGTGTTGTCGCATAATATCTCCAGTGGGTCCAAGGCACTTGGAACCACACCAAGCTCAGTGATGAAGTTCCTGATCCAAACCCTTCACTTGACGCTTCTGAAGCAGCCATGTATTCCGCTTCCGTTGTAGATCCCACGATCACGCTTTGCTTGCAGCTTCTCCAGCTCACGGCTCCTCCATTCAAAATATAAACGTATCCTGTCTGAGATTTAGAATCATCTGGGTCGGTGTCGAAACTAGCGTCGACGTAACCTTTTATGACGAGCTGCTCATCACCTCCATAGACCAAGAACATTTCTTTAGTCCTATTTAAATACTTTAGGATGTTCTTTACGGCTGTCCAGTGTTCCACTCCTGGATACTTTGGTATCTGCTCGTCAAACTAAGAGCATTTGACACATCCGGTCTAGTACACAACATGGCATACATGATAGAACCTATGGCCGAGGCATAAGGCACTTTGCTCATAGTTTCTCTATCGTTTACCATTGCTGGACACTGAGCCTTGCTCAATATCTTACCTGACAACATGGGCAATGAACCTTTCTTTGCTTTATCCATTCTGAACCTTTTCAGAACTTTGTCTAGGTATGTACTTTGGCTTAAAGCTATTAGGCGTCTTTGTCTATCTCTATAGATTTTGATGCCTAATATATAAGCAGCTTCTCCTAAGTCTTTCAATGAAAAACATTTATTCAAATAACTCTTCACATCGTTAAGCATACCAATGTCATTTCCAATAATCAGTATGTCATCCACATATAGTACTAAAAATGTCACTGAGCTCCCACTCACTTTCTTGTAGATACAAGCTTCGTAGCAATTTGGAACAAATCCAAAGCTCTTGATCACTTAATCAAAACGAAGGTTCCAACTCCGAGATGCTTGCTTCAGTCCATAAATGGAACGCTGAAGTTTGCACACCTTATTAGCATCCTTAGGATCGACAAAACCTTTGGGCTGCATCATATACAACTCTTCATCAATGTTGCCATTGAGGAACGCAGTCTTGACATCCATATGCCATATTTCATAATCATGAAATGCAGCAATTGCTAATAAAATCCGAATGGACTTAAACATCGCTACGGGAGAGAAAGTCTCATCGTAGTCAACACCTTGAACTTGTCGAAACCCTTTTGTGACAAGCCGAGCTTTATAGACAGTAACATTACCATCCGCGTCTGTTTTCTTCTTGAAGATCCATTTGCACTCAATGGCCTTACGGTCGCTAGGAGGGTCCACCAAAGTCCATACTTGGTTTTCGCTCATGGATCCCAATTCGGATTTCATGGCCTCTAGCCATTTCTCAGAGTCTGGGCTCATCATTGCTTCCTCATAGTTCGCAGGTTCACTGTTGTCTAACAACAAGACGGGTAAGACAGGGTTGCCGTACCATTCAGGAGTGGCACGTGACCTTGTCGACCTGCGAAGTTTATTAGTAGCATCGTTCGAAGTTTCATGATCCTCGTCATTAGCTTCCTTCCTGTTGGTGCGATGGCACTAGAACAATTTCAGGTGCTCCGCTACTCTCCAACTCGAGAGAGGGTTCAATAACCTCGTCTAGCTCTACCTTCCTCCCACTCACTTCTTTCGAGAGAAACTCCTTCTCAAGAAAGGATCCATTCTTTGCGACAAACACTTTGCCTTCGGATCTGTGGTAGAAGGTATACCCAATCGTTTCCTTAGGGTATCCTATGAAGATGCATTTCTCCGCTTTGGGTTCGAGCTTGTCCAGCATCAACTTCTTGACGTAAGCTTCGCATCCCCAAACTTTAAGAAACGACAACTTAGGTTTAGCACCAAACCATAGTTCATACGGTGTTATCTCAACGGATTTAGATGGTTCCCTAGTTAAAGTGAATGCAGCGATTTCTAATGCATAACCCCAAAATGATAACGGCAAATCTGTAAGAGACATCATTCATCGCACCATATCTAATAGTGTTCGATTCCAGCGTTCAGACACACCATTGCGCTGTGGTGTTCCGGGTGGCGTGAGTTGCGAAACGATTCCGCTTGCTTTAAGATGCGTGAGAAAATCATAACTCAAATATTCACCTCCACGATCGGATCGTAGAAATTTAATTTTACTGTTACGATGGTTTCCCACTTCGTTCTGAAATTCTTTGAACTTTTCAAACGTTTCAGATTTATGTTTCATTAAATAGATATACCCATATCTACTTAAGTCATCAGTAAAAGTGAGAAAATAGCGATATCCACCGCGCATCGAAACACTCATTGGTCCGCATACATCGGTATGTATGATTTCCAATAAGTCCGGTGCTCGCTCCATTATACCGGAGAACGGGGTTTTGATCATCTTGCCCATGAGGCACGGCTCGCACGTGTCAAATGATTCAAAATCAAGAGACTCCAAAAGTCCATCAGAATGGAGTTTCTTCATGCGTTTTACACCAATATGACCTAGACGACAGTGCCACAAATAAGTTGGATTATCACTATCTACTTTGCATCTCTTAGCCTCAATGTTATGGATGTGTGTTTCATTGCTTTCGAGATTCAGAATAAATAAACCATTCACAACAGGTGCATGACCATAAAAGATGTTATTCATATAAATAGAATAACCATTATTCTCTGATTTAAATGAATAACCGTCTTGCAATAAACACAATCCAGATATGATGTTCATGCTCAAAGCAGGCACATAATAACAATTATTAAGGTTTAAAACTAATCCCGAAGGTAAAACTAAGGAGAGCGTGCCGACGGCCATCACATCAACTTTTGATCCATTGCCAACGCACATCGTCACCTCATCCCTTGCTAGCTGCCGTCTATTCCGTAGCTCCTGTTTCGAGTTACAAATATTAGCAACTGAACCAGTATCAAATACCCGGGCACTACAACGAGCGCTAGTAAGGTAAACATCAATAACATGTATATCAAATATACCTTTAATGGTGCCAGCCTTCTTGTCCGCTAAGTACTTCGGACAGTTGCACTTCAAGTGACCCTTGTCCTTGCAATAGAAGCACTCAGTGTCCGGCTTAGGGCCAAACTTGAGCTTCTTCTCAGTAGGGGCAACGCGCTTGCCGCTGCCTTTCTTGAAGGATTTCTTTGCACCCTTACCTTTCTTGAAGCTAGGGGTCTTGTTGACCATCAACACATGATTATCTTTCTTGATATCCATCTCCGTAGCTTTCAGCTTAGCGAAGAGCTCAGTGATCGTATCAGTGGAACCAATCTGATTGTGAGTAACTACAAAACCTTTGTAGCTAGGAGGGAGTGATTGCAGAACTCTGTCAATCTTGAGCTCTTCTGGAATCTTGCAGTCCAGTTGCTCAAGACGTTGAGTGTAGCCCGACATCTTAATGGCGTGCTCACTAACGGAACTCCCTTCCTCCATCTTGCAGTTAAAGAACTTCTCAGAGATCTCATATCTCTCAGAACGGGCCTGAGTCTGAAACATGGTTTTCAGTTCCTCAAGAATCTCAAAGGGCCCGGTGAACTCCTCAAAACGATTTTGAAGGTACGGTTCCATAGCAAACAACATGGTACTCTTAATCACTCCATAGTCATCTTTGTGCGACTGATAAATAGTTTTTTCATCAGCCAGCGCATCAATAGCAGGGGCGTCACCTAGCGCTTTTTCAAGGACATAGTCCTTTTGTCCGCCAGCGAGAATGATTCTCAGATTGCGAAACCAGTTGGTGAAGTTAGACCCATTGTTCTTAAGCTTTTCTTTCTCAGCAAAAACATTGAAGTTGAAGTTGGACTTAGCCATTTGATCTACAAAATTTTCAAATACATCTTAGACTATGTTCATGATAACTAGTTCAACTTAATCAAATTACTAGATGAACTCCCACTAAATTCAACATCCCTCAAGTTGTTTAGTGAACACGATCCAAATTCACCACACCTAATCCGATCTTCACGAGAAGAGATGTGGTTTCAATGGTGGACAACAAAGTGTCAATCATATCATTCATATGACTCATGCTTAACCTTTCGGTTCGTGTGTTCCGAGGCCATGTCTGTACATGCTAGGCTCGTCAAGTCAAACCCAAGTATTTCCGCGTGTGCAAAACTGGATTGCACCCGTTGTATGTGAACGTAGAGTTTATAGCACCCGATCATCAGGAGGTGCTTGAACACGACGAACTTTCGCAACGGTGCATACATGGGGAGAACACAATTTTATCTTGATTTTTAAGTGAGGAATCATCTTATAATGCTACCGTCGCGATCTAAGCATAATAAGATATATAAAAGGATAAACATCACATGCATATAATTTTATGTGACATGGTATAGCCAATCTCCGCGCAATGATCTCCATCTTGTGCGCACCAGCATGATCTCCATCACTCCATCATGATTGCCTCCACCACGAATAGCAACTACAACTAGTGCTAACTACTTAGCGATAAAGTAAAGCTATTACATGGCGTATAAGAAGTTGACACGCAGGTCATACACAATTATAAAGACAACCATATGGCTCCTGTAGGTTGTGAACTCATCGACATGCAAGTCATGAAATATTACAAAACATGATTATTGCATACAACATACACATCATGTCTTGGGCCATACCATATCACAAAACACTCCCTGCAAAAACAAGTTAGACGCCTCTACTTTGTTGTTGCATGTTTTACGTGGCTTATGGGAGTAACAAGCTAAGAATGATTCTTACCTACGAAAATCCACAACGGTGATATTATGGTTGCTAACATCCGGTGTAAATCCCATGACTACTATAGTGAGAGAAACTGGCGTCCACCAGCCGCATGTGTGGAACAAGCCACACGTCAAGTGCGGAGCTGGTCTTGCGAACGAGGTCGCGTAAAGTTGGCCTAGACCGCTTCGATCTCACTATGCCGCGCCATAAGAAGTACACAACAAGAGGCTTGCAACAAAAAACATCAACACCCGCAACAAGCATGTTGCATTCTACTCGTGAAACACATCTACGCATAGATCTAGCTCTGATACCACTGAAGGGTTTCGCAGCATAGTAAATCAAAAAAATTCTATGGATGCGAACAAGAAAGACAAGATCTAATATAGGAGATGCAATCAACGAGAGAGATAGATGAGATCTTCATACCCTTGAAGAAATCGCACAGCGGAAACGTTCAACAGAACGTGGTTGATGTAGTCGTACTAGCCGTCTCCTCCTCGCGGTCCGATCTGATCCTACGCCGCAAGTGGCGGCGCCTCCGAGAGATGCACACGTACGGTGCCACGACGTATCCTCCTTCCTTGGTCCAGCAAGTGGGGTGGAGAGATAGATTGGATCTGCAGCACGAGGGCGTGGTGCTAATGGTGGAGAATTTCTGCAGCAGGGCTTCGCCTACGCGCAGTCGGGAGAGAGAGAGGAGGAGGTCAGCAATTGGTGGCTAGGGTTTAGGAGGTGTAGGGGGAGGCTGCGCCCTTCCCTCCTTACATAAGGGGCTGGCCGGCCCCCCTTGGCCCCTCCTCGAAGCCCTAGGGCGGCGGCCCCAAGGGTGGAGTGGGGGGCAAGTTTCCCCCCTCCTTCTAGAAGGGTTCCCTAGGGTTTCCCCTAGGGTTTGGCCGGCTGGGCCTATGGGTCCTTGTGCCCCTGGCCCAAAGCAGCCAGGTCACTCCCTCGTAGGCCCACGCACCCCTCCGACAAGTGGTCCCACGTTGGTCCCACTCCGGAACCTTCTAGAACCTTCGGTACAATACCGAATACTCCAAAACTATTCCGAAATCCAAAAACTGCTTTCCTTTATATGAATCTTATTCTCCGGACCACTCCGGAACCTCTCGTGACGTCCTAGATCTCATTAGAGACTCCGAACAAAACTCACAAACCAATTATCCATTCTATCCTAGCATCGAAGCACGTTAAGTGTGTGACCCTACGGGTTCGAGAATGTGCAGACATGATCTTCTATCAATAATCAACAGCGGGATCTGGAAACCCATATTGACTCCCACACATTCATAGATGATCATATCGGATGAACCACGATGCCAGGATTCAATTAATCCCATATATGTATTCCCTTCGTCACGTGATATTTTACTTGCCCGAGATTCGATCGTTGGTATCAGCATACCTAGTTCAATCTCGTTCACGGCAAGTACTTTACTCGTTCCGTAATCCGATATCACTTTGTGATTAACTCCTTAACCACGTGCTTGCAAGCGGTGTTGATATCGATTACCGAGTGGGCCCGAAGTATATCTCTCTGACTCGGGAGGGACAAATTCCATCTCAATACATACAACCCAACAAGTACTTTCCGATCACCTGTGAGACACCTTTATGATCACCCTCACATAGGATGACATTTGATGACCTCAAAGCTTTCTTCCAATACCAGGAGTTGTATTATCTCATGGTCTAAGGAATACAATATTTGACATAGGAAAAAGCTTCGCAAAGATGAACACGATAACACGATCTAATTGCTCTGCTTAATTTGGGTCTGTCCATCATATCATTCTCCCAATGATATGATCTTATTATTAATCGACAACTCATGTCTATGGTTAGGAAACCTTAACCATCATTAATCAATAAGCTAGTCCATAGAGGCGTACTAGGGACACGGTGTTGTTCATAAACCACACAAGTATCAAAGTTTCCGCTTAATACAATTCTAGCATGGAATATAAACTTTATCATGAACAAGAATTATAATAATAACATCTTTATTATTGCCTCTAGGGCATAATTCCAACATGAACCTGGGTAAGCTGTGTTACCTCGTACCCGCCAACTGTCCGCCTTTCCCCACGTCTCTAAACACACATTGTGAGGACCCCTCCATGGCGTACTCGTCGGCAATACCACGACAGTGATTTTTATATGTTTTCTGGTACTAACCTATTAACAAGATGCCACAGTGCCAGTTGTCTATTTTCTACTATTTTTGGTTCCAGAAAAGCTAGTAAGGAAATATTCTCCGAATTGGACGGGACAAACGTCAAAGTCAATAACTTTCCATGGGGAACAAGAAATCCAGAGGGGAGCCGGAGAGGCGGGCCAGGGCGCCCAGACCCCCCTAGGCGCGGGTGGGCCCTGCCCCGCGCCTAGGCAGGGTGTAGGGCCCCTGGACACCGCCTCGGCCTCTGCCTTCGCCTATAAGAAGCCCCCGATGCGGAAACCCTAAGTACCCGATCAATATTCCACGAAACCTTCTGTAGCCGCCGCCACCGTCGTCCCTAGATCGGGGGGATCTGAAGTTCTTCCCGGCACCTTACCGGAGGGGAGATCATCCCGGAGGCCTTCTCTCCGGTATGATGCATGAGTAGTTCCACCTTGGACTATGGGTCCATGTAGTAGCTAGATGGTTGTATCTCCTCCTTATGCTTTCATGTATAGATCTTGTGAGCTCCGTTCATGATCAAGATCTAATATATTTGTAATCATGCATGTTGTGTTTGCGGGGATCCGATGGATATTGAGATTATTATGTTGGTTTGATTAAGGTTTTTGTCTTTATAATTCTATCATGTCTGTGTTGTTTGTGATCTTGCATGCTCTCCGTTGTTAGTAGCTATCTTGGCCGAGTAGTTGCTAGTGACTCCAAGAGGGGGTATTTATGCTCGATAGTGGGTTCACGCCTCTAGTTTCCAAGGTAAGTGTCAATAATCTCTTCGATTGTAGATGTGTTGTTTCTACTAGGGAGAAAACAACGGTCTCTTGTTCATGGAACATGTGGACTGTTTACCTTACACACTTTGCTTAAAGCATTTGTCTGTTTCTTGCAACTTAATATTGGAGGGGGTTCGGATGATAACCTGAAGGTGGACTTCTAGTCATAGATGCAGTTGGATGGCGGTCTATGTATCTTGTTGTACTAGCAAAAGGTGTCCGTGCGTTGCACCGGGAAAAAAACATACCGCGAATGAAAAGTGTTTTTATTAAATATTTTTTATTTTTTATACTCTATAGAATTTTCACTACTCAAAATCAATTTTTTAAACAAAATAAATTTGTCATTTATTCACGTAGATTTTATAGTACAACAGAAATAAAAAATCGCTTAGGTGGGAAATTCGTTCGAGAGTCTAGAAAGAAAAATCAGGATAAACATGGTACCAGACTTTTCACTGAAAACCTGCTAGAGGTAGACAAATCGACTTTGCTAGAAATCTGAGTTACTGGGCGCGGGTGTACTTTATATCTATACCTAATAACCTGATAACTGAACCTAAGGAGTGCAGGCTAGATAGGCCACAGTAAGTTCAGATGGAAAAGCCATTGAATGTTCATTTTAACTAAAATTTCCTTCTATAAAGGCCGGCGAGCTGTTTCCCCAAATTATAGTAGGCACTGGTACTTTTGCTTCGATCCTCAATATCCACATAGATGTACGGAACTCACGGCCAGGTGCATTAAGGTTCAACAAAATCCCAGTTGCTACAAGTAATAACCTGAGTAGATCTTGTAGTGGAGCTGCACTACAATAAATCCAATCAATATCTAGTAGAGAAAACATTGATCGGACCAGGAATCCAACCAACCGCTCGAACATGGATAGTCAATGGATTTTTAGGGTATGGGTGGGAGCTGGAGACCATGATTTTGTCGGAACTGAACGGGCACCGGAGAGCACGCCCTAGGACACAGTGCTACCGATTTGCGAACGCAAAAAACCAAAGAGCAACATTAAGCTTCTTCCAGGAATTCTGCATATAGGGGATGGGAGTTGGACTTTCCGCAGCGGGGGCGTCTTGGGTGAACAAGGGAGGGCCTCCGACATTCCAGGACCTGTCTAGGGTGGCGGTAGTAGTGCGGAGCATGGACTAGGGCCACGGAGGTTAGGGGGATCTAGTCCAGAGCCTCCGCCGAGCACCCCACTCGGCGGCGCAGAGGATGCACCAGCGGAGCTGCTTCTGGAGCTCGTCCTACGCACAGGCTGATCTGGGTCGACGATGGCTAACTCGGCGGGGATCCACGGACGGGGAACTTGGTCAGGATCCGTAGCACGGGATGGTCCGAACGGATCCACCGGCCGCTTGCAAAGAAGGACACGGGGACCTTTTGACTTGCGGTGGCATCAGATGTATTAGTTGCAAACAATAGGGGCAAAATTGTCCAAAACGGACCGTGGACAGAAAAGTTGTGTTCTTTATTATTAGGTATAGATTTCCCAATCGAATCTCATAGGATCTTACTGACTAGTAATTGCATTGTTATGCCTTGCTCAGTTCCTGTCAATTGCCCCGCTGTAATTTTATTACCCTTCATGCCATATTGTTTATCTAAGGAGAGCACCTCTAGTGAACTATGGACCCTAGTCCAATCTTTACCATTGATACATCTTTCACTTTACTTGTTTACTTGATGCAAACCATTACCTTCCACACCATACGTTTAATCCTTTATTACAGCAAACCGATGAGCTTGACAACCTCACTGATTCATTGGGGCAAAGTCTTGAGTTTGTATTGTGCAGGTCTCCGTGTTGCTTGCAACACCTATGTGACGTTTCCTTCCTCCTACTGGTTCGATAACCTCGGTTTCTTACTAAGGGAAAACTTGATGTTGTGCTGCTTCACACCTTGCTCTTGGGGTTCCCAACAAGACTCCAAGTCAAGCACCAAGTTCACTAGCACCACCAAGGAGTCACCAGTTACCATATCCTCTTATGTTAAAGGAATTTATGACTTTTATGATGTGAAACAAATTGAAGAATTTATTGCCTTTCAGGGTGCATTTGAACTTGCCAGTTTCCTTGAAAATACTGATGATGCACCTTATAAGCATGAGGTTTTTGAGGTACTTAAGTTTTGCTTTGATAATTACAAGGAATAAAATGTCTATATTCTTGAATATTTTAATAGATGTTTTCCACACATGGAAGAGACTAATGCTTTGCAGGAGCCTAAGGAAGAAGAAATTGCTGAAACTAGAAGCTCATTAGATGAAAAAGAGGACGAGAGTGATGGTCAAGAGGAGGAAGAATGGATCTACCCTTGCCTACCTTCTAATGAGAGTAACTCTTTATCCCTTACTTTATTTGGTTGTCCCCCATGCTTACCAAAGGAGGATGAATGTTATGTTCCTGTGGATCCTTTTTAAATATCTACTTTGGGTAAAACCTATGAAGGTTTTAACCCCACTATTTTTGAGCTCGATAGAAATTATGAGTTTGTAGATCATGAAAAGAATGCTTTATGTGATAGCTATATCGCTGATTTTATTCATGAGGCTACTGAAAATTATTATGAGAGAGGAAAATATGGTTGTAGAAGTTTTGATGGTATTGAAACACTTCTCTATGTGCGCAAAGTTTTGAAGTTACTCTTGTCTTATCTTCCTATGCTTGTCACTTTGTTCTTTATGAATCTATTTGTGTACAAGATTCCTATGCATAGGAAGTGGGTTAGAATTAAATGTGTTTTGAATTTGCTTCTTGATGCTCTTTTTTACTTCGATTCATATTTCTTATGTGAGCATCTTCTCAAACTATCAAGCCTAACTTAAAGGCGTTAAAGAAAAGTACTTGTTGGCAGATAACCCAAGAGTTTCCTTGAGTCTTGGAAGTTTTTACTTCAGTAATGACCTCTACTTATCCTTTTTGTTTGCTTTTTGTGCTAAGAATGACCTCTAATGAGAGGGAAGTAAGATTTGGGGAGTTGCTGTCCCGAAACAGATTTCTGTACTCCACCATAAAAAAATTTGAGGTGTCTCTATAACTCGGATTGAGCTCAAAATTTACGAATAAATATCCCAGTATGTTAGATAACTTTCGTTAGTTCAACACTTTTTAATTTGATCAACATAAGATTTTCAAAACAATCGGTTTCTACCTGCTGGTCTGTTTTGACAGATTTCAGCCATTATTTGCATTTGCTTCTTATTGATTCCTTTTTAAGTTCTCTTTTGGGGAATTGAGCTTTTTGAAGGAGTTGCTACAGTATCATGTGTTTTTAGTGAAAAGTCTTTCTGTTCCTAAGATTTACCTAAAGGTCTATTATCTTTTGAATACACTAATGTTGCTAATGAAGATTGTGTGAAGTTTTGTATGAAGGAAAAATTTCAGGTGTAGAGAGAGAATGATCTAATGAGATGAAGAATAGACAAAAGCTCAAGCTTGGGGATGCCACCCCGGTGTCACCCCAAGAAATATCCAAGAGGTACAAGTGTCAAAGCTTGGGGATGCCCAAGGCATCCCCTTCTTCATCAATAAAAAGCTTAGGTCTGTCTAGACACTTCGTTTTTATTGTTTCATGCACAGTTGTGTTGTTCTTGAAGCGTCTTAGTTTTTGTTTGGTTTGCTTAGCTTGTGTAGTTTGCTTGAATAAACTAGTTTGGAACCCCGTTCTCGCTATGTTGTTTCAAATAAGTTGCTTGGTGTTGGAAAGGAGTAGAAAGTTCTTGCATGATAAAGTGCAAGAGGAGCTTGCATTGACTGTGACTTAGACTTTAACATGAAATGCTAGGTGTTGTTTTGACCTTATGCTTAGTGATTATTCCTGTAGCATGTCCTGTTCCAAACAATTGGGATTGCTTAGTGTGCCTTGAAAAAAATTATGTGTTGTTTTAGCATGCAAAAGCATAGTATTGTGGTATTCTCCTTTGATGCTTTGTTTAGGTTGACATGGCACATTCTCACACCATGTTATGACTATGACAAGTCACCATAGCCTCTATGATCATTTAGTCCTTGACTTGTAGTACCACTCTATGCTTTGATTAGTAATGTTTTGTTGCTCTGCATGATTATGGCCATTATTTCTCTCTTAGTTGGTTGCCCCCAGTCTTTTGCTAGCCTCCACTTGTATGAGTAAGTTTTGCTCATGCTTCCAACTCCCAAGAAACCCAGTTATTCCAAAGTTTCCACTATAAACTCCTATGCATGGTGTGTTACACCATTCCAAGTATATTCTTGTTTTCAGCTATCCTCCAACTAAAAAGTATTTTGTTATGTGAAAACTTAGTAATTAAAGCCCTCACAAACTTGATGGCACACTTTATATTTCTTTGCCCCTAAAACTTGAATTGTGTCATCTATGTTGTATATGCTTGCACTTATACGTTGGAATTAGCAGAACTATGCTGTCACGGGAACATTTTCAACATTGCACTTGTACTCTGTACTCAGTTGATATCATGCTCTTTTGTCTATGGATGTCACCGGTGTGAAATAAAAAGGGAACTTGTAAGTCCATGGAGTTCGTATCATGTGTTATAGAAACGCCTGGGCCGCTAGCCTAAGCCATGCCTAATCATGGTGGAAACTTGCAGCACCACCATAGTGAGCTATATATGAGGCATCCTCAATAAAAAGCTATGCATATAGTAAATAAAAAGATCGCTGAGATGCTCATTGTCTGCTTGCCTTGTCATTTTGGTTATGGGATAGCTCCTGTACCATGTGCAAGGGGTACCCCGTTGGCGCTTCTCTACGATATGCATGTACTTACAATGACAAGAACTTAAAGGTGACTGAAGTTGAGTAGCATGAGATGTGGCCCTCGTATTCAAGGGACTTGAGATTGCCAACTTATACTTTGTCAAGCATATACTCCATAGTTTGTTCACTTGAACCTTAATCACTTCAAGATGCTTATGATAGGCGCAATGAGGGCTGAAAGATAACAAGTACCATAATTTTTGGAAGCTCTTTTTGAAACTTGAAATCCCTGCTTCCCTATGAAGGGCCCTTTCTTCCACCATTATTTGAGTCTCCACCTTCTACCTTTAGGCACCATTAAGAGAGAATAGTTGTCATCCTGTGTGCAGTGTCCAAAACTTATTTATTGATGCATATTGTTATATTACTTGTTTTTGTGCTACTTGTTTCTAGTCACCCTTGTGAACTTTGAAGGTGTCCTATGCATCTATTTGCTACTCTATGAGGTACAAGCTGAATGCCACTATGCTATGTTTTTTGTATGTGAAACAAACAAACGTTTTTCAATGCATGTTATTCATGATCTTGTTTGTAGCCTTTCATGTTGCATGCATAGTTACTTTGTCTTATTGTTAGAACTCCATCTTTCATGCTCATGTTTAGAGTTCTTTGATCCCAACTTTCAATTCTTGCAAATGGTTTGATCTTGGTTTGATGGTGCATGTCACCTCAAAAATTATTCATTTTATCACTTACGTACTCGAGGACGAGCATGAGTTAAGCTTGGGGATGCTTGTTACGTCGGAAACGTATCTATAATTTTTGATGTTCCATGCTTGTTTAGTATCTACTTTGCTTTTCTTTGTCCACACTTTGAGGTGTTTTTATATCTTTTCTGGTACTAACCTATTAACAAGTTGCCACAGTGCCAGTTGCCTGTTTTCTTCCGTTTTTGGTTCCAGAAAGGCAGAAAATCAATATTCTCGGAATTGGACAGGACAAAAGCCAAAGTCAATATTTTACCATGGGGGACACAAAGCTAGAAGACGAGATGGAGAGGCGAACCAGGGCGTCCGGACCCCCCTAGGCGCGGGTGCGCCCACCCTGAGCCTAGGTAGGGTGTGGGGCCCCTGGCCACCTCCCAGCCTTGCCTCTTCGCCTATAAGAAGCCCCCGATGCAGAAACCCTAAGCACCTGATCAAAATTCCATGAAACCTTCTATAGCCGCTGCCACCGTCGTCCCTAGATCTGGGGGATCTGAAGTTCTTCCCGGCACCCTGCCGAAAGGGAGATCATCTCG
Organism: Avena sativa; assembly: GCA_916181665.1. Taxonomy (NCBI): domain Eukaryota; kingdom Viridiplantae; phylum Streptophyta; class Magnoliopsida; order Poales; family Poaceae; genus Avena; species Avena sativa. The sequence goes on along the minus strand of OV702294.1, from coordinate 490,973,086 downwards.
GAGGCCTTCTTATCTGGTATGATGCGTGAGTAGTTCCACCTTAGACTATGGGTGCATGTAGTAGCTAGATGGTTGTATCTCCTCCTCGTGCTTTCATGTATATATCTTGTGAGCTCCGTTCATGATCAAGATTTAATCTATTTGTAATCATGCATGTTGCGTTTGTGGGGATCTGATGGATATTCATATTACTATGTTAGATTGATTAATGGTGTTGTCTATTTGATACTATCATGTCTGTGTTGTTTTTTGATCTTGCATGCTCTCCATTGTTAGTAGCTATCTTGGCCAAGTAGTTGTTGGTGACTCCAAGAGGGGTATTTATGATTGATAGTGGGTTCATGCCTCTAGTTTCCCAGAAATCTCTTCGGTTGTAGATGTGTTGTTGATACTAGGGATAAAACAATGGTCTCTTGTTCATGGAACAAGTCGATTGTTTACCTTACACACTTTGCTTAAAGCAGTTGTCTGTTGCTTGCAACTTAATACTAGAGGGGGTTCGGATGATGACCTAAAGGTGGACTTCTAGTCATAGATGCAGTTGGATGGCGGTCTATGTAAATTGTTGTATTGCCCAATAGAATCTCATAGGATCTTTTTGTCTGGTATTGCATTGTTATGCCTTGCTCAGTTCCTGTCAATTGTCCTACTATAATTTGTTTACCCTTCATGCCATGTTGTTTATCTAGGGAGAGCACCTCTAGTGAATTATGTACCCTGGTCCAATATTTACCATTGATACATCTTCCACTGTTACTTGTTTACTTGCTACAAACCATTACCTTCTACAGTATACGTTTAATCCTTTGTTACAGCAAACCGGTGAGCTTGACAACCTCACTGATTCGTTGGGGCAAAGTCTTGAGTCTATGTTATGCAGGTTTTCGCATTGCTTGCAACACCTGTGTGACGTTTCCTTCCTCCTACTGGTTCGATAACCTCGGTTTCTTACTGAGGGAAACCTTGCTGCTGTGCTGCTTCACACCCTGCTCTTGGGGTTCCCAGCAGGCTCCACGTTAGCCATCACATATCTAGTTGATACCTTGCTCTTTTGTTTGCGGATGTCGTCGGTGTGAAATAAAAGGAGAGCTTGTGAGTTCATGGAGTATATATATGTGTTAGAGAAACGCCTGGGTCGCTAGCCTAAGCCATACCTAATCATGGTGGAAACTTGCAGCATGACCATAATGAGCATTTTGTGAAGCATACTCAATAAAAAGCTATACATATAGTAAATAAAAAGATCGCTGAGATGCTCATTGTCTGCTTGCCTTGTTATTTTGATTATGGGATAGCTCATGTATCATGTGCAAGGGGTACCCCGTTGGCGGTTCTCTATGATATGCATGTATGTACAATGACAAGAACTTGCAGGTAACCAAAGTTGAGTAGCATGCGGAGCGGCCCTCGTACTCAAGCATATAACTCAGATTGGACCTCACTTTCACCTTAACCACATGAAGATGCCTATGATAGGGGCAATAAGATCTCAAAGCTAGTGAGTATCTTACTTCCAGCATTTGGAAGCCTTTAAAACTTTTCAAAACCTTTTCACTTCCTTGTTGAGTCACCACTTATTCTATGAGCACCTTCTTGAGAGCATAGTTGTCATTCTTATGTTTGTTCCAAAACTTGGTTAATTATGTCATGACTTTGATGCTTGTATCTCTGATATTTTTACTTCTAGTCTTCACTTGAACTTCATAGGTGCCTTGGAATTTGTATTGTGCTCTACAAACAAAAGGCAAGCGAGATACCACTCTCTCATACCTTATTATGAGCATTGCAATGTTGCTTATGTTTATGTTTCATACTACTTATTATTATTGAATTGGTTTCTCTTCATAGCTTGCAATGACTATTGACTAGACTTAGTTGCATACTTCTTATTATGAATGGTTTAAGTTCTACTCATGTGCTGAGAATATATACATCATATGAAGCAAATGTGTTCGTGAAAGTTCTTTTATCGCACTCAGTTTTCAACTGAATTGCTTGAGGACAATCAATAAGCTAAGATTGGGGGGAGTTGATACGTCCAAAACATATCTACTTTCCCGAACACTTTTGCTATTGTTTCTCCTCTAAACTTGTGTGATTTGGATAAAACTAACATGGACTGGCGCTGTTTTCAGCAGAATTACCTTGGTGTCTAGTTTTTGTGCAGAAAATCAACTATCAGGAAAAATCCCGGAAAATATGCCAAAAATCCTATTTCACCAGAAGATCCACGGAGCCAGAGTACGAGACGGAGTGGAGGCCTGGGGGGCCCACACCCGTGCCAGGCGTGGGCCAGGCCTGGCCGCGCCTAAGGGGGGTGCGGCCACCCCAGGCACCCCCTCGGGCTCCCTCTTCACCTATAAGTTACACCTTGACCTAAAAACCGAGGGGGTTCGTCGTTTTTCCAGAAAGAGTTCCGTTGTGCTGCCACCACTAGAAACCAAGATTCGGATCGAGAAACTCCGTTCTAGCACCCTGCCGGGACGGGGAATTTGGGGAGGATCATCGCCATCGTCATAACCAACGCCTCTCCATCAACCATCAATGTTTCCCTCATCCATGAGTGAGTAATCCCCCGCTGTAGGCTATGGGGATGGTAGGGATTGGATGAGTTCTATCATGTAATCGAATAAGATTGTTAGGGCATAGTGCCTAGTATCTCTATTAGTGTTATTTGGCTTTGTTGCAACTTGTTGTGCTTAATGCTTTTCACTAGGGACCGAGTGCCATGATCTAAGATTTAAACTTATTATTGAATCATTATGATAGTATTGTTTGTGATCTTATCTACAAGTTGTGTACACATATCATTGTCCGGATCCAAAGGCCCCAAAGTGACAGAAATTGGGACAACCGGAGGGGATGACTGTGGTGTGAGGATCACATGTGTTCATGGAGTGTTAATGGTTTGCTCCAGTGCTCTGTTAAAAGGAGAACCTTAATTTCCAGTAGTTCCCTAGAGGCCCCGCTTCCACGGGCTGGCGGGATAGATATTGTGCAAGTTCTCATTACGAGCACGCATGACTATATATGGAGCACATGCCTATGATTGTTTAGTACTTGGATGCTTATTCTTATTTATCTGCAATGCCCTAGATCTTGAAGTTATATGTTTAGACTCGTCCATGCAACGCCCGTCCATCCATCCCTATGCCTACCACACTCATATCCTATTGTTTGCTACTACTGTTACTATTGCTCATATTTTACTGCTGTTGTTGCTTTGCTATTGCTACTACAAACTGTTGCTACTGATAAACTTCTATGAGAAAGAACTATTTCTAGGTGCAGCTGAATTGACAACTCAGTTGTTAAGGCTTGCAAGAATTCTTTGACTCTCCTTGTGTCGAATCAATAAATTGGGTAATACTACGCGCGAAGACTATTGCGATCCCCTATACTTGTGGGTCATCATGGCTTCATGAGGGTGTGGCGATAATCTTCGCTTTCTTGAGGGTACATAGCACCTGCGTTTTTCAGCCCAAAGGGCATCGTAACATAGCAAAACGTGTCATACAGGGTAGTGAACGAAGTGGCCAATTGGTCCGACTTCCTCATCTTGATCTGGTGGTATCCTGAGTATGCATCGAGGAAACACAAACGCTCCGAGCCAGTCGTCGAGTCAATGACTTAGTCAATGCGAGGCAAAGAAAACGGATCTTTGGGACATGCTTTGTTCAAGCCGGTGTAATCAACGCACATTCTTAATTCATTGGTTCCCTTTTTGGGGACAAGTACAGGATTGGCCACCCATCGGGTGTGAAGGACTTCTCGGATAAATCTAGCTTTAAGTAACCTAGCTATCTCTTTGCCAATGGCGCGTCTCTTCTCATCTCCAAAGCGTCGTAGAGGTTGTTTCACTGGTTTGCATTTTGGATCAATGTTTAAGCTGTGCTCGGCAAGTTCCCTAGGTACACCTTTCATGTCGACAGGTTGCCAGGCAAAGATGTCCCTATTCTCACGGAGGAACTCGATGAGCACGCTTTCCTATTTGGGATCCAGGTTCGTCCCAATGGCGATGACCTTGGAGGCATCGCCTACCACAAGTTCCACTGGCTTGGTCTCGATGGCGGCCTTGAACGCAGGAGCGGAGTCGGAGATCTGCTTCTTCGACGCGGGCATCTCTGAGTCATCGACCTTGCTCTGGATCTCCTTGAATTCTTCGCTGTAGAGGACAGCTTCTGCAACGGCTGCTTCATTGATCTCCCAGTCCCTTGCCTTGGTAAAGCTTCTGTATACGGTGATGACACCGTTTGGTCCGGGTATCTTGAGTTTGTTGTAGACGAAGCATGGCTTGGCCATGAACGCGTGGAATATGTCGCAGCCAAATATGACGTGGTACACGCTCTTGAAGGGGACCACCTCGAAGGTCATGCGCTCTTGGCGGTAATTGTTAACATCGCCAAAGGCAACCTGAAGTGTAATGCACCCAAGGGACCGAGTGTTGGGGAGATGACCTCGGATAGGGTAAAGACGGGGAAATACGAAAGGGTGTTGCCCGTCTAGTTTCCGAGTTACGGTCTGAGTCGGCCGAATCCTGTAGAGGTCGGCAGAGATAGGGAAGGGCAGGACCCTTATGATGATGGCAAGGCATTACCCGGCCGAGATACTGCATAAGTCGGCCGGGTTAGCTTGAGTAATCTTAATACAGGTGAAGGACAAGCTGAGTTACGCAAGGCAGGGCCGAATGATATGAAGCTTGCAGGAGAAGGAGAAACCTAAAGTCAAACTCTAGCTGCAGGCTAGGGAGAATCCAAGCGGAGCCAAGCACAAGGGACAAAGGCGCAGAGCGACAGAGGGGCAGAAGGAGGTCACGGAGGTGACAGTCCTGAAGCCCGAGGCACGCAGGAGGGGCCCTCTGGAACCTTGCCGTCATTAGAGGGGCGACAGGGAAAGGAGGCCGCCGAACTACTATATTGGGACAAGCATATTCCTCGAATATGCTTGCCACGTCAGCCCTAAAGGAACCCAAGGCTCTCCTTTATAAGGGGAGGCTTGGACCCTGAGGAGGGCATCAGCTCGTTTGGTACTGTTAGGCTGGTAAAGTTCTTCCTTTCTCCTTGTAAACAGCTCAAGGAGCACTTGTAGCCCAAGGAAGGAGAAATAAAGATCTTTGCCTTAGTCTTTTGTGTGTAGAATCAACTACATCTTCCCTCCCTAGATCCCTCTAGCATCCATTGGCCCCATACTTTAGCCTACCCATGGCATCTGCCGTGCCACCACCACGACAGTTGACGCCCACCGTGGGGCCAGCAGCGGTGCTAGCTGGAGTCATGATCCGGACGGGAAACTTCATCAACACTAGCGAGCGCATTGTCTCTGGATTGGTCCGGAGACTTGATCTCTGCGACTACGTCAGCGACAACGTGGGCAGCTTCAAAGGAAAAACTCCTCCGCGCAACGGCGTCTTCATCGACTTGGGCATGCACCAGATCTACGTCGGCGTCGACATCTCCGGTGTTTATCCTCACCAGGTTGTTGTTGCAGGAGAACCTCCCCTTAGCGCCGCGAGCAGTCCGCGTGGAGCACGCCCTGTTTGCAGCGTCGAGGTGATGGTCACAGCCGGGGTGCAGGCGGGAGTAGCAGGCACAGGATCAAGCAGAGACCCGGCGGCGGGTGTGCAGGTCGCGCCCAGGCAGACAGCTCCACAACCCACCGAGGTAATCCCTTCAGTAGCCAACCAGGCCGAGGTGCAGGAGACAACCCCAAAGGCACCAAGGGTAAGAGGGCCACCTCTGGAAAGACCAGAAAACATTCTTCAGGCAACCATAGATAATCTGACTACACTTGTAGCGCTGATACTTGATCCGGCAAATGCTCACGCAGAGTTGGAAGAAACCAGGCAAAAGGTGCTGGTAGAGGCAAAAAAGGTGTCGGCCTTGCGGGAGTCCTTAAACAGGACCCTGCGAGAGTATGCCAAGGCAAATAAGCTTGACGTCGCCCAGAGCGGGTTGACGAGTTGAGATTAAGAGGAAAGAACCTCATAGATGATATCAACAAGGAGCATGATGCTCATAAGGCAGAATCAGTTGACTTAGGCTTGCCGAGGTACAGTACCCCGGCAAAGAACCTGAGAGCGGCAAATGCCGCAACATTAGAGCTAGAAGGATTGACCGGCGAAGCCCGGCAGAAACAGCAAGAAAGAGTGAATGAGCTGGTGCGCATTGCAAACCAGCAGAATGAAGAAATGCTCAGAGCAGACCCTGCGAGGCTAGGGGCCTTGCGAATGGTTCACTCGGCTGGAGCAGCACCTGCCTTATCTGTGGCGGTGGCATCTTCACCCGGAAACAAGGCACGAAAGGACAGAGCGGTAACTTCGGGAAAGAGAAACAAGCAAATTGTTCCATATGATCCGGTGATAGCCGGAAAGGCAAACGAGAACAGAGGCAATGGAAGCCGAGGTAACAGTGGCGAGAGAAATCCCGGCCATGCTGAGAAAGGCGGCGGAAGCCGAGGCAATGGAGATCTCGGCAGAGGAGAACTCGGAAGAGGAAATCACGAGAACAATATCCCGGTCGAAGGAAGGAGAGAACCGCCACACAATCCACAGCCGAGACACGAACCTCGGCAGGAAAGAGAAGCGAGACCAGCTCACCACAATCAGGTAAATGAAAGGTACAATGATGGTTATTCCGAGATGGAATATGCAATCCATGGTGGAAATAACCACTATGGAATGCAGGACAGAGTTCTGTACAGAGATTTACCGTCAAATGATGCCAGAGTAAAGCTAAACCGGCTATACCGATCCGAGTTGTTGGAAGAGCAGGGTCCACCAGGTCCGACATGCTTCGGACCACGGATCATGGGCGAACCGCCTGTGCCGAACTTTCAGCTGGCGAGAGGCACAAACATATAATGGGAGGACCAAACCACAAGACGGGTTGATTGATTATGCCACTGCTGTGAAAATAGCAGGTGGAAACTTACGATGGGCAGTGCGGTATGTCCCGCAAATGTTGGAAGGACCAGCTAGAGTATGGATGAATAATCTGCCAGCAGGCAGCATCAACTGTTGGTTGGATTTTGAAGAAATGTTCATTAGCAACTTTACCAGTACTTACAAGAGGCCAAACAGGCCGCAGCAGCTAGCCACGTGCAAGCAAAGGCCGAATGAGACAGACAGAGAGTTTTTAACTCGGTGGTGTAACCTGAGAAACTCGTGTGAAGGAGTTATAGAATCACAAGCAATAGCTTGGTTCGCTCAGGGATGTCGCTATGCCAGTGTGTTATGGCAGCGACTGCAAAGAGATATGCCAACCACATTGGCAGAAACCATCAGAATAGCGGATTCCTATGCATTGGGAGATTCGACGCAACCAGAATTAATGTCGGCAGATCATCGGGAGCATCAAGATCAATATGCAAGAGATGTGGCCGGGTCATCCAGGCGCAATGACTTCAGAGGAAGAAGAAGAGAAGAGATACCGGATTATAGATATGGTTCAGCCCAGGTGGCAGCAGTAGTGCAAGATCAGCCGAGTCACGGAACTACTCAACGGCAAAAGAATGGTCCTCAGCAATGGACACCAAGGAATGAAGGAAAAAGACAATGGACAGCAGAACAAAAGAAGCAATGGCAGGAGAGGCCGAAGTACACGTTCGAGTCTATGTTAGATCAGCCGTGTAAATTTCACACGTCAAACCCAGCCAGGCCAGCCAACCATACGACCCGCCAATGTGCATGGATGAAAAATGCAATGGGAAACCCCGCAGGCATACAGGCAGCGCCTCTCCAGGCACATCATCAGCATCAGCCACAGTTGACTGGTGCAAATGCACAGTAACTGATGTTACCACCTCCTCCCCTGAGGTATGACAACTCGGACCGGATGGATGCGGTGCATCAAGTGATAAACCAAGGTCCGGATGGAAGGACAAATCCAGGAAATAATGGACGCAATGATTACAGAGAACATCATCAGTTGTATTGCGTGTTCACAACAGAACAGCAAGACAAGCAGAGTGTGCAGCGCCGGCATATGGAAGTAAATGCAGTTATGCCGGCAGTACCAAGATATGTGCCTTGGTCAGATCAGGAAGTAACTTGGAGCATAAAGGATCACCCCAAGATAATGCCGAGTCCGGGGTCGTATGCACTCGTGTTAGATCCGACATTTGTCGGACCAAGCATTAATGTGAAATTTTCAAAGGTACTCATTGACAATGGGAGCAGTATCAACATCATGTACAAAGATACAATGCATAAACTCGGAATATCGCAGAACATGATGCAATCCACGAGGACCACCTTCCATGGGATAGTACCAGGGATTTCATGCGAACCCATTGGTAAGGTTTGAGTGGATGTATTATTCGGCACAAGAGATAACTGCAGAGCAGAAAACTTAGAGTTTGAAGTGGTGGATCTAGAGAGTTGTTATCATGCTCTACTCGGACGGCCAGCATTGGCCAAATTCATGGGCAGCTGCCATGTAAGCTATCTGAAAATGAAGTTACCCGGACCACAAGGGGTGATAACAGTAGCAGGGGATTACAGGAAGTCAATGGAATGTGCTTTAGCCGGGTCGAATTTGGCCGAATCATTGGTAATAGCAAGGGAAAAAAGAAGGATTCAGGAGGTGGCAGCCCTCGCTCAGTCGGCACAGCTGAATATGCCGGCATTAGCCAACCCACATGGAAGTGTCTCCTTCCAGCCGACTAAAGAAACAAAAAAGTTCCATATAGATGAGCAATTCCCAAAGCGCATCGTCACTATTGGTGCCGGCCTAGATGCTAAATAGGAAAGCGAGCTCACCAACTTCCTCCGTGAGAATCGGGATATCTTTGCATGGTCAACTCAGGATCTGCAAGGTGTGTTGAGGGAGTTGGCTGAGCACTCTCTGAATGTAAGGCCAGGAGCAAGGCCGGTGAAGCAACCTCTCCGCCGCTTCGCCGAAGACAGGAGAAAAATAATAGGGGATGAAATAGCTCGGCTCCTTGCGGTCGGGTTCATCATGGAGGTGCTCTATCCGGATTGGCTATCAAACCCGGTGCTAGTAGAAAAGAAGAAGGATGATCCAAATATAGCCATTGTATGGCGAATGTGTATCGATTACACGAACCTGAACAAGGCGTGTCCAAAAGATCCTTTTTCTTTACCTAGAATAGACCAAGTCATTGATTCGACTGCTGGTTGTGAACTATTATCATTTGTAGACGCGTATTCTGGTTTTCACCAGATACCGTTAAATCCGGCCGATCAAATAAATACTGCGTTTATTACCCCGTACGGGGCTTATTGCTATCGCACCATGCCATTCGGCCTGCGCAACGCAGGAGCGACGTATCAGAGATGCATGCAAAAATGTCTACATGACTAGATAGGGAAAAATGTACAAGTATACGTGGATGATGTGGTTATCAAAACCAAAGAAAGCAAAACGCTACTGGATGATATACGGCAGACTTTCGCGAACCTGAGAAGGTTCCGAATGAAGCTTAACCCGGAAAAATGCACAGTTGGTGTGCCAGCGGGAAAATTGCTCGGTTTTCTCGTATCAAGCCGAGGTATAGAGGCCAACCCAACTAAGATAAAAGCAGTGGAAAGGATGGAATTGCCAAGATGTCTAAACGACGTACAAAAGTTCACAGGTTGTTTAGCCTCGCTCAGCCGATTTGTATGCCGGCTAGGAGAGAAAGCACTACCACTTTACCAACTAATGAGAAAATCGGATAAGTTCATTTGGACTCCACAAGCAGACAGTGCGTTTCATGAATTGAAAAAGATGTTGGTCACATCGCCCGTCTTAGCTTCTCCATTATCGAAAGAGCCTATGTTACTTTACATAGCAGCCACCAACAGAGTAGTGAGCGCTGTGATCGTGGTGGAATGAATTGAGGATGATAAATCAGTACAAAGGCTGGTGTATTACCTAAGCGAGGTACTATCAGCCTCAAAACAAAACTACCCACATTATCAGAAGATGGCTTATGGAGTGTACATGTCAGCAAAGAAACTTAAACATTACTTCGAAGAGCACCCCATCAAAGTGATTTGTGAAGCACCCATAGCCGACATATTGAGCAACAAAGATGCAAGTGGCCGAATAGCAAAATGGCCAATTGAATTGTCACCTTATGCTCCGCAATTCGATAGGCGAGATGCAATCAAATTTCAGGCTGTGGCCGACTTTTTCGTAGATTGGGCCGAGGTACAATATGAGCCACCATTACCAGATCCGAATTATTGGACGATGCACTTTGATGGTTCCAAACTAAGAAATGGTTTGGGGGCAGGAATAGTGTTAACCTCGCCAAAAAGAGACCAGCTGAGATATGTGCTGCAGATACATTTTGCCGTGTCAAACAATGTGGCCGAATATGAAGCACTAGTCCATGGATTGAAGGTGGCGAAAGAGATTGGCATACGCCGAATCTTGTGCTATGGAGATTCAGATCTAGTAGTACAGCAAGTCTCAGGCAATTGGGATGCGTTGGATGATAATATGGCCTTGTATAGGTTTCATGTGCAAAAACTCAGTGGATACTTCGATGGATGTGAATTTCATCATATACCTCGGGAAGAAAACAACGCCGCGGACACATTGTCAAAATTCGGATCAACCAGACAGTCAATTCCCCCAGGTATTGCTCTAGAGCACCTGAGGAAGCCATCAATAACACCGTCTCCAGAGTTCGAATCCATTTTTATTCTGGCAAAATCAAGAGAGGATAATGTGCCGATGGAAATTGACAAGCAATGTAACCCGGAATTCCCAAAGATAAAGCCAGACGATGCAATGATGAGTATGGAGACATCCGAGGTAGTTATGTCAGCAGAAAACATGGAAATAGATAGTGAGACTACACCGGAAAAAATCACACCTGCATGGGCACAGCCCATATTCTCTTTCCTTAGAGATGCGATTTTGCCGAGTAATGAGATATTGGCAAGACAAACAGTGAGAAGAGCTAAAGCCTATACAATCATAAACAATGAGCTGTATAAAAGGAGTGTCACAAGTGTGTTGCAAAGATTTGTGAGCTCGGCGGAAGGCCAGGAGATCCTCCTAGATATACATCAAGGAGAATGCGGACATCACGCATCATCCCGAGCTTTAGTGGCCAAAGCATTCAGGCATGGGTTTTATTGGCCAACAACGTTGAAAGAGGCCAAAGAATTGGTCGAAAAATGTAACGGTTGCCAAAGATATGCCAGCAAAATACATATGCCTTCGTCCGAGTTAAAGACAATACCAATTACTTGGCCATTTTCTGTTTGGTGCTTAGATATGGTGGGACCATTTAAGCCGGCCCGAGGCGGGATGACCCACATATTAGTCATGGTGGACAAATTCACAAAATGGATTGAAATGAAACCAATAAAGAAATGTGATGGGCCCACAGCAGTGAAATTCCTCAAAGATATTATCTTAAGATATGGGTACCCACACAGTGTTATTACAGACAATGGTACAAACTTTGCAGAAGGAGCCTTCGCAAGATTCTGTCAAGAAAAGCACATAAGACTAGATGTCGCCTCTGTGGCCCATCCAGCGTCCAATGGGCAAGTAGAAAGATCTAATGGACTGGTACTGTCTCGAATAAAACCACGACTCGTCGAACCACTGCAAAGGTCGGCAGGATGTTGGATTGAGGAACTACCAGCAGTACTATGGAGCCTTAGGACTACCCCAAATAGATCAACAGGTTATACACCATTCTTTCTAGTGTATGGGGCAGAAGCTGTGCTTCCAGCCGATATAATATATGACTCGCCAAGGGTTACCCAATATACAACCGCTGAAGTAAATGAGGCAGCTCGGCAAGATGATGTCGATCTGCTAGAGGAGGCCAGAGAGCTGGCGTTATCAAGATCAGCTATCTACCAGCAGGACTTGCAACGATATCACAGCAAGAAGGTGAATCCAAGAGTGTTCAACGAAGGAGATTTAGTTCTCCGGCTGGTGCAATGCACGGCCGGCATGCACAAGCTGTCACCTCCATGGGAAGGACCATTCATTGTGAGCAAAGCATTGCACAATGATGCGTATTACTTAATTGATGCTCAATCACCAGGAAAGAACAGGGCAGACAAATCCGGCGAACAATCGAAAAGACCATGGAACGTAGCATTACTTCGTCCGTTTTACTCGTAGGAGTCATCCATGACATATTGTAAAATGACGCTTCGGGATGGAGCACCAACTATGTATTGAACCTCGGCATCCAGAGCAGTGACTCGGGGACTGCCATATGTTATTTTTAAATTTCATGTTATGTATTAAACCTCGACACCTTGAGTAGTGGCTCGGGGATTGCACTATATTATTTCTAAGTATGGTTTATGTATTAAACCTCGGCGTCCAGAGCAGTGACTCGGGGACTGCCGCATGTTGTTTTTAAATTTCATGTTATGTATCAAACCTCGGCACCTTGAGCAGTGGCTCGGGGATTGCACCATATTATTTTTAAGTATGGTTTATGTATTAAACCTCGGTGTCCAGAGCAGTGACTCGGGGACTGCCGGATGTTGTTTTTAATTTCATGTTATGTATCAAACCTCGGCACCTTGAGCAGTGACTCGGGGACTACCCCATATTTTTTCTAAGTTTAATTCAGGTATTGGACCTCGGCGTCAAAACAGTGACTCGGGGACTGCCCTATATTGTTTCTAAGTTTGGTTTATCAAACCTCGTTGCCTTGAGCAGTGGCTCTGGGACTACCCTACGTTATTTTTAAGTATGGGTTATCATTGGTCGCAAGAGTGGGAATTAAACTTCGGCTCCTAGAGTGATGTTATTTCGCTCCCCCCGAACACGGTCTTCAAGGTTTACGCCCAGATTTACAGTCCAAACCACAATGATCAAGTGATGAAGTTTATCAAAGTCAGGCAATATTGGACGCCGAACTACAGGAGCACAAAGGAAAATATATACTCCAAACTCAAGAAATTGAAGGTCGCCAAGGCAAGGATTCGGACAAACAGGACCAGTTAAAACAAAGTATTAACGATTACAACTGCATATGTCTCAGCGGCACACGACAAAAGAAATTCATACCGCACAGAGACGGACAAATACCTACATCATACGCCCGGCATACCAGGGGTAAGAAATGACTTAGAGGTTTTTAGCTGGAGAGGCAGTGACTTGGTCAGGGGCTGGGCACTCTGAGGTAGGTGGAATTTCGGCCAAGGTTGCCTCGTCCTCCACAGACCCAGGAGCGACTTCGGACGAAGCCCGAGGCTGCTGAGGAGCGTCAGCTTGCGCAGTGGAATGCCCAGTACCTTGAGAGGAGGATCGCGCGTCGCCGTTACCATCCGAGCTTGAACTGGAGTCACCAGAAGTAGCCGACTCACCCTCATCTTCTCCATGTTCAGCTGAGTTGTTATCCGAGGCATCCTCAACTTCGACCTCGTCCTCCGGGTTAGGAAGGAAACTCGGACCTTCATTCCAGTTATGCACGTCGGCATACTCAACAAGCTGGAAGGCACGAGCTTGCCGGAGAGCGACAAAGTCTGGATCCTCAACCCAACGGGAACCAGTGCGCAAATTTCTCAACATATCAAGAGAAATATCTTCATACCATGACATGATGACAGTGAGAGCCATATCAGCACCTGCTCATCCGGCCGATTCCCTCCAAAGACTTAGCTGTCTCTCAGATGCCATTAATCTTTCCACCAATAATTTGACCTCATCAATATTAGGAGTCCCAGAAGTATTCGGCCAGAGAACATGGTAGGATCGGATAGCCGCCTGCACCAAATCCCTGCCCATAATCTTCATTGGACCAACTACAGCACCAACAGCAACCAAGAAATCCTCCATCGAGTACTCTGAGTCCGCATCAGCAGGAACACCTCGCGCACACGAGCATTAATCACCGCTTTAGAGCTCACGGGCTCAGCTTCTGGAAAATGGTCTGCGCAGAACAGAAGTGCATCAGTCAAATAGTAAGCAAGGGAAAAGATAACTCGGCCTAGGTTAGAAGCTTACGATGAATATAGCGCAGCATTATCTGAAGATCTTTAGCCTAGTCACTCTTGCTCTTCTCAAAGCGAGTGATCTCCTCGCTCATCCCCCGGGTCTTCAGTTCGGCAGCCTCGAGGAGCTCTTTATTTTTCTGCAATTGTAGAGCTAGCCGATTCTTCTCCTCGGAGAACTCCTGGTCGACTTTTTCTAGTTCAGACTTCTGAGAGAGCTTAAGGGTTTCCACCTCGGCACGCAAGCGAGCTATCTCGTCATCTTTATCCTTCAGCTGCGCCGAGTGAGTAGCACTTTGTTCTAGAAAATGCAGCATCACATCAGGCATGGGCGTGCAATCTTGGTGAGATGCTGCAAAAGTTTGTAACTCGGCTTTACCAAAGCCAAAAGAGTTAAAAGAAACTTAGTACACATTTCAAAGGGGAGTATATAAAGTAAAGGAGTAACTAACCTTCCAGGGCCTTGACCTTCTTCTCAAGACGGATGTTAAGATTATTGATGTTCCCTGTTTACCAACAAAGTGAGCCAACATCTCATGTACAAAAGAATAAGAGCTTCGGAGATGACGCAAAAGTTTGTCGACTTACCAGCTTTCTTCACCACAAGAATAACCTTCTCGTACTTTTCTTGCAATTTTCTATGCGCAAAAAGCAGCCTTTGGAATTCGGCGGTCCGCCGGTCATGCGCAACCTAAGCAATAGAGCAAATAGTAAATAGGTATTCAAGCCTAAGACAGATCTGAGTCAAGCAAAACTTAACCCGGATCTAGGTGGCTGGATATTCGAATCTAAAACAGATCCAAGTCAAGCAAAACTTAACCCGGATCTAGGTGGCTGGATATTCGAAGCTAAAACAGATCCGAGTCAAGCGAAACTTAACCCGGATCTAGGTGGCTAGATATTGGAAGCTAAAACAGATCCGAGTCAAGCGAAACTTAACCCGGATCTAGGTGGCTAGATATTCAAAGCTAAGACAGATCCGAGTCAAGAAAAACTTAACCCGGACCTAGGTGGCTGGATATTCGAAGCCAAAATAGATCCGAGTCAAGCAGAACTTAACCCGGACCTAGGTGGCTGGATATTCGAAGCCAAAACAGATCCGAGTCAAGCAAAACTAGTTGGATGGAGGTTCGAACTCTAAGATAAAACTGAACTAAGTAAAGCATCATAAAACTTCCAAACGAATAACAAGTTATTCGGTTGCAAGCTTCGGGGACTAGAGTATATATAATAGCATCCGGAGAACTAATCAAAACTCCATAAAAAACAATTACCTCATTCATCTTATCACTTTCAAGAATGATCTTGGCAGCTTGATGCAGGCGGCTGCTGATATCGGAGAGTTGAAACGGCTGGCTGATGGGATTACCCTCGAGCTGATCGGCAGCATTCCAATTGTTAGCATACTCAACTAGCGAGCCGAGGCTGTTCCCACTCTCCGTGCGAGTTAGGACTTTACCTCGGACATGCTGTGTAGCCACCGCCGCCGCAGGGCTTTTGTGAAGAGCGAGTTGAGTGCTGGCGGTCGGGGTAACAGAGGCCTTAGCAGAAGCAACCCCTTTGCGCAGCGCATCGGCAATGCTAGGCTGAGAAGAGCCAGCAAGACCTTTCTGAGAGGAGGAAGCCTTGCTGACGACAACCTTTCTTGTTTTGGAAGAGGCATCAGTAGGAGCTGATACCTCGGCACTAGGAGCGGCGTCTTTAGGGGCCGGAGGAACCACGGTGGCAGAGGGCACCGAGATATTGACATCCTCGACCGGAGGTGGAGTCACTATAGAGACCGCGGGGGTTGAAAGAGGCTCAGTGGATACATTAGGGTTCACAGAGGAGGCAGCGGGTTCGGTAGAAATATCTGTTGGCCGAGTTGTATCGGCATCAACGGGAGGAATCTCAGGCGCATCATGGCGAGGTGGCATCTGATTCGGAGCTGGAGGAGATGCAGCGCGAGCAGGACTTGGAATCCGGGTATCTTCAGTAGGCGGAGGAGACGGATGCCGAGTCGTACGACTCGTCATGCTGGGACCACTGGGCTTAACAGAGAGAGGAGCCCTGCAAAGACAGAGGAGGTCAAGTTAGAAGGGAGAAAGAGAGAAACAAGAAATACAAACAAAAGTAACTCACCCAGTAACCCCGGGCATAGTTTTACGCTTCGGAGGGTGCTGGGCTGACTTCTTTATTCGCTTCCTGGGAGCAGCTTCTGGGGCATCAACTGGAGCTCTACGTTTCCCCGAGGTAACGGGAGGCCGGGAGGCAAGAGGCTCGACGTTGTGAACCTGACCGGCCGGATTAGCTGATAAAATAGAAGCCGGAAATGCATAAGAAATTGGCATTGATGCAACTACCTCTAGAACTTGGACCTCATCCGAATCACCTTCCTCCTCCTGGACCGGGGCCTTGCCGCGAGCGCGAGCGGGAGCGAGATCTGACTTGGGAACGAACTCTTCTGAGTCCGGCTCCCTACTGTCCGATGTATTCCGATCCGCGGGCCACGGGAGTGTCAAAACCTCGGCGTCCTCAGTCTTCTGCTCCGCAAACCTCTTCAGGACGAGAAAGACAAAAATTAGCAAAAAGAGTCACGAACGCGATTAGGAAGAAAAATACAGACATAAACTCACCTCGGGAGGGGGATGCTCGCGGGTGAACGGCTTCAACCCCGAGGCCCAGTCCTTTGGCAGATCCGTCTTAAAGATAGCCCGGACACATTTGAAGATGAGGTAATTATCCAGCTCCACCGTCGAGACTCGGTTGGGATCAAGAGGACCGCTCATATAGCAGAGCTTGTGTGTGCGTTTCTGGAAGGGGCAGATCTGGCTGCTGATGAAGGTAGTCATCAGATCCTCACCGCGTAGCCCGGAGCGAATCAGTTCCTTCAGCCGAATCTCAAAAGCCTCGGCCAGAGCATGACTCTTCTTCGGATTATAGGTCCAGTTCAGCTTGGAAGGGGTGCCGATGGAAAAGGAAGGAAGCCGAATCCTATCCTCATTCCCAGAGTTCTTGACATAAAAGAATGACTTATGCCACTTTTTGCATGATTCTAAACCTGCGACGCGAGGAAATTCGGATTTCCTCCGAGGTGTGATTGACGCGGCACCACATTGAGTAAGCAGCTTCTCGGAGGGATGAAGAGATTTGTCAGGGACGACGTTGGATCGAATTTGGAAAAACTTTGACCAGACGTGTATAGACGGCCATAGGCCGAAGTATCCCTCTGAGGCACAAATGAAAGCAGAGAGAGGCAATGGCATTAGCGGGCAGGTGATGCGGCTGCAGGCCGAAGTAATCAAGGAATTCCCTAGCAAAGTCACTGAGGGGAAGACCAAACCCGCGAGGGAAATGTGACATGAAGACTACATATTCGCCCTCCCTAAGAAGTGGAGAGGATTCGCTGCCGGGTAGGCGGCAAGTCACCTCGGCAGGAATCTGGCGAGTTCGGATTAGCGACTCAATCTCTCGTCGGGTGACAGAGGAGCCCTGCCACGAACCCTGCTCGGGCCCAGATGCAGCATTGTCGTCCTCAACGAGCGCACCACTGACAGAGCTCGACATGAGGTCGCCGGAGAAACTTACAGAGGAGCAGGTAGCGGCGGAGGAAAATCTAGAACTACAAGTCCCCGTCGTGGTTCTACCCAAAAGCGGCGGCGGAGCAGAGAAAGAACTGTCGCGCGAGAACAGAAGAAAAACAGAGATCTCAAGAGGAGAAGCTAGGTGATAGGACTGGATGAACTCACCAGCGACGGTGCCGGAGCGAGCGAGCAGGGACGAAGGCGACGGAGCAGTGCGGCGGGATCCCTGTCGTCAAGGACTCAGACGAGCACACGGCGGCGGAAGCGCGAACGGGCGTAGAGGCGAGAGGTAGAAGAAGGGCGCAGGTGGGCAAAGGGGGAAAGTGAATCCCCTAGCGCCGCGCCCCTCTTTATAACCGCGCTACCTACAAGATAATGGATCGTGGGTGTGGCGGTTGACCGTGTAGATCGTGTACGTAGCACGAACGCACGACGATAAGTGGAACCGCACCAGCGACCACACGGTGGACAAGAAAGCCACGATCCCTGATGGAAACGGCACACGAGGCATCGCAGCGCCGACGCGACAGGCGCAGCAGTAACTGTAGCCTGACAATAAGTACTATAGAGGAACAAAAAACTAGAGAAACAATGATGAGTATGACACATAGGACGAGGCATACGCGAGAAGATACAATGATACCTCGAACGAGAAAAAGATAACTCGGAAACAATGCAGAGCGAGTGTCATGAAACTGATACAGCCCGGCCGAAGTTGTCGGCAGGGCCATACCAGCTTCGGGGACTAAAGTTGGGGAGATGACCTCGGATAGGGTAAAGACGGGGAAAGACGAAAGGGTGTTGCCCGTCTAGTTTCCGAGTTACGGTCTGAGTCGGACGAATCCTGTAGAGGTCGGCGGAGATAGGGAAGGGCAGGACCCTTATGATGATGGCAAGGCATTACCCGGCCGAGATACTGCATAAGTCAGCCGGGTTAGCCCGAGTAATCTTAATGCAGGTGAAGGACAAGCCGAGTTACGCAAGGCAGGGCCGAATGATACGAAGCTTGCAGGAGAAGGAGAAACCTAAAGTCAAACTCTAGCTGCAGGCTAGGGAGAATCCAAGCGGAGCCAAGCACAAGGGACAAAGGCGCAGAGCGATAGAGGGGCAGAAGGAGGTCACGGAGGTGACAGTCCTGAAGCCCGAGGCACGCAGGAGGGGCCCTCTAGAATCTTGCCGTCATTAGAGGGGCGACAGGGAAAGGAGGCCGCCGAACTACTATATTGGGACAAGCATATTCCTCCAATATGCTTGCCACGCCAGCCCTAAAGGAACCCAAGGCTCTCCTTTATAAGGGGAGGCTTGGACCCCGAGGAGGGCATCGGCTCATTTGGTACCGTTAGGCTGGTAAAGTTCTTCCTTTCTCGTTGTAAACATCTCAAGGAGCACTTGTAGCCCAAGGAAGGAGAAATAAAGATCTTTGCCTTAGTCTTTTGTGTGTAGAATCAACTACATCTTCCCTCCCCAGATCCCTCTAGCATCCATTGGCCCCATACTTTAGCCTACCCATGGCATCTGCCGTGCCACCACCATGACACCGAGCCTCCTGACCAGGAACTACGCCGTGGAAGATGGTGTTGGTCCGCCTTAGGTTTGCCTCCGTCAAGTTCATCTTCTGCAGTGTATCCAGGTACATGATGTTGATGCTGCTTCCACTATCCACCATACACTTGGTGAACTCCACGCCGTCAATTGAGGGGTTGATGACCATGGCGTACTGGTTCTCCGTAGGTATAAGGTCTAGGTGGTCCGTCCTGTCCCAAGTAGTTGGAACCTCCGACCAGCGCAGGTACTGGGGAACTGGGGGGAGAGTGGCCATCAGGATCCTTAGAGAGGTCTTCTGTTGTCGGACGGTGGGGGTGCCAAGGAAAGTGTGGTAGTCTGGAGCCTTCTTTGCAAAGGGGTTCTTGCCCTTGTCATCGTTCTTGGCGGCGTGCTTGGGGTCAACGTCTTCGTCCATATCACTTGAATCCTTGGACTCCTCCTTCTTCTTCCCCTTGCCCTTGCCTCGCTGTCTGTTCTTCCGACTTCGCTTGTAGCCGGACCCCGGGTCTTCCTTGAGGTCATTGGCGAACTTGCAGTGTCGATTGGTATGGGTGGCTTTGCCGTTGACGTCGAGGTGTACGAGGCACGGCATGTCACGGTACTCCTCGTAGGTTTGGGGAACGCGGAGCAGCGCCGAGGTTGTTTCATTGCCTCGTTGATGCCCATGGCCAGCTCCCCTTCCTCGTCCATGTTGTCTGCCATCACCTCGTCCTGGAAAGTCATAGCGACCATGTAGGTAGATTGCTTTTCTTCTGGAGCGGTTTTACGCTTTGTACTGTTGTTCCTCTGAGCTTGAGTTGGAACGGCCGTTGCCGGCAAGGAGCCGCAGGCATCGTCGTCGCCGTTGCTGGTGATTGTCCTGCAAGCGCTTTAGCTTATGTCGGAGCAACGTGCCCCTTTCTAGCCCGTCGATGAAGGCGGCCATGGCGGTCTGAGCGTGCACTCTGCGCAGGAATTCTTCATGTCCAGCCAGCGAGAGAGGTAGGCGCGAGATGTCTCGTCTTTCTCTTGCAGTAGATCGCCCATAGTGCAGGGACGCTTATATGTACCCTCAAAGTTCTTGGTGAACGCTTCTTGCATGTCCAACCAGTTGTAGATAGATTTCTCCGTCAATTCGTCGATCCATTGACGGGCCGTGCCTGCCAACATTAACGGGAGGTACTTGACGGCGACGTTGGGGTTGCCTCCGGCAATCTCCACCGCGTTGTCGTAGTCCTGCAACCATGTGGTTGGCTTGGCGGTGCTGTCATAGGGCTTGATGGTCTTGTCAATCCGGAAACCTTTGGGGTAAGTTGCAGACCGTATTGCAGGTCCAAAGCAACGTGGTCCCAGGTATGGTCCTTCCCGGGCCTCGTGGATCTTATCGATCTTCGAACGTGTATCGTACGACTCCGGGTTCTTCTTCTTGTCAATAGGGGATGGGCTGCGTGAACGACGCGGGCCTCCTCCGCCATGGTGACTCCTTGGTGGTGATGGAGGCGGAGGTGGCGGTGGGTTAGTCTTCTTGATGTTACCCTCCTGCGACGCCTCATGCCTATCACGGTTGCTTGTCGGACGCGGAGGGTCATGGCATGACCTGCTCTTGTGTCCTTGGTTGCGCTCTCCGTCATGACGGGTCTGCTCTGCATTGTCGCAGATGACGATGCCGCACTGCTTTGGTGGGGGCATATCCGTAGGATGGTGAGTCTTGTAATCTTCGCGATGTCGGGGGGGACCAGGGCGGTGGCGATGGGCGACGAGGTCCGGCCTTGTCTCCGTGGTCAGAGGATATGGGGGATAGCATCCTTCCTGTTGCGCGCATCCCTCCGTCTTTGTTCTGATGAACCCGTCTGGGACCCGACATCAAGAGGAGATCTGTCCCTTGGAGGCTTGTACTAGCTAGATTGGCAGAGCGCTGGGTAAGACTCAAGCCTTTGAGAGGTGGCCTTTTCCTGCTGCTTCACCGCCTTGGCCACTAGGTCATAGACCTGCTCCACTGCCTCGGGTGATCTATCCTGTTCCAGAAGGGTCTTGGCGACGGCGAGGTTAAGGAGTGGGGTGGGCATCACCTGCTTGCCTTCGCTGCCAATGTATGGCTTGGCTTGTGCCGACTTCGGGGGAGCCCATCCTAGGTTGCGCCGTACACCAGGATCGTTGATGACGCGAGCCGGAGCTTTCTTAGCCTTCTGCTGTTGCAGTAAAGTCTTGTACTCGGCCTCCATTGCTCTAGCTTTCTCTATAGACTTCTGCGCGTTGACCAGATCTCGATCTAGCTTAGCGCATTGTTCCGCGATGGCCTGCGCTTCCTCCAGCAGCTGCTGGCACTTCTCGTCAAGCTGGGTCACGTTCGGGATATGAGCAACGGTCAGTGGCTCGACGAGGAGGTTGCCGAACATCACTCTATCAGCTGGAGTAACTTGGGCTGCTGCAGACGTAGATGCTGGAGGCGGCAGGTTTGCGGTGTTGTTGTTGCTCGGGCCGGTGCCGAGTTCCTGCGGCTGCTGCACTGGGTTAGGCGGAGGAGGCATGACTTTTGTGCGATCATCGTCAGCAGCAATAAGTGGCCCCTTCCCCTTTTCCAGTGCTGTAGGCGGAGCTCGTCCGGGTTGATCTTCATCCATCGCCGTCCCAATGGTGACAAACACCTCTCGAGATGTGACAGCATTGTTGTCTTGCTCGTCGCGCGAGTACTCCTCCTCCATATTCTGCATAGCGGAGTCTAGCTCTTCTGGACTGAAATCTATCTCCTCTGAATCTGCACTGAAATCAGCATAAAGCGCGTCAATGACAGAGTCGAAGGGTGCCAGGACTTCCTTGATGACGGGCGGTGGAGGTGCAACGGCCGCGATGATGACTGGAGGTGGTGGTGCCGCTGTGACGGTGGCGGCGGGAGGCGGTGGTGGCGGTTGCTGAATCGGAGGTTCTCCGTCCTTGAGCGCAAGCGCCATCTGGGCTGTTGCGTCAGCTTCCGCGTAGTTGTT
Organism: Avena sativa; assembly: GCA_916181665.1. NCBI lineage: Eukaryota > Viridiplantae > Streptophyta > Magnoliopsida > Poales > Poaceae > Avena > Avena sativa. The sequence goes on along the minus strand of OV702294.1, from coordinate 490,951,088 downwards.
GACGGTGCTCACCATCTCTTCGAGGGTAAGGCGTCTTGTTTCCTGCTTCCGTCTTAAAGAATGTCGGAGAAGCGTGCCACGGTCCAGTCCTTCCACAAAGTGATACAAAGCATTATCATCGGGGTAGTGGGCCAGATCGGCTCGTATACGGAGCCACCTAGCCAGGTAATCGCAGGGGTTTTCGCCTTATCTCTGAACGCAGCGCGCCAGATCGAAGATGGTAACCACGCCGACGAACTTGGATCTCTGTTATCCAGACGCACGGGCGAAGCCGGCGGATTTGCTATTTGGGTAGGCCTTGAATTTTTCCGATCTTTGCCGGCAAACTCCGAAGAGAGATCCGACATCTATCCTTCCGCGAACGTATCCTGCCCGTAGGCGGTCCGTGTGGGCCTTGAGTTTTTCCGATCTTTGCCGGCAAACTCTGAAGAGAGATCCGACATCGATCCTTCCGTGAACGTATCCTGCCCGTAGGCGGTCCGTGCGGGCCTTGAGTTTTTTCGATCTTTTCCGGCAAACTCCGAAGAGAGATCCGACATCGATCCTTCCGCGAACGTATCCTGCCCGTAGGCGGTCCGTGTGGGCCTTGATGCTCCTCCGACTCCCAGGGAACAAGTGCCCGAGTCGGTTTCACCGATGAAGAGGTGGATGTCTCTGATAGGAACGATCGAACACCACGTAGGGTTCGTATTCACCGGGATCCAGAACTCGTCAGGAGGGATGATCAGAACATTGCCAGAGAATAGAACACGACCGATGGCTATGATTTCGCTGATTCCCACGAAGATCTTGGTCCTCGCCCGCTGAAGAGCCTGAAACGCCTCTTGCCCCATGGTGAGCGCCAACTGTCATGGTATTGCCGACGAGTACGCCATGGAGGGGTCCTCACAATGCGTGTTTAGAGACGTGGGGTAAGGCGGACGGTTGACGGGTACGAGGTAACACAGCTTACCCAGGTTCAGATCCCATAACGGTGGCGGAATCCTGCTCCTGCTATAAATCACTATAAGGGCAATACGCCGAGTTATAGAGATATGTTCGCTGTGCGAGGTTGTATGAATCGATGCCCTAAAGGCTCCCATAGGCCCGACTTATATATTCGCCAGGTCCTAGGGTTACAGGGAAAAGTTCTAGCCGGACAGGTTACAGAGTCCTACACCGTCTATTACTATTCTTGTGTATCTTGCACTCCAAGGCTCTGGGTACGCTGGTGACTCCACCGTAGCCTTCCTTTATCCGGCATGGCCTCCCTTCTGGATCCATCTAACTGGGTCGCCCAGCAGGCCATAGGCCATGCTACCAACTGTGGGCCACCCGGGTTATCCGGATAGGTGACATGCTATGAGGATACCCATATAGCATATCCCCAACAGTCGAATCGATAAATTGGGTAATACTACCCGCGAAGACTATAGTGATCCCCTATACTTGTGGGTCATCATGGCTTCATGAGGGTGTGGCGATAAGTGGTGCTTTCTTGTCGGTATCATGGACATGTATAAAAATAGATTTTCATGATTGACAGAGGTGGAGAAAGTCATGTGGCCGCGATCGGAGGTTTGCAATAGCGAAGAGATGTATTGGTTGTGATTTAGAATTGCACAGGTTCTTTCTTTGTCGGGTGTTTGGTACCCTGTAGTAGCGGCCTTGCCAAGAGGGGGTGGAAACACAAGTGAACTGTATTTTTGGTGGTTCTTTGCAAATATCAAGCCACGTTTTTTAGGGTGAAAGCACAAGGTTCGGCCTTCATTGGTTGTACCTTCTTCGATAAAAGGGTGCTTTTATTAGACTCAAAAGTTTAAATCAAGGTGATACAATCAAGAGAGCCACACCCAGACTCTAAAAAGTGATGGTGCACGCGGTCGAAACGACCAAAATAGGATAAAGAAGCATCAGTCTCATAGGCAAATCCTAGAATACATGAAATTATAAGAGACCCCTATGGTGGAGGATATTCAATCCACAAACTATACTGCCACCCATGATGGGTAAGAACATCGTTCGCCACTTGCTCCAACAGTGAACAAACCTCCATATATAGGGTGTGGTGTTCCGGTTTTTGAACAGTATACCACTACCGGAGTTAGTGTGCAAAATGATAAATTACCTGCATTGGGGAAGACATTTTAGCATAAAAAACTTGTTATTTCTACATATCCACAATGATCATAGTAATGCAATCGCTCCCACCCGTGTATGTATCCTATTCATGTTATCTATACCATGTAACCAGTTTCCAAAAATATGTTGGGCCGCGAGGAGGAAAAACAAAACTTTTTATCTCTAACTCGGTGATCCCAAGATCAGGTAGAAGGCTACGAGGATTACCACTAGACGCGCTTTTGCGGATTACTGATGCGGCGCATCAGTTCAATGCAATGCAGTCCTCATAATCCGATCATATCATGATCGTCCTAGTGCTGATCGTACATCACCTCTGCTGGTATCCACACGTACAAGGAGGAGCGCCGGCGGTGGACTGCTAGGTCTAGTACGGCGATAGGACTGCTGTGGAGCTAGGGTTTCCAACGCATGAAATGACCTAACTGTCAACCCTCCTGGGTTTCTACGCCCCAGTATATATAGGGAGTGAAAGTGGACTTCACTCACTCGTGGCCCATTCAGTAAAGCCCATATTAGTCGTCGTGAGTCCGACTCACTGGCTCAGTCCAAATCCGACTCAGTTCTAAGCCAACCAGATTTCCGGTTTAGATCCAATCCGAACTTGCTCCCACTCTTAAGTGTGTGACGCCACATGCTCATGGAAACTTGGACACGATTGGAGTCCGACTCTCAATCGATCAGTCGTTAGCGGCTCCTAGCAGAACATGCCAACTTCCAAGTACCAAAGAGTCATGACGACATGCCTTCCAATGTGACTTGCATCTAAGTCCCTTTTACCTCACGATATACCTTGTCAGACTATAGGCGAATAATCGTCATTCCTTAAATAGTCCAACTCTCTTCTCGATCCAAGATAAGTGATTCATCCTACTAACTCTTAGTCGATCGCCCCGGTTAACACTTAACTGATTCACGCATGGCCATGCATTCTAAATCATATCTTCCGAGAGGGCCTAGATAATATCTCTCAAAGTGGAGGAGCAAAATCTCATCTTGGTTATTCACATCACACAACTTGATTCTCCGTCGACCCGAACTCTGCCTTTATAACTGCCCTGTTATGGATCAGAGTTTGACAGAACCAAAGTCGGTGATCCTCAACTCAGATTGTGCAAGAACCTCAGGTCTAAGGATTATATTGATTGAGATATACAAATGATGACTTGTTCGTTGTACCTCAATATGGATAAATCCGACTTGTAAACTCTCTAGCCGAATTTGTGTAAGTCGGAATAGCATCATCATTCCCATGACAAGTGGAACCGAGTCATCCAACCGACTTTCACACTGGTCTAAATTGTGTGTCCAGCACAACGTCAATGACCAAGGATATTTAGTATGAACACATGGATATATAGTTCCACAACTGAATCACATATTCAATGATATGCATCAGATGCTCATATAAGGATAACTTAATAACTTTCTGAATATAATGGAAAATATCATCATACATGATGCCTCTAGGGCATATTTCCAATAAAATATTGGTTACTGAGCGTGGTGGATACAATCTTGAGGCTATTTGTATGGCTGAGCATGTGGATACAAGATTGAGTCTATTTGGATGGATGACCATATAGAACGCGTGAACTGACACTCAAAGAACAAATATTTGATAGTTTCGTCATGATGGCAGAAACAACATTTTGTACTTCCTTGCCAGTTGCGCGTAACCGGATTATATTTTGTCAAAATCACACCGCAATGAAGATACCATGCGGAAATTTTAATCTTCAATGGTATCTTCATTTTTTAGATGTGTTTGTGCTTATGAACTAGTACATCGAAATGTAGTAATGCTTTGTACATAGAATGAACTGAAAACTTGGTGTCCTCTATCAAATTCCAACGAAATTCATCGTGCCCATCTGTTAGCTGTATGATCGCTAAACGCTCTTATAGAGCGGTCCATGAGGCAAGACGTGCACCAGTGAGATCTCGTCTCAAATTCATGTTAGGAGGAGATGTGCTTAACACCTCGGTGGCTCTTGTAATGTGCTATGTTGTATAATGCTGGATATTGTTCCATTAGAGGTAAATTCCCTAGCCAGGAATCCTCCCAGAATCTAATTTCTGAACCATCCATAATAAGGAAAGATGCAAAGTGGAAGAATGATTTCTTCGCCTGCATTAGACCAGCCTAAAAGTGTGAATCCACTAGTTTCCAGTATATTTGGGATAAAGATTTTGAGCCTATGTATTTTTTTCTCAACATAGTTTGCTATACTACATCCTCTGTTAATAGCTTGAACAACCATTTTCCTAGAAGTGAAGTATTTTTGGCGTCGAGATCATGGATCACAAGGCCCTCTTGATCTTTTGGACGGCAGACTACATTCCATTTTTCCAGCCTATATTTCTTTTTTTGAAATCTCCTTGCCAAAAGAATCTCAAGCGATAGTAATCTAGTCGCTGGAGAACTCCCTTTGGGACTTGGAAGAAGGATAGCATATAAAGGACCATGTCAGTAAGGACGGAGTTAACCAGAACTAGTCTTTCACCAACTGAAAGGAGTTTTTCTTTCCAACTGTTTAGATGTTTCTATAGTCGTTCCTCATCCGCTTTCCGTTCCACATTCGCGAGTCTCCGATAATGAATCGGGATCCCCAAATACATCATTGCAAATTGTCCTTGTTCGCATCCAAACAATTTGGTATATTGATCCATAGCCTCTTTTGCTTCTCCAAAACAAAACAATTCACTCTTATAGAAATTTAGTTTTAGACCCTAAAGTTGTTCAAACGCTGAGAGAATTAACTTTAGGTTTTTAGCCTTTTCAATGTCATGTTCCATAATTAGAATTGTGTCATCCGCATATTGTAGGATCAATATACCCTCATCCACTAGATGTGGAATGATCCTAGCAATTTGCCCATCGTTTTTTGCTCGCTCTATCATAATGGCCAACATATCAACCACGATATCAAATAACATCAGGAAACCTGATGTAACCCTTTCTTTGTTTGGAATTAATGGACAGTGTCATCATTTAATTTTATGGCAACACTACCTCATATACAAAGTTCCGGATTAAATCTCACTATTCCGGACAGAAGCTTTTCATTTTAAGAACTTGAAAAAGAAAAGGTCATTTAACTGTATCATAGGCCTTCTCAAAGTAAATCTTAAATATCACACCATTCATATTTTTTTGGTGTAACTCATGTACTGTTTCATGAAGGGTTACTATTCCATCGAGTATATATCGTCCTTGCATAAAAGCAGTCTGAGTTGGACGCATCACATTGTCCGCCACTGAATTTAAATGGATGGTTGCCACCTTTATGAATATCTTGAAGGTAACATTAAGGATACATGATGGTCTATATTGTTGAATACCTTCCGCCTCCTTAAATTTAGGCAACAAAATAATTTCACCAAAATTAATTTTGAAGAGTTCGAGTTGTCTCTTATGGAGCTCATTGAACAACTCTAACAAAATCAGATTTAATAATATCCCAAAAGGTTTGATAAAACTCTGCTAGAAATCCATCTGGACGTGAGGCTTTATTATTTTCCATTTTAGAGATTGCATTTCCTACTTCCTCTTATGTGAATGGAGCAGTCAAGAAAGCATTCTCCTCATTCGATACTTGGGGAGATATCTCCTGTTTATGTTTCATCCAGAGAAATATTTGTTTCCTCTGGTGGTCCAAACAGGGTCTTATAATATTTTTATGTACTTTTTAAACTTATTTTGGCCCTCGATTATTCCCTCATCTTGAAGAAGCGCATGTATATATTTCTTCCTGTGACATACACTAGCCACCATATGGAAAAGTGTCTTGTATTACTATCGCCTTCCAAGATGAATTGGGCTTTTGCTTTGATACCATTTTATTTCATCTTCACGTAACAGGCGAGCTATTTGTTCATTCACTTGGTTTTCCAACTCAAGATCATGTTGTAACAGAACTCGTATTTCCGCTAGGGATTCCAGAGTATCAATTATCTCTGAGAGTCTCTTCTTTTCTTTCTTGTATAGACCACTTATATGCCTTTCCCATCCTCGTAGGTGTTTTTGTAGAGCACGGATTTTATTATTCCATCTTAGGATAGGTGATGACCCACAAGTATAGGGGATCGCAATAGTCTTCGCGGGTAGTATTACCCAATTTATTGTTTCGACACAAGGGGAGCCAAAGAATACTTGCAAGCCTTAACAATTGAGTTGTCAATTCAGCTGCACCTGAAAATAGTTCTTGCTCACAGAAGTTTATCAGTAGCAACAGTTTGTAGTAGCAACAGCAAAGCAACAGCAACAGCGACAGCAACAGCAAAGCAGGAGCAATAGTAATAGTAATAGTAAACAGCGGGATTCGAGTGTGGTAGGCATAGAGATGGATGGACGGGCGTTGCATGGATGAGTCTAAACATGTAACTTCAAGATCTAGGGCATTGCAGATAAATAATAAGAAGCATCCAAGTACTAAACAATCCTAGGCATGTGCTCCAAATATAGTCATACGTGCTCGCAATGAGAACTTGCACAACATCTTCTGTCCAGCCAGCCCGTGGCAGCAGGGCCTCTAGGGAACTACTGGCAATTAAGGTGCTCTTTAATTAGAGCACCGGAGCAAAGAATTAACACTCCGTGAACACATGTGATCCTCACACCACAGCTATCCCCTCCGTTTGTCCCAATTATTGTCACTTTGGGGCCTTTGGATCCGGACAGTGATATGTGTACACAACTTGCATATAAGATCACAAACAATACGATCATAATGATTTAATAATAAGTTCAGATCTGAGATCATGGCACTCGGGCCCTAGTGACAAGCATTAAGCACAACAAGTTGCAATAAAGTGAAATATCACTAATAGAGATACTAGGCACTATGCCCTAACAGATCTTATTCGATTACATGATAGAACTCATCTAATCCCTACCATCCCCAAGCCTACAATGGGGGATTACTCACTCATGGATGAGGGAAACATCGATGGTTGATGGAGATGCGTTGGTGATGACGATGGCGATGATCATCTCTAAATTCCCCGTCCCGGCAGGGTGCCGGAACGGAGTTTCTGGTTCTGAATCTTGGGTTCTGGTGGCGGTGGCGGAGCAGAAATATTTTTGGAAAACTATCGAACCCCCTTGGTTTTTAGGTCGAAAGGCAACTTATAGGCATAGAGGGAGGCCGAGGGGGTGCCTGGGGTGGCTGCACCCCCTAGGCGCGGCCAGTGGTGGGCCCACGCCTGGTAGGGATGTGGGCCCCCAGGACCCTTCTCCGTCTCGTCTTCTGGCTTCGTGGATCTTCTGGTGAAATATAATTTTGGCGTATTTTTCGGGATTTTTCCTGATAGTTGATTTTCTGCACAAAAACTAGACACCAAGGTAATTCTGCTGAAAACAGCATCAGTTCGTGTTAGTTGTATCCAAATCACACAAGTTTAGAGGAGAAACAATAACAAAAGTGTTCGGGAAAGTAGATACATTTTAGACGTATCAATAGGCGAGCTCCCAACCACTGGCAGGTTCCATACTTCCTTGACCATTTCCGCCAAAACATAACGAGACAACCATCCTAATTCAAATTTGAAAGGGGGCATCTTCCCATGTAGCTTATGGCATCCAGTGTCAAGAAGTAAAGGGGCATGATCAAAGAGTTTCTCAATATATTCCATGTCGCGCACTGACACCATAGGGTACTTTGTTTCCCACTCGGGATCCATTAGTATTCGATAAAGTTTCTCTTATGTAGGCACTGGTTTATTATTATCCCAAGTGTATTACTTCCCAGTCACACTTACCTCTCTAACATTCAAACTGTCAATAACAACAGTGAATAAGAAAGGCCAGTATCCATCAAACTTCTCATTGCTCTTATCTTGCCGGAACCTAAGGACATTAAAATCCCCTCCTATAAGAATAGGATGTGGGTTTTCCTTGGCAAGATTTACCAATTCCCTTAGGAAAGCAGCCTTGTACTCATCTTGTGCGGCTCCATACACGATAACTAGGCTTCATATGCAATGATCAAATTTATTTCGGAGGTGGAATTTAACATGAAATTCCCCTACCGACTAGTCCAATAATTCCAAAGACGAAGCTCGAACACCAAGTAAGATCTCCCCCAAACCTTCCGCATGGAGGTATCCATTTTCAGATGGATTCCAACCCACCTGATAGGTGGTCTAGAATATGCATCTTGAAATCTTTTTACCAGATTTCGTGATTGCGATAAAGTCCAACTCATGATCCTTGAGATAGTCGATGATATGTAAATGTTTATTCAAGTCACGTAGACCTCTGCTATTCCATATTATGCCTCTCATAAGGAAACATTAGGGTATTTAGACACTCTCGCCTTTTTGGACAGTACTTTGGTTTTTTTTGTGAGATTTGGATCTACGAGTGGAGGCCATTAGATCACAAATGGACCCTAGCCTCGGTTCATCCAAGCTCACCTCCGACACCACACTAACTGAATGTGAGAGGAGCTTACCATCATAGGTAGCACTATCCTCTTCATCATAAAGTTCGTATTCAGTCGGGTATTCGTCTCCTTTCAGAGAAACCTTACTCCTATCAATTTCTACACACTTCAAAGCATTAACCGAGATATTAATTTTATCAACACTAGAAGCTAAACTAACTCCTAATGCATTCATATTGGAAGAAATACGTGTAGTAAGAAAAGAGAGAAAAGATTTGGGTGTCGATATACCTTGGGAGAAGTCGAGTTTGTGTGTAGCTAGAAGGCGCATGGCCTTCTTGAGTGAGTCCTCATCGATACGAGTCGCACCAGTCTTCACCATGGGGTGTCTCCCGCTATGACGCAATGCGGTAGTAGTAGCAGTTGTGACATCCCGAACCGGAGTCCGCGATGGTGGTGAGGAAGAGGTTGCCTCCGCTGAGGCGACATGGGACATCAGTGTTGGTGGAGATCTACCCCCTTCACCTCGCGACGAGATATCGACGCTAGTCTCCCTGGAGATGAGGCCTCCTGCGCAATATGAAGAGAAGCTGAAACAGATGAGCCGGCCCGTCGCGGGTAGGTCAGGGGCGATGACGGGCTGCTCTGCATCAGGCTGCCAGCCTGCCGAGTAGCAACTCCGGTAGCCAAAACATGGGCCTCGTGCCGCGGCCCACTAGCTCCGCCGGGAGCCCTCCTGGAGTACACGATCGGCGGCCTGCCGGCCTAGGCGGCCTGACTATTTGTAGACCTGGGCGCGGGTGACGGCCCAAATGTCGGTGAAACATCAGTAGCAGGCCTTTTTCTTAGGATGCCCGCTGATCGCTGCTGGCTGGGTAATGGCGACGGGGAAGCCGAAGGTCCTGTGGTCATCATCGATCGATGTCGTCATCATAGGAACCACTCCTTGTTGCTGAGAGCATCTCCACTCACGTTCCCAGGAAGCCGATCCCAGGGCGAAAATTAGTTTCGAACGCCAAAATTCGGCCCAGTCGCGTTTCCACGAACCTGTTTTCATCCGGATTTGGTCAAACTTTGGTCCGGACTTCCCAGGCCATTCCCAGGATGCCGGGAACGCCCTGGGAACGCCGGACAAAGAGAAAACGGACGTGGGTCAGCTCTGTCAGCAACATAGCCCCATTTTCCCACACCCACTCGCCTAGTCTGCGACGAAGAGCTCCCCAGCTGCCTCTGCCGCCATGGATTTGCTGGCGGAGCTCCTCCACGCCGAGACATGCCCACGCCTCTAGATAGGCTCGCCGTAGTCGCCGCCCATTCTGCCGCCGCTTCCCCTTCCAATCTTCATCGTAGATCGACTTCGCTGCGAGCTCCCACCACCTCGCCCGCCAAGTGTTTGGCGTTTTGCCGGTTCGGCCATGGACTCCAACGACGAGGATATGCTCGCCATGTTTCTGGAGGAAGAGAACGCCGCTGTCGCCGAAGATGCAGAGCACATGCAGATCCTCGCCTCTCTCGCCCAGTTGTACCTGCAGACGGCGAAGCGGAAGCGTGGAGGTTCGTCGAATGGTCGCCGGAAGTGCAAGGCGAGGCAAAGGATAGAGGGCTACTGCATGTTGTACGCCGACTACTTTGCCGACGAGACGCTCCACGAAAAGTCCGTGTTTCGACGCCGTTTCAGGATGAGCCGAAAGCTCTTTCTCAAGATCGTGCATGTCATCCGGGAGTTCGACCCCTATTTCGTGTGCAAGGACTCATGGTTGGGTTTTCCTCACTGCAGAAGTGCAAAGTGGCGATGAGGTTGCTTGCATACGGAGCGCTGGGTGACAGTGTCGATGACTATCTCCGCATGGCCGATTCCACCGCCATCAATTGCTTGTATAGGTTCTGCAGTGCAGTGATTGCAGTGTTTGGAAAACAGTACTTGAGAACACGTAGATGCCGAGCATGAACTGCCCAAACTAGGCCGAAATATGTTGTATTTTTATTGTACGCCGAACTATGGTCGATTTTTATGCCGAACTAGGCCAAACTGTGCTCTGTGTTCATATTAAACCGAACTATGTCGAAAACTAGACGATTTGAGCCGAATTTAGGCGGAAAAGGGTGTCCCGGGAACTCGGCCTAAGAACGCGAGTGGGAAACTCGACGTTCCCAAGACGAAAACGAGTTTCGTCTGGCTCTATTTTGGTTCGGATTTTGGCGTGAGAACGCGCAACGAGTGGGACGCTCTGATGCTGTGAGGAGGAACCTGCTGTGAGGAGGAACCTGCCCCATTCTGCGTATCCTTTGCCCTCTTATTAGCCCGCGTATCATCACCATCCCCACCCTTGCCATCCCAATCCTCAGAGTCATCCTCATATTTCTTCCAAACAAAAGGCCTGAATTCCACTTCTGCGACACGGGCCCAGTTCTTTTGGCGGCTTCTCGGAGAAGCCGCCCTACCCCCAGCTTCTTGGGAAAGCCGGTTCCAAAATTTTGTGAGGCTTTCAAGTTAGTTTAGCCTTAACCACTTTGAAAGCCTTGTAATTTAGGGTTGCACACCGCCTCAAACTAAACATGTCAACATCCAGGGTCTGTCCAATGAGCGAGCCCACCCCCCATAGGCCAAGGAAATGTCGAAGCTCGTGGGGAACTCTGGTGACATGCACCCGCACCTGTCTTAGCTCAAAAGCTGGGTTTATCTGGTCCGTCCTCCGGGCACTGATAGAAAGCATGACCCCGTTGGCTCTCACCATGAACTCCATACCATCAACACGGTTCATATCATGTTTCAAAAAAAACACGGTTCATATCATCCTGTTACGACAGAGAAATCGTGAACACCTTATCTCCATTAGGCACTGCATCCCAAGTCCACTGCCTATGCGTTGGACAGAGCATGGCAACCTGATCTCAAACCTCAACTACAGATATTGTTCCCTCACCAGTCACAGTAACCAGAGCTGTAGTGGAAGGGCCCATGTGTAAGTTATCCTTAAAAAGAGAATTAGGTAGTTGGTAAAACATAGCATCCGCATGCCCTGACCCATATAGGGTGTGTTTGGCAGTACGTGCCAACTCAGAATCCTTATCTCCACTCATACATATTGCCCTCGTACAAGCTCAGCTCAGATTTTCCTTCATGTTTGGTAGCTCGGGTTTGCTGAAATGAGTTGGACGGAGACATTGTTTGGTGGCTTGTGTGAGGTAAGACAGGTTACTGTCCAAAATTTTACACTAAGATCCTTGGACAAAAAAAAAAAGCAATCGGCTCCCGGACCTTCTCGTCGTTCTCCCCGGCGGTGGCCACCAGGTGCTTCGTGGCGTACTGCTCCGTCTTCCCCATAGCGAGGTCGACAGCATCGATGACCCACTCCCCGCGCGCCCCGTCGAACCGTGCCTGCCGGACCTCGCGGCCCTCTGGCCCCCCTCGGCTGCCCGCTGCGCCATCCGCGTCTCTCGATCGGAGCTCACATGGCAGCAGTGGCGATGTGCGTGCGGGCGCTCGTGACGAGGGCAGCGACAAGGGGGCGATGTCTAGGGGTGATTTTAGCACAGAGAGAAGGGCGGGGAGCCTCACCGGCGGGGGCGGATGGGATGGCGGCGGTGGAAATTGGGGGTGAGAGACGAGGGGAAAGAAGAAAAGGGAGGCCGCTCAGGTTCGGGTCGGGGTCTGGGGGTCAGGGCGGCTTCCAGCGGGACGGGGTGGGCGGGCGACGTGGAAGGGCTGAGATGCGAAGCTCGTTTTCCACTTCGCAACTGGGCAGTGCCTAGAGGCCATTTTCGTATCGGTTGGGCAGTGCCCAGACCACGGAACCGAGCTAACAAACAATGAAAATGGGATGAGGTGGGAGATTCAGGGGTGAGATGGTCTACCAAACACGTCCATAGCGTCGCAACTGGCCTTGGCTGTTTCAGGGTCTGACAGCGCCATATAGAATGATTGTCCTTGTCGCAAATGCAACAGTAACGTTTGATGGTGCAATATTTTGTCATGTCCAAGTTAACCTAACACCTGGAGCACCAAATCTTGCCTGTGACCGATGAGTTGATGACGACGTTGTCGGTCCCGGTAGTGGCAGCAACATGCTTCGTCGGCAAATATGGTTCTGCCGCTACAGGGGAAGCAGTCACGTGGGAGGCCATGGTCGCTGGGGGTGGGGCATCTTGATGAGGTTGTGCCGCATCGGCGTGTGCCTACGTGCTCTGACCCGCAGTACCCTGACGGCCCTTCTTATTCTTTACTGCTAGTCTCCTTTGCGCCCCAACCGTGCTCGGCCCCTGGCCAGGAATTGGGAACATTGGCGGGATGGGCGCCGCGACCCCAACAGTGCCCGCCCCCTGGCCAGGAATTGGGAACATGGGCGAGATGGGCGCCGCGACACCCAACGGTTGCCGCAGTACACCGAAGAGGAAATATCACATAACACCAACAGTTGGTGACTTATTGGCAGAGAACCACATGTTGTGATTTTTTTTTGCAAAGAACAACACATTTAGTTGTAATCTTTGCAGAGAACACAAAAAAGGTATCGGGCTTGTTAACAGCCGATTAGAGGCATGAGAAGGAATAAAACTAGACCTGAAATTTGTATGAAAAGAGAAGAGCCATGTAGTGGAAGAAATATTATCTTGACTCTACTTTTGTGTTTGCCCATGAGACACTAGTTGATCTTATCAATCTTTTGGATGTATATGTTGAACCTCTGAAGATTTGAATGAATATGTCGATTGTGCCAAGTTGTTTGGACGGTTATATTGTATAAATGTCTGGCTTATAGTTACCTGTATGTCTTAATTTTTTGTGTGTAAATTTTATTTTTCTATCCAAAAGAGATATTTATTATGCACCTCAACGTCATCCATGAACATCAGCCTATTAGTTTTTGGTTTTCGGGAACATGCTTTGGCCTCAGCACGGCTGCGTGTTATATTGATCGAAGGGGCAAAGCCTCCAACGATACGTACTAGGATACAAAGTGCGATTGTTACAAGAGTCCTCGATGGATAAGGCGTGTGCCAATTGGAGTACTACTCCAAATTGATATATTACAAAAGAAAATATCTAAATATTTCTAATAGCCCTCTTTAATCTCAACTCTCATCAAGATCCTTGACTGATAAGGCCTTTGTAAAAACTATCTGCAACTTGATCTTTGATGAAAATAAATCTGATGTCTAATAATTTTCTAGCAATTCTTTCTCTAAAAGTGGAAGCCAATCACAATATGTTTGGTCCTTGCATAAAAAACAGGATTTGCAGACAAGTATGTGGCTCCTAGATTGTCACACCATAAACATGGCTTCTCTTTTAGCGACGCACCTAGCTCTCCAAGAAGAGCCTCAACCCTATTAATTCAGCCGTGACATTAGCTAAAGATTTGTACTCAGCTTCAGTACTTGATCGTGACACAGTGTCTTGTTTTCTAGCACTCTAGGATATCAAGTTTGATCCAAAGAATATAGCAAACCCTCCTGTAGACCTTCTATCATGAAGACAACCTGTCCAATCTGCATCAGAAAAAGCACTAAGTAGACTTGAGGAAGACATCTGAATGGTGAGTCCAACCTTAAGAGTACCCTGAACATATCTCAATATTCTCTTGGCAGCTGTCCAATGAGAGGTTCTTGGAGCATGTAGAAATTGACAAACCTTATTCATCGAGGAGATATCAGGTCGTGTCAGTGTCAAATATTGTAAAGCACCCACAATATTTCTATATTCTGTAATATCATCAGGACCTAGAAGAGTACCCTCATGAAGTGAGAACTTCTCGGTAGAGGAGAGAGGTGTAGGACATGATGAGCAAGTTTTCATACCAACCCTTATCAACAAATTAGTGGCATATTTTTCCCGAGTGAGAAGTAAATCATCCTTGACTTTCTTTACCTCAATGCCCCAAAAGAAGTGTAGATCACCCAAAACTTTAAGAGCAAAATCACCCTTTAGATCACACAGCAACTCAGAGATGGCCTGATCTGAAGAACTGGTGACAATGATATCATCAACATAGATTAGAACAAATATCATGATGCCTGATTTTTTGTAAAGAAAAGGTGAGGTGTCTGCTATAGAAGGAACAAAACCAAGAGTTTGTAGTTTTGTGCTTATCCTGGAATACCACGCTCGAGGAGCTTGTTTGAGATCATAAAGAGCCTTGTCAAGCTTGCATATGTAATGTGGAGTTTGAGAATCCTCGAAACCTAGGGGATGTTTCATATAAACCTCCTCTTCCAGAACGCCATTGAGAAACGCGTTCTTGACATCTAGCTGCCTCAAATTCTAGCCTCGAGAAACAGCAACTGAAAGAACAAGTCTAATAGTAGCTGCCTTTACAACGGGGCTGAAGGTGTCTTCATAGTCAATGCCATACCTTTGCTTGAAACCTTTTGTAACCAGGCGAACTTTGTATCCATCAATTGTACCATTAACATTTCTTTTAATACGGAATACCCACTTGCAGTCAATAAGATTCTTTATAGAATTTGGTGGAACAAGTCTCCAAGTCTTGTTTTGAAGAAGAGCATCATATTCTTCCAACATAGCTTGACGCCAACAGTTGTCTGAAAGAGCTTCAGAAAGTATACTTGGTTCTCCTATATACGTAAATAGACCATAGTGAATAGTACCATCAGTGTACTGCTTAGGTTGTCTGATACCTTTCTAAAGACGACTCCGAGGCTCTAAAACTGGTTCTTCAACTAGTTGGTCTTATGGTATATCATTATTTCCTGATGCTTCATTATTTTCACCATGCAGAGAATTCTAGCTTCTATCACTGTCGCTGTCGTTGTCGCTTTCTCTCACACCGCGTTCAACACCAGTGGCCATCTGAGCACGTTCGTGTGAACGCAAGTGGGAGCTGCCGTCGCTGTCAAGGGAATTTTGCCCGTCGTTGTCATCATCAGGCTGGCGAGCGGGTGGAGACCGAGAGTGGGACCTGGATGGGCCCCGAGGAGGTGACAGTGACGGGTTGCGCGTGTCGGAATCACTTCGGTTGGCTGTACGGGAACCAGTCTGTATGTACTCCCGATTCGAGATAGGAACAAAATCTTCTTGGGATCCATCGCCTCTGTTATGTAGCTCATTTGTATTTCCTGAGTCCGTGACAGCACCAAAATCTGTGATTTCTTCGCTAATTTGCACATAATTTCTGCCTGCGTCTTATTGCACAACACCCTCACCTGCAACAGTGGTAGTTTCTAACAGACTTTGATCATGATTAGTAACATGTGGTATAATAGGAAAACCCATATAATCATCAATGTGTGTCTCCCTATTATGTGAAGGCAAAATAAGGATGTCATGTTTGAGACGAGAGCCAGCATTGGGATTTAAAGAAGCAAAAGGAAACACATTCTCATCAAAAAACCACATCTCTGGAGACATAAACACGCCAGTTTTAGTGTCTAGACACTTGACTCCTTTATGCCTAGGACTATATCCTAAAAACACACACTTAGTGGAGCGGAAGGCTAATTTTCTATTGTTGTAGGGACGAAGATTAGGCCAGCGGCACAACCAAAAACTCTAAGAGACTCATAATTGGGCTTGGTATGAAGGAGACGCTCGACTGGAGTATCAAAATTTATCACTTTGCTAGGGAGCAAGTTTATAATAAAAGTGGTTGTAAGAAAGGCTTCATCCCAAAATTTAAGAGGCATGGATGCATTGGCAAGTAAAGCAAGACCAACTTCAACAATGTGGTGATGTTTACGTTCTGCAGAACCATTTTGTTGGTGAGCATGTGGGCAGGAGACATGATGAGTGATGCCCACCTTCTGAAAAAAGCTATTAAGTTTTTCATATTCACCACCCCAATCAGTTTGCATAGTGATGATTTTTCTATCAAATTTTCTTTCAACAAGTTGCTGAAAATTAAGAAAGACTTGATACACCTCAGAACGCTTCTTGAGCAGGTGCTGGTCCCCATACATCAGAAAAAACTTGCTCCAAAGGAATAGTGAAAACACTAGTAGAGACAGGGTATGGTAATTGATGACTCTTAGCTAGCTGACAAGAATCACAAATATATGGACTTATTTCAGGTGAATGAGAAATATGATGTTTCCTAAGAATTTGCTGCACCACGAAGGAGGATGGATGTCCTAAGCGGCTATGCCATATAGAAGACGACGGATTTATTGTAACGAAGGCTTGCTTGGAAGACTTGGTAGGCAAGGGTACTAGCAGGTAGAGGCCATCACGACATGGACCTTTAAATAGAGTTTTTCTTGTGGCCTGATCCTTAATCATGAAAAAGTATGGGTGAAATTCAAGAAAAACATCGTTATCAAGTGTGAGCCTATGTACAGAAAGAAGGTTTTTAGATACATCTGGAACATGAAGAATATTTTTAAGGTGTAGAGAATTATGGGGAGTGTGCAAAATTGAGTGACCAAATATGAGAGATTTGCATACCGTTACCATCAGTCGTGTGGACTTGATCACGTCCTGTGTATTTCTCCTGAACGGACATCTTGCTCATCTCATTGGCAACATGATTTGTGGCTCCAGTGTCAGAGTACCAATTTGTGTCAACACCATAGTAGGTCATGTTGGCACCCTTTTCACCACGATCACCACCACGACCACCATCATCACGACGATCACGGTTATTCTGGAACCTCCACTAGCAGTCATTGGCAGGATGACCATGGATCTTACAGATCTAACAGGTAACGTTGACATAGGGAGTGGGGGCATGGCCACTCCGACGTCCATCATCACGCCCATCATCTCGGCGTCGCCCTCCATCATCGTCACGATGGCGAGGACGATCATCATAACGACGATCTCGGTCACCACCACCAGCACGGCGATCATCATAGTGATCACGCCAGTCATCATACCGATCACGACGCCCACGGTCATCCTGACGGTCATCATAGCGATCTCGGTGCCAATAGTCATCTTGACGAGGGCAGTCATCTACGCAACCTGGAGGTGGAGGACGACCCCCACTCCTGCGTGCTAGATTGGCCGATGAGATGAATGCATCGCCACTATCCGACTTGTGCAGCCGATCAAAGGCCTTGAGTTGACTGACCAAATCAGCTAGAGTAGTGTTCGGATTTGCATTGACGGCTACCTTTAGTGTATTGTACGAATCCTCAAGACCATGCAAGATTGACCAGATCAGTTCGTCATCATCAAGAGGCTTGCCTGCAGCGGCGAGTTTAGAGGCTATTGTTTTCATCTTGTCATGATATTGTTCAGCGGACAGATCTCCCTTCTTCATATTATTCAGAGCAGATTGAAGCTGTTGAGCCCGGGAAAGGGAACGGGAAGAAGTCGTAGTGAAGGATTCGACTGCCTTCCATACTTCGGTAGATGTATCAAGACCGATGACATGAGAGAGCAAATCTGGAGACACCGAGTTTAAGATGTACCGAAGAACTTGTTGAGCTCGTGTGACCCAAGCAGACTACTCGGGGTTTTCAACCTTGACGTGCTTTCCGTTAGTGTCCTCAACTTCAATTTCCTCCGCAGGGGAAACCTCGAGTCCTTTCACCAGATTGAGGACCCGGGAACCGCACCGCGCAACGCAAGGATGACAAGTGCTTTCCAGACAAGGGCATTATCACGGGTGAGGAGTTGAGATGGCGGCGCTCCAAGGGCTGCGGCCAACGCAGTAACCGATGATGCCGAGGAAGACATGGTGGCAACGACAAGGAGATTGTAGCGGCGATCAAATTTTGTAGATGTAGCGCGGCGGCAAAAGTTGCGGCGGCGCGGTTGTGTAGGCTTGTGGTTGTAGGGTTTTGAGTATCAGGTTGTAGGCGGCGGCGACAGAGAGGCTGCACGGCGGCGAGTTTGGAGATTTTCTGGCTTATGTTTTTGCGACGACTACAGACAAGTTAAAGTGGCGGCAGATCGCGGCAGCGCAGATGAGCTGCGGCGGCAGCAATGTGGGTTGTGGCAGCTAAGTTAGGGAAGAGTAGGCTCTAATACCATATTAGTTTTTGGTTTTCGGGAACGTGCTTTGGCATCAGCACGGCTGCGTGTTATACTGATCGAAGGGGCAAAGCCTCCAACGATACGTACCAGGATACAAAGTCCGATTGTTACAAGAGTCCTCAATAGATAAGGCCGTGTACCAATTGGAGTACTACTCCAAATTGATATATTACAAAAGAGAATATCTAAATATTTCTAACACAGCCAAGTGGGCAAGTTCTCTAATCGGCTGTTAACAAGCCTGATACTGTTTTTGTGTTCTCTGCAAAGATTACAACTAAATGTGGTGTTATCTGCGAAAAAAAATCGCAACCTAAGTCACCAACAGTTGGCGTAATGTGATATTTTCTCTACACCGAATACCGGTCCTTGGCCAGGATTGAGAACCCTAGGGGAGGCCCCGCTGCTAGGCTGAAGGCGAATCCAGGAGCCGCTGCTGCAGCCTGCCCAGAGGACGAAGCTCCATGGTTTGTAGCGGCGACGCCGTCACGGTGCTGGATGGGTGTACCAAGCGGTGGGGTGGCGCCGCTGGCGAGAGCAGGTTGTCGAGGCGGCTCGCCCGCACGAGTGCATCCCTCGCGGCGCCGCCTCCTCAGGTCCCCTGTCCCTACATGATACTAGCAGACCACACTAACGGACGGCGGCAGGGCGGCGACGCTGTTTGAGCACGCAGGGTGGCATGCAATCCCCTCTCTCTATTACCTTTCTTCTCACTGACTTTTCTCCCTCTACTGAAGGAGATTCATGGCGATCAGCAGCATCGCACAAGAGGAGAGAGCATGAGCAGATGGTTGCTGAATTTGTGATGTTTTAGACTGACTATAAACTTTGAGGGAAAATAGTCAAGAAAATAGACCTTTTCATCAGCTTGTAGGCCTCCGAAACATGTACTCCAAGCTGGTAGCATCTTTTTTCAGTTCCTTGCTTGTCTTATGGATTGTGTTACCAAAGAAAATATGTGAATTGTATTGTCAATAGATATAATATGATCCTGAAATCTTAATTTCCATGCTGAATAGGATAGACATATGTTAATTTTATTTTCTCTACACTCCTTTTAGTTCTATATTGAATTACATTTTTTGTACCATTATTTTTAATTTATAAATTTCACATATAATTTATTCACCCCTCTCTTTAATGTATTTTATATGCAGACAACAATGCAGAAAATGTGCTAAGATGAGTTAAAGTAACTAACATACATGAGAGTAAGGTGTCGTTTGCTACAATAATACCAAAGATAGACTTTTTATATGCAAGATATTTTGTACTCTTTCCGATCTAAATTAATGGTCTCAGATTTGTTTAGGTTTAGATGAATCTAGCACTAAAACATGACTAGGTAGATCTGAATCTAGACAAATCTAAGATTATTAATTTGAGTCGGATGGAGTAGTTCTAGGTCTATCTATGGTGTTGGATTTTTTGCTATCATAAAGTTATTTGAGATAAAATATTATTGTTTATTGTTTGTTCCTTCTGATTCTCATGTTTGTTCCTTCTGATTCTCATGATAGGAGACGGAGCAGGTGGACAAGGTCTCAGTATGGCTCAAAAAGATTGAGGTGATTATGATATATAATCTCTCTATTTTTGTTTAATTTATTTCTTTGACTAAAGGGTTGAAAGGAACTAATTCACTGAATCCGACTTGCTTTGAGCTTAATTTGTATCTTGTCATGACTGCATGCAATCCAGCGTCATCTTTTCAAGTCGGAGAAAAATCTCCAAACTCGACAATCGTTTCAAAATTGGCGGGTGCGGAAACTGCGGCATCAAAATTTATTCTATTTCTCTTTCTTTTTTCACAATCCAATTTATTGCATATGTTTTAATGACAGGTGTTGTATTAAGTATGCATGTAAGTTGGTCTCTAGCAGTTTAATTTATGCCTAAATTAAAATATCAACGAATATTCCAAAGTTTGTCAGTAGTTAGGTTTTTATGTTGTTCAAGTCGAAGGTGGTCGCTGATGAAAATTTCCAGGGATTGGACTGACGCAAGTCTGCAATCATACTCAAACTTTTGAGATATACTCCACATGCATAACTATCTGTAGAGCACGAATATAACTGCTTACACTTGTAGCAACTTCTTAGTCAGCTCCATATGCACACCTTCCAATCTATTCATTTCGACATCTTGCATTCAATAGAAATTTCAATTGTGCGTATATCCATCATTGTAGGACTTGGGTTCAATCTCTATATACACCCTCTACCATTCAATCTATGCATACCATGTTCCGCTTCTTCCTTCACATAATTGAAGCACAGAGCACATTCACACTCTTCTCCATGTCCCCATCTTGGGATATGATTAGTAGGGTGCTTCTGTTCTAAAAAGGGTAATTCATCATTATTTGATTCAATAGATGAGAAATTCTTAACCTTCTCCCCACATACCAGATGCCAAAAATAAAATTTATTGATCTTGCAACTGAAATGGTGCAGCCTCTTATGTACAGGTATTGTGTGAGACCCTAGCGCATGGCTCAATAGGATTGATAGAAAACTCATACCAATAAGTTGCAACTTATTTTTCGGAAGCTCATTCGAAAAAAACTCTAAGGTTAAGCGTTCTTGGCCTACAACAATTTTAGGATGGGTGACCTACCGGAAAGTGGGTACCGGGTGCGCACGAGTGAGTACATAGTGCACAGAAAAGACTAGTGTTGGACCGTGGGGTTAGTCTAGAGATCCTATTGAGCTGCCAGAAGTGACAGCCGTCGGTCCAGAGTGACCGGGGGTGTTACAAGTGGTATCAGAGCAGACCCTCACGGTTACATGGGCGTGTGCGGGTCAGTGGAGGACATGTGTAGCATGGTGCGTGTGGCCCGGAGTGGACACAGCATGGCAATGTGCCGGCATTGGACGCACAGACGTGTGCCAAGAGGGAACGTTCCTGGCTTGTGGTTGATCGACGAGGACGTCGATCTTCTAAGGGTGGGTGTATGTGAGACCCTGGCGCATGGCTCAATAGGATTGATAGGAAACACATACCAACAAGTTGCAACTTCTTTTCCGGAAGCTTATTCGAAAAGAACTCTAAGGTTAAGCTTGCTTGGCCTAGAGCAATTGTAGGATGGGTGACCGACCGGGAAATGGGTACCAGGTGCGCACGAGTGAGGACAAAGTACACAGAAAAGACTAGTGCTGGACTATGAGGTTAGTCTAAAGATCCTATTGAGCTGCCAGAAGTGACAGTCGTCGGTCCAGAGTGACCGGGGGTGTTACATATTGGTCATGCTGCAAGAGCATATGAATTGCCGTTGTTCCTTTTCTTTTGCGTGGAGACATGTTTTTCATAGATGGCGCACAAATATTAATACATACACATGGTGAGCATCTACTGCATTCTTTGCCTTTCTTTGTATCTTGTGTAAAAATGCCCCTAAAAGTGTAAACTATAATGAGTCCAGTAGGGCCTTCTCATCACTACTGGTTCTCATTGTATTCCTCTGATCCTCTCTTGAGCCAATTTTTATGAGTTATCTAGTGCGGTTCATTGATAAACTGATGATAGGTAATCAAAATGAATATTATGTTTGTAGGGTCTCTTTTATCCTTGGAACTTGTATGTACCAGATAAACTTGGGCACTTCGTTAATAAGCATGGTTTTGCATTGCACCGGTGTTCAGCTTTTGAACTTCCACCATATGATTTTGTGTTCTGAACCAACATTGCCAACAATGTATAAGCATTGTCATAAAAAATGTATAAGAAATGTCATAAAAACACAACAATGTATGCCTAGCCTTTGTGGCAACACCAGAGTGCCCATAATAATTTAGGGGAAAACTTCACCACCCCAAGAATACAATCAAATCTAAGAGAGCAGGCCAGACACCCTCCAAAAACAATAGTTGGGGAAAATATGTTGACACTAACACTAGACAAGACAGAGAGATGAGAAAAAAATACCAAGACAAAAGATAGAAACAACATCATGCTTTTTTCTGGTGGGGACTTGGTTGGCTTATCACACTTGACACTAATGATACCGGTACCCGCCCGGTCATAGGGTTCGAAGTAGAGAGTGTTTGTTTAATCATTCATAAATTGTAATTTTGTGACACTTACCAGCCGGTTGATTTTCCTTTCCCCACTTTTATTTGTAAGAGATGGGTCGTCCTCTCTAATTAAATGAACTTGTGGAAATATATGTTCTTTAATACAATTGATCATCAATTTGCATGTTTATCTACGGTCTTTGAATCTAGCAGAAAAGAATCATTATTGGAAATCATAAGTGAAATCACGACGGTCACTATATGAGGATCCATGATAAAGTTTGTCGGCCAATAAGAGCATGACTAAATATGGGATAAATTGGAATATTATCAATCACTACTAGAAAAATCTTGCATTGCATGTGTAGGCTTACTAGTATAAAAAATCCAAGTCATCCAATCATAGGACTTTAGGCTTTGGAATAGAGGTTCCAATTAACACAAAAAGGGCAAATGATCGGAGACTGGTTAGCAAGGGGTTTATATTAGTACTACTAGGAAATTTCAAGGTGCAGACAACCGAACCAATCGAATTGAACAAGCAAGGGATCACTTTGCATGTTTCTCTGGGTAAAAGAGCAGCCTTTTATTGGCAACTCAATCAGCCCATGATAGCTAACGACTTCATTAAATGTGGAAATGTCATACACGTTTGCACCTACTCTGTTACGTTTCTGAACAAATTGATAAAATTGAAGTTACCAACTAGAAACAAATGATTATCATCTGAAATATCAGGTGAAACAACCAAGCTACATAATTCTCCCTTTCAATGCCATCACATAGGTGACTTCCCCACGGGAAGGTGCCGGGACTGGATGGGTTTACGGCTGAGTTTCTCCAGTGTTGTTGGTCCATGGTCAAAGCTGACTTCATGGCAGCTTTCGACAAGCTCTTCACGACGTGTGGGCGAGGGTTTCAGGGACTAAATCAGGCCCTGTTGGTACTTCTGCCCAAACATCCTGATGCGGCCGCCTTGGGTGACTACCATGCCATCATCCTGATACACATCTTTTCCAAGCTGGTGGCGAAGACTTTAGCGACTAGGCTCACTCCCAAGATGGAATCCTTGGTGGACCATAACCAATGCACATTCATCAGAAGGCGCAACATCCACGATAACTTTATGTTCATACAGCAGACAGACAGTCAGGCTGCTACACAGGCTTAAGGAGCCCAGGGTGATGCTTAAGCAGGACATCGCACGAGCTTTTGACTCTGTCTCCTGGGGGTTCCTGTTCTAGGTGCTCCGTCGGATGGGATTTAGTCTGAG
Organism: Avena sativa; assembly: GCA_916181665.1. Taxonomy (NCBI): domain Eukaryota; kingdom Viridiplantae; phylum Streptophyta; class Magnoliopsida; order Poales; family Poaceae; genus Avena; species Avena sativa. The sequence continues at coordinate 490,927,349 of OV702294.1, read as the reverse complement.
GTTCTGCGAGCTGGTGGCGATCCTCCTGTCCACTTCCAGCACTAGGGTGTTGCTCAATAGCGAGCCAGGGCCCCGTATTTGGCATGGGAGGGGATTGAGATAGGGCGACCCCATGTTTATCACCCACAAGTACAGGGGGTGTATCGCAGTACTTTCGATAAATAGGAGTGTCGATCCCAACGAGGAGCAGAAGGTGCTGAACAGTGGTATGGAGCAAAAAATCCCTGTGAATACTTAGCAAACGGATTTTTAGTGGTTTTCTGACAAGGCAACAAAACAAGGAGCAAGTAACAAAAGTAACGAATAAATGGAGCAAGTGGCCCAATCCTTTCTTAGCAAAGGACAAGCCGTTGGAAATACTTATAAGGACCAAACGTTCTCGAGGACACATGGGAATTCTGTCAAGTGCTTTCGCTTCAAATAGCTGAGTACTCTTCTCTAGTGTTTGTAAGTGCTATGTGGGTGAACATGTGCTAACATATCTCCCTTCCTAGGACTAATACATACTTGTGATTAAACCCCCTACAAACATCCGTAACTATAGGAAAGTAATTAAGATATAAATCTAACCACAGCCTTAAACTCTGAGATCCTACACTCCCTTGTGCAAAGATGTCCTAACAGGGGTTCAGGTTTCTGTCACTCCGGCAATCTCACAATTAGTAGCCAAATACACAATGCATTCTCCTAGGCCCATAAATGGTGAAGTATCATGTAGTCGACGTTCACATGACACCACTAGAAGAATAGCACCACAACTTAAATACTAAACCATTGAATAATAACTCATCACAGATTCACTACTAACAACATGACTTCTCCCATGTCCTCAAGAACTAAACAAACTACTCACAAGACATCATATGGATCAGGATCAAAGATGATATGGTAATGGATAACAATCTGAACATAAACAATAATCCAATGGTTCCACTCACAAGCATCAACTACAATAGTAATCAACACTGGGAAAGTTTCCCCTAAGAACTAAAGCAATATCCAACACAATTGTTACAGCAGGACGGAGTGGTGGTGATGGTGCTGGTGGAGATGATGGTGTGGATGATGATGATGATGATGATGATGATCCCAATGAAGCCTATCTTGATGACGATGTTGATGGCGACGGTCTCCCCTCTCTGGATGATGATGATGATGATCCCAATCAAGCCTAGCTTGATGAACTCCCCCAAGTGTAACATCCCAGCATTAGAGCTTAGAAATAAGTTGAACCCAGATGTGTGCATTGCATTCATGCATAGAAAATCCGAATAATTTTCGCGCTTTGAAACAAAACTGGTCAAAGTGATTGAAGCTTCTCTTAGCTTGATGGAATTGAAGTAGATCATCAAGTTGACTGTGATAAGTTTTAATATGATCTTTGCTAACACCTTCTTTTGGGTAAGGGAGATTTGATCTAAGGGTAGATCAAATGTACCAAAAGATTAAACCTTAATACATTGTGATTTATACTTGATCATTAGTCGATCATGTTATAATGTTAATTACAATCACTTATGGATACCAAGTTAGGGAATATAACACCAAATATGAATGTAACAACTATATCTCAACCTCATCTGCATGTACCCTGAGTATCATGGTAATATCTAACCCTACTTCTAAAATGAGATTGGGTAGGGGAGAAACTGAGTTTAGATCATTCACTCTATATCTTCCTTTCCATATCAATCCTTATCATCTCTGTTGAGTTATATTTCCATGTCTATTATTCATCAATGTTGAGAAATCAACTATTGATTCATCCATTCTTAACCTATCAAGTATTTGATCTTAACACAGCCTACAAATAAGTGTCTACAAAGAAACAACTGAGAAGAGGTGAATAGTGATGCTAGTTTTATATGTCATTTATTTGATAAGAATGATTGAAAATAATCTAATCAATAAGATGGTTGATGGAGCTAAATCCTTCCTTGATAGAAAAGAAGATTACAAGGATGAAGTCTGGAGATAGTTACTAGGAGTAGTCCTATTGAATCAAGTAGATATAGTTAATGAATTATATCTCTTAATCCGATAGAGCTAAACAAAAGATAATTTCAATACAACTACAAGGTTGTATTGATAATGGCCTTGATTATCCAACTAGAAACCTAAGCCATAATGATCAAAGGATTCTAATGATCATGTTTTTTTCACCAAGATGGAATATGCTTATACTCTGTATAAGGGACACTGGTGGGTAAAACATAATTAAACCCTAGTCTAGATAATTATCCTAGATTAGCCATGACAAGTCATACTAACATAATGTGGGGTTGGAGTATGGGGTATTGGAGTTAAGTAGATACAAGATAGTATGATCAACATAATGCTATAGAGTTATAGAAGTAGTGTTATTCATCTTAAAGGATAGTCAACCTTAGAGAAAGATCAGTGATGGAATATTAAGGAAGATTGTGAGTGAAGTTGAAGGAACTACTGGTTGGATGGAAGTTTATCAACAGTAGAATAGTAAATACAACCAAGCAAGGATATGAGAAAATTATGAAATATCCTTGTATCAAACTCATTGGATTCATCCATAAGTTTAGAAAAATGATATATGAATAAGAAGATTTTAATAAGTAAGTCCATCATACTAACCATGATGATGGATAGGAAGAAGTATTATATCTAGGAAAGGAATTCCTTAATTAGAGATCCAAGATTGTGAAATATAATTATATATTATAAATCATCTTCCTATTTAATATTGATAAGCAATCAAATCTAAATCTCAAATCAAACATAATATCCATCACATACTATTGATCCATCATCTGATGGCTATAACATTTTATAGAAATATTTCCCTATAGCAAATCACATAAGCACATCTCTGTTAATTCCAACCATCATAACTATATGTGCTTATGTATATCTTTATTAATTATTTTCCATGAAATATTCTAGATAAAACTTTCTAGTACTAAAGGTGAGGCTATCAAATATCCCAAACAGAAAACAATATGTTTAGCTATTGAATCTTTAACCACATCCATAAAGGAGACTAAAGAGAATCTTTAACCTTAGGGTAGATATGCATAATACAAAACCTTAAACCTCTTTGTTTATTACAATAGAATATATACATTGTCATGTTCCAAATCAATGGAAGTAGTAATAACTATATCAATGTCTTTTATATTTCATGCATCAAATAATGGTATAGGATCATTACACATATAAAAGTTTCTATTCAAAATATGATCCAACTAAAGTTAAGTTGATAAGCAAATAAGAATATATCATTTAAGAAATTCATAACTAAAGGAGGAAAATAAAATAATAAGAAGAGCTTTTACAAAATATTAAAGGGGTTAATATATTAAGAAAATAAAAGGAATATAGAAAGATTATATATAATAAAAAATTCACAAATAATACTAACTATGTTTTAGTATTATTGAAATTTTCCAGCAAATAAATCCTACAAAGAAAAGTTCAAAATATAAATTAAACTCAAATCTGAAGAAAAAATAGAAAATAGAAAATAGAAAAAGGATAAAACAAAGAAAAACACAACCTGACCGTGGCCCAACACCCCTACACCTATCTGACGCCCCTATGCAGCCCACAACAGCCCAGTAACCAGCCCAGTTATTTTTCTTCTATGACTGACAAGTTGGGACAACAAAGGACTGCGGGTTGAGAAGCAAAGATCCTTAGGGGTTATCTGCAAAGCGGCCATCGTCGTCATCGTCATGCACACAGACAGCTCGCTGGCGGAGCTCGCCGCCGCCCGATGCCGTCATCGTCATCGTTGCGCCAAGATCAACGCCGCCGTTGCCAGGAGGGCATAAGAAGGCCACCGCGACGCCTTGCCTTAATCCCTATCTCCAATTCCTCCTTATCCTCTCAGATGCGAACGGGACCGAAACCCTAGCTCACCGGAGCCACCCCTCACCGTCGAATCACATCTCCCCACACCATTCTAAGCACCCATGGAGAAGCCCCTTCCTCCATAGATCCTCGGGGTAGAATCTTGCATCAAGGGGAGCACCGGAGCGGGTGAATTTTGTCGTTCTTCTTCGCAGCAGTTTGTCGAAATCCTCGTCGGGGAGCTCGTTTCCGACCGTGCCTGTCCTTGCCGACCACTCTATCATCATCAGGGTGAGTTCCTGAACCTTCCAGCATCCTCGAATCGCCTAATCTCTTTGTAAATCGCTGTTTCACCGTAAGCCACCGTCGGCCACCGTCGGAGCTCGTCGGAGCTGAGGCTCCGGTGACCATTTCTGAGCGGTGACGCCACTTTTAGGTTCAGTAGGTTGCGCTGATTCGAACTAGGTCCATTTCGTTTGCTAAGACGTCGTAGATCGTCGCCGGTGACCACTCACCGACGATGGTGGTGGTGCTGACGCCATTGTTGCGTCATGCTCACCTCATGGTTGAACCACGTCAGCTAGTTTGACTGGTCCTTGCCCACATGGCTGATGACATGGCCTAGGGCCCATATGTCATTGATTGGGGGTAAAGACTAGGACAGTAACAAATGTATTTCTTTCACCTGAGAGATGAGGTGGACCCTGGCTCACGGGTCAGTGACTGGGGCTAACTCTTGGTACGGTGTAAAAAGTATTCTTGTCTTAGGAAATAAATAAAATGTTATAATCCAATTAATAATATTCCAGAAATTTAATAAATGATTAAATCTTGTCTAATTAATAACTTTTGATTTATAGTTCAGAAAAATATGTATAATCTATGAAATTTTTTAGAAAAATAAAATCTACAACTTAAAACTATTATCAAATAATATTATGCTGATTATTTAAATAAATATTATTTAATAAAGGTTTTATAAGTAATAAAAGTTTAATAATTCATATTCCTATAATGATAAATGTTAATAATATAAGTAAAATACCAAAAATCTTTGAAAAATAAGAATTCTAATTTAAAAATATAATCATGTCTTTTTAGTTCACTTCATTAAATATTTATTATTTATTAAGTAATTATAAAGTAATAAGTATTATAAAAATCATATCTTATTATTTATAAATCACAAAAAATAAATGTGATATACCAAAATGATCACAAAAATAATATCTACATGTTAAAAATCTAATATTTTACTTCTGAGGTAAATAAAAATTAAATATTTTAAGAACTTAAATTTAAACTTATTTACTTCATTAATAATTCATATAAGGATAAATAAAAATAACTAATATTCCTAAAATGGGTAAATTGAGTTTAATAAATAGTATTAGTCTTAAATTTTAATAAAATGAAGCTTAAATGGTTTAAAACATTATAAGTATCTTTTTATTAAATTATCATCAGCCCTAAGTGAAGATTTTATTCTAAAAGTATTTCAATTCATAATAAAAACCTTAAAGAACAACTTATGAATACACCAAACCTTTTCTAAACCATGTTAACCACCAAATTACAAAAACTACCACAACATTATATAAATCCATAAGTAGTTAAGTGATAGTATGTTTTAGATTATAAACTATACTCACTCATCTATAAAAGATAAATGATATTACTCCATAATAGAATCAAGAAACCATTACACCAAGTAAAAGAATAACCATTCTTATATAACTTAAAGAAAACATTCCAGATACACAAGATACAAATGTATAAGTACTATACTTTCAAAACTATCTATATTTTAAAGTTAACTTTAGTCTCCAAGAATCTAAATATAATACAATACACATTACTATATGTTCTATAGTTAACTTTGGTCTGAAGTAGTTAAGCTATAAAGAAACTCAAGCCAAACCATTTGACCAAAACAAATAACATCAACCACCACTAACTAACCACAAAGTTTGTTTAGACCTTCGAAGAGAAAACTTTCCTTCGAAGGTTATTCTTCTTGCCACTTCAAACAGAAACTCTTATATAAGCAATTTTAACTAGTATTTCATAAGTATATATTTTGTTCCTACATATGTGTTGCTCACACGCACTCATAAGCTCTACTAAAAGCACAAATGTGAAACTTATCTAAAAGGACCACACATTCCAAAGTAACCATTTCCGGAATTCAAACCCTAGAACAACGTTATCCCCGGGATTTGCGTTTAGAACGTGCATCACATTACTTATGCATAAAAGCATATTGCTTCTTTAAAAATTAGTCCTTACTGGACCAATGATGCTAATTTCAGATTTTGGATCTTATACTGACTCGAAGACCGTGAATGCATAATCTTGCAATCATAAAAGGCAAGTTCACACTTGCTCATGTCCTTTGTTTATTTTTTGTAAAGTATTTTACAAATCCAGTGTTATTATCACCTGCATTGAAAAAGGTCTAAAAACACTATTTTCAATAATAATGTAAACTATTGGTTATTGATCCAGGGTGATCAACTAATCTATTAAATCTGACAGTTGGAATACCACTGTTCATAACTATATCACCTAGGACTTAGCAACCAATGTCGCCAGTGATTCTAGCGCCGTATATTACGCATTGACCATGCGATTTGGAATGGGACGGAGAAGTCAGTTGTATCTTCTTCCTCTCGCATGAAGCCAGATGTGCAGGCCGTGGCTGTTATCCTCGAAGCATGCATATTAATTGGTAATTCGTAGAGGATATGCAGCATATGGGTGGGAACCCTCATCGTCCCACGATAGTTCTGGCATCTAACGGTTTGTACAAACCATTGCCGTAATTCATTATGTGGGCATGGTGTACACCAAGGAGGCATGCGAGGTCGCGAAGGGGCAGTGATTGGCTTGGATCATCTTCTGGGCCCCACATCATGGAATTGTGGATGGGAATAAGCTACCCGGTTGTGCAACAAAGAGTTGATCTCTCATGGGTAAAGTAACGCACCTCTGCAGAGTGTAAGAAATGTAACTTGTTACTCCCTGTTCCGGGAAGGAGCTGCGAATGCGGCAGGAAAAGAACTCCATGAAAGTTCTGGTAAAATCGTGAAGGCTGACGGACATAGCTTTTCAAAATAAAAGCAACCTTTGAAGAAATGTTTATGAAAACTTGCATTGCCTACGACCTACGGTCTGTGGCTGTAGTTATAGTGCATCAAACACTCCTTTTCCTAGTGAATTTGCTTAGTACGCTCGTACTCAAAGTATCTTCTTAACCCTTGCTAGATTCTGAAGCCATTAAGACGAAGTTTACATCAAGTTATGCTCCAGGACTTATCATGCCAGCTTAAGCTCTTCAAGGAAGACAAGGAAGACAACATATACCTCAACTCAAGTGAAGACGAAGATATTGATTAGATGGGAATATAATCTCTAGCCAAAGAACCTATTTCGGTAGTGCATTGCGATAGAAGCAATGCTAGCCTCTTAGCCAGAATACTAGACTTTATAGTAGAATTGTTCTTACGTTATTTATCTTTGATTCTTCTTTGTAAGAAGTTCTTTCTCTCTCTTTAACATAGAGTGTTTTCTGGATCTTATGTAAAGAGTGAGTTGTAACCTTTAGCCATGTATTGGACCCGCTGTGTTTCTGTTGTGCCATTCTGAGGGATGTAATACTAGTGAACGGTGTTTCATTAGTGTTATGTCAACGACTATAGTATACTACATCATGAAGTGGTATGCTGGGTCACTGTAGTTGGTATCAGAGCATATGCTTTGACCTTAGGTTGGAAACCTAGTAAATGGGTAGAACCTGTAGGTCACATCCTAGCAATAATAAAGAGTTCTCTAGTGATATGAGGGATATTCACTTGAGAATAATCATATTATGTTACTAGTGCGATAACTCTTTTATATGATTGCAATTTCCAATCATTACCCAAGAGTTTTAACTCTATGTGACTGATGATAATTTCTTATCCACAGTTCCACATGGCACCTCGATATCCACCCCGGAATGTTCATGTGATGAACAGGACGTTGGATGACTACGGTGGGGATTGGACAGACAATCTCCGACAACTTCTATGGAGTTTGGAATGTGAATCAAGACTTCTGGTCAAGATTTACAGTTACTATGATGGGCAGGTATTAGCTAAATACTGTGTCATGATCATGTTACCCAAGAAGTTAGGACTTAAGGGAGAAATGCCAGCAGGAGAGGCAAGGTGTATGGCATCTGCATATCAGATTGTCGTAGCAGCAGCCATAACCATGATCCGAGAGCATAAATCCCAAGCTCTAGAAGGTAGTACTCACATCATTATACCACATGAAACCTCAAACTCAGAGCATGAGTTAGATCACTCTACCTTAGTCCAAGCTGAACCTACTCTAGCTGTAGAGTATATGGATCGTTATTGGTCTTTGCTAAACACTTATCATAACACTCACCAAGTCTTAGTTCAGGACCTGGATACGGTCATTGAGGATTTTACTGATCCTGATAAAGCAATGGCTCGTAGGAAGAAGCTGGATAAAGAAGCTAGGCATCCCAAATACATACCTTCAGGAGAAGTCTTTGAGGAAACTGAGTTTGATGACCCAAACTTAGAAAATTATGCCTATTACTAAAATGACTTCAAGCTACCTGAAGACCTATGGACTAAATATAACTCCGAACAACATGAATGGAATAAAGTTATTCCAAATAATCTTGAGCCCAACAAGTATGGATGGGAAATAGAATCTCAAGGTAAAACCATAGGGAATCCTATACCTTGTGATACAGGTGTTGAAGAAGAGACCAATTATAACCATAGAGAGCCTTATGGACCATACGGGGGTAATACTAATCCAATCAACTTAGAAGAGTGTTCCGATAGCTACTATACCAAAATATATGACTGGATCCAAGAAAAAGCTAAGGAACCAACCTATTATGAGGAAGCGTTGCCAGAAAAACCAGACTATTCAGTGGAAGATTACGCCAACTCTAGTCATTTCTCAATGACTAATCTCAGTCTCGGTACTTCTAATCAAGAATACGCACCTCCTGGATGCTCTTATGCTCCAAAAGGCAGTCGTAGAACTGCACGTCATCATGGACGGAATTCCAGCAAGCACTAGAGGAAGATGAAAGTAAGAAAAGAACAACATCCCAAGGGATGAGGGCTTGAATAATGTATATAGAGGGTAATATGTATTGTAGTTTGAAGAGTTTGCCAAAATAAGTGAGGATATATCCACAAGGGCAAGAAGTTCTTGTAAGATAGTTGTGTAAATAGGTATGGAGCAAACCATTGGAACATCTAGTACATTTGTAAATTATTTAAACCTATGTGTAATACATGGTATATGTTTTGTTGTTTATCGACTTTTGGATCTTTTTGATTCTTCTTGATTGACTAGATCTATACATGAAGTTTAATTAGGTGTGCAAATGCATGATGCAACACCCAGTTATTACTTGATGTTATAGACCTAGATAGAAACGGGAATTCATGTAAGGGAGTGACGAGTTTTGAAGATCATAATGAAGACTGACTTGAAGGATGAAGCATGATATAAGAGGTAGTAACACCATTTGAAGGATGGACCAAGCTTCGACCATCATTAATCCGCAACAAGAAGTGATGAACTTGAAGTTCAATCTAAATAGATAATTTTACTATGAAGTCAATAGAGTAATTATACAAGTTCATGGAAGTATCATGAATAAGCGCAAAGAAGTTTTAGAACCCAAAATGATATTCAAATTCTGACAATTCAAAGGGAATGCCATAAGTATGATAGAAATCATAGGGTAATACATATACCCTAGGATGATTCGCAGCTGGTAAATTTCTACAGCTAGTATTTAATCCATAATCGGTGTTCGGATCCACAGTTAGTGTTTTGTCCGCAGCTGGTAGCTGGTTAACATAGTTACCTAGATATTCTTAGATGTTGCATAAAGAGCATTAAATTTGGCCTAAGCTAAGTAAGACCTAAAGAAGTATAAAATTTAAAGGCGATCGTCAATCGAGATGCTCCACAAAGTCAAACTTATCCAAGCGAAAATGTTCAAAAGTAAGTAGACATATAATGCTGAAAGATTTGCTTCGGAGATCCACAATTATGTGGATACACCGTACAATCTTTCATCAGACCCTAATTAGGTAAAGTATAAACTGAACAGAAACCAACATTCTAGTTATAAAGCCAATAAATATTATATAGACAAATTAAAGACTATTAGTAAACCCTAAGGGGGAGAGCAAAACTTATAAATGAAAGTTGAAGAAAGTATTATAGGTACTAATGAAAGATTATTTTAAAACCTTGAGAAGGTATAAGCTTGAAGGTGATAAAAGGTTAATCCTAACCGACTAATTTTATAAGAAACAACTCTTAAGTAACCCTTAAGAAGTAATATAGAATACCTAATTAGGTAAGTGTCGAGAATGAAAGAATTCCAATAGGTATGGAAAAATTGAGTTCAAATCCAATCTGGGAAGGAGTACTAGGATCAACTATACTACGACAGTAATAGAAAGGTAGACTTTTGACTACTACCATGGGTTATTGAAACATAAAACTTGTTTTAGTGAGAACCTCTAAACTGTAGTTAAAATAGAAAGAACGTTTGATGATTAAATAAAAAGAATTGGATTAGGACATCTAATTAGGTTATGGAATACTACAATTTATTCCATTTAAAGTCGTCATGGAGTGGAGAATGTAGCAACCACTACAAGTCAATTCCTTACTCCGAAACGTGAGAGTTTGCGAACTTTGAGGACAAAGTTTATTTTAAGGGGGAGAGTCTGTAAAATCCCAGCATTAGAGCTTAGAAATAAGTTGAACCCAAATGTGTGCATTGCATTCATGCATCGAAAATCCGAATAATTTCCGCGCTTTGAAACAAAACTGGTCAAAGTGATTGAAGCTTCTCTTAGCTTGATGGAATTGTAGTAGATCATCAAGTTGACTGCGATAAATTTCAATATGATCTTTGCTAACACCTTCTTTTGGGTAAGGGAGATTTGATCTAAGGGTAGATCAAATGTACCAAAAGATTAAACCTTAATACATTGTGATTTATACTTGATCATTAGTCGATCATGTTATAATGTTAATTACAATCACTTATGGATACCAAGTTAGAGAATATAACACCAAATATGAATGTAACAACTATATCTCAACCTCATCTGCATGTACACTGAGTATCATGGTAATATCTAACCCTACTTCTAAAATGAGATTGGGTAGGAGAGAAACTGAGTTTAGATCATTCACTCTATATCTTTCTTTCCATATCAATCCTTATCATCTCTGTTGAGTTATATTTCCATGTCTATTATTCATCAATGTTGAGAAATCAACTATTGATTCATCCATTCTTAACCTATCAAGTATTTGATCTTAACACAGCCTACAAATAAGTGTATACAAAGAAACAACTGAGAAGAGGTGAATAGTGATGCTAGTTTTAGATGTAATTTATTTGATAAGAATGATTAAAAAGAATCTAATCAATAAGATGGTTGATGGAGCTACATCCTTCCTTGATAGAAAAGAAGATTACAAGGATGAAGTCTGGAGATAGTTACTAGGAGTAGTCCTATTGGATCAAGTAGGTATAGTTAATGAATTATATCTCTTAATACAATAGAGCTAAACAGAAGATAATTTCAATACAACTACAAGGTTGTATTGATAATGGCCTTGATTAGCCAACTAGAAACCTAAGCCATAATGATCAAAGGATTCTAATGATCATGTTTTCTTCACCAAGATGGAATATTCTTATACTCTGTATAAGGGACATTGGTGGGTAAAACATAATTAAACCCTAGTCTAGATAATTATCCTAGATTAGCCATGACAAGTCATACTAACATAATGTGGGGTTGGAGTATGGGGTATTGGAGTTAATTAGAGACAAGATAGTATGATCAACATAATGCTATAGAGTTATAGAAGTAGTGTTATTCATCTTAAAGGATAGTCAACCTTAGAGAAAGATCGGTGATGGAATATTAAAGAAGATTGTGAATGAAGGTGAAGGAACTACTGGTTGGATGGAAGTTTATCAACAGTAGAATAGTAAATACAACCAAGCAAAGATATGAGAAAATTATGAAATATCCTTGTATCAAACTCATTGGATTCATCCATAAGTTTAGAAGAATGATATATGAATAAGAAGATTTTAATAAGTCCATCATACTAACCATGATGATGGATAGGAAGAAGTATTATATCTAGGAAAGGAATTCCTTAATTAGAGATCCAAGATTGTGAAATATAATTATATGTTATAAATCATCTTCCTATTTAATCTTGGTAAGCAATCAAATCTAAATCTCAAATCAAACATAATATCCATCTCATACTATTGATCCATCATCTGATGTCTATAACACTTTATAGAAATATTTCCCTATAGCAAATCACATAAGCACATCTCTGTTAATTCCAACCATCATAACTATATGTGCTTAAGTATATCTTTATCAATTCTTTTCCATGAAATATTCTAGATAAAACTTTCTAGTACTAAAGGTGAGGCTATCAAATATCCCAAACAGAAAACAATTTGTTAAGCTATTGAATCTTTAACCACATCCATAAAGGAGACTAAAGAGATTAAAAGACCCTAAACCTTAGGGTAGTTATGCATAATACAAAACCTTAAACCTCTTTGTTTATTACAATAGAATATATAGATTGTCATGTTCCAAATCAATGGAAGTAGTAATAACTATATCAATGTCTTTTATATTTCATGCATCAAATAATGGTATAGGATCATTACACATATAAAAGTTTCTATTCAAAATATGATCCAACTAAAGTTAAGTTGATAAGCAAATAAGAATATATCATTTAAGAAATTCATAACTAAAGGAGGAAAATAAAATAATAAGAAGAGCTTTTACAAAATATTAAAAGGGGTTCATATATTAAGAAAATAAAAGGAATATAGCAAGATTAGATATAACAAAAAATTCACAAATAATACTAACTATGTTTTAGTATTATTGAAATTATCTAGCAAAGAAATCCTACAAAGAAAAGTTCAAAATATAAATTAAACTCAAATCTAAATAAAAACAGAAAATAGAAAAAGGATAAAACAAAGAAAAACACAACCTGACCGTGGCCCAACACCCCTACACCTATCTGACGCCCATGTGCAGCTCACAACAGCCCAGTAACCAGCCCAGTTCTTTTTCTTCTATGACTGACAAGTGGGGACAACAAAGGACTATGGGTTGAGAAGCAAAGATCGTCAGGGGGTTATCCGCAAAACGGACATCGTCGTCATCGTCACGCACACAAACAGCTCGCTGGCGGAGCTCGCCGCCGCCCGATGCCGTCATCGTCGTCGTTGCGCCAAGATCAACGCCGCCATTGCCAGGAGGGGATAGGAAGTCCATCGCGATGCCCTGACTTAATCCCTATCTCCAATTCCTCCTTATCCTCTCAGATGCGAACGGGACCGAAATCCTAGCTCATCATAGCCACCCCTCACCGTCGAATCACATCTCCCCACACCATTCTAAGCAACCATGGAGAAGTGCCTTCCTCCATAGATCCTCGGGGTAGAATCTTGCATTAAGGGGAGCACCGAAGCAGGTGAATTTTGCCGTTCGTCGGAATCCTCGTCGGGGAGCTCGTTTCCGACCGTGCATGTCCTCGCCGACCACTCTATCATCATCCAGCATCCTCGAATCGCCTAATCTCATTGTAAATCCCCGTTTCATCGTAAGCCACCGTCGGCCACCGTTGGAGCTCGTCAGAGCTAAGGCTTCGTGACCATTTTGGAGCGGCGACGCCCCTTTTAGGTTCAATAGGTTGCTCTAATTCGGACTAGGTCCATTTCGTTTGCTAGGACGCCGTAGATCGTCGCCGGTGACCACTCACCGACGGCGACGGTGGTGCTGACGCCATCGTTGCATCATGCTCACCTCATGGTTGAACCACGTCAGCGAGTTTGACTGGTCCTTGCCCACGTGGCTGATGACATGGCCTAGGGCCCATATGTCATTAACTGGGGGTAAAGACTGGGACAGTAACAAATATATTTCTTTTACCTGAGAGATAAGGTGGACCCTGGCCCACGAGTCAGTGACTCGGGCTAACTCTTGGTACGGTGTAAAAAGTATTCTTGTGTTAGGATATAAATAAAATGTTATAATCCAATTAATAATATTCCAGAAATTTAATAAATGATTAAATCTTGTCTAATTAATAACTTTTGATTTATAGTTCAGAAAAATATGTATAATATATGAAAATTTTCAGAAAAATAAAATCTACAACTTAAAACTATTATCAAATAATATTATGCTGATTATTTAAATAAATATTATTTAATAAAGGTTTTATAAGTAATAAAACTTTAATAATTCATATTCCTATAATGATAGATGTTAATAATATAAGTAACATACCAAAAATCTTAGAAAAATAAGAATTATAATTTAAAAATATAATCATGTCTTTTTAGTTCACTTCATTAAATATTTATTATTTATTAAGTAAGTATAAAGTAATAAGGATTATAAAAATCATATCTTATTATTTACAAATCACAAAAAATAAATGTGATATACCAAAATGATCACAAAAATAATATCTACATGTTAAAAAACTAACATTTTACTTCTGAGGTAAATAAAAGTTAAATATTTTAAGAACTTAAATTTAAAATTATTTACTTCATTAGTAATTCATATAAGGATAAATAAAAATTACTAATATTCCTAAAATGGGTAAATTAACTTTAATAATTAGAATTAGTCTTAAGTATTAATAAAATGAAGATTAAATGGTTTAAAACATTATAAGTATCTTTTTATTAAATTATCATCAACCCTAAGTGAAGATTTTATTCTCAACGTATTTCAATTCATAATAAAAACCTTAAAGAACAACTTATGAATACACCAAACCTTTTCTAAACCATGTTAACCACCAAATTACAAAAACTACCACAACATTATATAAATCCATAAGTAGTTAAGTGATAGTATGTTTTAGATTATAAACTATACTCACTCATCTATAAAAGATAAATGATATTACTCCATAATAGAATCAAGAAACCATTACACCAAGTAAAAGAATAACCATTCTTATATAACTTAAAGAAAACATTCCAGATACACAAGATACAAATGTCTAAGTACTATACTTTCAAAACTATCTATATCTTGAAGTTAACTTTAGTCTCCAAGAATCTAAATATAATACAATACACATTACTATATGTTCTATAGTTAACTTTGGTCTGAAGTAGTTAAGCTATAAAGAAACTCAAGCCAAACCATTTGAGCAAAACAAATAACATCAACCACCACTAACTAACCACAAAGTTTGTTTAGACCTTCGAAGAGAAACCTTTCCTTCGAAGGTTATTCTTCTTGCCACTTCAAACTGAAACTCTTATATAAGCAATTTTAACTAGTATTTCATAAGTATATATTTTGTTCCTACATATGTGTTGCTCACACGCACTCATAAGCTCTACTAAAAGCACAAATGTGAAACTTATCTAAAAGGACCATACATTCCAAAGTAACCATTTCTAGAATCCAAACCCTAGAACAACGTTATCCCCGGGATTTGCGTTTAGAACGTGCATCACATTACTTATGCATAAAAGCATATTGCTACTTTAAACATTAGTCCTTACCGGACCAATGATGCTGATTTCAGATTTTGGATCTTAGACTGACTCGAAGACCGTGAGTGCATAATCTTGCAATCACAAAAGGCAAGTTCACACTTGCTCATGTCCTTTGTTTATTTTCTGTAAAGTATTTTACAAATCCAGTGTTATTATGACCTGCATTGAAAAAGGTCTAAAAACACTATTTTCGATAATAATGTAAACTATTGGTTACTGATCCAGGGTGATCAGCTAATCTATTAAATCTGATAGTTGGAATACCACTGTTCAGAACTATATCACCTAGGACTTAACAACCAATGTCGCCAGTGATTCTAGCGCTGTATATTACGCGTTGACCATGAGATTTGGAATAGGACGAAGAAGTCAGCTGTATCTTCTTCCTCTCGCATGAAGCCGGATGTGCAGGTCGTGGTTGTTATCCTCGAAGCATGCATATTAATTGGTAATTCGTAGAGGATGTGCAGCATATGGGTGGGAACCCTCATCATCCCACGATAGTTCTGGCATCTAACGGTTTGTACAAACCATTGCCGTAATTCATTATGTGGGCAAGGTGTACACCAAGGAGGCATGCGAGGTCGCGAAGGGGGCAGTGATTGGCTTGGATCGTCTTCTGGGCCCACATCATGGAATTATGGACGGGAATAAGCTACCCGGTTGTGCAACAAAGAGTTGATCTCTCATGGGTAAAGTAACGCACCTCTGCAGAGTGTAAGAACTGTTACTTGTTACTCCCTATTCCGGGAAGGAGCTATGAACGCGGCGGGAAAGGAACTCCATGAAAGTTCTGGTAAACCCGTGAAGGCTGACGGACATAGGTTTTCAAAATAAAAGCAACCTTTTAAGAAATGTTTATGAAAACTTGCATTGCCTACGACCTACGGTCTGTGACTATAGTTATAGTGCATCAAACACTCCTTTTCCTAGTGAATTTGCTGAGTACGCTCGTACTCAAAGTATCTTCTTAACCCTTGCTAGATTCTGAAGCCATTAAGATGACGTTTACATCAAGTTATGCTCCAGGACTTATCATGCCAGCTTAAGCTCTTCAAGGAAGACAACATATACCTCAACTCAAGTGAAGACGAAGATATTGATTAGATGGGAATATAATCTCTAGCCAAAGAACCTATTTCGGTAGTGCATTGCGATAGCAGCAATGCCAGCCTCTTAGCCAGAATACTAGACTGAATAGTAGAATTGTTCTTGCGTTATTTATCTTTGATTCTTCTCTGTAAGAAGTTCTTTCTCTCTCTTTAACATAGAGTGTTCTCTGGATCTTATGTAAAGAGTAAGTTGTAACCTTTAGCCATGTATTGGACCCGATGTGTTTCTGTTGTGCCATTCTGAGGGATGTAATACTAGTGAACGGTGTTTAATTAGTGTTATGTCAACGACTATAGTATACTACATCATGCAGTGGTATGCTGGGTCACCGCACCAATATTAGACTTTGCTTGTCCCCAAGCGAATACCGAGCTCAGTAAACATGTCCACAGGTTTATGGAGTGAAGTGTCGGTAAAAGAATGCGAACAAGAAGCATCACACTTACCATTGCACAACTCATAGAAGAAAGCAACTCACCATTATATAACTTAGCTTGCAACCAAGTGCAGCAGTCAAAATAGAGATGCATAAAGATAAATCATAATTGGAATTGGCAAACTTGTTCTTGGTCAGAGAACAACTGGCAAACAGTTTCACAAAATCTTTTTGTAGAAGTTTCAAAACAGGAACACTCTTTGCTCAAAAAGGTTTTTCACAAGTGAAGGCTTTCAAAGTAATACTCAATAGATAAGAGTTTTGTGCAAACAAGGAAGATAAAGAACTTTATTGAATAAATCACCAAATGAATGCTTGAAACACAACAACTCAAATGCTTCCTGGAGATAGAGAGGAAGTAGGTTTACTGACTCAACTTGGAAGTGGGAGAAAGGTCCCTTTATAGAGGGAAGCAGGGATGTAAGGTTCCCAACCTTTAATAAGGTAGAGATCCCTGTGTTTACAATGCTAGTCCCTGGATCAATAGCTAGCATCCACAGTTAAGATGTAATATCAAGAAACAAAGGTCATAATACAACTTTATAACCAGGAATAAAATATTTCATTACATCTTACATAGCTCATTTGGCTATTACATTACATTGCAGCAGAATATCTATAAGCATGGGGTCCTTCATCTTCAAAGTGCCACAGGCAGTCATGTTGGTTGTAGACTTGTAATCCTAATCATTAAACTCCACTAACATCAAACAAACCTGCAACATAATAAGTTGCAGCCACAAGGGTCAATACATTTGAATTGTATTGGCAAGTTTCACTACTATGTAGAAATAAGTGGATCCTATCAATTCATGCATATTTGGCTAAGTGGGGTTTAGGCTCATTTGCAGAAAGCAATATAGTTTTATCCTATCTTTTCAAAATAGTTTTGATCTTTTGTCAAATCTTTTTGAACTTCTTGGAATCCACCAAGTGCTTCAAAAACTCTTGTTGTCACTTACAAGTTTTTACTTTTTAGAAATTGGAATGTCGAGATTTACCATAGCTTCAGGCCTTAGTTGCTCAGTATTGTCCATAACCGGGGACACGGCTAAGTACTTAGAATTTTGATCTTCTGCAGAAGTTGTACACTTTACCCACATGACACAATCTCATCTTGATGCCACCAGTGTCCGCTGGATAAGTACTCACCAAGATGGAGTACTGGCAGATTGAGAATGTGACAAAGTCTTTCCATAGGAGTCCTCCCAATACACAATGCTAGCTTGTCATCCAGGCACCAATGTAGGGTTTCAAGTTCCCTCACACAATCCTAGTTAACCTGAAGATGCCAATGCATGGGTCTTCCACTATGTAGTTGACTAAGCCAGAGCCCATTTAGCATGTGGCTGTACACGGAAGTGTAATATCCCAAAAATACCAAACTTAGATCATCAAACACTAATCATCAAGATTAGGGTTAACAAAAACTTTTCCAACTAAACCCATGAATGCATGCATATGTGTATGCATAGTTTTTGAATTTCTTTAAAACCACTTTGTTTGTGTGATCCATTGCTTGTAAAATGTTTCTTAGATGAAATAAACATCATCTAAAACATTTCCCACACTTTTCCTAAAGACAAGTAAATCAAAACAAATATATTAAGTGAATGGTCATTTTGGCCAATTTAACTCACGTGCCTACTTTGGCTGTCTCAAACTTTCAGAACCTAACAGAAACTTTTCTGGATCTTTGCACCCCTTGAATGTACTCATAACAGAGTATCAAGGCCCACTTTGTGATCATCCATAAACTTTCAAATGCATAGTTTAAATGACATTTCAAAATTGAATCTTCTTCATATGGGAAGATCCCACTTTTTCAAAACCCACTCAAACAAGCTCAACTTTCAAAACCCAAGCATCTGCAGACTCACCAGCACCAATCTAGCAAACCCACCAAAAATCTTTTCAAAATTCAAAACTTGATTTCATGCGGCCATTTCATCAAACAGGTTGCAGACACAAATCAAACAAAACCTCAAACACTATAGTGTGCAGTAAATTTGGCCTAACTTGTTCCCTAGTTAGCTCACACATAGCTCAGTAGATAATCTAGAAAGTTTAGCCCAACACTAGCACCCCTATGAGCTTGCCATTGCCATTAATGGTGAACAGCCGAGCACACCCATGTCACCCCATTGTGGACAGCAAGCTAGGAGCAGCAGCAAGGCTAGCCAGCATGTCTGGGAGGCAGCCCATGGTCCATCGCCACTCCCTGTCCCAGCCGCGAGCGTTGCCAAGCCATGGACCACGCGCACAAGCCGCGCCCAAACCATGCCGAGCATGCGCCAGAGCGCCACCCTCGACCAACGTCCACAGACCGCGCGCCGCCCTCGCCACGTGCATACAAGATCGCCACCGACCCAGGAGACCGCCAGACATCCCCGTTTGCCGCCCCGTGCCATACAGCCACCGCCCGACGTCGAAGACGCCGCCTCTGCCGTGTAGAGCACCGCCCGTTCCAGACCAAACCACACCGCCCCATGCCTCGCGACCATGTCGTTGAGCATCGCCAGGAGACACCGCACCGTCCCCTACCCGTGCCCATGCCTTTAGCCGCATGTAACGTCGCCCCCGACGAGCTCACCGTGCGCCCCGACGGTCCCCTCGCTCGACTATAAATAGAGACCACCCCCGCACGAATTCATCACACCATCTCACTCCCCTCTCCTCACTGATCGTGCCACACCCTTCCCAGAGCAAGGCGAGCACCACCTTGCCGGAATTTCACTGGAGCCTGCCGCTGCCGGAGAAGAAAGGAGCCAGCGATTGGAGCCACCCAGGAGCTGCCGCGACCACCCCTGAGTTCGCCGTCGTCGACTTCGTCGTTCGCCCGCCTCGCCGACCCTCGCCAGTACCCCGGTGAGCCCCCAACGACCCTCACTGACCGCGCTAGGTTTCGTTCTCGCCGGAGCTGTCTCGCGTCAACGATGACCCACAGCCGTTGGATTAGAACTAGATCAAACGATCCACGTTGCCCCATACCGCTTCGCCCAGCTCCGTGTCACTGACGAGTGGGGACACCCACTTAAGCAGCCCGCGGGAGCACTGCGCTTAGCAGACCGGCCCATTAGATTTTCCCGCGCGGCCCAGTTATTCAAATTAAACCTTTTTCTACTTCAATTCAAACACACTTCTGTACCCAACTTCAAAAATCAACCCAGATCAATTCAGTGCACCAAATTGGATGAAACCAATTTTGTTGGAAAGGTCTGTGAATGCTGAATCCAAGCCCGTTGGATTCAAGTCATTTGGATCTGTAGATCACCCATAGTAAAAATAACAAGGCAGAAGATTTTCTGCATTCAAACATTTTTTCAAATTTAAACCATAAAAGCTTTTGAGTTGATTCCAACTCTCAAAAATCACATTTAACCATACCTTTCAGAATATATAAAAATATATAGGTTTACTTGCAGAAATATTGTTCAAGTAATAAAAGAATGCTACATAAGCATTTCTAGTCACTTTAATTAATTAAAATAAAAGGGTAAACCCTTATTAAATTGTGACACCACTTTAAATCACATTCCCATGGACTACAATATGTGGTGATGACATGTGTCAACATGATCCCATGTTTAGTTTGGAGAATATTAAATCTTAAGTAGTTTTTCAATGAGTAGAAATTACTTTTCTAAAAATAAAAAGATTTAAACCAAACCTTAACCTTGTAAGGTTAGAGATGATGTTAGATCATCTATAAGACCCTTGTGTGTGATGATTGCAAGTAGTTAAGTATTGTTTGGTGATTGTGTACCTCGTATTTATTCATAGACGCTAGTACCGACCAAGGATACGAGGAGGAAGGAGGATACTACGAAGAGGAAGCCGAGGAGAACTTCAACCACTGCTCTGCACAAGGCAAGCTAGTAACTATGCAAGCTTTACTAATCAAGTTGACCAATGCAAGCTAAAACTTGCAAGACACTCTACTTTAGCAAGCCAAATACTACTAGTGATTGTGCAAGCTGATACCCTACCTATGCAAGCTACCCCTTGCAAGATTACCCATTTGATAAACCAATCCTAGTTTTATGTGCAAGCTTCTTACCTTATTTTTCTTTATCAAAGCTTACTAAGAGTTTACTTAAGTGACTGGTAGATTTTGGAAAGTGCTGAAGGTTGCATAAAGAGCATAAAATTTGGCCTAAGCTAGAAACCTTGATATCAGCCTAAGACATAAGGTTGGACTTAGTAAAACTCCATTAGTTACCACCCCTCATTAGTACTACCCCTACCTGTAGATGCTAGTGCTAAGCATAAAACTTGATCAACTTTAGATGGGAATACTTGGTGGAAAAATGGTTATGAAAACCTTGGAATGATAGATCATTCTATTGAAATGTTTTGGACATGTGTTTCCAAACACTTGATGATTTTGGTGATGAAAATTTTGAGGCATGAGCCTTAGCCCTTTATAAAACTGATGGTTTTCTGGATGCGATACCATTCCAATTTTATCGTACAACCACAATACCCGAATATTGGGTAGGGCTTGACTGGAAACTTATATTCCTTAGTATTAGTTCCCTCACGGCCAAGGTCTGAGCTGAGGCTACCGTGTGAAGATTGTCCACCTGTGCAGTACCCAAGATGACAGTGAGTCATGGTTGGGAGGCCAAACTCACAGGAGAGGTGCTTATACTAGGGCGTGTAAATGAAAGGTTAGGATTGATTATCCGCATACTGAGTATGGTGAATTCAGGATTTGTTCCTGACGGATGTATCGAATGTTGTGGTGAAAGTGTACAATCTCTGCAGAGTGTCAAACTATTCGAATAGTCGCGTCCGCGGTTATGGACAGTTGGAGTGGCCATACTGTTCCCCCGTCAGACTTTTCAAAATGACTTGTGAAATGAATTGAGACTTTGACTTGACCACAACAGAGTTGTGATATGAGTTACAAGATCCCACTTAGGAGTTATAAAATTGTGACTAGTTTTGGAACTTAGTAGAGATAAACCTGGCTTTTTGCAAAACAACCCTAGAGCCTAGTGTCCTATTATCCAAAAACCCCTTACCTGTTAGTATTAGTTTGCGAGTACTTAAAGAGTACTCATGGCTTTGTCCCTGGCTATTCCCATGGCCAGACTATGAAGAGGAGTACCTGGAAGATGGACCCCAGGAAGGTTACGACAACTAGGATCATCTCCCATCGTCAGCATTGCCTGTGACCCCGAAGATGGAGCTTCGCCTACGCTACCGTTATTATTACGTATTCCGCTGCTTGAAGTTGTATTAAGAACTGGATCATGAGATCCCTATTTGTGTAAGAACTTATGTATCGTTTGTAATGGATGAAGTACTATGGTATCCAATTCTGTTATGTCTCGCAAAAATGGTAATCCTGGGATTGCGATGTATGGCATAATAGGCATCTAGGATTGAAAAATCCGGGTGTTGACAAGTTGGTATCAGAGCCATCCTGACCATAGGAGACCCTAGTTAGGTTGGACGTTGAACCAAAAACTTAGTTTCAAAACCAAAGAAAACAAATATTTACAAAAACCTATTCTCATTCTTATCTCTTTAATTCTTTCATAAAACTTCATGTTCCTCAAAAACTCTTGCAAATACATAAAATTTTGACACACTTGATCACTCTGCTAATCTACTCATCCTCTATTTTTATAGATGGACGTGAAGTACAGCAAGTTTTATCAGTTAGGGAATGGAGGAGACCTTATCTTTGAGAGGGATCTGGATTAGCTTTTGGAACTTCTGGAGCGTCCACACCCCGAGTTCTTCGGAGCTCAGCTCAACGATCAAGGAGGAGAAGATCTGCAGTGGCTAATTGTTGCAAGTCTCCGAGGAAAGATTGAACCTCCCACTGCGGAAGGAATTCAGTTTACCTTAAGAGAGAACAACTGGCTCGATGGACTTGCTAGAGCAATGCAGGAAGCTCTTTCCCGTCTGTGTGGGCAGAGCATCAATCAGATCAAGGGTACTCGCTTTGAGTTTTTCCCAAGGCGTGATGCAAATGGACAACCACTGGAAGCCCCATACCACCCCGAGCTGAAGACTTAATTGGACCACCTTAGCTTCATGATGTATGATCGTTAGTAGGAGTTGGACAACTGCCGTGACTATTGCAACCACAAGTCTGCCATCATCAAGACGAAGGATCAGACCATCGCCATGCTAGCAAAGGATCGCAAGTCTCGCCGCCGTCGGCTCGACAAGAAGGAGCGCATTATTGCCCGTCTTCGCCACCGCATCTCATCTCTGGAAGAGACCATCCACGAGAGAGACATGCAGTTGGAGGAAAGGGAGAATGCCGGAGAGGATCTTCGTGGAGACCCTTACTCTTACCTCAGCAATGACGATGATTTTCTGGAGGATCAGGCCATGGACTTCTTCACCGATGAGGATGATTTCGCCTTCATCGATGATAATGAACATGATGAAGCCACCGACTCCGAGGAGTAGTAGCACTGAGCACTAGCGTAGTGAGTAGTAGTCGGTCCCACTATATCGTAGTTTCCAGAATGGTTCTTAAAACCATCTGCTTTTCTTTGTTGTGGTGTGTGTTGTACTGTGTGCTATGAGTGAATGAATGAAAAAGAAAGTTGCTAGAAAAATCTGAGTCAAAACTTTTCAAAGACCCAAACCTTAGAAAAATTCCCTCTTTTCTCACGATTTACCTAAATCTTCAGATGCCACGTGGAGGAAGTGGTTCAGCCCTGGATCCGATGTTGCAGATTCTGCAAATGTTGACCTCTGACCGCGAAGCTGAAAGAGCGGAATGTCAAGCCAACCTAGCCACTCTGCAACAGATAGCCCAGCTAGCCCACAACAACCAAGGCCACAGAAATCAGGACAACCACGGATCTAAGCTCAAGAATTTCCAGAATACCAACCCACCCGTTTTCACCAAGTCAGAAGAACCCCTAGACGCCGATGATTGGCTGCAAACCATGGAAAACAACCTAGAAGTCGCAGGAGTGGAAGCCAACGAGAAAGTTCTATTTGCCACCCATTATTTATCCGGATAAGCCAGGGCATGGTGGAACAGTGTTCGTGCCATGACCAGAGGCCAGATGATGACCTGGGAGGAATTCAAGGTCAAGTTTAGCAGAACCCATGTGCCACCAGGTTTGATCAAGAGAATGAGAGACGAGTTCAGAAAGTTGAAGCAAGGAAGGATGACTGTAGTGGAATACCGTGACAAATTTTTGTCATTAGCTAGGTATGCCCCAGACGAGATAGAAACCGAAGCCAAGAAGAAATAAAGATTCCTGAATGGTCTGCATGACGAGATGCAGACTGTGTTAGTCAATATCCCCTTTGCTGATATTGAAGCCCTTGTCGATTCAGCCATCCAGATGGAAGGAAAGATCAACCAAGCCAATGAAAACCGCAAGCGTCGCATGATGCATCAACTAGGAACCCATCAGACCCCAAAGTATCGCCCCAACCCATCTCCCGGATTTGCCCCAAGAACCAATAGACCCCCTATGACCCGTCTGACCTACCCCAACCGTGGAAACCCTAGACCCGGAGGAAATCACAACAACCCCGGCAACTCTAGCAATTTCACCCGTGCCCCACCTAAGTTCAACACCAACAATGCTACCGCCAATCCCAACACTGCCCCGAGGACTGGAAGCAATGATGTGCCTGTCGCAGCCAAGGACAAGTCACAAGTGACCTGTTATGACTGTGGAAATAAAGGCCACTATTCCAACGAGTGTCCCAACAAGAAGAATGCTACAGCACCCAATACCAATGTCCCAGCTCAGCAACAGTGTCGTGTCCAGCCAGGGAGAAGATTTGCCCCAGGAAATTCACTCAACCGCAATGGCCGTCTTTTTCTCATGCATGCTGAAGAAGCTCAGGAAGCGCCAGACGTCGTGCTGGGTATGTTTTCTGTTAATTCAGTACTTGCAAGAGTGTTGTTTGATTCTGGTGCATCGCATTCATTTGTCACCGAAGAATTTGCCTGCACTAGTAAAATTCAACCAACCAAATTGAAGCATGTGATGATTGTACAAATTCCCGGATCAACCACCAAGGCTAGGCAAATTTGCAAAGCCGTCCCTATCCGAATCCATGGCATAGATTTTTATGCTAATCTAATAGTACTCAGAACTAAAGGTTTGGAAGTAGTACTAGGAATGGATTGGATGTCCAAACATAAAGGATTGATTGACTGTGCCAAGAAAGCCATCACCATGACCAGTACCACCGGAATATTAGTCGAGCATATTTCTGAAACCTTAACTCGCCAATTCAAGTGTAACAAAAGTCTAGCCCAACCTACCATTGACCAAGTCCGGATAGTCTGTGAATACCCCGATGTATTTCCAGATGTTTTGCCCGGTATGCCCTCAGATCGGGATATCGAGTTTATCATTGAACTAATCCCCGGAACAGGACCCATAGCCTAGAGACCCTATAGTATGAACCCATCGGAATTAGGAGAACTGAAGAAGCAACTGGATTCCATGCTGGAAATCGGATTGATTCAACCAAGTGCGTCCCCATGGAGATCACCTGTCTTGTTTGTGGACAAGAAGGATGGAGGTAACCGTTTGTGTACGGATTATCGGAAGTTGAATGATGTCACCATCAAGAACAAGTACCCCTTGCCCAAGATAGAAGATTTGTTTGATCAGTTGACCGGTGCCCAGGTGTTTTCTAAGATTGATCTTAGAACTGGCTATCATCAACTCAAAATTCGTGCAGAGGATATTCCAAAGACTGCCTTTACCACCAGATATGGATTGTACGAGTATACAGTCATGTATTTTGGATTAACCAATGCCCCCGCTTATTTCATGAATCTCATGAATAAGATTTTTATGGACTTCCTGGATAAGTTTGTCGTTGTTTTCATCGATGACATTCTGATTTATTCCAAATCAGAAGAAGAACATGAGCTACACCTAAGGACCATTCTTGGAACCCTTAGAGAGCATCAGTTGTATGCAAAGTTTAGCAAATGTGAATTCTGGTTACAGGAGGTAGGATTCCTCGCTCACATAGTATCAGCAGGAGGAATTGCCGTTGACCCTGCCAAAGTGAAAGACGTAGAAGATTGGCAAGCCCCAACCACTCAAACCCAAGTTCGTGCTTTTCTCGGATTGGCGGGATATTACCACAAATTCGTAGAAGGATTCTCGAGTATCGCCCGACCCATGACCCAATTGCTGAAGAAGGACAAGAAGTTTGAATGGACAGACAAGTGTGAAGCGAGTTTTCAAGAACTCAAGAGGAGATTAATCTCAGCCCCAATCTTAATCACGCCGGATATCACGAAGCCCTTCGATGTGTATTGTGACGCGTCCAAGATTGGTCTCGGATGTGTGCTAATGCAAGAAGGCAAAGTTATATCTTATCTATCTCGACAATTGAAGCAACATGAGCAAAACTACCCAACCCATGACCTCGAACTCGCAGCCGTAGTTCTAGCCCTGAAGACATGGAGACATTACCTGATGGGAAATCGTTGTGAGATTTATTCGGATCACAAGAGCCTAAAGTACATATTCACTCAGAAGGAGCTAAATATGAGGCAGAGAAGATGGATTGAGCTAATCAAGGATTATGACCTGGACATTCACTATGACCCTGGTAAAGCCAATGTGGTAGCCGATGCCCTTAGCAGATTGCCGTGCCGCTTGAACTCCATGATTTTGAAGGAGCAACCAAGTCTGCACAAGGAGATGGAAGATTTTCGAATAGAATTAGTAAGTGAAGGATTTTTGGCTAGCATAGAACTTCAGCCCACTTTGATCAGTTAGATTAAAGAAGCGCAGAAGGGAAATGCTAGTATCGACGGAATCAAGCGTCATATCAGTACAGGCAAAGTACCCGGATTCACCAAGGACGAAGAAGGAGTTCTGTGGTACAAAGGACGCCTTTGTGTACTCGCAGATTCGGAGTTGAAAGAAGTTATCTTGAAGGAGGCTCATGATACTCTTTATTCTATCCATCCCGGAGGAACGAAGATGTATCAAGATTTGAAAGAGCAATTTTGGTGGCATAAGATGAAGAGAGAAATCGGAAGCTATATCGCCAAGTGTGATATATGTCAGTGAGTCAAGGCAGGACATGAAAGACCCGCTGGATTGTTGCAACCTTTGCAAATTCTGGAATGGAAATGGGATTCTGTAGGAATGGACTTTATCACTGGACTACCTACTTCTAGTAGGGGAAATGACTCTATTTGGGTCATAGTGGACAGATTGTCCAAAGTCGCCCATTTCTTGCCTGTCAAAACCACCTATCAGAGTTCGAAGCTAGACGAGTTGTACATCGCTAGAATCATTAGTTTGCATGGAGTACCTAAGAACATCGTATCGGATCGAGGAACTCAGTTTACCTCGAGATTCTGGAAGAAAGTTCAAGAAGGTTTAGGAACCCGCCTAGATTTCAATACCGCGTATCACCCTCAGACCGATGGACAAACAGAGCGAGTAAATCAAATACTCGAAGATATGCTGAGAGCATGTGTTTTAGAATATGGATCCAAATGGGAAGACTATCTGCCTTTTGCAGAATTTTCTTACAACAATAGTTACCAAGCCAGTTTGCAAATGGCCCCATTTGAATTCATGTACGGAAGAAAGTGTCGCACCCCTTTGAACTGGTCGGAAGTAGGAGAGAGTTAGATCTTCGGACCCGACATCCTACGAGAAGCAGAAGAGAAGGTTCACAAGATTCATGAGCATCTCAAGACCGCCCAATCCCGACAGAAGAGTTATGCCGACAAGAGACGTCGAGACCTCGCCTTGAACATCGGAGATTTTGTTTATCTGAAAGTGTCGCCATTGAAGGGAATGCAGCGTTTCCAACTCAAAGGAAAGTTAGCCCCCAGATATATCCGACCTTTCAAAATTTTGAACCGTGGAGGAGAAGTATCTTACCAACTGGAACTACCTGAAGAGATGTCAGCTGTGCATAATGTGTTCCATATCTCATTACTTCGCAAGTGTCTCGAAGTCCCCGAGAAGACCGAAGTGTTCAAGAATATCGACCACCGGACCATAGAGATCAACGATGACCTAACCTATCCTGAAGTGTCCATCCGCATATTGGAAGAAGCCTTTCGAACTACCAGAACCTGAAGCATCAAGTTTCTCAAGATTCAGTGGAGTAACCACACAGAAAGGAAGCTACCTGGGAGCGTGAAGATCACATCAGGACGGAGTTTCCCGATCTCTTCAAATCCTAGGTAATCTTTTCGTCCTTTTTCAAATCTCGGGACAAGATTTTGTTTAAGGGGGAAGGTTTGTAACATCCCAAAAATACCAAACTTAGATCATCAAACACTAATCATCAAGATTAGGGTTAACAAAAACTTTTCCAACTAAACCCATGAATGCATGCATATGTGTATGCATAGTTTTTGAATTTCTTTAAAACCACTTTTTTTGTGTGATCCATTGCTTGTAAAATGTTTCTTAGATGAAATAAACATCATCTAAAACATTTCCCACACTTTTCCTAAAGACAAGTAAATCAAAACAAATATATTAAGTGAATGGTCATTTTGGCCAATTTAACTCACATGCCTACTTTGGCTGTCTCAAACTTTCAGAACCTAACAGAAACTTTTCTGGATCTTTGCACCCCTTGAATGTACTCATAACAGAGTATCAAGGCCCACTTTGTGATCATCCAAAAACTTTCAAATGCATAGTTTAAATGACATTTCAAAATTGAATCTTCTTCATATGGGAAGATCCCACTTTTTCAAAACCCACTCAAACAAGCTCAACTTTCAAAACCCAAGCATCTGCAGACTCACCAGCACCAATCTAGCAAACCCACCAAAAATCTTTTCAAAATTCAAAACTTGATTTCATGCGGCCATTTCATCAAACAGGTTGCAGACACAAATCAAACAAAACCTCAAACACTATAGTGTGCAGTAAATTTGGCCTAACTTGTTCCCTAGTTAGCTCACACATAGCTCAGTAGATCATCTAGAAAGTATAGCCCAACACTAGCACCCCTGTGAGCTTGCCATTGCCATTAGTGGTGAATAGCCGAGCACACCCATGTCACCCCATTGTGGACAGCAAGCTAGGAGCAGCAGCAAGCCTAGCCAGCATGTTTGGGAGGCAGCCACCGTCCACCGCCACTCCCTGTCCTAGCCGCGAGCGTTGCCAAGCCATGGACCACGCGCACAAGCCGCGCCCAGACCATGCCGAGCATGCGCCAGAGCGCCACCCTCGACCAACGTCCACAGACCGCGCGCCGCCCTTGCCGCGTGCATACAAGATCGCCACCGACCCAGGAGACCGCCAGACATCCCCGTTTGTCGCCCCGTGCCATACAGCCACCGCCCGCCGTCGAAGACGCTGCCTCTGCCGCGCAGAGCACCGCCCGTTCCAGACCAAACCACACCGCCCCATGCCTCGCGACCATGTCGTTGAGCATCGCCAGGAGACACCGCACCGTCCCCTACCCGTGCCCATGCCTTTAGCCGCCTGTAACGTCGCTCCCGACAAGCTCACCGTGCGCCCCGACGGTTCCCTCGCTTGACTATAAATAGAGACCACCCCCGCACGAATTCATCACACCATCTCACTCCCCTCTCCTCACTGATCGTGCCACACCCTTCCCAGAGCAAGGCAAGCACCACCTCGCCGGAATTTCACTAGAGCCTGCCGCTGCCGGAGAAGAAAGGAGCCAGCGATTGGAGCCACCCTAGGAGCTGCCGCGACCACCCCTGAGTTCTCCGTCGTCGACTTCGTCGTTCGCCCGCCTCGCTGACCCTCGCCAGTACCCCGATGAGCCCCCAGCGACCCTCACTGACCGCGCTAGGTTTCGTTCTCGCCGGAGCTGTCTCGCATCAACGATGACCCACAGCCGTTGGATTAGAACTAGATCAAACGATCAACGTTGCCCCATAACGCTTCGCCCAGCCCCGTGTCACTGATGAGTGGGGACACCCACTTAAGCAGCCCGCGGGAGCACTGCGCTTAGCAGGCCGGCCTGTTAACCTTTCCCGCGCAGCCCAGTGATTTGAATTAGATCTTTTTCTTTTTAATTCAAACACACTTCTGTACCCATTTTCAAAAATCAATACAGGTTGATTCATTGCACCAATTTGAATAAAACCAATTTTGTTGGAAAGGTCTGTGAATGCTGAATCCAAGCCCGTTGGATTCAAGTCATTTGGATCTATAGATCACCCATGGTAAAAATAACAAGGCAGAAGCTTTTCTGCATTCAAACATTTTTCAAATTTAAACCATAATAGCTTTTGAGTTTATTCCAACTCTCAAAAATCACATTTAACCATATCTTTCAGAATATATAAAAATATATAGGTTTACTTGCAGAAATAATGTTCAAGTAATAAAAGAATGCTACATAGGCATTTCTAGCCACTTTAATTAATTAAAATAAAAGGGTAAAACCTTATTAAATTGTGACACCACTTTAAATCACATTCCCATGGACTACAATATGTGGTGATGACATGTGTCAACATGATCCCATGTTTGGTTTGGAGAATATTAAATCTTAAGTAGTTTTTCAATGAGTAGAAATTACTTTTCTAAAAATAGAAGGAATTAAACCAAGCCTTAACCTTGTAATGTTAGAGATGATGCTAGATCATCTATAGGACCCTTGTGTGTGATTATTGCAAGTAGTTAAGCATTGTTTGGTGATTGTGTACCTCGTATTTATTCATAGACGCTAGTACCGACCAAGGATACGAGGAGGAAGGAGGATACTACGAAGAAGAAGCCGAGGAGAACTTCAACCACTGCTCTGCACAAGGCAAGCTAGTAACTATGCAAGATTTACTAATCAAGTTGACAAATGCAAGCTAAAACTTCCAAGACACTCTACTTTAGCAAGCCAAATACTACTAGTGATTGTGCAAGCTGATACCCTACCTATGCAAGCTACCCCTTGCAAGATTACCCATTTGATAAACCAATCCTAGTTTTATGTGCAAGCTTCTTACCTTATTTTTCTTTATAAAGCTTACTTAGAGTTTACTTAAGTGACTGGTAGATTTTGGAAAGTGCTGAAGGTTGCATAAAGAGCATAAAATTTGTCCTAAGCTAGAAACCTTGATATCAGCCTAAGACATAAGGTTGGACTTAGTAAAACTCCATTAGTTACCACCCCTCATTAGTACTACCCCTACCTGTATATGCTAGTGCTAAGCATAAAACTTGATCAACTTTAGATGGGAATACTTGGTGGAAAATGGTTATGAAAACCTTGGAATGATAGATCATTCTATTGAAATGTTTTGGACATGTGTTTCCAAACACTTGATGATTTTGGTGATGAAAATTTTGAGGCATGAGCCTTAGCCCTTTATAAAACTGATGGTTGTCTGGATGGGATACCATTCCAATTTTATCGTACAACCATAATACCCGAATATTGGGTAGGGCTTGACTGGAAACTTATATTCCTTAGTATTAGTTCCCTCACGGCCAAGGTCTGAGCTGAGGCTACCGTGTGAAGATTGTCCACCTGTGCAGTACCCAAGATGACAGTGAGTCATGGTTGGGAGGCCAAACTCACAGGAGAGGTGCTTATACTAGGGCGTGTAAATGAAAGGTTAGGATTGATTATCCGCATACTGAGTATGGTGAATTCAGGATTTGTTCCTGACGGATGTATCGAATGTTGTGGTGAAAGTGTACAATCTCTGCAGAGTGTCAAACTATTCGAATAGCCGCGTCCGCGGTTATGGACAGTTGGAGTGGCCATACTGTTCCCCCGTCAGACTTTTCAAAATGACTTGTGAAATGAATTGAGACTTTGACTTGACCACAACAGAGTTGTGATATGAGTTACAAGATCCCACTTAGGAGTTATAAAATTGTGACTAGTTTTGGAACTTAGTAGAGATAAACCTGGCTTTTTGCAAAACAACCCTAGAGCCTAGTGTCCTATTATCCAAAAACCCCTTACCTGTTAGTATTAGTTTGCGAGTACTTAAAGAGTACTCATGGCTTTGTCCCTGGCTATTCCCATGGCCAGACTATGAAGAGGAGTACCTGGAAGATGGAACCCAGGAAGGTTACGACAACTAGGATCATCTCCCATCGTCAGCATTGCCTGTGACCCCGAAGATGGAGCTTCGCCTACGCTACCGTTATTATTACGTATTCCGCTGCTTGAAGTTGTATTAAGAACTGGATCATGAGATCCCTATTTGTGTAAGAACTTATGTATCGTTTGTAATGGATGAAGTACTATGGTATCCAATTCTGTTATGTCTCGCAAAAATGGTAATACTGGGATTGCGATGTATGGCATAACAGGCATCTAGGATTGAAAAATCCGGGTGTTGACAGGAAGCCACTGTACGAGAAACATGTTCAATCTCTAAGTCCCTGGGTGGTTTTATTCTGGTGCACAACAAAAAAAAGAGATTGCCATATAAACATGGTTCCTTTTGTTGCCACCTTGTCCAAAACTTGAGTATCCTTGTCCACCCAGGTGGTTCATTGAGTACTTGTTTTATTATATAAAACATAAGTCTTTTCAACTCTTCATATAATCATATCATGTATCCCATCCCAATATATAGCTGGGCTAAGCATACTACAACTACAATGTTTCCACTAAGGAGTATATAGGGGTATCCTATTAGGATTTAGCATAGCATAAAGTATAGAAATCCTTCTCATGCATGTTTCAAAAATCCACTAAGTATAATGAAAATAGTAGGACTTGGATGATAGTGTCACTTGCCTTTTTGGTAGATGATGTTTGGTTCACTTCTTGATCTTGCTAATATCACACTCTTCTAACTTCACTACAAATCAATCAAGAAAACAAAGATTCAACTAGCATTCCAACCAATATTCAAACAATTTATCACACATAAAATAATAGAAACAAAGTCATGCATGCAAGCATGCAAAAGATTGTTCTATTTGCAAAGGTGGTTTCTAATAGGCTCTAATCATTATAAGGTTCAAAGTGGTCATTTACTAAAGTGGTAAAACCATTTACAAAAGGGTTTTATCTATAAACCATTTTTAAATCAAACCTTTATTTCATGTGGTGAAAAATGTTTTTAGCAAATCAACAATTTTATATTGTTCAACAAATAAGTTGTTAATTCACAAAACTTGGTGTTTAGGGTCAGTAGGTTTGAATCAAAACATTTTCCAAAGGTTTTTCTCAAAAAATCATTTCCATATCAAAATCAATATTTTTATGTGACTAGAATAAGCTAATTCAAGTTTTTTATTCCTAAACTTCACAAAATTCATTTTTAAATCCATAAGATGTTTCCTAGGGTCAGTAAGTTCACAACAAACCATTTTGCAAAGAGTTCAACCCCAAAATCATTTTGGAATAAATTTTATATCCTAAACAAGCATACACAAGTTTCTGCAAAAACAACCATTTTACCAGATGCTTTTTACTAAACAAAGTGCATCGTTGGCTAGGGCTTGTTCCACTGAATCCATTGATATAAAGTGTGCAAAATTTGTACGTGTATAACTAAAGTTATAGATTTTTCAAATTTGTATACAAACCAGATTCTAATTCTGTTTTAAACAGATCCAATGCCACGCGGCATGTTCTTATTGGGCGGTACCGCTTCGTGCGGATCGGCCTCTGCGGGGCGTTGGATTTAAATAGATCGCGCGGCTCAGATCAAACGTACCCCTTCGTTTTAATGAACCTATCCTAGCCAACGGATTGAGATCCAACGAGATCACAACAGCCAGACTATAACTGGGCGGCACTAGCGGCGGCGGACGGCGGTGCGTGCTCGGCCAGTGAGCTTGCCGGCGAATTAGGTCACGTGGGAGAGGGAGAGGATGCTCACCGTGCTCGCCGAAGTGCAGCGAAGCTCAAGGCGTGATCAGTTCGTCGAGGGGCGCACAGGAACGGGGTGGATTGCTCGCCGGAGCTTGCAGCGGCGTCGGGTGCTTCTGGTTGTCGTCGGAGGCGAGGTTTGAGGGCATGCTAAGGCAAACAGACCATGCAGTTAGCTGCGTACGGTACTGGGGATGACAGGAGCGTCATTGGGAGGTGCTGGGGCAGTCTGTACTCACCGGGGGGACTCGCCGGAGTCGAGGCAGGAGGCGGCGATGCTCTGATGTTGAGGTTGCCGAGGCTACGGTGCTCTCGCGGGTGTGGGGTTGGTGCTGGGACATGCGCAAGAAGAGGGGTAGCAGGCTCATGTGCTCTGGGAGGCGAGGGGCGGTTGGACGGCGCCGAAATCGGCTGGAGAAGCTCGTCGAAGCAGTGGTGCTCGAGCTCGAAATTGGGGCAGCCTGGAGGCAGAGGGGAGGCGGTGTCTGGGGGAAACGGAAGAGGGGAGGCAGGCGCTTTTACCTTGCGTGATGGTTGGGTGAATTAACGCGGAAGTTAACGGGGATTGAAGGAGCTATCAACAGGCAGAAACGGCAGCGAGGTGGGGAGTGGCCACCGCGGGTGAAGACGACGACCGACGACGTGGGGCCGCGATGTCTGTGAGAGAGAGGAAGAGAGAGTGGGGTCTGCTAGTCGGTGACTTAGCGGGTTTGCTTCTGGGTGAAAACGGTTCGCGAGTGGGGTAAGCAGATGGGCTGCGAGTTGGGCTGCTGGGCCTGCTTAGTTGGGTCGAGTCCTTTAGCATTTTTTTTGTACTGAAACTTTTCCTTTTTCCATTTGATTTTCTGTTTTGAAATTCAAACAACAAATCAAACATTCAAATCAAACAAACTTCCACCACACTTTGCAATTTGAGTTTGATTCTGTTTAACAACACAAATCCAAGTCCCAAAATAAAATAATATTTTTATTTTAGGGTCCATTTATAATTAAATGAATAGACCTTAATCATTTAATTCAAATAGGATTTGTTTTATTAAAATCTTTATTTTTGAAATCTAAAAATATAACCAAAAACACTTCAGTAGGTTTTATTTGAGAATATAAAATACTTGGAAAACATGTTTAAAATAATTTTAACAAGTTTTGATGTTTAATTAAAATGGTAAACCCCTTTATTTTAATAAAATTGGTTTATTAATAAACTCTCATTATTTTATTTAAATAAACCTTTACTCTTTTAATCAAAGCAAAACATTTTATTTCAAAAGCTTGGCCAAGGTTTAATTTGGCTCTATAAAATAATCCTTATTTATATTTCTACCTTTTCATTTGAAAACCAAATCTTTTTATTAAAATATCCAAAATAGTAATTCCAAATATTTTTAACTTTATTGTTTAATTATCTTTTTAAATCCCTTTAGGATTTTATTTGATAAAATAGGTTTGAAAGTTTCCAATTGGAATCAAAAGTTTCTTCTCACCCTGAAAATCAACAAAGTTTCATTTTATTCATTTATTTTTCACATAACAAGATTTGAAAAATCTTTGGATGTGACAGACTACCACCCTTAAAATAAATCTCGTCTCGAGATTTGGGAAGGCTAAAGGTTACAAGTAGGCTCAAAAAAACTAGGGTACTACCACCCTTAAAATAAAGTCTCGTAGGCTTACATTGATGGTTCACTTGACTAAAAGTTCAACATAATAACCAGACAAGGAATCCTTATTTGACTCAACTGAGTTTTCTAAATCCTGACATCCACTTCTTCTATCTCTTCAAAGTTCCCATCCATGTCAATGTGGTTCACATGTCCTTCCTGGGTCACATTGGGGTCATTTCCATTGGCTCTTCTAGCATCCTTTTTCTTTTTTTTTCTCAGGACAGTCTGATGCATAGTGTCCAATTTCCTTACAGTTATATCACTGTAACTGGCTAATGTCTTTATTCTTGAAGGTGTCATGTTGGTTCTGACCAAGGTCATCTCTATTGTCATTATCATTTCCATTATTCTGATTTCCATTGTTGTAGTGGTGATACTGATGTGGTTCAGAATCTTCATTGCTCTTTTTGAATGAATGCTTCTTCTTTGATGATCCTGAATAGTTCTTGAATTTATGTTTCCTCTTTCTGTTCTCAACTTGATTCATCTTGTTTTCCAATATTGTGGCTTTGTCACAGAGTGATTGATAAGTTGGGACATAGGCAACAGCTAGCTGCAGGTTCAACTCATCATTAAGTCCTTCAAGAAATTTCTCCTT
Organism: Avena sativa; assembly: GCA_916181665.1. Taxonomy (NCBI): domain Eukaryota; kingdom Viridiplantae; phylum Streptophyta; class Magnoliopsida; order Poales; family Poaceae; genus Avena; species Avena sativa. Next base: position 490,891,263 of record OV702294.1, on the reverse strand, counting down.
TCTCTTAGCATCTGTATCAACTTCATCTGGTGCATAGCGTGCCAGATTGTTGAATTCTTCAATATACTCAGCCACACTGAGGTGACGTTGTTTCAGATTGTGAAACTCCTTTTTCTTCAAGTATATTACTCCAGGTGAGATGTGAGTGGTTCTGAATCCATCCCCAAAAATAGCCCAAGTCACTTCTTCAAGGGGAGTAGTGATTTGAAAGTTGTCCCACCATGTTGCTACTGGTCCTTCAAGCAGAAATGCTGCAAACCTAACTTTTTCTTCATCAGTGCAGCCAACAGTCACTAAGTCTTTGTTCACTGAACGTAGCCAATCATCAGCTTCCATTGGATCAGTTGTTCCAGAGAACCTTGCAGGCCTAAGTTTCAGAAACTTGGTGAGCATGTCAAGTGCTGGAGGATTATTCTGATTGTTGTCATTGTTGTTGTTGTTGTTGTTGTTATTGTTGTTGTTGTTGTTATTCTGATTCTGTATGAATGTGGTCATCTGCTGCATCAACTGTGTCTGAGATGCCATCATCTGTTGCATCTCAGGGGTGATGTGGTTGTTGTTTTGGTTGGGGTTGGCACGACGGGGAGGCATCTGTTGGTTTGATAGGGATAAGTATTGGTAAATAGGTTTTTAAGAAGTTTTAACACACAACTCAAAAACAATCAAGTTCAATCAAACCATCAAACAATCAACAAGCAACTATCCACTTAACAACTTATGAGCTTAACTCATGAGTTGAAGGAAACAACAAGTTTTCTTGAAAATAATAACTTAGTATAATCATACCTCATAGGACAATATGATCCATACTCTAACTTGATATCAATGTCTTTGGTAGGCAATCTAATGTCTCTTGGTTTTCACTAGTAGTCCTTAGTGATATCCAAGGTTGAGTCCTTGGTGAAAATGTTGAAGATGTTGAAGTCATTAGAGTTGAAGATGTTGAAGTCATTAGAGTTGATATCCAAGATTGAAGAAGTTGAAGTCATTAGAGTTGAAGATGTTCTTAGCTCATGGTAAAGTCTTTGGCCATGGGGTAGGCTTTATCCATCAAGTTTGAAATAGAAGAGGTGTAGAATCAAAACCAAAATGGTTTGAGGAAGGAGTTTACAAGATTGTTTGTAAATAAGTTTTTGGAACAAAAACAACTCCTATCTTTCTAAGGGGTTTGTCCAATCCTAGGGTTACAAATCCTACAGGCAACACAGTGCTCTGATACCATCTGTAAGGTTCCCAACCTTTAATAAGGTAGAGATCCATGTGTTTACAATGCTAGTCCCTGGATCAATAGCTAGCATCCACAGTTAAGTTGTAATATCAAGAAACAAAGGTCATAATACAACTTTATAACCAGGAATAAAATATTTCATTACATCTTACATAGCTCATTTGGCTATTACATTACATTGCAGCAGAATATCTATAAGCATGGGGTCCTTCATCTTCAAAGTGCCATAGGCAGTCATGTTGGTTGTAGACTTGTAATCCTAATCATTAAACTCCACTAACATCAAATAAACCTGCAACATAATAAGTTGCAGCCACAAGGGTCAATACATTTGAATTGTATTGGCAAGTTTCACTACTATGTAGAAATAAGTGGATCATATCAATTCATGCATATTTGGCTAAGTGGGGTTTAGGCTCATTTGCAGAAAGCAATATAGTTTTATCCTATCTTTTCAAAATAGTTTTGATCTTTTGTCAAATCTTTTTGAACTTCTTGGAATCCACCAAGTGCTTCAAAAACTCTTGTTGTCACTTACAAGTTTTTACTTTTTAGAAATTGGAATGTCGAGATTTCCCATAGCTTCAGGACTTAGTTGCTCAGTATTGTCCATAACCGGGGACACGGCTAAGTACTTATAATTTTGATCTTATGCAGAAGTTGTACACTTTACCCACATGACACAATCTCATCTTGATGCCACCAGTGGCCGCTGGATAAGTACTCACCAAGATGGAGTACTGGCAGATTGAGAATGTGACAAAGTCTTTCCATAGGAGTCCTCCCAATACACAATGCTAGCTTGTCATCCAGGCACCAATGTAGGGTTTCAAGTTCCCTCACACAATCCTAGTTAACCTGAAGATGCCAATGCATGGGTCTTTCACTATGTAGTTGACTAAGCCAGAGCCCATTTAGCATGTGGCTGTACACGGAAGCCACTGTACGAGAAACATGTTCAATCTCTAAGTCCCTGGGTGGTTTTATTCTGGTGCACAACAAAAAAAGAGATTGCCATATAAACATGGTTCCTTTTGTTGCCACCTTGTCCAAAACTTGAGTATCCTTGTCCACCCAGGTGGTTCATTGAGTACTTGTTTTATTATATAAAACATAAGTCTTTTCAACTCTTCATATAATCATATCATGTATCCCATCCCAATATATAGCTGGGCTAAGCATACTACAACTACAATGTTTCCACTAAGGAGTATATAGGGGTATCCTATTAGGATTTAGCATAGCATAAAGTATAGAAATCCTTCTCATGCATGTTTCAAAAATCCACTAAGTATAATGAAAATAGTAGGACTTGGATGATAGTGTCACTCGCCTTTCTGGTAGATGATGTTTGGTTCACTTCTTGATCTTGCTAATATCACACTCTTCTAACTTCACTACAAATCAATCAAGCAAACAAAGATTCAACTAGCATTCCAACCAATATTCAAACAATTTATCACACATAAAATAATAGAAACAAAGTCATGCATGCAAGGATGCAAAAGATTGTCCTATTTGCAAAGGTGGTTTCTAATAGGCTCTAATCATTATAAGGTTCAAAGTGGTAATTTACTAAAGTGCTAAAACCATTTACAAAAGGGTTTTATCTATAAACCATTTTTAAATCAAACCTTTATTTCATGTGGTGAAAAATGTTTTTAGCAAATCAACAATTTTATATTGTTCAACAAATAAGTTGTTAATTCACAAAACTTGGTGTTTAGGGTCAGTAGGTTTGAATCAAAACATTTTCCAAAGGTTTTTCTCAAAAAATCATTTCCATATCAAAATCAATATTTTTATGTGACTAGAATAAGCTAATTCAAGTTTTTTATTCCTAAACTTCACAAAATTCATTTTTAAATCCATAAGTTGTTTCTTAGGGTTAGTAAGTTCACAACAAACCATTCTGCAAAGATTTCAACCCCAAAATCATTTTGGAATAAATTTTATATCCTAAACAAGCATACACAAGTTTCTGCAAAAACAACCATTTTACCAGATGCTTTTTACTAAACAAAGTGCATGGTTGGATAGGGCTTGTTCCACTGAATCCATTGATATAAAGTTTGCAAAATTTGGACGTGTATAACTAAAGTTATGGATTTTTCAAATTTGTATACAAACCAGATTCTAATTCTGTTTTAAACAGATCCAATGCCACGCGGCGTGTTCTTATTGGGCGGTACCGCTTCGTGCGGATCGGCCTCTGTGGGGCATTGGATTTAAATAGATCGCGCCGCTCAGATCAAACGTACCCCTTCGTTTTAATGAACCTATCCTAGCCAACGTATTGAGATCCAACGGATCACAACAGCCAGACTATAACTGGGCGGCGCTAGCGGCGGCGGACGGCGGTGCGTGCTCGGCCAGTGAGCTTGCCGGCGAATTAGGTCACGCGGGAGAGGGAGAGGATGCTCACCGTGCTTGCCGAAGTGCAGTGAAGCTCAAGGCGTGATCAGTTCGTCGAGGGGCGCACAGGAACGGGGTGGATTGCTCGCAGGAGCTTGCAGCGGCATCGGGTGCTTCTGGTTGTCGTCGGAGGCGAGGTTTGAGGGCACGCTAAGGCAAACAGACCATGCGGTTAGCTGCGTACGGTACTGGGGATCACAGGAGCATCATTGGGAGGTGCTGGGGCAGTCTGTACTCACCGGGGGGACTCGCCGGAGTCGAGGAAAGGAGGCGGCGATGCTCTGATGTTGAGGTTGCCGAGGCTACGGTGCTAGCGCGGGTGTGGGGTTGGTGATGGGAGATGCGCAAGAATAGGGGTAGTAGGCCCGTGTGCTCTGGGAGGCGAGGGGCGGTTGGACGGCGCCGGAATCGGCTGGAGAAGCTCGTCGGAGCAGTGGTGCTCGAGCTCGAAATTGGGGCAGCCAGGAGGTAGAGGGGAGGCGGTGTCTGGGGGAAACGGAAGAGGGGAGGCAGGCGCTTTTACCTTGCGTGATGGCTGGGCGAATTAACGCGGCAGTTAACGAGGATTGAAGGAGCTATCAACGGGAAGAAACGGCAGCGAGGTGGGGAGTGGCCACCGCGGGTGAAGACGACGACCGACAACGTGGGGCCGCGATGTCTGTGAGAGAGAGGAAGAGAGAGTGGGGTCTGCTAGTCGGTGACTTAGCGGGTTTGCTTCTGGGTGAAAACGGTTCGCGAGTGGGGTAAGCAGATGGGCTGCGAGTTGGGCTGCTGGGCCTGCTTAGTTGGGTCGAGTCCTTTAGCATTTTTTTGTACTGAAACTTTTTCCTTTTTCCATTTGATTTTCTGTTTTGAAATTCAAACAACAAATCAAACATTCAAATCAAACAAACTTCCACCACACTTTGCAATTTGAGTTTGATTCTGTTTAACAACACAAATCCAAGTCCCAAAATAAAATAATATTTTTATTTTAGGGTCCATTTATAATTAAATGAATAGACCTTAATCATTTAATTCAAATAGGATTTGTTTTATTAAAATCTTATTTTTGAAATCTAAATATAAAACCAAAAACACTTCAGTAGGTTTTATTTGAGAATATAAAATACTTGGAAAACATGTTTAAAATAATTTTAACAAGTTTTGATGTTTAATTAAAATGGTAAACCCCTTTATTTTAATAAAATTGGTTTATTAATAAACTCTCATTATTTTATTTAAATAAACCTTTACTCTTTTAATCAAAGCAAAACATTTTATTTCAAAAGCTTGGCCAAGGTTTAATTTGGCTCTATAAAATAATCCTTATTTATATTTCTACCTTTTCAATTGAAAACCAAATCTTTTTATTAAAATATCCAAGATAGTAATTCCAAATATTTTTAACTTTATTGTTTAATTATCTTTTTAAATCCCTTTAGGATTTTATTTGATCAAATAGGTTTGAAAGTTTCCATTTGGAATCAAAAGTTTCTTCTCAGCCTGAAAATCAACAAAGTTTTATTTTATTCATTTATTTTTCACATAACAAGATTTGAAAAATCTTGGGATGTGACAGACTACCACCCTTAAAATAAATCTCGTCTCAAGATTTGGGAAGGCTAAAGGTTACAAGTAGGCTCAAAACAACTAGGGTACTACCACCCTTAAAATAAAGTCTCATAGGGTTACATTGATGGTTCACTTGACTAAAAGTTCAACACAATAACCAGACAAGGAATCCTTATTTGACTTAACTGAGTTTTCTAAATCCTGACATCCACTTCTTCTATCTCTTCAAAGTTCCCATCCATGTCAATGTGGTTCACATGTCCTTCCTGGGTCACATTGGGGTCATTTCCATTGGCTCTTCTAGCATCCTTTTTCTTTTTCTTCTCAGGACAGTCTGATGCATAGTGTCCAAGTTCCTTACAGTTATAGCACTATAACTGGCTAATGTCTTTCTTCTTGAAGGTGTCATGTTGGTTCTGACCAAGGTCATCTCTATTGTCATTATCATTTCCATTATTCTCATATCCATTGTTGTAGTGGTGATACTGATGTGGTTCAGAATCTTCATTGCTCTTTTTGAATGAATGCTTCTTCTTTGATGATCCTGAATAGTTCTTGAATTTATGTTTCCTCTTTCTGTTCTCAACTTGATTCATCTTGTTTTCCAATATTGTGGCTTTGTCACAGAGTGATTGATAAGTTGGGACATAGGCAACAGCTAGCTGCAGGTTCAACTCATCATTAAGTCCTTCAAGAAATTTCTCCTTTCTCTTAGCATCTGTATCAACTTCATCTGGTGCATAGCGTGCCAGATTGTTGAATTATTCAATATACTCAACCACACTGAGGTGACGTTGTTTCAGATTGTGAAACTCCTTTTTCTTCAAGTACATTACTCCAGGTGAGATGTGAGTGGTTCTGAATCCATCCTCAAAAATAGCCCAAGTCACTTCTTCAAGGGGAGTAGTGATTTGAAAGTTGTCCCACCATGTTGCTGCTGGTCCTTCAAGCAGAAATGCTGCAAACCTAACTTTTTCTTCATCAGTGCAGCCAACAGTCACTAAGTCTTTGTTCACTGAACATAGCCAATCATCAGCTTCCATTGGATCAGTTGTTCCAGAGAACCTTGCAGGCCTAAGTTTCAGAAACTTGGTGAGCATGTCAAGTGCTGGAGGATTATTCTGATTGTTGTCATTGTTGTTGTTGTTGTTGTTGTTATTGTTGTTGTTGTTATTCTGATTCTGTATGAATGTGGTCATCTGCTGCATCAACTATGTCTGAGCTGCCATCATCTGTTGCATCTCAGGGGTGATGTGGTTGTTGTTTTGGTTGGGGTTGGCACGACGGGGAGGCATCTGTTGGTTTGATAGGGATAAGTATTGGTAAATAGGTTTTTAAGAAGTTTTAACACACAACTCAAAAACAACCAAGTTCAGTCAAACCATCAAACAATCAACAAGCAACTATCCACTTAACAACTTATGAGCTTAACTCATGAGTTGAAGGAAACAACAAGTTTTCTTGAAAATAATAACTTAGTATAATCATACCTCATAGGACAATATGATCCATACTCTAACTTGATATCAATGTCTTTGGTAGGCAATCTAATGTCTCTTGGTTTTCACTAGTAGTCCTTAGTGATATCCAAGGTTGAGTCCTTGGTGAAAATGTTGAAGATGTTGAAGTCATTAGAGTTGAAGATGTTGAAGTCATTAGAGTTGATATCCAAGATTGAAGAAGTTGAAGTCATTAGAGTTGAAGATGTTCTTAGCTCATGGTAAAGTCTTTGGCCATGGGGTAGGCTTTGTCCATCAAGTTTGAAATAGAAGAGGTGTAGAATCAAAAACAAAATGTTTTGAGGAAGGAGTTTACAAGATTGTTTGTAAATAAGTTTTTGGAACAAAAACAACTCCTATCTTTCTAAGGGGTTTGTCCAATCCTAGGGTTACAAATCCTACAGGAAACACAATGCTCTGATACCATCTGTAAGGTTCCCAACCTTTAATAAGGTAGAGATCCCTGTGTTTACAATGCTAGTCCCTGGATCAATAGCTAGCATCCACAGTTAAGTTGTAATATCAAGAAACAAATGTCATAATACAACTTTATAACCAGGAATAAAATATTTCATTACATCTTACATAGCTCATTTGGCTATTACATTACATTGCAGCAGAATATCTATAAGCATGGGGTCCTTCATCTTCAAAGTGCCATAGGCAGTCATGTTGGTTGTAGACTTGTAATCCTAATCATTAAACTCCACTAACATCAAATAAACCTGCAACATAATAAGTTGCAGCCACAAGGGTCAATACATTTGAATTGTATTGGCAAGTTTCACTACTATGTAGAAATAAGTGGATCCTATCAATTCATGCATATTTGGCTAAGTGGGGTTTAGGCTCATTTGCAGAAAGCAATATAGTTTTATCCTATATTTTCAAAATAGTTTTGATCTTTTGTCAAATCTTTTTGAACTTCTTGGAATCCACCAAGTGCTTCAAAAACTCTTGTTGTCACTTACAAGTTTTTACTTTTTAGAAATTGGAATGTCGAGATTTCCCATAGATTCAGGCCTTAGTTGCTCAGTATTGTCCATAACCGGGGACACGGCTAAGTACTTAGAATTTTGATCTTATGCAGAAGTTGTACACTTTACCCACATGACACAAGCTCATCTTGATGCCACCAGTGGCCGCTGGATAAGTACTCACCAAGATGGAGTACTAGCAGATTGAGAATGTGACAAAGTCTTTCCATAGGAGTCCTCCCAATACACAATGCTAGCTTATCATCCAGGCACCAATGTAGGGTTTCAAGTTCCCTCACACAATCCTAGTTAACCTGAAGATGCCAATGCATGGGTCTTCCACTATGTAGTTGACTAAGCCAGAGCCCATTTAGCATGTGGCTGTACACGAAAGCCACTGTATGAGAAACATGTTCAATCTCTAAGTCCCTGGGTGGTTTTATTCTGGTGCACAACAAAAAAAGAGATTGCTGTATAAACATGGTTCCTTTTGTTGCCACCTTGTCCAAAACTTGAGTATCCTTGTCCACCCAGGTGGTTCATTGAGTACTTGTTTTATTATATAAAACATAAGTCTTTTCAACTCTTCATATAATCATATCATGTATCCCATCCCAATATATAGCTGGGCTAAGCATACTACAACTACAATGTTTCCACTAAGGAGTATATAGGGGTATCCTATTAGGATTTAGCATAGCATAAAGTATAGAAATCCTTCTCATGCATGTTTCAAAAATCCACTAAGTATAATGAAAATAGTAGGACTTGGATGATAGTGTCACTTGCCTTTTTGGTAGATGATGTTTGGTTCACTTCTTGATCTTGCTAATATCACACTCTTCTAACTTCACTACAAATCAATCAAGCAAACAAAGATTCAACTAGCATTCCAACCAATATTCAAACAATTTATCACACATAAAATAATAGAAACAAAGTCATGCATGCAAGCATGCAAAAGATTGTTCTATTTGCAAAGGTGGTTTCTAATAGGCTCTAATCATTATAAGGTTCAAAGTGGTCATTTACTAAAGTGGTAAAACCATTTACAAAAGGGTTTTATCTATAAACCATTTTTAAATCAAACCTTTATTTCATGTGGTGAAAAATGTTTTTAGCAAATCAACAATTTTATATTGTTCAACAAATAAGTTGTTAATTCACAAAACTTGGTGTTTAGGGTCAGTAGGTTTGAATCAAAACATTTTCCAAAGGTTTTTCTCAAAAAATCATTTCCATATCAAAATCAATATTTTTATGTGACTAGAATAAGCTAATTCAAGTTTTTTATTCCTAAACTTCACAAAATTCATTTTTAAATCCATAAGTTGTTTCCTAGGGTCAGTAAGTTCACAACAAACCATTTTGCAAAGATTTAAACCCCAAAATCATTTTGGAATAAATTTTATATCCTAAACAAGCATACACAAGTTTCTGCAAAAACAACCATTTTACCAGATGCTTTTTACTAAACAAAGTGCATGGTTGGCTAGGGCTTGTTCCACTGAATCCATTGATATAAAGTTTGCAAAATTTGGACGTGTATAACTAAAGTTGTGGATTTTTCAAATTTGTATACAAACCAGATTCTAATTCTGTTTTAAACAGATCCAATGCCACGCGGCGTGTTCTTATTGGGCGGTACCGCTTCGTGTGGATCGGCCTCTGCGGGGCGTTGGATTTAAATAGATCGCGCGGCTCAGATCAAACGTACCACTTCGTTTTAATGAACCTATCCTAGCCAACGGATTGAGATCCAACGGATCACAACAGCCAGACTATAACTGGGCGGCGCTAGCGGCGGCGGACGGCGGTGCGTGCTCGGCCAGTGAGCTTGCCGGCGAATTAGGTCACGCGGGAGAGGGAGAGGATGCTCACCGTGCTCACCGAAGTGCAGCGAAGCTCAAGGCGTGATTAGTTCGTCGAGGGGCACACAGGAACGGGGTGGATTGCTCGCCGGAGCTTGCAGCGGCGTCGGGTGCTTCTGGTTGTCGTCGGAGGCGAGGTTTGAGGGCACGCTAAGGCAAACAGACCATGCGGTTAGCTGCGTATGGTACTGGGGATCACAGGAGCATCATTGGGAGGTGCTGGGGCAGTCTGTACTCACCGGGGGGACTCGCCGGAATCGAGGAAGGAGGGGGCGATGCTCTGATGTTGAGGTTGCCGAGGCTACGGTGCTCGCGCGGGTGTGGGGTTGGTGCTGGGAGATGCGCAAGAAGAGGGGTAGCAGGCTCGTGTGCTCTGGGAGGCGAGGGGCGGTTGGACGGCGCCGGAATCGGCTGGAGAAGCTCGTCGGAGCAGTGGTGCTCGAGCTAGAAATTGGGGCAGCCTGGAGGCAGAGGGGAGGCGGTGTCTGGGCGAAACGGAAGAGGGGAGGCAGGCGCTTTTACCTTGTGTGATGGCTGGGCGAATTAACGCGGCAGTTAACGGGTATTGAAGGAGCTATCAACGGGCAGAAACGGCAGCAAGGTGGGGAGTGGCCACCGCGGGTGAAGACGACGACCGACGACGTGGGGCCGCGATGTATGTGAGAGAGAGGAAGAGATAGTGGGGTCTGCTAGTCGGTGACTTAGCGGGTTTGCTTCTAGGTGAAAACGGTTCGCGAGTGGGGTAAGCAGATGGGTTGCGAGTTGGGCTGCTGGGCCTGCTTAGTTGGGTCGAGTCCTTTAGCATTTTTTTTGTACTCAAACTTTTTCCTTTTTCCATTTGATTTTCTGTTTTGAAATTTAAACAACAAATCAAACATTCAAATCAAACAAACTTCCACCACACTTTGCAATTTGAGTTTGATTCTGTTTAACAACACAAATCCAAGTCCTAAAATAAAATAATATTTTTATTTTAGGGTCCATTTATAATTAAATGAATAGACCTTAATCATTTAATTCAAATAGGATTTGTTTTATTAAAATCTTTATTTTTGAAATCTAAATATAAAACCAAAAACACTTCAGTAGGTTTTATTTGAGAATATAAAATACTTGGAAACCCGGTTTAAAATAATTTTAACAAGTTTTGATGTTTAATTAAAATGGTAAACCCCTTTATTTTAATAAAATTGGTTTATTAATAAACTCTCATTATTTTATTTAAATAAACCTTTACTCTTTTAATCAAAGCAAAACATTTTATTTCAAAAGCTTGGCCAAGGTTTAATTTGGCTCTATAAAATAATCCTTATTTATATTTCTACCTTTTCATTTGAAAACCAAATCTTTTTATTAAAATATCCAAAATAGTAATTCCAAATATTTTTAAATTTATTGTTTAATTATCTTTTTAAATCCCTTTAGGATTTTATTTGATCAAATAGGTTTGAAAGTTTCCAATTGGAATCAAAAGTTTCTTCTCACCCTGAAAATCAACAAAGTTTCATTTTATTCATTTATTTTTCACATAACAAGATTTGAAAAATCTTGGGATGTGACAAGGGATTACAAGTCATAAAGATCTTCCAAAAGATTATGGTACTTACTAGATTTGAGCCCTCATTGCCCCTATCATAAGCATCTTGAGATGATTAAGGTTAAAGTTAACAAAGATGGAGTATATGCTTGATGAAATATAAGTTGGCAATCTCATGTCCCTTGAATATGAGGGCCACTCCTCATGCATACTCAATTTTGGGTCCAGGTAAGTTCTTGTCATTGTAAGTATTTGCATATCATTGAGAACCGCCAACGGGGTACCCCTTGCATATGGTACATGAGCTTTCCCATAACCAAAATGACAAGGCAAGCAGACAATGAGCATCTCAGCAATATTTTTATTTACTATGTGTTTAGCTTTTTATTGAGGATGCTTCATAGATGACTCACTATGGTGATGCTGCAAGTTTCCACCATGAATTAAGCATGGCTTAGGCTACCGCCCAGGAGTTTCTCTAACACAAGATACAAACTCCATGGACTTACAAGTTCCCTCTTTATTTCACACCGTTGACATCCATAGACAAAAGATCACGATATCAACTGTGTACAGAGTACAAGTGCAATGTTGAAAACGTTCCCCGTGACAGCACGGTTCTGCTAATTCTAACGTATAGATGCAATCATATACAACTTCGATGTTCACAATGGTTTAAGTTTATTAGGGGCAAGTAAATAAAGTGTGCCATCAAGTTCGTGAGAGCTTTACTAACTAGTTTTCACATAACAAAATACTTTTTAATTCGAAAGGTAGATGAAGCTTGAGAATTTTCTTGGAATAGCAAAAGCTACTAGGTAGATATGGTGGACACAAGTGGCAAATTTTTTGGTTCAAAGGGTTTTGGAAACATGAGAAGTATGCTTTCTCAAAACAGGTTTTTGGCAAGCACGGTTGGGTAGCAAGCAAGAGAGTTGAAAGAAACAAGCAAACATACAAGTAATAAAGACAAACATGCAATCTTCCTTGAAGACGCAAAAAGAATCTTAAATAAAGAATACTAATCTTATGAGCCAATAGGAAAGAAAACAAATGATACCAAATACCTGTAAGCTTTTTCTTTCTTTCTTTCTTTTTCTTTCAAACTAATGCCACTGACCAGAACTCGGGTTTCCAAAACCAATTTAGATCCACTTGATGATCCCAGCGTGGTGCCAATACTGATCAACAATATCCATCATACAACAGAGATTGCAAACTAAAAATAAGAAGTGCAAAAAGTAAAAGATGAGACTTCTCATTAATATTCCAATAAAGGCACTCACACCAAGGGATACAAAGATAATCAACTAAAGGAGAGATACTTCCACATGAAAACCAAGCTATAAGATAACCTCTCTACCATAGATATGAATCCACTAGAAAGGTAAAAGATAAAAGATAATGGTGGTGATACCGCGACACTCCCCCAATCTTGGAACAAGCCAAGGGGATGCCAAACCTGATGACGAATTACTCCCTCGGTGGTGGTGGTGTTCTCTTGTCATGGTCAGGAAATCTTCCAGCATCTTATGAAGCCAGTTATTCTCCTGTTGAAGCAAATCCACCTTCATCCTCAAAGCACGGTACTTATCACAGAACACGTTGGTGGTTCGAAGGGCTTCCGCTGCCTCAGGGAAGTATATGAGTTCTGGACCGAAGGCTACGATTCCTTGCATGTGACGATAAAAAGCATCCGCAATGTTAATTTCTCCTACAAAAGAAGGTTTCCTTCCCCTTGTTCCTGCGGCGGTTTGTTCTTCCAATTCTATCACCATGGGCTTCTTGCCTTTGTCGTTGGCGGAGGCCATGGTGCTCTAAACTTGAGAGGATTTCCTGATAGAAACAGATCGAAAGGAAAATACGACAAGAACACGATGCACGAACCTCAGGGGATCCGGGGGGTTGTATATTACAAAGTTTCAATGCATAAGGAAGGCTTTGACATGGAAACAAAGCGGAGACGGAGTCTGAGGTAGGGACACCCCCCTCAGGCGCGGCCAGGCTGGGCCCACGCCTGGGGTGGGTCTGTCCACCCCGGGCTCCGTTTCCTCTTCAGTTTCATCTCGTAACTTCCCTTATGTATTAAAAACATCGAAAATATAAAAATATTGGAGTTTTACGAACCTTCTATTTTCACCACTTTTACCTATTCAAAGACGAACTCTGCAGATTCCTTCTCTCTTTGTCCTGAGAATTTCTTTCATACACAACTTTTTCACAAACTCAAATACAACATTAGTGTAAGCAAAAACAATAAACCTTTGGTGCACACTTCAACTGAAAACCCATCAAACAAAAGCTTTTGTAAGAGGCAAATGCAAATGATGGCAGAAATCTGTCAAAATAGACCAGCAGGTAAAGATTTATTTTTTTGAAGACCTTCTGTTACTCAAATCAAAAAGTGCAGAACTGATGAAAGTTGGGTAACAACATGGAGAACAAGCTCAGAAAAATTCAGCTCCATCCGAAGTATTGATCTTCCTCACGAATTTTTACAATGCAGCACAAAAAACTGTCCCAGGACAGCCACTTTTCAAAACTCCTCTACTTCACAAAAGTAGTTGAACTTGACACAAAAACCAAAACAAAAAGGATAAGGAGCGGTTATTACAGAGGTAATAACTTCCAAGACACGACCAAAGTCTTGGGTTATCTCCCAACAAGTACTTTTCTTTAATGCCTTTAAGTTAGGCTTGAAACTTCTAAAGATGCTCACATGGGATATATATATATCTAGAGTGAAAGAGAGCATCAAGAAGCAAATAACCAACACACTTGAGTCTAACCCACTTCCTATGCATAGGGGTATCATGAGAAAATGAATTGTTGAAACAAAAATCCACCAGCATGGGAAGACAAAACAGATGCAACTTCAAAGCTTTCAACATAAAACGGGGAAACTTAACATCATTGAGATGCATAAAACCATGTTTCCCTCCCTCATAATAACTTTCAGTAGCACTTTGAATAAATTTGATAATATAACTATCACTGGCAACAACTTTATCATCAGATAAGCATACTTACAGTCACCAAAAAGAGGTCCAAGGTCATAGACTGGATCAATAGAAGCAAGTTGTTCCATCCTGAAATCTTTATTAGGCAAGCTATTTTCACAAGGAGCTTTAGCAAATTTGGAAAAGTTAAACTCATAAGACTCTCCATCAAACTTAGTTAAAAAAATTCCTTCTTACAGTCAATAATGTCTCCACAAGTGTTCAAGAAAGGTCTACCAAAAATGATAGGACAAGTTTTGCTAGTTGTTGAATTAAGCACTAGAAAATCAGCAGGATACTTAATCTTACCACAGAGAACCTCCACATCTCTTACAATGCCAATGGGGCAAATGGTCTCCTTATTAGCAAGGTGGATAACCACATCAATGTCCTCAAGCTCACAAGGACCAATCTCATGCATAATTTCCCTGTAAATCTCATAAGGAATAGCACTAGAACTAGCACCAATATCACATAAACCATAGTAGCAATGGTCACTAATTTTAACAGAAAGCATAGGAACACTAACTTTTCTAGCCTTACTAGGATGAGAGATAATATTAGAAGCATCTTCACAGAAGACAATGTGCTCATCATCTCTATTTCTAGTGACAGTGTCTTTCACAATAGCTACCACAGGTTCATCACTCAAATGCTTACCAGGCTCCACAATTTTCATTGTACCTTTGTTATTTGCATAAATAATCATAGAATACTCCTTGACCTTAGCTGGGAAAGGCATTTTCTCAACATGAGGTTCAGGCACAATATGATTAGTAGTACAAACTTGAGTACTTCTAACTGGAGCATGATTAACAACATCTTTATAAGGAGCATGGTACTTATTCCACTTCTTCTTGGGAATTTCAATGTAAGAGGCAAAGTCCTTAAAACATTCGGCAATACTTTGAGAATCAAGACCAAACTCATTGCTAATATCACGGAAGTTGTCAGTCCCCATAAAAGATTTAATGCATTCATAATCATAGTTTATACCTGACTTTCTTCCTTTGTCATTCTCCCAAGCTTTAGTGTTCTCTTGAATATGGTCTAGAAGATCCCATTTAGCTTCTTCCTTCATACATGTGAATGATCCAGCATAAGAAGCATCTAGTAAATCTTTATCATGAAGAGAAATCCTAGCATAAAAGTTATTGAGAATAATATTGTTGGGGAGTTCATAAATAGGACATTTAAGCATTAGTAACTTCAATCTCCCCCAAGCTTGAGCTGTACTCTCTCCATCAAGAGGCCAAAAGTAATATATAAGATTTCTATCCTTATGAATCTCACTGGGAGGATAAAATTTAGAGTAAAAGAGAGATGACATATCCTCCCATTCCATGGATTGTCCATTCTTCAGCAGCTTATACCATTCTTCAGCTCTCCCTTTCAAGGATAAGGAGAGTAACTTCTTCTTCACCTGTTTAGTTATGATACCTGCACACTTAAACAACCCGCATAATTCATGGATAAAAAGCAAGTGATCACCGGGATGGACAGTTCCATCCCCAAAATAATAATTATCCATAACACGATTAACAATACTTGTAGGTATCTTGAAAGGATCTATCTCAACAGGAGGTGGTTCATCTACTACCCTAGCAGTGGTAGTAGTTTTCCCAAACAGAAAACCAAGTGGGTTATCCATATTGGAAACAAAGTAACAAGCAGTAACAAGAGCAATACACATAGTAACAGTTTCCCTTACCAGTTCCACTCTTCAATAGCGCTTCACTCCCTGGCAACGGCGCCAAAAAATAGTCTTGATGACCCACAAGTATAGGGGGTGTATCGTAGTACTTTCGATAAATAGGAGGGTCGATCCCAACGAGGAGCAAAAGGTGCTGAACAGTGGTATGAAGCAGGAAATCCCTGTGAATACTTAGCAAACGGATTTTTAGTGGTTTTCTGACAAGGCAACAAAACAAGGAGCAAGTAACATAAGTAACAAATAAACGGAGCAAGTTGCCCAATCCTTTCCTAGCAAAGGACAAGCTGGTGGAACTACTTATAAGTACCAATTCTCGAGGACACATGGGAATTTTGTCAAGTGCTTTCGCTTCAAATAGCTGAGTACTATTCTATGTTGTTTGTAAGTGTTGTGTGGGTGAACCTGTGCTAACATACCGCCCTTTCTAGGACTAATACATACTTATGATTAAACCCCCTACAAGCATCCGCAACTACAGGAAAGTAATTAAGATATAAACCTAACCACAGCCTTAAACTCTGAGATCCTATGCTCCCTTGTGCAAAGGTGTCCTAACGGGGGTTCAGGTTTCCGTCACTCCGGCAACCCCACAATTAGTATCCAAATAACAATGCATTCCCCTAGGCCCATAAATGGTGAAGTATCATGTAGTCGACGTTCACATGAAACCACTAGAAGAATAGCACCACAACTTAAATACTAAACCATTGAATAATAACTCAACACAAATCCACTACTAACAACATGACTTATCCCATGTCCTCAAGAACTAAAAGAACTACTCACAAGACATCATATGGATGAAGATCAAAGATGATGTGGTGATGGATAACAATCTGAACAAAACAATAATCCAATGGTTCCACTCACAAGCATCAAATACAATAGTAATCAGCACCGGGAAAGTTCCCCTAAGAGCTAAAACAATATCCAACACAATTGTTACAGCAGGACGGAGTGGTGGTGATGGTGCTGGTGGAGATGATGGTGTGGATGATGATGATGATCCCGATGAAGCCTAGCTTGATGACGGTGTTTATGGTGACGGTCTCCCCTCTCCGAGAAGGAATTCCCCCAGCAGAAATCTGTCTACCGGAGAGATCTTTCTCTCTCGGTGTTTTCTGCCCCCCAGAGGCGGCGGAAATCTATCTGCGGTCGCCCCCCTAGGATTAGGGTTCCGTAGGGAAGATATAGGTGAAGGGGTGGAGTCGGAGGCCGGGAAGGTGGGCCACACCTGCCCTAGGCGCGGGGTCAGGTGGGCCCGCGCCTAGGGGGTGTGGGCCCCCTGTGGCCCATCCTCGTCCCTCCTTCTGGCTTCTTTCGTCTTCTGGTAAAATAATATGTTTCCTTATTTTTCTGGTATTTTTATGATCTTCGCGAAATTGCAACGAAACGCCTTCTTTTCCATCAGAATCCAGACTCCAGCAGTCCATCCTCCAGGAATCATCCAACATGCATAAACAGATGGAAAATCCATAAGTAATACCTCATAATAAGACAAATATCAATGAATAGAGGTAAATTATGATATAGAAAGGTGATGCAAATTGGGCGTATCACCTGTCGCCGACGTGTTTCGTGCTCATCATGAACACGCTTAATAGGTTGTTGGATAAGGCCATCAAACTAGGTATCCTGCGCAGGCTTGCACGGCGGGAGCTGACGACTTCGGTCTCGCTCTATGAGGACGACGTGGTAATCTTTTGCCATCAGGATGAGGTGGAATTACGCTTAGTTCACGACATTCTAGACCTCTTTGGAGATGCCTCAGGACTACACACTAACTTGGCGAAATGCTCAGTATCTCCGATCGCCTGCTCGGAGGAGGTGGACGACGGTGCAGCGGGGGTCATGGGGTGCCAATTGGCACCATACCCCGTCAAATATCTTGTCATACCCCTCGCAATTCGATGGCTATCGGGCAAGGATTTTCAGCCACTGGTTGACTGGATTGCGGATAAGCTTCCCACATGGAAGGCGTCCATGATGCTTAGAGCGGGCTGGCTGACCCTCATTCGTTCGGTGCTCGCTGCGATTCCTCTCCACCAGCTGATAGTGCTTTCCCTAAACAAGAAAGCCCTTATGCAGGTGATGAAGATATTGCGCGAATTCCTGTGGGTGGGAAGGAGGCCCAGGGTGGACAATGCCACATCAACTGGGATATAGTATGCCAACCACTGTCGCTTGGAGGTTGGGGATCCCAAACCTTGCTCGCACGGCTACCAGTCTACGGACCCGTTGGATCTAGAGAATGTGGACCGACCCCTTGCGACCTTGGCATGGGCTCAATATGCAATTCTCTAAGGATGAGCGTCAGATATTCGACGCATCCACGATGATGGTGCTAGGGTACGGCTCCATCGCACTCATCTGGCAGGAGAGATGGATGAATAGGAAGTGCATTGAGGATTTAGCGTTGGATTTATTCGCGCTCATCCCAAAACACCCCAAGAAGCACCACACAGTGAGACAGACGCTGGTTGGATAGAGCTGGATTGCCGACATTTCAGGTGCACTGAACCCACTTGCCCTCTGGCAATATGTCCAACTGTGGATAGGGCCTTAGGATGTGATCCTCGCAGATGTGCCAGACAAGCTGGTCTGGCGGTCGACAAGCGACGGACAGTATACTTCCAAGTCTTGTTAAGATGCACTCTTTTGGGGGGCATTGGGATCAATCTCCTGGAAGTTAAACTCGAAGTCTTGGGCGCCACCGAGGGTGAAGTTCTTCATCTGGCTAGCATGCTAAGATAGATGTTGGACGGGTGAGCGGCTGGATAGGCGTCGTCTTCCACACCGACTGCACTGCCCGTTGTGTGACCAATCGGTTGAGATGATGTCGCACATTCTTACCAGCTGCCCTTTCTCGAGGACGATCTGGTATGAGGTGTTGTCATGAATCCAATCCACAGCAGGTCCCCATGTTGCCTAAGGTGACTTCACGGACGGGTGGTCGCTTGCGGTGCAATCCACCCCTACACAGCTACGCAAAGGAACCTCGTTGCTGATCATGCTCATGACGTGGTGGATTTGGAAGCACAGGAATGTGGTGGTCTTCAACAACGATAGGCCATCGGTGGCCTCCTTCATGAACACAGTCAAGGCGGAAGCTAGATCTTGGGCTGAGGAGGGCACGAGGGCTATGTCATATACTCCCTTAGTCTAGGCATCTTGGGTTGAGTTGTATGGCATGGGTGTTGGATCTTATTTGAGCTTGTACATTGTGTATACTTCTTTTTCTATCAATACATCGAAACGCAAACTTTTGCATTTTCGCGAAAAAATGCCATCACATGTGTTGGGGATATACTTTCTGGATATACCCACAGGGCTTACTGACCAGGGTGGCCCACCAACTGGTTAGAGCTTTGCTTCACGAGCGGCCCAGTCAGGGAAGAAGACGGAGTCCAATCCGACTATGACAAGGCCCATAAGACTTACCGACATAGACCTGTAGTATTACTTGTAGTCTAAATTGTACTAGTTACCGACTCTGTAACGTAGTTGTATAGGTTTCTCCTGTAACCCTAGGTCTTGGCGCCTTTATAAGCCGGACCTGAGGGAGCCTTTAGGGAACCAGATCATAGATCACCACAACCAACTCGCACGGGCAAACCTTTCTTGTGATCCGTTGTAACATCCGGCTCTCGCCGATATATTACTGGGTTCCTAGCAGGAGTAGGATCCGATCACCGCAGTCGGATCTAAACCTGGGTAAATCTGTGCTCACCGCTCCCGGAACACCGTATGGATCACACCTCATCTTCTAAATGCCTTCAGGACCTCCTATGGCGTACTTGTCAGCAATCCGACAACAACATGGGCCATAGACATTTACCGGCACAAACTTATCTGAAGAAATAATAGATGTGAATTCATTAGCCAACCCAAAACTTCCTTTCAAAAGAATTTGCCATGAGAAAACATTGCTAATCCAAAGCACTAACAAACCTCTCAAGCACCATCATACATGATATAAGAAAACTTATCAAAACGTCGAGGACCAGAGCACTTTATACAACTAGCATCAAACTCCATCTTTTTAGTTTCTTGCAAACAGACAATAGTAGCATTACACACGGATAGACGGCTATTTATCAGGGCTATCAAGTTCACGAACATTTCAACTTAACACGTGCCAAAAGCAGTTCGATAAACACATAATAAAGCTTACAGAGAAAACAAACACTCTGGTATTAAGTTCTTCTGGGTCACTCTGGCAGTTCTCCACATCAAGGCGCTGCATCTCCTCAATCTACATCACTGCTTCCTTTTTTGCACTTCTCCGATAAGCACGTAAGGCTGCTCCTTATCATCTCCAGTTGATCTAGCAGCTTCAGTGGCACGGTTATCATTTTCTCTTGGAGAAGAGGTGGCATATGAATTACCTTGCTTTACGTAGCTGTGATTAGCAGGAATCCCGACCAATCTGTGTTCACACGCCCTTGGAATAGCAATATTTCTCCTTCTGCAACCTCTTCCTGAAGCAGTGCAAGAGAGCATGCTGTGTCCAAATCTGTCGGCCTTTGAACCATGATAACAGCTCTGATGTCCGCCCTCAGTCCCTCAACAAACCGAGTGAGAAAGTAAATGGATGAGTAGTATCCGAATAAGAAATTAAGTGATCCATAAGAATATCGAAACACTCAATATACTCAGCAACTAATGTAGTTTTTTTAATGGAGTAGAATTGCCTAATTAATAGTTGATGGCAATCTCTACCAAAGCGAGTGCATAACAAGGAATTGAAAGAAATCCAATCTAAACCAGCTAATTTTTTTTGAACTGACTGCAGCCATATGCCAGCAGCACCCGTGAAGTGGAGAATTGACATTGGAACCCAGTAGGATTCATGAGTGGCAAACATCAGGAAATATTGCTCGGCTAGAGTCTTCCAAAGATTTGGATTATCTCCGGAAAATTGAGGAAAAGGTATGGCCGGGGCATTAGCACCTAAGCTAGACATGATTTGAGTTGAGATGAAATTGGTGTCGCCCGAACGAATTTCCATGGGATTTTGTAGGGAAAACATACCCGTGACCGGAGGTGATGACGACGAAGGTGAATTCATCGCTGGAAAACCCCCGGGTGTGTCGATATCGCGGTGGCCGTGTTGCCCGTGGAGTCATTGGGGAAAGGCTCCGAGATGGGCCGGCTCCCATCCACCAGAAGCGTTGGCAGAGGGATCTCGCGCACGCTACAGTTCGGTGACTTCCTCTTGAAGTTTGGAGAGGCAAGCCTCCAGGTCAGGTTTCCACTCCACTAGATCGTGTAGCTGGGTGGATTGGGCCGCGGTCTGCTTCACCAGCCCCTCCTGACTGGCCAGCAGCGTCTTGCTCTGCGCCATCGCCGCATCGCTGCACCTGATTGCGTCCTGCTGCATGTGATCCAGATACTCGCGAAGGGCTGGATCCATGGCGTTGAGAAGCTTGATACGAGCCTGGGTTTTCCGTCTTGTTTCCAAAGCGGCGGTCAAAATTGGGAGGAGATTTTTGTGGATCAACCTGTCTCTGATACCAGATGTTAGGGTACTACTACATCTATCTATTGATCCTCATAATGATAGTACATGATTCTGGTTACAGGGATTCGAATGAGGAATAAGTGCTATCTATTACAGGTAAGAACACCGCCGCCGCCATATAGCCGTGATCCTGAGGATGTCGTTTCTTTTTTTAACAATAGATGGTGCCAAAGGAACCAAGAATTCATTATTCTGCTCAACAGTAGTTTACATTCTAAATTATAAAATCATGTCAATTTAAATGTCTAAAAATAGATAGAGAAGGGCAGGAGGATTGAGAGTGCGCTGTGGAAGAGTAGCTGAGGTTAGGTACATGAAGGGAGCTTTTCTGTACCTTATGATCACACATGTGAGCCATCTGATTATTATCTCTATTGATTGATATCAGACACTCTTGCTTTAGTGTTTCTGACAGAGTTAAGAATTCTTGCAAGAGTATCTCTCGAATTCCAGTGAATGAATTCAGAGTCTATCTTGTTGCTTGCAACAGCCAGCGCCAGGAGTTTATTGTCTAACAAGAAGAAGAGGCTTAGTCATACACATCTTCTATGCAATTTCAGCTGCAAGGAGCATAGCCTTTGCTTCTGCTTGAAAACAGAGATGGAAGAGGAAGTGGAGGCTTGAATATTTAGTTGGAGGTGATCTCCCCCCCTTTTTTGAATGAAGATACCGATGCCTGTGAATGCAGAACCTATGGCATCTGGGCCTTCCACCCTTTTCCAGGCTACATCTGAGTAGATCATTGTTTCTTGTTCATTCTCCTCTTTATTGGTATTGCCTTCTTGATCTAATATATTCGTCTGGTACTCATTTTCCTTCTAGCTGCTATGATTATGAGAAGAGTCGATTGGGTGCTCGAGTTTCTTCGAATTAAGAATCGCCTGAAAATTAATGATGATTTGATAAGGTCTCCCTTGTTTTCTATTAAAAAGACAGTCGTTCTTGGATTTACATATACACCAAAGAAAATTAAGGAGGTTCGAAATGGATGCATATGGATTATTCATATTAAGAAGATACTGGATGATGTCTGCTATGGAACGATAGTGTTGAGTAATGTTCTCCATCCTTATATACCAAGGCGACCTGAACCAAGCAGTTTTAACAAAATGACAGGTGAAGAAAAGGTGGATGTCATCTTCTTCAAGTCCACATCCGCGGCAGAGATTGCTTATGCGATCAGAGTATTTTCCTGCCCGAGCACCAGTAGGTATTGCTTTTTGTAGGAGCCTCCATGCAAAAGCTTGTATTCTTGGAAGGGTTTCCTTTGTTTTCCAGATCTGATTTAATAGATTAGTAGTTACTATTGAGATTTTCCTTGGCTTGGCCTCTCCTCTTTTTGCAGGTATTGTAAGCAAGCATAATAAGCACTTTTTGCATTGCTTTTCCCTGTAGAAGTGAGTTCCCAGCATAGAAGGTCATTTTCTTGAGAGGGAATGATGGTGATTTTCTTAATATGCTTTGTTAAATGTTGTTGGAAGAGGGAATCAATAAGGTGATTGTCCTATACTTTCTCATTTGGGCACCAAATATCTCTGACTTTAGCCAGATAAATATAGTTTGGTTCTTGGATAATGAGGCATTCATAATTTTTTTCCTAGTCCTTGCACCAGGGCGTATTCCGAATAGAGGTGCTACCTTGGGTGATTTGGTAATGGGAGTGGGATTTGAGAATAGGTAAAACTTTGAGGATAGAATCCCAAAAAGATGATTTAGGGATGCTGGGATTTGGACACCAAATGGTAGAGCTTGGAAAGTATTTGGGTTTGAAAACTTTGTGGAGAAACTCATCAGGATTGTATGTTATGCGCCAGGTTGACATGAGGATGAGGCTATAGTTTATGGCATGAAAATTCCTTATTCCAAGACCTCCTTTTTTTGGAGCACAAATATCCTTCCAAGCCCGAAGACAAAGGGCTTTACTTGGTCTGTCTTTGGTGATGTGTCGTCGTATTGCCGATGAGTACGTCATGGAGGGGTCCTCATAGTGCGTGTTTAGAGACGTGGGGTAAGGCGGACGGTTGACGGGTACGAGGTAACACAGCTTACCTAGGTTCAGATCCCACAATGGTGGCGGAATCCTACTCCTGCTATAAATCACTATAATGGCAATACGCCGAGTTACAGGGATCGGTTCGCTGTGTGAGGTATGAGTTGTGTCTTTCCCTAAAGGCTCTCATAGGCCTGACTTATATAGTCGCCAGGTCCTAGGGTTACAGGTAAAAGTCCTAGCCGGATAGGTTATAGAGTCCTACACTACAATTAGTCTAACGTGTCTTGCACTCCAAGGCTCCGGGTACGTCGGTGACTCCTCCGTAGCCTTCCTTTATCCGGCATGGGCCTCCCTTCTGGATCCATCTAACTGGGCCGCCCAGGAGGCCATGGGCCATGCTACCAACTATGGGCCACCCGGGTTATCCGAATAAGAGACATGCTATGAGGATACCCATATAGCATATCCCCAATAGTAGCCCCCGGAGAACTCCGAGATCTTGCGTCGTCTTGCCTCTTCAGGTTGAATGCTCCGTCTAGATGGATGTCGGCAAATCGTCAAGCAATATCTTGTAGTCCTCCCAAGAACCCTGCAATATTCTCCGTCTTCAGCTTGTAAGTCGGAGAAACGTTGAATCTTCCATCGTACTCTTCCCGTAGCCGGACTGGATCCGTCCATGCCGGAATATTCCCATGTGATGGTTCACCTGCTAGTGACAGCTAGGACAACGTAGACATATGTCAGCAACGCCTCGTAACTCACACATGAAGAGAACACAATCATATCCGTTTTTCCCGTGCAAAGGATACGAATCGTTGGCCGCGGCGGTTGGGAACGTGGCGAAATTTCCGCGCACACGCCCGCACACGTCGTCCACGCGCCGACCATTCGATCATTTTGCATGAATCTTGATGTCAGGGGTTATAAATTACAACCGTGGTGGATTTTTACTTTTCACCTCATTCTTCTCCTGTGCCTTCGTCTTCCTCCTGCGATCACCTCCTCGAGCCCTCCGCGCGCATGTGAAAAACCCTAGCCTCCCAATCTTCTCAGTCATCTCCCCTCCCAATTCAATGGCGAGCAGCAGCTCTACTCCCTCCATGGCAGCGTCGGGCGATGCCACGGCGAAGCCGGCAGGCTCCGTCCAGGTGCCCCCAAAGGGCTTGGTGCTGCCAAAATCTGCGGTGGTAGAATCCACTGGCGGCGACCAAATTCCAGCGGTGCTAGATCTGCTGGAGGAAGAAGGCGACTCCCACAAAGGGGATTGGCGCGGCTCAGATATCACAGACAGGGATATCAAGGAGCTGGTCATCGAAGGCTACCTCCTTGCGACAGAGGGACTGGTCTGGCGGGCGGCGCCAGTCGGCGAGGTCTCCCCATCTCCCCAAGCCGGAGAGAAGGTGTACCTCAAAGCTCAGTTGGTACGTGGCGTTTCCCTGCCCATCTCCAATTTCTTCCTAGCTGTCCTCAACCATTACCGAGTTCAACCTCAGAACCTTTCCCCCAATAGCATCCTCGCGCTTAGAAACTACGCGGCGCTTTGTGAGGGTTACCTAGGGATTAGGCCTAGGTTAGACTTGTTTATATACTTCTTCACCGTTAAGAGGGAAGCCGGAGCGAGCCAGGACGAGCTCAGGAATTGTGGCACAATCAGTTTTAAGATCTGGCCTGGCCGGCGGTTCCTCGACATCATCGGCCATGAGTCATGCAAGAACTAGCAACATACGTACTTCTACGGCCCCGATATCCCTCTGGCTGGCCGAGAAGCAACTTATCCGGACTTTGTCGACGGAGCCGCTGCCGAAGCCCCTACATGGATATCCCAGGCCACCCTTCCCTCCGACAACGACGCCTCCTGTTCCATAAGGTGGATAGAGTGGTTCGTGGAGACAGGTCTAACCGGATTGGACCTAGCCATGTGCTGGTTCATCAGGCGGATCCAGCCTCTGCAGCACCGCTCCAAGCTGATGCATGAATACACCAAGGAGAGGAAGGATATCCTCCACATCTCCGAGGACAACTTCTCGAGTGAATCCATCAAGCTCCGCCTCAAGGACATTGTCAAGGTGAAGGACAGGAAGCATGGCTTCGCCATCACCTATGACATGTTCGAGGAGGGCAAGTGCCCAGAGGTACCTGTTTATTTTCCGTGTATGACATCTGCTCTAGTTCTTCCGTCTTGCTTTATCATCTTATCTAACACTTTGTGATTTCACTTAACATCTTAAGAGTCTAGAGGAGGACGACATGGCTGTCCAAATCTACGACCCAAAGATGAAGGAAGTCACCGTCGTGTCCAACGACGATGCTCCGTTGGTGCGTAAGCGAAAGAGCTCCACCTCTGATGCTGCCGACGGAGGCAAGAAGAAGAAGAAGAAGAAGACGGAGGGTGGAGCCTCCAAGAAGACTACCGCCGCCCTGGAGGCGGAGAAGAGAAAGATCACCGGGATCCCTTTCACCAAAGCACCCACTGTTGTGTAAGTCTCTCTTCCTCCGACATTGTCCATTGCTCGTATTATTCCTGTACTTATACTTTTGCACGTTTCAGGAAAAAGGCCAGTGTTAGTTTGAAGAAGACCTCCAAAACTTTGGGGGCTTCTAAAAACATTAAAGATATGCTGCATCGTGACGTGTCCCACCACGCATCTCCCGCCATCAGCCCTGTCACTCCTAGCGCCCAGCCTACACCTACTACGACAAGCTCTTCGGCTAAGGATGCAGCTGTCCCTTCCGCCATGGAAGTGGACTCAGGTGCCTCCTCGGATCTCGTTGTTGCCGGTGAACAGGTGACGCAAGAAAGCACCGCAACCAGAATGTCTGAAGCTCCGGCTAAGGATTCCATCGGTAGCGGTAAGGCGGTGGTAGTGGGTGGAACGTCCATCGAAGGCGGCGCCTCTGCACCCAGGATAACCACAAAGCTCCCGAAGATAGTCTACCCGTCGCTTATGCCGAGTAGCTCTACTCTGGCTCCTGGTGCAACGCCGACATCTCCAACCTGCGGTCTTGAGGAGCTTCTCCGACAAGCATATATCTTGCGAGGAAACAACCTTTCCTTCAGCAAGTCGTTTGCCTAGAGCGCTACCAACCTCAAGATCATCGCACTTGTAAGTTTTATTTTCCTTTTGCATTTTATATGAGTATCCCACTATAGCCCCCGAGGATTTAGACGGAAAACCATGGGTCTTTGCATCTGAATGCTCTGAGAGTGACTAAGCTAGAAAACTTCTCACTGTATCCCCCAAGTATATAGTTTGAATGAATTATTCCGACTAGATACTTTCAGAGTAGCATACGCAGTGTTTGTAAACTTCAATACTATAGCCCCCAAGCCTCTAGTTGTAACTGAATTAGTTCCGACTAGATGCTTAAAGAAAGACTAAGCATATTTGCTGAATTTAAAACTCGTACTGTAGCCCCCAAGCGTCTAGTTGAAAATTGAATTAGTTTCGACTAGATGCTTAAAGAAAGACTAAGTATTTTGCCGAGTTAAAAAACTCTTACTGTAGCCCCCAAGATGCTAGGTGGATAGTTATCTGGCTAGATGCTCCAAGTAGACTAAGTGATTCTGATCTTCTTTCCACAGAATGAAAATGCTCGGAGAGGTGTCACCAATGAGAAGTTCCACAAGATGCGCGCGGAGTTGGAAGCTGAAAAGGGTAAAACTGCCTTCTTGAAGGATCAAATCACCAAGAGCAAGAGTCTGTTTTTCCTTTCAATTTTTGTTCTTCGACTTGGTCTTGTGCCAGCACTCTTCGAGTACTCACTGTGTATTGTCATTTCTCCGACTTGCAGAAACCATTGCCAAGGTTAAGGATATTGTTGACCAATCCAAGCACATTGAGTTGCTAGATAGCGAAAACAAAATCCTTAAACAGGAGAGAAAGGATACACTAAAGATGCACGAGGACTCCATGAAGGCCCTGCAAGAGTCCGCCAACACGGAGATGAACCGCTTGAAGGAGGAGATTGCGATGCTGAAAGAGCAGAAGAGAGCTGCCAATGAGCAGAATCAGCGCAATCTTGAAGCATACAAGATCCTCCGACAAGAACGGGACTCCATGGTGGAGACGCTCCAGCAGGCCGAGGCGAGCATCTTTGCTAAGTGAATCTTCGTCTTGTACTACTGTAAGTCAGGTACTTTGAATTTGTGTGTTATTGAACTCATGTGCTCCCTTATCGGAATTGCAGCTCCTATTGGTTTAACCCAATCGCCTCCTCCGCCTAAGGAATGCATGGTCCTCGTCGGTAACTTTATCAGCACCACCATCAGGCAGGCCAAGAAGATAGCCAAGCCCCTCCAGATCAATATCAAAGCGGTGGACTCCGTGATGAAGTTCTCGGAGATCTTGCGCCAAGCCCCCGAGCGTATTGTAAGCTGGAAGGCTTCATGTACCCGGGCTGGCGCAAGGATGGAGCTGTCAATGGTTAAGGCACACTATGAGGATGCCGACCTCAACACGGTAACCTCGGGTCTTCCCAACATAGACGATGAAGGCCAGAAGATTGACCACAAGGCTATCTAGGCATCGCCCGCGGGTCTTGACACTAGGGTTGCCGAGTTGGTCGATCCCAACGTCTTCGTGCCGCTCGAAGTTATTGATGGCGACCACTAGAGCTCCTCCGAGTCCCTCAAGACCACCGACTTCGAGGAAGATGACTCTCCTGATGCCAACGGTGCTGCATCCAAGTCTCCTGCGCTAGAGGAATGAAAAACACTTTGTAATATTTATTTCCTCTGGTTTGATGTATGCGGAAAAACTACTAAGTTTGCATTTTCACTTGTACATAAAGGTTTTTATACGATCTAAAAATGAACACTAAAGGAGGTAAAAGACTCAAAAATATGAGTGAACCAGAGAGCTTTATTTCATTGATCAAATAAGAGGTACACAGTAGATAAAAAATATTCTAAGTGTAAAAAGGACGTAGTTCTGCTATGTTCCATGTCCGATCAAGCTCCGGATAGTCATCATCCGTGTCACGTCGCTTACGCTTATGATCTTCGCTGGGTCTATCCTCAAGTTCACGATTGTCAACGAGGTAGTAAGACCCATTGAGCAGCGCCTTGCTTATGATGAACGGTCCTTCCCATGGCAGGGATAATTTGTGTGACTTCTTCTGCTTTAGTCAGAGCACTAGATCCCCCTCTTTAAACAAGCGATGCCGAACGCAGCGACTATGGTAGTTGCGTAGCTTCTGCTGGTAGATGGCGGATCTTTGGCATGCCAATACGCGCTCTTCCTCAAGAAGGTCCACATCGAGGCGTCGAGAATCTTCAGAGTCATCTTCGTCATAGGCGGCAACTCTTGGTGCATCATGAAGGATGTCGGAAGGCAGGATGGCTTCTGCTCCATATACCATGAAGTAAGGGGTGTAGCCGGTGGATCTGTTGGGTGTAGTTCGTCAACTCCACAGCACAGATGGTAGTTCCTCCACCCAGGCTTTAGCTGCTCTATGTAGCGGTGCCTCAAGACGCGACTTGATTCCCTGCAAAATTAATCCATTGGCTCGCTCAACTTGTCCATTGGACTGTGGGTGTGCCACAGATGCTAGGTCAAGTCGGATGCCCTTATCCCAACAATAAGCTTCCACTTCTCCGAGTGACAAGTTTCTGTCGTTGTCGGTGATGATGCTATGCGGGAGACCAAATCTCACCACTAGATCTCGGACAAACCTAAGGGCAGTTGCCCCATAAAGCTTTCTAATGGGTTTAGCTTCTATCCATTTGGTGAATTTATCAACTGCTACTAGCAGATGCGTAAACCCACATGGTGCCGTCTATAATGGACCAACCATGTCTAGCCCCCAGATTGAAAATGGCCAAGTTATTGGTATTGTTCGCAATTCTTTAGTTGGAACATGGGGTTGTCAGGCATAATACTGGCATCCCATGCATGTCTCAACCATCTTGTCGGCATCCACCTTCGCGGTCAGCCAGTAAAATCCTTGCCGGAAGGCTTTGGAGACCAATGATCGAGGAGCGGCGTGATGCCCGCAATCTCTGAGATGGATCTCATGCAGGATTTCAATACCTTCTTATTGGGAAACACACTTAAGGTATACACCAGTGGTGCTTCTTTTGTAGAGTTGTCCATTGATTATGGTATAGCCCTTTGCTCGATGTACTATTTTCCGTCTTTCGACTTCGTCGTCGGGCAAAGTTCCATGTACGAGATATTCCATGAACGGTTGTGTCCAAGCCAGAGGGACCTTTTTTACTGTGTGAACGAAAGAGTCAAATCTATCCGGGTTGTCGATGTCCGCTCCCTTCACGGATGGTGTCCGTAGATGCTCCAAGAAAACGCTAGGCGGAATTTGTTTGCGCCATGATACAAGCTTAGACAGTAGATCAGCCGCCTCGTTTTGCTCCCTAGGCAGATACTTGACTCCATAGCCCAAGAAGCTCTTGGCTATCTCGTCCACTTCATCGCGATATGCCGCCATCATAGGGTTCCGCGCGTTCCAGGTGCCAGCCACCTGCTGGCAACCAAGTCGGAATCTCCATAGTAAACTATGCATTTGATGCCAATATCCTTGGCTACGCGTAGTCCGTGAATGAGTGCTTCATACTCCGCCATGTTGTTCGTAGCCTCGAAGTGGATCTGCAGAACGTAGTGTAGCTTTTCTCCGGTTGGTGACTATAATAGTACACCAGCCCCCGAGCCATTGAGTAGCTTTGATCCGTCAAAGTGCATCACCAGTATTCTGGCTCCGGCATTGGGGTAGCATCTGGCATCTCCGTCCAATCTGCAATAAAATCCGCAAAGGCTTGTGACTTGATAGCGTCGCGTCTCTTGTAGGTGATCTCGAAGGCGGCAATTTCAATGCCCCACTTTGCGACCCTTCCTGTAGCGTCGTTGTTGTTGATAATGTCGGACAGTGGAGCCTTGCTCACAGCTGTGATAGGGTGCTCCTGGAAGTAGTGCCTTAGCTTCCGAGAAGCAAGGAACACTCCATAAGCTATCTTCTGGTAGTGCGGGTAACGCTGCTTGGACTCCGTCAAGACCTCGCTTACATAGTAAACTGGTCGTTGAACTCCGTAATCATAGCCTAGTTCTTTCCGCTCTACCACGACGACAGTGCTGATTACCCGGTTGGTGGCCGCCATGTAAATTAACATAGGCTCCATAAGCTCAGGTGCTGCAAGGATAGGCGCTGAGGATAGTATCTTCTTTAGCTTCTTCAGTGCTGCATCTGCTTCGTCCGTCCATGTAAATTTGTCTGCCTTCTTCAGCAACTTATACAGCGACAAAGCCTTCTCTCCAAGTCGGCTGACGAACCGAATAACCGCTGCAATGCAACCTGTTAGCCGTTGTATGTCCTTCAGGCCTGTCAGACGGTTTATGTTTAGGATGGCCTTGATCTTCTCTGGGTTCACCTCGATTCCACGCTGGGAAACGATGAAGCCCAACAATTTGCCGGCTGGAACCCCGAAGACGCACTTCTTAGGGTTAAGCATCATGTTGTATTTTCGAAGATTATCAAAGGTTTCTTTTAAGTCGGAGATTAAGTTGTTTGATTTTTTAGACATCACCTCTATATCGTCCACATAGGTGTGAACGTTCCGACCATTTTGATCGTGTAGGCAACGCTGCATTGTCCGCTGGTACGTAGCACCTGCGTTTTTCATCCCAAAGGGCATCGCGACATAGCAAAACGTGTTGTAAGGTGTGGTGAACAAAGTGTCCAATCGGTCCGACTTTCTCATCTTAATTTGGTGGTATCCTGAGTATGCATCAAGAAAACACAAAAGCTCCGAGCCAGCCGTCGAGTCAATGACTTGGTCAATGCGAGGCAAAGCAAACAGATCTTTGGGACATGCTTTTTTCAAGCCGGTGTAATCAACGTACATTCTTAATTCTTTGGTTCCCTTTTTGTGGACAAGTACAGGATTGGCCACCCATCGTGTGTGAAGGACTTCTCTGATAAAACTAGCCTTAAGTAACCTAGCTATCTCCTTGCCTATGGTGCATCTCTTCTCATCTCCGAAGCGTCGTAGAGGTTGTTTCACCGGTTTGCATTTTGGATCAATATTCAAGCTGTGCTTGGCAAGTTCCCTAGGTACACCTTTCATGTCGGCAGGTTGCCAGGCAAAGATGTCCCTATTATCATGGAGGAACTCGACGAGCACGCTTTCCTATTTGGGATCTAGGTTCGTCCCAATGGCGGTGGTCTTGGAGGCATCGCCTACCACAAGTTCCACCGGCTTGGTTTCTATGGCGGCCTTGAAAGCTGGGGCGGAGTCAGAAATCTGCTTCTTCAACTCCGGCATCTCCGAGGCATCGACCTTGCTCTGGATCTCCTTGAATTCTTCGTTGTAGAGGACAGCTTCCGCAAAGGCTGCTTCTCCAATCTCGCAGTCCCTTGCCTTGGTAAAGCTTCCGGATAGAGTGATGACACCGTTTGCTTCGGGTATCTTGAGCTTGTTGTAGACGAATCATGGCTTGGCCATGAAGGCGTGGAAGATGTCGCGTCCGAATATGACGTGGTACACGCTCTTGAAGGGGACCACCTCAAAGGTCATGCGTTCTTGGCGGTAATTATTAACATAGGCTCCATAAGCGACCTGAAGTGTGATGCACCCAAGGGACCGAGCCTCCCGACCAAGAACTACGCCGTGGAAGATGGTGCTGGTCCGCCTTAGGTTAGCCTCCGTCAAGTTCATCTTGTGCAGTGTATCCAGGTACATGATGTTGATGCTGCTTCGACTATCCACCATACATTTGGTGAACTCATTGCCGTCAATCAGGGGGTTGATGACCATGGCGTACTGGTTCTCCGTAGGGATGAGGTCTGGGTGATCCTTCCTGTCCCAAGTGATTGGAATCTCTGACCAGCGCAAGTACTGGGGAACTGGGGGTAGAGTGGCCATCAGTATCCTCATGGAGGTCTTTTGTTGTCGGACAGTGGGGGTCCCAAGGAAAGTGTGGAAGATAGCCTTCTTCTTCTCAAAGGGGTTCTTGCCCTTGCCATCGCTCTTGGCGGTGTGCTTGGGGTCAACATCCTCATCCATGTCACTTGAATCCTTGGACTCCTCATCCTTCTTCTTCCCCCTTGCCTTTGCCTCGCGGTCTGTTCTTCCGACTTTGCTTATAGCCGGACTCCGGGTCCTCCTTGAGATTGTTGACGAACTTGCAATGGCGATTGGTGTGAGTGGCTTTGTCGTTGGCATTAAGGTGTACAAGTCACGTCATATCACGGTACTCCTCGTAGGTTTGGGGAACGCAGAGCACTGACGAGGTAGTTTCACTTCCTCGCTGCTACCCACGACCAGCCCCTGTCCTCGGCCACACTGTCCGCCATCACCTCGTCCTGCAAAAGTCATGGCGACCATGTCGGAGGTTTGCTTTTATTCTGGCGGGCTCTTCCGCTTGGTGTTGTTGTTCCTCCTAGCTTGGGTTGGAACGCCATTGCCAGCAGGGAGCCACGAGCATCGTCGTCGGTAGCTGTGAACTCACTAGCTAGCTGGATCATCTGGTTGAGATCTAACCGGTGATTGTCCTGCAAGCGCTTCAACTTATGTCGGATCAACGTACCTTTAGCCAATCCATCGATGAAGGTGGCCATGGTGGTCTGGGCGTGCACTCCTGCGCAGGAATTCTTCATATCCAGCCAACGAGAGAGGTAGGCACGAGATGACTCGTATTTCTCCTACACGCACCGCTGTAGATCGCCAATAGTACAGGGACGCTTATACGTACCCTCGAAGTTCTTGGTGAACGCTTCTTGCATGTCCAACCAGTTGCAGATGGATTTCTCCGGCAAGTCATCAATTCATTGTCGGGTCATGCCCACCAGCATCAGGGGGAGGTACTTGACGGCAACGTTGGGGTTACCCCCGGCGATCTCCACCGCGTTGCCGTAATCCTGCAACCATATAGCTAGTTTGGATGTGCCGTCATAGGGCTTGATGGTCTTTTCAATCCGGAAACCCTTGGTGTAAGTTGCGGTCCGTATTACAGGTCCAAAGCAACGTGGTCCCAAGTATTATCCTTCCCGGGCCTCGTGAATCTTGTCCAAGCGTGAACGTGCATCGTATGACTATGGGCTTCTTTTCTTCTTTTTGCCATCAGGGGATGGGTTGCGTGAATGACGCGGGCTTCCTCCACCATGGTGGCTGGTAGGGGGCGATGGAAGCGGAGGTGGCGGTGAGTTAGCCTTCTTACTGTTACCCTCCTGCGACGCCTCACATTTGTCGCATTGCTTGTCGGACGCGGAGGGTCGTGACTCGACCTGATCTTGTGTCCTTGGTTGCACTCTCCGTCATGACGGGTCTGCTCCGTGTTGTCGCGGATGATGATGCCGCTCTGCCTTGGCGGGGGAATATCCGTATGAGCCTTGGGGTCTTCGCGATGTCAGGGAGAGCGGGGTGATGGAGATGGGCGATAAGGTTGAGCCTTGCCTCCATGGTCGAAGGATATGGGTATATCATCCTACCTGTTGCGCGCATCCCTCCGTCTTCGTTCTGACGAACCCGTCTAGGACCCGACATCAAGAGGAGATCGATCCCTTGGAAGCTTTGGCTGGCTAGACTGGCAAAACGCTGGGTCAGACTCGAGCCTCTGAGAGGTGGCCTTTTCCTACTGCTTTACCGCCTTGTCCACAAGGTCATACACCTGGTCCACAGCTGCGGGTGATCTATCCTGCTCTAGAAGGGTCTTGGCAACGACGAGGTTGAGAAGAGGAGTGGGCATCACCTGCCTGCCTTCACTGTCAATGTATGGCTTGGCTTGTGCCGGCTTTGAGGGAGCCCATCCTAGGTTTCTCCGCACACCAGGATCGTTGATGACGCGAGCTGGAGCTTTCTTAGCCTTCTACTGCTGTAGCAGAGTCTTGTACTCGGCCTCCATGGCTCTAGCTTTCTCTATTGACTTCTGTGCATTGGCCAGATCTCGATCTAGCTTAGCGCCTTGATCCGTGATGGCCTGCGCTTCCTCCAGCAGCTGCTGGCGCTTCTCATCAAGCTGGACTACATTGCGAATATGAGCCACGGTCATGGGCTCGACGAGGAGATTGCCGTACATCACTCTATCAGCTGGACTGACTTGGGAAGCAGCAGATGTAGATGCCAGAGGCGGCGGGTTTGCGGTGTTGTTGTTGCTCGGACCGGTGCCGAGTTCCTGCGGCTACTGCACTGGGTTGGACGGAGGGGGCATGACCTTTGCGCGATCATTGTCGATAGCAACAGGTGGTCCCTTCCCTTTGTCTAGTGTCGTAGGCGGAGCTCGTCCGGGTTGATCTTCATCCATCGTCGTCCCAATGGCGACGAACACCTCTCAGGACGTGAAGATGTTGTTGGCCTGCTCGTCGCGCTTGTAATCTTCCTCCATCTCCTGCATGGTAGAGTCTAGCTCCTCCGAACTGAAGTCTATCTCCTCCGAATCGGCGCTGATGTCGGTGTAGAGCGCGTCAAGCACGGAGTCGGAGGGTGTCAGGGATTCCTTGATGACGGGCGGTGGAGGTGCAACAGCAGCGATGATGACTGGAGGTGGTGGTGCAACTGCGGCGACGACGACCGGAGGCGGCAGTGGCGGTGGCTGAGGCGGAGGGGCTCCGCCATGGAGCGCAAGAGCTACCTGAGCTTCCTCCTCAGCCTTCGCGTAGTTGTTGACGGTTTTTACCATGCTTTCGAAAGTGAGGCGTCATGAGTCCTGCTGCGCCTTAGCGTATGCCGGAGAAGCGTACCTTGGTCCAGTCCTTCCACAAAGTGATACATAGCATCATCATTGGGGTAATGTGCCAGATCGGCTCGTATACGGAGCCACCTGGAAAGGTAATCGCGGGGGTTTTCGCCCTCTCTCTGAACGCAACACGCCAGATCGAAGATGGTCACCACTCCGACGAACTTGGATCTCCGTTGTGTAGACACGTGGGCGAAGCCGGCGGACTTGTAGCGATCTTCCACCGTTATATCCTGCACATGGGCGGTTTGGGTGGGCCTTAAATTTTTCTGATCTTTGTCGGCAAACTTCGAAGAGAGATCCTGTTGGAGATATGCCCAAGAGGCAATAATAAAGTGGTTATTATCATATCTTCACACTTATGATAAATGTTTACATACCATGCTATAATTGTATTAACCGGAAACATTAATACTTGTGTGATTTGTAAACTAAAATAAGAGTCCCTAGTAAAGCCTCTTGTTAAACTAGCTTGTTGGTTAATATATGATCATGGTTTCCTGATCATGAACATAGAGATGTTATTAACAACAGGATCATATCATTAGGAGAATGATGTGATGGACATACTCCTATAGATAAGCGTAGCATAAAGATCAAGTCATTTCAATAGTTCAATTGCTATATGCTTTCTGATACATAGTAACCTAATTCCTTCGACCATGAGATCATGCATATTGCCTTTACTGGATGGATGCTTTGATGTCATCAAACACCACACCGTAACAGGGTGGCTATAAAAGTGGCATTGGGTGTTCAGAAAGTATTGGTTGAAACACATGGATCAAGAGTGGGATTTGTCCATCCACATGACGGATAGATATTCTCTGGGCCCTCTCGGTGAAATGTCATCCAATTAGCTTGCAAGCATGTGACTTGGTCACAAGGGATCACATATCACGGGAACGAGAAAAGAGTACTTATCAGTAACGAGGTTGAACTAGGTATGCAGAGATACCGACGATCATAACCTCGGATAAGTAACATATCGTGAGACAAAGGGAAATTGGTATCGTATGTAAGTGGTTCATTCGATCGCAAAGTAATCGTAGAAATATGTGGGAGCCATATGAATTTCCAGATTCCTCTATTGGTTATTGTTCGGAGAAGTGTCTCGATCATGTCCGCATAATTCACGAACCGTAGGGAGACACACTTAAGGATTCGACATTGTTTGAGTAGTTATGGTATTATGAGAAAGAGACCGAATGTTGTTCGGAGTCTCGGATGGGATCCGGGATATCACGAGGTGATCCGGAATGGTCCGGAGAATAAGATTCATATAAGGAAAGTCCCATTTCGGAGTTGGGGAATGGTTCCGGTGTTTTCATCGGGAACATTCTAGAAGTTCCCGGAATGTCCGGCACTCCGGAGGGGAAGGGGTACATGAATGTGTCATTGCATGTTGGAATGATTGCATCATGTACTAAGTGTTCTTGCTGTCCCAAATAAAGGATTAAATTGAATCCTAAATTGAAAAAGTCAAACGGCTAGTTTGAAAGTCAAACGGCAGTTTTTGGGAAGTGGGAGGAGAGGAGGAAACTGAATTGGGGGAGGAGTCCTCCTCCCCAAGCCGGCGGCCAGCCCTAGGCCGAGTTGGGGAGGGACTCCCTCCCTCCCCTAGCACGCCAGCCCTCCCACCTATAAAGGGAGGGGCAGGGCTCCCCTCCCAAAACAACACAAGACACACAAGTTTCCTATCCTCTAAACTAAACCCTAGATCTAGACCCCGGTTTAGAGCTATTCGGTTTAGAGCCTTCTAATTGGTTTAGAGCCCTCTAATTGGTGTGTCTAATTACTAGACCACTAATAGCCTCTCTCATAAGCTCCACCATACTCGCACCGGCTTAAGGCGAAGCCCTGCGGGATCTCCCCTCTACTTCCGGTACCACGCCGTTGTGCTGCCGGAATCGCGAGGAGAGTGCTACAACCTCCGCTGCCTGCTGGAACAAGGGAGAGGAAGGTCTTCGTCGAGTACCGAACGTGTGACCGACTGCGGGAGCGCTGCTAGAACGTGGCGCTGGAAGGATCGTCTACGCGATCTTGAGATCGGAAAGAGTACGACTACATCACCCACGAGAATCTGCTCTCGTTAAACACTTTGGAATCTTCGAGGGTGAGTTATTCCATCGACTCGTTGCTACAATCTAGTAGATAGATCTTGGCTTGTTTGTTTGTATGCGATAGAAAATTTTTGTTTTCCATGCTGCGAACCCTTACAGTGGTATCAGAGCCGTGTCTATATGTAGATCTGTTGCACGAGTAGAACACAATGGTCATTGTGGGCGTTGATGCTTTTATTGTCGATTGCTTTTTGTGTACTTTGCATCTTGCGGTATGTTGGGATGAAGCGGCCCGGGCTAACCTTACATGACATCGTTCATGAGACTTGCTCCACGCTTAACATGCAACTTGTATTGCATAAGTGGCTTTGCGGGTGCCTGTTTCTCCTAGCATAGTAAAGATCCAATTTACAACGGGTGATCAACAATGCTAGTATCAATGTTGTGGTTCTTGTTCGTAAGTTAGAACGACACTTATTGAAAGCCCCAAACCACGTAAAATATGCAAAGAAAGTAGAGGCGTCTAACTTTGTTTTGCAGGGGTGTGCAGTGATGTGATATGGCCATGATTGTGATTATATTTGATGTATGCAATGTTCCTTATTGTAAGTTGGCAACCGGCAGGAGCCATATGGTTGTCTTTAATTTCTGTTAAGACCTGCGTGTCTATTCAAAATAGTTGTAATAGTTGAAGCTGGTGGACGACAACCATGAAGAAGCGTCATTGACCTTGATGCTATGCCGGTGATGATGGAGATCATGTTCGTGCTTGAAGATGGAGATCGGAAGCACAAAGAAGAAAGGCCATATCATATCACATATTATGAATTGCATGTGATGTTAATCCTTTATGCATCTTGTATTGCTTAGTAGACAACGGTAGCATTATAAGATGATCCCTCATACACATAAATTTCAAGTTCTAAAGTGTTCACCCTTAGTATGCACCGTTGCCAAAGCTTGCTGCTTCGAAACACCACGTGATGATCGGGTGTCTTTGATTCCGCGGGTGACTACAACGTAAGCAAGCCAGATTTGCTTATGCGGAAGCTAAGGTTTGTCTTGACGAGCCTAGCATGTACAGACATGGCCTCAGGAACACGGATCGCCGAAAGGTAAAGCATGAATCATATAGTAGATATGATGAACATGTCGATTGTTCGCCATTGAAACTATATCAACTCTCGTGATGATCGGTTTTGATGTGGTGGATTTGGTTCGTGTGATCACTAAAACAATGTGAGGGATATTGTTTTGAGTGGGAGTTCACCTAGATTAATTTAATTATTAATTAGAACTCAATTTATCATAAACTAAATCAAAGTGAATTTGCATAGTTGTTGTAGTCATTGGCATCCGTTTACCACCTTGCGCTTAGTTATAATTGAGATAATAGAACTATAGAATTCTGGTTAGTTACTTTACGAACTGGTATCGTATTGTTTTAAGTGTTAATCTAAAGTTTAAAAGTCCTATTGCAAACTTTCAGTAAGTTCCGGTTACTCCATGAAGTTTAATAATTAGTATTAAATCAAGAGTAACAATTCCAAGTGTTAGTATATAAGTATCATGTTTGTATCCATGATTCTTGATATTCAAAGGATTCCCTTAATATCAAGGTTATCTAGGATCTGAAAGAGTTGTTTCAGAAACCATGATGTGTGGAAGATATTGTGATATCTGAAACGAAGTTTTGGTTGCAACATGATAGAGTATAATATGGCAAAAGTCATGTTCTCATATTTGATGAGAATTTGCAAAAAGGTTGGAGACACTTGTTGTCCTAATCCTCCAAAAGGTTTTGGATAGCAACATTATACTCATAATTCATCGTTATAAGCTAAAAGTAGCTTGATCATGGACGATTCCATGATAAGGGTGAATATTTGATGTAGGTAAAATGTTTACTACACCAAGAGATTACTAATGAAAGGAATTTGAAAGAACACCAAACATTTGATGATGGTGATCTACTTCAAAGTGCAAGTCCAAAGACATTGGTATTTAATTATACACGCTTTGGACTATATGTCATATGTATGACTCCACTATTGATGTTAATAGATTCTTTCAAACTGAAAAGGAAATACTGAAAGGGAATCTCATAAATATATGGCAGAAAAGAAAAACTAGAATTGTTCAGTTTAAGTATATAGATGATGTACATGTTGTGGCTATATTCTTTGCTTATTAAAATGTGGTTCTTAAGTATTTGATACTGAATTTGTTGGTATGAATCGTCATACGAAACAACAGAATTCATGAACTACAATGGCCTAAGTAACTAGCAAAAGAATATGTGATGATGTTCATCGAGAACAAATAAAGGGTTATTATGTTGCTCGTTAAAACATCAAAGCTTGCCTTCAAGATTTGTTTTATCAGGTATTATGAGAACAAAAGGGTTGTTCAAATAATTGCCGTAATCCATAAAAGATGGATGATTCGCAAATCTCGTTAGAGAAATCACATCCATAAAACTAGTGCTAAAATGTCAAAAGACAAATTGATTGAAAGATCACTTAGGAAGTGACATCGCTGTTTGAATTATATTGGAAAGAAAACATGAAGAAACTCCATGTTGATGGAATTTTGGAGTCTTCTGATTTTTGATCAT
This sequence comes from Avena sativa, assembly GCA_916181665.1. Classification (NCBI taxonomy): domain Eukaryota; kingdom Viridiplantae; phylum Streptophyta; class Magnoliopsida; order Poales; family Poaceae; genus Avena; species Avena sativa. Next base: position 490,851,591 of record OV702294.1, on the reverse strand, counting down.
ATGACGCTTGTGAAACTTTCCTAGAGATAATTAAAACTTCGTTCATAGGCCAAAAGGGAACGAATGACTAGCTAATTGGAACTTGTACATATTGTTGTATGAAGTCCATTATGTGTAGTCAAGAGCGATGGATTTCAACTTCATATGCTTTCTCCAAAAATTTGAGTGAATATATGAATATTTACTTAATAAGGATGAAGTATGAAACATTTGAAAAGTTCAAAGACTTTCAAGATGAAGTGCAAAATCATTGTAACAAGAATATAAACAGTTTATGATAAAGATCATAAAGGAAGATATTTGAGTTACAAGTTTAGCATAATACCTAAGATTTAAAGAATCGTTCCGTGGATTTGCATTTCCCGAAACACCATAAGAGTATGGAGCGTTCGAGATATGTAATTAAACCTTGTTTGACATGGTAAGATCGAAAGGTGTAATTCATAAAACTGCCATTGCATTTTAAAGATTAAAAGCTTTAGAGATTACCGTTTTTCCACTGAAAAGAGCTCCATCATAATCCGTTGAAATGACACCATATAAGGTTATGGTTTGGGATAAAACCCAAGTTGTCCTTTCTTAAACATTGGTATGCTATGCATAAGAAAGATGTTTGCAACCAAAGTCGGATGAACCTGTCTTTGTATGACTATTAAGTATTTCTCCATAAACACCGGAGACAAAAGTGTTTGTTGCTTAGAACGTCAAGTTTCTTTTGGAAGGAATTTTTCGTGAAAAGTTAAGTGGGAGGACAATAGAACTTTGATAAGGTTAAAAGAACCTTAGCTGTATGTGCAAAGTTGCGCAGCGCCGAAAAGTGTTCCGGAGGCGGCAACAATGCTCATGGCTCACGTGCCTCAAAGGTTGTGGTCACGGAGATCTAAGTTCCTATTGAAACAAGTAGATCGGGTAAACAATCAAATACCAAGATTTGAGGGTTGAATCATTATTTGAGAATAATGAACCGACTACATGCAGAGAAGCGATGATGGGCCCTGACTCCGTAAAATGGCTTGAAGCCATAAAATCCGTGATAGTTCCATACACGAGAAATCAAGTTTTGAACTTGAAGGACCCTCGAGAAAGGTGTAAGACCTTATAGTTGTGTCTGGATCTATAAAGAAATAGACATGGATGTTTCACATCTAGTCGACATGTTGGGAAAGAGTTCACAACAATGTTCAAAGGTTGACTATGACAAGATTTGATCTTTCATAGTGATATTTAGTCTAGACGGATTAATGTAGCAACCACTACATATAATTTGTTATATGGTAGTTGAATAAACAAAACAAGTTCTTCTAATAGAATCGTTACCTAGGACATGTGCATAAACACGGTCCATAGGGTTTTGTCAATTCAAAGGATGCTAAAAGCATATGCAAACTTCAATGGTTAGAGTGAGCATAGCGGAGTTGGAATCTTCACTATGATGAAACTGTTAAGAGAGTTTAATTTCATCAGAGACAATGAAGATGCTTGCGTTTGCAAGAAATTAAGTGGGAGCGCTAAGACATGTTTCTAATACATTATGTGGAAGACATATTGTTGATTGGAAATAATGTATCTTTTATTAACACATATTAAAGAATTTCATCCCGATGAAAGACTTAGGCAAAACCCAAATATTTGGCATCAATAGACGCTAATATGGTTGTGCCAGAAGTACATAGATAAGATATTGAATGAGTTCAATATAGAAACTACAAGAGAAGGTTCTTGTTGCACAGAAAGGATTGAATGAGTTCAATGTTGATGATATATTCAAGTGTATTGACATTTGGTAAAGTGAAACAAATAATCAAGTATAGATTGATACTTGATGTATGAAATCACAAAGAGTATTTATATCAATCATACTGTGATATGTACAAATCCAGATATGTCCTATGCTCTAAATGTTGTGAGCATATACCAGAATGATTCGTAAGATGATCATTGGACAATAGTAAGGATATTCTTATGATCTTTTGGAAGAACTAAGAGTATATTATTTGTAGAAGTGACAAATAGATGGTTAGTTCATTGTAAAAGTACTACATTGATACTAGCTTTGTCACAAAGTACAGATTAAGTTTATCTCAATCTAAACTAAGGGTGGCACAATATAATGGAAAGTGAGTTCCATAATGGATTTGGATGATTTCCAAAGTTAAGACATTGTGACAGATACTACAACAAAAGGCTAAGTATATGACTGCTATTATAGCAGCAAAAGAGGGCATTTGTGTCAAGAAGTTTGTTATCAAACTAGGTGTAGTTCTCAGTGGGATAATACTATGAAGATATATTGTGCGACAATATTATCAACATGTTTTAACCCTAAAGAGCTAAAGGTCACACCGAAATACCAAATTTATACAAAGCCATCTCATTAGAGAATGAGTGATGCATAGAGACGCAAAGACATGCAATTACACACGGACCTGGAAGTGTCAGATCCGGAGATCAGTTGACCACTAGCAATCGTGTACATACAACACTGGAAAGCCATAGGTGTTATATACACAAAGGTTCGAAACTAGATTATTGACTCTAGTGCAAGTGGGAGACTGTTGGAGATATGCCCAAGAGGCAATAATAAAGTGGTTATTATCATATCTTCACACTTATGATAAATGTTTACATACCATGCTATAATTGTATTAACCGGAAACATTAATACTTGTGTGATTTGTAAACTAAAATAAGAGTCCCTAGTAAAGCCTCTTGTTAAACTAGCTTGTTGGTTAATATATGATCATGGTTTCCTGATCATGAACATAGAGATGTTATTAACAACAGGATCATATCATTAGGAGAATGATGTGATGGACATACTCCTATAGATAAGCGTAGCATAAAGATCAAGTCATTTCAATAGTTCAATTGCTATATGCTTTCTGATACATAGTAACCTAATTCCTTCGACCATGAGATCATGCATATTGCCTTTACTGGATGGATGCTTTGATGTCATCAAACACCACACCGTAACAGGGTGGCTATAAAAGTGGCATTGGGTGTTCAGAAAGTATTGGTTGAAACACATGGATCAAGAGTGGGATTTGTCCATCCACATGACGGATAGATATTCTCTGGGCCCTCTCGGTGAAATGTCATCCAATTAGCTTGCAAGCATGTGACTTGGTCACAAGGGATCACATATCACGGGAACGAGAAAAGAGTACTTATCAGTAACGAGGTTGAACTAGGTATGCAGAGATACCGACGATCATAACCTCGGATAAGTAACATATCGTGAGACAAAGGGAAATTGGTATCGTATGTAAGTGGTTCATTCGATCGCAAAGTAATCGTAGAAATATGTGGGAGCCATATGAATTTCCAGATTCCTCTATTGGTTATTGTTCGGAGAAGTGTCTCGATCATGTCCGCATAATTCACGAACCGTAGGGAGACACACTTAAGGATTCGACATTGTTTGAGTAGTTATGGTATTATGAGAAAGAGACCGAATGTTGTTCGGAGTCTCGGATGGGATCCGGGATATCACGAGGTGATCCGGAATGGTCCGGAGAATAAGATTCATATAAGGAAAGTCCCATTTCGGAGTTGGGGAATGGTTCCGGTGTTTTCATCGGGAACATTCTAGAAGTTCCCGGAATGTCCGGCACTCCGGAGGGGAAGGGGTACATGAATGTGTCATTGCATGTTGGAATGATTGCATCATGTACTAAGTGTTCTTGCTGTCCCAAATAAAGGATTAAATTGAATCCTAAATTGAAAAAGTCAAACGGCTAGTTTGAAAGTCAAACGGCAGTTTTTGGGAAGTGGGAGGAGAGGAGGAAACTGAATTGGGGGAGGAGTCCTCCTCCCCAAGCCGGCGGCCAGCCCTAGGCCGAGTTGGGGAGGGACTCCCTCCCTCCCCTAGCACGCCAGCCCTCCCACCTATAAAGGGAGGGGCAGGGCTCCCCTCCCAAAACAACACAAGACACACAAGTTTCCTATCCTCTAAACTAAACCCTAGATCTAGACCCCGGTTTAGAGCTATTCGGTTTAGAGCCTTCTAATTGGTTTAGAGCCCTCTAATTGGTGTGTCTAATTACTAGACCACTAATAGCCTCTCTCATAAGCTCCACCATACTCGCACCGGCTTAAGGCGAAGCCCTGCGGGATCTCCCCTCTACTTCCGGTACCACGCCGTTGTGCTGCCGGAATCGCGAGGAGAGTGCTACAACCTCCGCTGCCTGCTGGAACAAGGGAGAGGAAGGTCTTCGTCGAGTACCGAACGTGTGACCGACTGCGGGAGCGCTGCTAGAACGTGGCGCTGGAAGGATCGTCTACGCGATCTTGAGATCGGAAAGAGTACGACTACATCACCCACGAGAATCTGCTCTCGTTAAACACTTTGGAATCTTCGAGGGTGAGTTATTCCATCGACTCGTTGCTACAATCTAGTAGATAGATCTTGGCTTGTTTGTTTGTATGCGATAGAAAATTTTTGTTTTCCATGCTGCGAACCCTTACAGATCCGACATCGATCCTTCTGCGAACGTATCCTGCCCGTAGGCGGTCCATGCGGGCCTTGACGTTCCTCCGACTCCCAGGGAACTAGTGTCCGAGTCGGTTTCTCCGATAAAGAGGTGGATATCTCCGATGGGGACGATCGAGCATCGCGTAGGGTTCGTCTTCGCCGGGATCCAGAACTTATCGGGAGGGACGATCGGAACGTTGTCGGAGAAGAGAACGCGACGATGGCTATGGTTTCACCCACAAAGATCTTGGACCTCGCCTGCTGTAGAGCCTGAAGCGCCTCTTGCCCCACGGTGGGCGCAAACTGTCGTGGTATTGCCGACGAGTACGCCATGGAGGGGTCCTCATAGTGCGTGTTTAGAGACGTGGGGTAAGACGGACGGTTGACGGGTATGAGGTAACACAGCTTACCCAGGTTTAGATCCCAGGACGGTGGTGGAATCCTACTCCTGCCATAAATCACTATAATGGCAATACGCCGAGTTTTAGGGATCGGTTCGTTGTGCGAGGTATGAGTTGTGTCTTGCCCTAAAGGCTCCCATAGGCCCGACTTATATAGTCGACAGGTCCAAGGGTTATAGGGAAAAGTCCTAGCCAGACAGGTTGCAGAGTCCTACACAGTATACAATCAGTCTAACGTGTCTTGCACTCCAAGGCTCCGGGTACATCGGTGACTCCTCCGTAGCCTTCCTTTATCCGGTATGGGCCTCCCTTCTGGATCCATCTAACTGGGCCGCCCAGCAGGGCATGGGCCATGCTACCAACTGTGGGCCACCCGGGTTATTCGGATAAGAGACATGCTATGAGGATACCCATATAGCATATCCCCAACATGATGCCTGTCCACCAGAATGTTCTCACAATCGCATTGAGCTTGGAGATGAAACTTTTGGGGAATATGTTGTTGGACATATAGTAGACATGAATAGTGGCAAAGATAGATTGGATAAGAGTGAGCCGAGCAGCATGAGACAATTGATCTGCTTTGTATGTTGTGAGTTTGGTTTTGAATTTGTCAATGACAAAGTGGCAAGCTGAGGCTCTATCTTTACTGGGAAGGATGAGAGGATGACCAAGATGGATGAAGGAGAATTCGATGAGAGGAATAGGAAAAATCTGTTTAATAGCTTCCATAGTATTTTGATCAACATGCTTGCTGAAGATTATACCTGATTTTGGCCAGCTAGGAGTTTGACCAGATTGCGTACAAAAAGAATCTAAAATTTCCTTCATAGAAGAGGCTTCATTAGTATTAGCTCTGCCGCATATTAGGAGATCGTTTGCAAAGAGGGGCGAGTGAATTGGATGGTAGTTTGGACCAAGAATAATGCCACATAGGGATGAATTTTGCATGGCTTCCTGAAGCTCAATAGATAACTCATTAATAGTTTGGAAAAAAAGGTATGGAGAGAGGGGACAACCTTGTCTTATTCCTCTGTTACTTCTAAAATTCGTGAAAGGCTGGCCATTAATAATAACAGAGAGTGTTGGCAAGAAAATTCACACGTGAATTAAATTAATGAAATGATCATGCAGCCCTATCCATGCGAGTGCACGAACAATGAATCTCCATTCAACTTTGTCAAATGCCTTGGCTAGATCTATTTTAAGCATAAAGGCTTTATTTTTCCAAGAGGAGAGAGCAAACGAGTGAGTAATCTCCTGGGAAATAATAATGTTGTTGATACGCCTTCCTTCTATAAAAGCTTGTTGGGTAGGATGAATATAGTCGGAAAGATGAGGTTTAAACCCTGTTTGCAAAGGTTTTTGCAATTAGCTTGTAAATAATATTGCAAAGACTTATAGGTCTGTAATCAGCTGAAACAAGCTTTTTAGGGATCAAGGCTATGTGAGTATCATTAACATGGGAAGGAAGAATTTCAGTTTCGAAGAAAGATTTTACCAGCGTGTAGACGTCTTCCCCTATCCAGTCCCATGTAGCTAGGTAAAATTTTACATTAAAACCATCAGGAGAAGCATTCCTCTTCATATCTCTTAGGGGTGTTCCTCTTAGGGTGTTCCATAACTCCTTATCGGGGATAGTATAAGCGTAGTTGTGGTTCGACTCTGGTAATTGAGTGCTCAAGAATGGCATGTCATGGTTAACATTTGGAGAAGCAAAGATTTGCCTGAAGTAATTTACAAAAGTATTACCTATTTTTTCTGTCATGTACTAGAGATATTTTTTCATCCTTTATTGATACAATCGTATTCCTTCTTCTCCTCTTTGTTATTGCTTTGTGGAAGAAGGAGGCGTTCTTGTCTTCGTCTTTTATCCAATTATTTTTTGCTCTTTGCATATAAAGTTCAGTAAGTTTGATAATATTTTGCTCATACCTTTCTGCCAGATTTGCTTTAAGAGTGTGGTCTTGATCTTGCTATGGCTTCCGTTGGATTTGCTTAATCTCTTCTTCAATCTCATTCAGCTCCTGCTGAATGGGCTTTTTCCCCTGCAAGATGATTAGTTCTTGCGGAGAAAGAACAAGTTGCCTTGCTGGCCCAGGTATTTTTTGCAAGTTGCTGAAAATCCTTTTCGTTGAGCCAATTTTCCTAGCTAGGCCATCGGTAGAAAGAAGGATGGGTGCGTGATCACCAAGAGTGCGAATAAGAGGCATATTAGAGCATCTCCACTCGTTGGCCGAACTCAGGCCAAAAATTGGTCTGTTTTTCGGCCGGACGGAACTAGTTTTTGGCCTAGATACGTCTATTTTCCTACTCGCGTACCCAGGCCGAGTTCCTAAGTTCGGCTAAAATTCATCGAAGATGGATGGATTTCATTAAGTTGGGCGAATATAAGCAGATTACATGAAATTTAAACTAAACTAATATATAATAAACTTAAAAAGGGCCTCCGCCGATGCCCTCGCCGTCCTACATGCTGAAGTTGTTGTAGAACACCGTGTAGCCGGGATCGGCCCGGCCGTCATCCTCGCCGCCGTCGTCGTCGTCGTCGCTCGGCGGCTGGTTCTGGCGGGAGCTCCCCTGGCCTGGGTCACCGCACCTCCAAGGCTGGAAGGACGGGCCTACGTTCTCCTCCTCGTCGTCGTCGAGAACGTAGAGCGGGGCGTCCTGGTAGGCGAGCTTACGCCCAGACAGCGGCCGACGCCGGGCGGACTGCTCCTCGGCCTGCTGCTGCAGGCCGAAGATGCGCTGTCGTTCCGCCTGCTCCCAGTCCTTCCTGTACCACTCCAGGATGTCTGGCGAGGAGGGCTCCACAAGCGGCGGCTGTGGCGCGGTTTCGCGGAGCGACTGCTCCAGCGCCATCTTCAAGGCGGCGTCTTCGGCCGGCGCCGAACCTTCTATCTTGGGACGGCGGAGACGTAGGTGGCCTGTTGGCGACGCCGTCGTCCGCGGCTCGCCGATGACGATGCCGCGCGAGCGCGTCCGAGGCGGCGAGCGCACAGGCGACTCCGCCTCGCACTTGACTGTCATCGGCGCGTGCAGCGGTGCCGAGCCGGAGGAGTGGGACGCCGAAGTGGAGGAGGACGAGCTCATGCTCGCCATCCTCCTCGGCATCCAGTTCGGCGGTGGGCGCCGGCCCGACCTGGTAGGCGAGTGGAGATGCTCTTATATACGTTGAAAACTAGATAGACAACACATCATTCTGCATTTACCAAGCACCGATCCAATCTTCTGTATGTTGGCCTCTATGAGAATCTCGTGTTTGTCCAAGTATAAGCCGGTCCGCTGAAGCCTAGGTCAAAAAGACCACAATTTTTTATCATCAAGAGGAAGGCATTCTTACAAGACGATTAATATTTAAGGAGTTTTTGTCCACATCGTATAGTAGTCTCCAATACACATGATAGACATGCTCCTTAAATATACAAAAGAGGCAACATGGTCCCAAATCTGGCTAGTGTTTCGGTGATAGGGATTTTCGTATATACAAACAAGTCCAAAACGGAGATTACTACTTCTAATAACAGTAGTAGCTAAGATGATATGATGGTTAAAACTATGAATAGAACTTGAACTTCGTCAGTCCATATCAGCCAAAGCCCACCCGAACGTCTTCGAGAAGACACTACAATGTGTCCTGATGTTGCCTTAAGTAGATGATGGAAAAGCGTGATGCAGCTTCACTTATCCCACTTCGGCCCAATGTACTTCCTGTTGGACTGCACCAGTCTCTTGGACCGGGCTTGCTGCAGAGTTGCTCTCATGTCATTTGCTGTAGAGGATGGCGTAGGATGAGCCCTGACATTGGCCACTCGTGATGGTTTGGGACGAGTAGCACGATCCGGCAGAGCCTGCTGGTCATATCCCTGTTTCTTGTTCCGTGTACACCGGCCAACTGTCGATTCAGTCAAACGAGTATCTTGTTTGAGAGGATGCCCACGGGCACAAGGACTAGCTTCCTGTTGGATTTCCATTTCTGTATATTCCAAAAATACAACACAACAGTAACAAATGCATTTAGCTCATAATTTGGTAAACGGTTGTATAACATGAAAATTCCCCAGGGAACTTCTTTCAAGCAGTTGTTCCCGAGATACAGGAGAAGTACTCCCAAAACAATATTGATGCGACAACTAACAATCTGAACGAACCTTTGGGAATTGGTCCAGACACAGGACATGTGCCTACAATAAAACCATCCTGCAAAAAAAATGCATTTAGAAGGCATTATGTTATCATGATAACATAAGCGTAACCCCCTCAAAGCATTAGCAAATAGATTAGGATAAAACAAATATAGATGGGATATTGCCTGCTTAGGGGGCACAGTATTTTGGTTAGAAATTTAAACAAAAATTTCATCCCTGTTGTGATATTATAATGGGATAGGAGTAATCCCCTCGAAGCATTAGCCAATAGATTAGGATAAAAGAGATAGCAATAGAATACCGTCTTCTTAGGACACAAAGGGCGTGTTTGGTAGCCCGGGTAGACTATCTTACCTCATACAAGTTGAGTCCAGCTATGTTCACCACATACAAGTTTGTTGTATTGTCTTGTGTTTGGTAGGTCGGGTGAGATGAGCTGAGCTCAGTTTATATCTTGTTTGGTGTGTTGTATGACTTGAGCTATGCCATATAAAAATAAAAAACAACTAGGTCCCTGAATACAAAACAAAAAAGCAATCGGATCCCTGGGACAGCAATCGGGTCCCTAGGAGAGCAATCGGGTCCCTAGGAGAGCTCCGGCGCCGCTGGCGGAGAGAGGAGGCACCGCCACGCTCCGCCGCCGCCAGAGGAGCCGCTGCCGGCCGCCAGGCGCCGAGCGCCGCCGCCAGGAGGCCGAGACCGTCCTCAATTCGTCGCCAAGAGGTCGACCTCCTCGTCTGCTGAAGCAAGCAGGTCCCTAGGAGAGCTCCGGCGTCGCCGGCGGAGAGAGGAGGCGCCGCCACGCTCCGCCGCTGGCGAGAGGAGTCGCCACCGTCCGCCAGGAGGCCGAGAGCGTCCTCAACTTGCCGCCAGTAGGTCGACCTCCTCGTCTGCTGGTACGCGCGCGGTGGAGCAAGGACGGTTATCTGCTTCTATGCACGTGGTGGAGCAGGCCCGGGGGAGGCGGCCTGCGTGCTCGAAGACGGTGGAGAGCTGGGGCGCGGGCGTGGGCGGCGCAGAGGAGAAATCACTGGCGGGGCAGAGGAGAGACGAGGCAGTGAAAGAGGAGACTACGGGCAATATGACTAGCACGATTCGAGCGGGGCCGTACCCCCTAGCGCGCCGAGCGGCAGACGCGGGATGGACTCAGCCAAGCTGAGTCGAGAAGCTCGATTTGAGGTTCACAACTCGGCAGGGCTGAGGGCCTCTTTTTGCATGAGGTGGGCATAGCTGGGTACACCCGACCCGACCTAACAAACAGAAAAAAGAGGGACGAGGTGGGAATTTCTGGGTACAACCGACCCACCAAACACGCCCAAAGTTGTTTCGTTAGGAATTCAAACAAAAAGGTCATTGTTCTTATAATATTAATGCTCACTACGGGAAAAAACGCTGCCGTGTAGACATGTCTTTGCCGTGTGCCAAACGGACCGGAACACGGCAAAGTTCGTCTTTACCGTGTGTAACTCATAAAGTACACAACAAAGTACGTGAACACGGCAAATTTCTGAAAAAGAACACGTCAAAGAAATATACACGGCAAAAACCCACAAAGAAACACAGCAAAGAAAATACACTCGGCAAAGTCGACAAGGGCACACGGCATAAGTGTTGTCACGGCAACGAGGTGGGACCCGTGACCCCACAGGTCCACTTGACGGGAGGAGCTAACGGTTATAGACGACATAGTTTGTGATAATATGCTCATATTGTGCATGCATGTGTATCATGAAATGGCGAACAATGTTACAGGAGGAAGTTTTCCTTTTCGTCACACCAAAAAGCCATTTTCCATATTTCGAGCGTAAAAAAGGGGGATTTTATGAAACAACCACCAAATGGCTAATTCAAAATGCTACCACCCAATTTTTTAAAAATACTAGACCACCTTAAATAGACAATATCCCAACAGGGGAATCTCAAACCTTTCTGTCCACTCCAGGTGAAAAAGACAAATTTCTGTCGAATCGGTAGGAAGTGGGTCAGATATGAACTACAGGTACATGATCTGATGGTCATGCTTTTTACAAAAATCATTTTTCGGTTCACAATATGCTATTTCATCAAAGATCCAATGAAAGTTTAGAGAGGCTCATCTCCGAGCTAAGAATCTTCATACCCGTCGTTCGACAAAGTTTATCGATAGTTTAAAAGAGCCATAAAAAAATAAAAAACGATCGAAACAATGCGAAACTTTCGCGTGGTGCCATATTGTGCATGCATGTGCATCATGAGATGGAGAACAATGTTGCATGAGAAAGTTTTCCTTTTCGTTGCACCAAAAAACCATTTTCCATTTTTTGAGCACAAAAAACGAGGGATTTTGTGAAGCAACCACCGAATGGCTAATTCAAAATGATACCACCCCATTTTCACAAGATTATATGGATGCCATATTTGGATTCCTCACATTTTTCTGATCGATTTAGACATTTATTTGCCGAATTCCGATTTACAGATTTAAATATATGAATTATTCCATATTAAATAGAAAAAGGAAATAAAATAAAATCATTTTATTTTTTATTTGGATTTAAGATTATTATTACTTATTTATTATTGTTTACTTTGGAATCTAAAACTGAGATGTGTGACATCATGGTCCAAGAGTTAATAGGATTGATATGAAAGTATTATCGACAAGGTATGATTTCTTTCTCGAAAGCTCATTCAGAAAAACGAAAAAGTTAAGCGTGCTAGAGCTAGAGTAGTGTTAGGATGGGTGACCAAAGGGAAAGTTTGATTATGAGTGCAATTTGACCAAATATTAAACATGAGATTATCAAGTAAAAAATATTTAAAAAGTTTAAAACAAAATTAAATTTTTTCAATTTTTTTTGAAAAGGCAATCTCTTTGCTGTATACTTTTTTCACATGACACACGGCAAAGACAGCTTATTTGCCGTATACTTTTCGAGGAGACACATGACAAAGACAACTTTTTTGCCGTGTACTTTTTGAGAAAACACACGGCAAAGAATAGACACCGTCATCTCCGCGGGAACCGCAATCTCACTTTACTTTGTCGTGTCTACGCGTAAGGCACACGGCAAAAACTTTGACGTGTCTTATTTAGCAAACACATGGCAAAAGGCCTTTGCCATGGCGAACGTTGTCGTGTGTATACACAAGGCAAAGCCTTTGTCGTGTTCCGAAAGGCCTTGGCAGTGTCTTTTACCCACATGGCAAAGAGCATGTGTGTCGTACTGGCTAGAGTTGACTAGCATGAAACATTTCCAGCTAAGCAATGAAATAATTTAAAATTCTTCAATCCTACCCAAAATATCCTGTTTTTTCGAAATGGGGTGGAAAGCCCCGGCCTCTACATCTGATGATGCACACGGACATTTATTAAGAGACTAGCATTTAAAGTTATTATAAACTCATGGATCGTTCAGAGTTGAAACATGAATCAACCAGCGAAAAATAACAAGCATGAGGCAACTAAGCATTTTGTAGTCAACTAATATGCTGCCATCTGTCCTGGCAAAATACACTGAGCATGCACTACAGTTAAGGCTGAGCTAGAGTTCTATTTAGACATGAAGATCTGAACTTGATATGCCACGTTTATAGCCATTTGGTTTACTACTCGCACCGAAAAGACAACGACGATTTTGCAAAAGATGTGGCAAGCAATCACCAAAAAGTAATATCTAATTTGTACATTGATTTCATTGACTAGATGCAAATAACACATAAACTAAATAACGAATTTTAGTTGACCAGAGACAAATAATATGTAAACAAAATTATGAGGTTAAATTGTTTTTATAGGAAATTTAAAATAAACAATCACTTGTACCCAAAACATAAAATATCGCTACTACCTATTCGAGCTTGATCATCAGCATTTATCTAATTCTGTAATTGTTCCTTAAAATGCAAAATTTTAGATTCAACTATAACTATAAATTTTGTGCGAAAGATATAAAATAAATAATGTACTTGATTTTCTAAATAGTTAACCTTTACATATGTTACCAATGGAAATTAACAACACGAGACCGAATTCATATGTGGCAAAGACCGACCAATCTCAACATAGCATTCCTGAGATCATGGAACAAAGAAAGCAAAATGTTATTGTTGCTACGGTAATAATAGTTGGAAGACAAAATCATTTCACTATAGGTTGCGTTAGTTGTCCCAAAAAAGGTAGGGGTATAAATAAATACAAAGTAAAACAGGCAAGACAAAAGAAATGCAATCTATGGAGTGGTGACTTAGAGACTATTAGTAGTTCATTTATAAAGTCAGGTACATGCCTTTTGTCAAAACATTCGACGGAGTATTTTAGCAGAAAGGTTAACAGAAATAAATCATGCAAGAATGTACTAAAGCATTACGTTGAGCTAACAAATATATACCAGTGCAATGGTAATCCAAAACAGTTTTAGTAGCAGTCCGTTTGCTCACCCGTTTTTGAAAGTTGTGTGTACTAGGATTTGGGAAGTGTGTATGTGTCCTACTAGGTAGTAGTACATGCATGAGTAGTGTTTGCTCAAGTTCAATTAGGAGTCGGCTTTGCCATGTCGTGTTTTGAGTCCAGTTCGTGTACGAGTCAGAAGTTGTATAAGCAGTAGCAGACCACCGGTTGTAAGTACCGTGAGAAAACAAAAATAAAGAAAAAGAACAAGGAACGACAAGTGCGGAAGTGCCTTTGGCAAAACAAATTTGTGTGAGTGTGTTTGACTAGTTTGATGTGATCGGTCCAGGGGCGAAATCCAACATGCAAAACTCATCATTACAAATATCAATAAGGTAGGCGGTACTACCATTGTACAAATTCCCAAAAACTCACCTACAATACAACCATCAACGAGATGGATAGATATAGAGTAAACAGGAGGTGTGGAAGAAAGAAATCTAGAACTTTTATAACAGACTATGGTTTTCATGGCAGGCTGTGAATGAAAATGACACCGGTCTTTCATTACTACACAACTAGAGATCCCCACCAACAACATAACAGAAGTCCAACAAGGTTTCAATAATTAAGTATGGTAGACATTTTAGGTATAACTATTTTCTATATTCTATAATGATGTATAAATTTCTAATTTGTCCATGAATCAAAAAGAATATTAGTGGATCATGGAATCAAATAATCAACATTCAAAACATGCTAAGATATATTAATATATAGCTAATCTATAGCCGCGCAAACATGCTGGTCACTATGCTAGTTTATTGTTTAAGAAAGAACGTATTAGAAAATCGTGGAGACAACACAATCATAGAGCTAAGGCAACTACTTGGTGGAGACAGCATAATCTCCAGATAGGCCCTCCACCATCTTAGGGGTTTTAAAATTTCTCATTCTGATATATGTAATTTGCCTTTATCTCTGGTTCTTTCGGATTCTGAATTTGGATCGGTTGTGTGCATCACAGTTATATAAAGACTGGGTATAATTCTTTAAACTCTTTAAATAATAAAATGCCTTTTATAAAAAAACATAGAGCGTCAAAAAGATATTCTTTACTAACGATGTCATAGACAATCCTTTCGCTTCCTGGATCCAGCGCAGGTACTACCACACGACCTGGTAAAAGAAAAACAATTCCAGTTACTCAAGGATAACAAGTAGAAGAGACCAACCAAATACATCATACAATCATTACCTGATTTAGTTTTTTTCATTTCAGGAGACCAAAGAAATAATGTGCGGGGCCTGGCAGGAGCAAATGGGGCAGTATGTGCCTAAAGTGTTTCAAAGAACATTGTAATAAATACAGATATATAGATGGGTAGGAATCTTGACCATAGCACAATTTCTGATAGCTGTCAAATGATACAGAATACAATTAAACATAGGAGATAATCTAGGTAACCAGTAGAAATTCAGAACTGGGTATGCTATTTCAAATAAAATTTTCACAAAGGTAACTGAAGTGCTGTTGGAAACATAGCGAACTGAAGCAAGCACCATTTCCCTGTCGGATCAGGCTACATGCACGGATCAGGCTATATGCAACGCCTAGGCGCACTGATGGCTTCCCAAGTTTTGAGGCAGGTATATCCAGATCTTGCTCCCGGCGAGCTGTTACCGTCTTGTTTGCCACCTTCAATGCCCCCGCGTCTGTCTGTCTCGGTCGTGCAGGACAAAGAACTCCATCTGTGTTAACCAGTCTGGCCAGCCTATTAACTAGTGGAGGCTCCACGACTAATGGAAGATCTAACGTAGCATCGTGTGCCACTAGTGAGCACGATGGAGACGGAAGCTGGGGTGCAAGGCCGTGAGAAGAGGGGTAGGCAGGATTCCGATGGCCTCGGAACAGCCGGGTGTGCCAGACAGAGTAGATGTGAGGCTGTGGTGGTGCATCGGGCGCTGTCGAGGAGGCAAGCAAGGGGATGAACTCCGCCTGAGCACTGCACGCCAGGAGCCGCTGCATGCAGCGCTGTCGGTGCATGCCGCGGGTGGCCACCCTAAGAAAACTGCACATCATCTCCAGGATGGACTTCGCCTGAGCAGGCTCAGGGGAGTCGTGCCACTGCAGCAATCTACTCCGATGGGAACAACAATGCCATCTTGGGGGCAGGATGGAGAATGTATAAACCGACGTTCATTCTTTAGGGAAAAAGAAAAGGAGGCGGACGGGTGGAAAAGGAACCTATGCACCACCATCTCGCCTGCTCGCTCCCGACGCCACTATCTCCGCTTCCGTCTACCGGCCGGCACATCGCCTGCTCTCCTACACGCGCGTCCGGCACCTTCCTCCCGCTCCCCTGAGGATTCCACACTAGCTAGTACTAGTTTCCTAAAGCTCTCCAAATAGAATACCTCAAATGTTGTGAGTGGACGCATCCATGTCTTACTAAAGGCTCAAAAATACATCATAGGATAAAAAATCTTCATTGCACTAGTATGTGATATGATTGTATATTGTGGATTAGCAATAAAATGAACTAGTAAGGGGCTCGTGTGTGGCTACAAATCCTATGTCCAACATAAATCCACCCTGCTGTATCTGCCTCAGCACATGAAAATTCCCCAACACATCTTTCTAACCATTAGCAAGTAAAAAATGCTTAACAATACTTGAGGTTTAACAATACCTACCAGTGTTTACAATGATTTAATCGAACAAGTTAAAAAGAGTATATTTGAGGTGTAAGAATACTTGCCAGTGTAGAAGATAAGACCATCAGAGAGATCCCAGATGTTTTGAAGGCAGTGGGTTGGTGTGGAGGCAGATTCTTGCGCCTAGGGTTCTTTGGCAGAGATTCAGCAGCAGCAAGTTTGAAACCCTTGTCGATGTTGTTGAGCCGAGGAATTCTTCTAGCACTTGGCATCTCAATATTGCAATCTTGCCTCCTACTATATGAATGAGCCTCCTGTCGGATTTTCAATTCTGTATATTCCAAAAATACAACACAACAGTAACAAATGCATTTAGCTCATAATTTGGTAAACTGTTGTATAACATGAAAATCCCCCAGGGAACCTCTTTCAAATAGTTGTTCCTGAGATACAGGAGAAGTACTCCCAAAACAATATTGATGCGACAGCTAATCTGAACGGACCTTTGGGAGCTGGTTCAGAAAAACGAGATACGCCTAAAATAAAACCATTCTGCAAAAGAAACAAAAATGCATTTAGAAGGAGGCATTATGTTATTATGATGAGATAGGTGTAATCCCCTGAAAGCATTAGCAAATAGATTATGATAAAACAAATAGAGATGGAATATTGCCTGCTTAGGGGGGCACAGTATTTTGGTTAGGAATTTAAACAAAAAGTTCATCGCTGTTATGATATTATAATGGGATAGGAGTAATCCCCTCAAAGCATTAGCAAATAGATTAGGATAAAAGAAATAGCGATAGAATAATGTCTTCTTAGGACATGAAGTTGTTTGGTTAGGAATTCAAACAAAAAGGTCATCACTGTTATGATATTAGTGCTAGAGTTGACTAGCATGCAACATTTCCATCTAAGCAATGAAAAAACTAGTTAAGCAATGAAATAATCTAAGTTCTTCAATCCTACCCAAACTATCCCGTTATTAGCTAGAACACAGTGAGCATGTACTACAATTAAGGCTGAGCTAGAGTTCTATTCGGACATGAAGATCTGTGTTAGAAATACTGTTAGCGTGCACGTGTGTAACAGAACGTGTTGTACAAGATCTCTAACTACTTCTACAGTACAGAGTTGTTGAGATATAGCATGTGCTTATCTATAAACGATCGATAGGATATCGATCTCCCCTGTAATCTCTCGCTCGGTTAGGTTTTCACCTCGAGCCTATTTAACACGAAGGCCACCCGAGACAAAGGGCGTCGGCTTCTACCAAAACACCTCACAAAATTACATGGTATCAGAGCTAGGCTTCCACAAACGCATCTAGCTATGACAGGCGACACAGCCTCCTCCTCCCGCGCTCCAGTGGCGAACCCTCTCGCTGGTTCGTCCGTTGCAAAGAAGCTGACACGAGAGAACTATCTTCTGTGGGAGATGGCGGTCCTCTCAGCCATCCGAGGGGCCCAGCTGGAGGGATTCATCAACGGAGAGCTGGCGGCGCCCCCGAAGACCATCTCCGTCAAGCAAGGAGACAAGGACGTCGAAGAGGCCAACCCAGCCTATGCCGCATGGGTAAACACTGATCAGCATGTTCTTTCCTACCTCGTTAAATCTTTCTCGAGGGAGGTGCTGGTTTCTGTTGTAGGCCTGAAGACACCCGCCGTCGTATGGAAGGCGGTCAAGGCAATGTTCGCAGCGCAATCCCGGGCAAGGATAGTCAACCTCCGGGTGCTGCTCACCAAGACCAAGAGGGAGCAATTCCCATCTGCTCAGGCATACTTTACCAAGATGAAGGGCATATCTGACGAGCTTGCTGCAGCAGGCTGCACCATCGACGAGGACGAGCTGGTGGAGTACATCCTTGCCGGCCTCGACGACCACTACAACCCACTATTCGCCGCCATCGGGGACGGGGCAGACTCCATCAGCCTCACCGACCTCTACGCACGCGTTGCCGCTATGAAGGCCGGATGCAACTCCTCCTCGGCAACAACAGAGGCTACAACTCCTCCGCCAACATGGCCGGTCGTGGCTGTGGCCGCAATGGTCGTGGCCATGGTGCTCCACGTGGATGTGGAGGACGAGGAGGTGGCCGTGGTCACAACCAGGGCCACAGTGGCAGCGGTGGTGGCGGCGCCGACCACCGACCCAACCAAGGCAATGATGGCGGTGGTGGAAAAGGCGGTAACCACCCAACCTACCAAATTTGTAGCAAACAAGGTCACGAGGCATGGAAGTGCTGGTACCACTACGACGAAGATGACGAAGAAGAGGAGAGGAACGCCAATGCCGTCCACTCCTACCACGTCGACACCAATTGGAACTGCGACACGGGCACCACCGACCACATCACTAGTGAGCTTAACAAGCTCACTATGAAGTAAAGGTACAATGGCCATGATCAAGTGCACATGGCCAATGGAGCAGGTATGAACATTAAGCATGTTGGTTATTCATTTGTTCAAACCCCATCTTCCAATCTACATCTCAAAAATGTTCTTTCATGTTCCTAATGCAAAAAAGAGTCTTGTTTCAATTCATCGTCTTACCAAAGACAATAATGTCTTCGTTGAATTTCACCCTTGGAATTTTTATGTAAAGGACAAGGCAACGAAGAAGGTGGTGCTTGAAGGGGAATGCGTTAGAGGCCTCTATCCACTAGTCTCGTCGTCTCCATCACCATCAAATAAAGAGGCCTTCAGCATCTCCAAACCTTCCTCAGAAAGCTTGGCATAGTCGACTTGGTCATCCATCCTTTCAAAATTGTTCAACAAGTAGTCCAAAAGCATGGTCTTCCATGTTCTCAAGAGTCTACAAACAATTTAGTTTGTGATTCATGTCAGGAAGCAAAGAGTCATCACTTGCCTTACCCAAAGTCTACTAGTGTATCCACCTACCCCCTTGAACTTGTTTTCTCGGATGTATGGGGGCCAGCACCTAGTTCTGTTGGTAGATACACTTATTATGTAAGCTTTATTGATGATTTCAGCAAATTTACTTGGATTTATCTTCTCAAACAAAGATCTGATGTTTTCCAAGTATTCCAAAATTTCCATCAACATGTTGAACGCCAATTCAACACCAAAATCCTCACACTAAAAGTGATTGGGGAGGTGAATATGAAAAACTAAACTCCTTTTTTCCAAAAATTGGCATTTCACATCATGTGTCTTGCCCTCATGCCCATCAACAAAATGGTTCGGCCGAAAGAAAGCATCAAAAAATTGTTGAAGTAGGACTTTCTCTTCTTCCAAATGAATCCATGCCTTTAAAATTTTGGGATGAAGCTTTTTTGACTGCCACTCATCTCATTAATATTCTTCCCACCAAAGTCATCAACAATGAAAGTCCTACAGAAAAACTTCTCAAAAAAGATCCTGACTATTCCTCACTTGAATATTTGGATGTGCATGCTGGCCGAACCTTAGACCGTTCAACAAACGAAAATTGGCTTTTAGATCCACTCAATGTGTCTTCCTTGGCTATAGTCACATGCATAAAGGGTTCAAATGCCTAGAAGTCTCTACAGGACGTGTCTACATCTCTAGCGATGTCATCTTTGATGAAACGGTGTTTCCCTTCAAAAAATTGCATCCAAACGCCGGAGCACTCCTTAGTCAGCAAATTCTCCTTCTCCTCGGTTTTACTCCACAAAAATCTGTGCAGTGAACTAACTGCTAATGATTCTGTAAATCATATTATTTTTGTTGATCCTCAGCTACAGCACAACAACCTTCAAGAAGGAGAACCAAATTTCGGAGCTAACGGTGAAGAAATCACCAAAAACGGTGGTATAACGTCCTCATGTGATAGCGAACAAGACACAGGAACGGGAACCGATTGCACGGAGCACGAGGGGGACACGGGCCAGTCCTCCGCGCCAATCAGCCGAACCTCGGACACGTCGAAAACGCGTTCCGCGTCGCACCAGGTGCCAGCTCGGCCCCACGTTCACGTGTTCTACACGCGCCGGCCGACAGCCGTGTAAGGAGGACACGGTCCTCACGCGCCGCACCAAACGGAGCACGCCACGTCGCTCGGATCATCATTGACGAAGGAGCCCCCGACAAGCTCGTCTGGCGCATCACATCCCACTGATTCTGGCGGATCCACTGCGCTGAATACTCCTGCAGCTCCACCCGTGTCTCCGGCAAGAACTCGCCTTCGAACCGATAAAATCGAGCGCCGAAGGTATACAAACAATTTTATAAAACTTTGACTTTCATGTTCAATAGATGAACCTAAGAACCTTCAAGTAGCATTAAAAAGTCCTAAATGGATGAGGAATATGATGCCTTAATCAAAAATAAAACTTGGCATTTGGTTCCATATAGTCAAGGCAAAAATCTGATAGATAGCAAATGGGTCTATAGAATTAAAAGAAAAGTTGATGGCTCAATTGATAGATAAAAAGCAAGATTGGTAGCTAAAGTATTTAAACAAAGGTATGGTATAGACTATGAAGATACTTTTAGTCCTGTTGTCAAAGCTGCTACTATCAGACTTGTTCTAGCCATTGCAGTCTCAAAGGGATGGTCATTAAGACAGCTAGATGTGAAGATTGCATTTCTTCATGGTATTCTGGAAGAAGAGGTGTATATGAGACAGCCACCTGGATATGAGGATCCAAGAGCACCATCACATGTGTGCAAGTTGGACAAGTCACTCTATGGGCTAAAACAGGCTCCAAGAGCATGGTTCTCCAAGTTGAGTTCAAAACTGCAAGAGCTTGGCAGTAGACTTTTTGTATGTTGGCAAAAAGCCTCTGTCTGCCTAGGTAGTAAAATCCGGTAGTACCGCATTTTTCTACCTGGCGTGATAGAGAGTTTTTCTGACTAAGCTGCTGATTCCACTGCACGTCTGGTAGTACCGGTTGCCATTTGCGGTACTACCGCTTTACGGTAGCATCAAAGGTAGTACCGTTGTGGCCAGGGCTTATGAAGTTTGAAAGATGGTCGTCCGGTACCAGGTTCGGTACCAGGTCCGGTAGTACCGGAGTTCTCCGGTAGTACCGCTTGAACTTACGGTACTACCGCTACATTAAAGGCTCCAACGGCCAGATTTCTTGGATTGGGACAAGATGCTCATACACATTAAAGTCAAGACCACCATTGGAGCCACCAAATCTCAAGATCTCCTCATTCCACCACCCAAAGTCTTTGATCTTTGGGGAATCGAAGGAGGAGGCCCCGATCTACTACTTTACCAAAAGAGATCTTCATTTCCCCCTCCTTTCATTGAGGGCCCCTTTGTTCTAGTGTTTCTTGAAAACCCTAGTTCTTGTTTTGGTTCTTACAAGCTTGTCTTTGATTGCTTTGACATCTTGCTTGTATTTGGGAGCCTCCGATTAAGTTATGGATGTGTGCCCCAAACTTGTAAAGGTGCCGGCTTCCACCTTAAAGGTTGCCAATATAGTGGAAGCTGAATCGATCCCGTTGGGGTGAGATTCATCGGAGAACAAGAAAGGCCTTTCGTGGCGTTGGTGGTTTGAAACCACCCCCTCTCCAAACGTAGACGTACTTCCCCTCAAAAGAAAGGAACTACGGGAAACAAATCCTTGTGTCTCCGCGTCCACCATTTTGGTTACTTCTATCCTTTACCGCACTTTACTTACTTGTTCCTACTTTGTGTTGTGGTAGTTCTTGCATAATTGTCATATAGGTAAATTCACCGTAGTTGCATTATCTAGAGAATTTACCTTATTATCAAACCTTAATTTGAAAAAGAAAAAAATTTGAAGTAGCACCTATTCACCCCCCCCTCTAGGTGCCCATACGATCCTTTCAACCTTTACATATGCTATTAATGGAAATTAACAACACAAGACCGAATTTATATGTGGTAAAGACCAACCAATCTCAACGTAGCGTTCCTGAGATCAAGGAACAAAGAAAGCAGAACGTTATTGTTGCTACAATAATAATAGTTCGAAGACAAAGTCATTTCACGATAGATTGCGTTAGTTGTCCAAAAAGGTAGGGGCATAACTAAATACAAGAGTGAACTCCACTTTTTACCCCTTACTTCTGTATTGGTGACACATATTACCCCTTTTCGTCTAGATTGCACCTTTTAGAGGTGTCGCGCCCTCTTTTTCTGAAGCATACCCGTTGGGTAAGGCGTGAGGTGATGAACGGGGTTCAAAAATATCAAGACCACAACGAGGAATAGGACATGTGGATGAGAAAAGTCTAGAGTCTAGACATGATTGTCGATGGCGTCCTCCGACCTTTACACATTTTGTTGCACCACATCGACGTAGCATGTCGGTCCTATCTAACAGAAACAAGCAAATGTTAAAATGTGGCAAAACCATGTTTAAAGCCTTCTAGATTGGATATGTTCGTAAAACCTCAACTAAATGGGGTAATAAGTGTCAGAAATTCAGAAATAGGGGGTAAAAGGTAAAATTTACTCTAAATACAAAGTAAAATGGGCAGGACAGTAAAATGAGCCAGACACCGTGGGTGCCTGTTATCTAAAAAATCTAGAATTTTTATAGCAATCTATGGCAGCCTATGAATAAAAATGACACCGGTCTTTCATTGTTACACAACTAGAGATCCTTACCAACAACCTAATAAAAGTCCGACAAGATTTCAAGATTTAAGTATGGTAGCCATTTTAGGTATAATTATTTTCTATGTTCTATAATGACGTATCAATTCTAATTTGTCCATGAACCAAAAAGAATATTAGTGGATCATGGAATCAAATAATCAACAGAGAAAACATGGTAAGATATAATAAATATAGCAAATCTAACAGCGCAAATATGCAGGTCACCATGCTAGTTTATTGTTTAAGAAAGAACGTATTAGCAAATTGTGGAGGACAACAGAAACATAGAGCGTCAAAAAAATATTTTTACTAACGATGTCATAAACAATATGTTCGCTTCCTGGATCCAGCGCAGGTACTACCACACGACCTGGTAAAAGAAAAACAATTCCAGTTACTCAAGGATAACAAGTAAACGTTTAAGTAGAAGAGACCAACCAAAATACATCATACAATACATACCTGATTTATTTTTTTCATTTCAGAAGACGAAAGAAATAATGTACGGGGCCTGGCAGGAGCAAATGGTGCAGTATGTGCCTAAAGTGTTTCAAAGAACATTGTGATCAATACAGATATATAGATGGGTAGAAATCTTGACCATAGCACAATTTCTGATAGCTTATTAGTCAAATGATACAGAATACAATTAAACAATAGGAGATAATCTAGGTAACCAGTAGAAATTCAGAACTGGGTACGCTATTTCAAACAAAACGTTCACAAAAAAAATGACCAGGTAACTGAAGTGCTGTTGGAAACATAGCGAACTGAAGCGAGCACCATTTCCCCGTCGAATCAGGCTACATGCAACGCCTAGGCGCACTGGTGGCTTCCTAGTTTTGAGGCAGATACATCCAGATCTTGCTCCCGGCGAGCTGACAGCGATGGAGAGTTTGCGATGGAGCCCGTCGTCTCATGGCGCCCCGCAGACGATGGCGCCCAAAGACAGGCAGGCGCCACAGGCCAATAGATCAATCGGGAATCGGCGGCGCCTGAAGGAGCCGTCAGTCTGGGCAAACTAGGCACGGAAACTAGGACCGAGATTTTTCAGTTTTCTAAATCTCTATCTAGGACGGCTTAATTGGCTGTTTTGTTGGCCTTCCATAGATACCAAGCTAGCTATACGGAGCATCTCCACTCGTTGGCCGAATCCAGGGCGAAATTTTGTCCGTTTTTCGGCCGGACTGAACTTGTTTTCGGCCTGGTACGCCCATTCACCCATCCGCGTACCCAGGCCGAGTCCCCAAGTTCGGCTAAAATTCATCAAACTAAGGCGATTTTCATTAAGTTAGACAAATATGGCGGATTACATCAAAATTAAACGAAACTAGTACAGAACTAAACTTAAAAAGGCCGCCGCCGGTGCCTTCGCCGTCCTACATGTCGAAGTTGTCGTAAAACGACGTGTAGTCCGGGTCGGCCTGGCCGTCATCCTCGCCGCCGTCGTCGTCGTCGTCGCTCGGCGGCTTGTTCTGGCGGGAGCTGCCCTGGCCAGGGTCGCCGCACCTCCATGGCTGGTAGGAGGGGCCTGCGTCCTCGTCGTCGTCGTCCAGGACGTACAGTGGGGTGCCCTGGTAGGCGAGCTGACGCCCAGCCAGCGCCCGACGTCATGCGGCCTGCTGCTGCAGGCCGAGGATGCGCTGATGCTCCTCCTTCTCCCAGTCCCTCCTAGACCATTCCAGGATGTCCGGCGAGGAGGGCTCGACGGGCGGCAGCGTCGGCGACAGTGGCGGCGCTTCACGGAGCGACTGCTCCAGCGCCATCTTCAGGGCGGCGTCCTCGACCAGCGCCGACCCTTGTGTCTTGGGGCGGCGTAGGCCCAGGTGGCCTGTTGGCGGCGTGGGCGCAGACGTCTCGCGGATGACGATACCGCGCGCGTGTGTCCGCGGCGGTGAGTGCACCGGCGAGACCGCTTCGCGCTTCACCGCCGTCGGCGTGCGTAGCGGCGCGCTGCCGGATGAGTGCGACGCCGAAGCGGAGGAGGACGAGCTCATGCTCGCCATCCTCCTCGGTGCCCAGTTCGCCGAAGGAGCATGCCTTCCCGTCCTGGCCGCCGGCGTCGGGTTGCGCGGGAAGCCGAGCCGCGGCGTGTTCCCGCGGTTGACGTGCTCTAGCACGGCGGCGAGCGTCCGCCCTGGTGCGCTCCACCAACGCCGGCGCGCCGCCGAGTTCTTGCGCGCTGGCGGGGACTCGCTCGCCGCGCCCTCGTGGCGGGCGAGCTCCTGTTGGCGCCGCTCCTCGAAGAAGTGCGCCCAGTAGCTGAGGTCGTCGGCGCTCACGGCTTCGCCGGGGTTGTCCATGCCGGCGATGTACTCCTGTACATCGTACGACAACTCCTCCGACGTCGGCCCCGGCGAGATTGGGATACCGCCGGCGCTCAGCGTCCACCCCGGCGGCATCCGCGTGTCCGGCGGCGCCATGTACCCCGCCTCGTACAGCATGCGCGCCTCCCAAGTTTGGAGGGTGCGCCGGCCGAAGCCGTTCGCCGCAGCGCCATCGCCGGGGTAGCGTTCGCCCATGGTGAGAGAAGGGGGAAGGTGAGAGCTCGCCGGAGTGGGTAGGGGAAGCTGTGAGAGAGCGAAGATCTCCGGCGGGGAGTACAGCTTATAAAGGCCGAGGTGCGCGGCGAGGGCGAGAGGGGTGTAGCGGCGAGGGCGGGAAAAGTGAAAACGACGGGAAGTTAGTGACCGCCGGTCCGTCGCGGGAGCCGAGGCGGCGACGGTGGCGCCATAAATCGGCAACGTGTGGCCGACGCGACGGGCAGTTATTGCCCGACGGTCGCCGCGTGGTTCCGACGACGACTCGGCTTTTGTCACTCACTCGGCGGGTTTACGCGCCGCTTTGTTTTTTTTCGCCGAAATCGCTGAGTCCGGCGTTCTCAGGGCGTATCCGGAAATCTAGGTTCGGCCTGGGTAGCCCGGACCAAAAGTGGGCGAAATCCGGCCGAAAACATGTCTTTGGATACGCGACTGGGCCAGTTTTCGGCGTCCGGACCGAAATTCGGCGTCTGGATCGGCCTCCTGGGTAGGAGCGTGGAGATGCTCTTAGAGTTGCCTCTGATGTTAATCACGTGATTACCTGCGGTGATTACTCGTACATATGCATAGGGCCGTTCCGGGTGAGCACGATGGAGACGGAGGCTTGGGTGCAAGGCCGCGAGAAGAGGAGGAGGAGGCAGGATTCCGATGGCCCCGGAAAGGCCGGGTGTGCCAGGGCCCAGGGAAGGGGAGGGAGGCGCGCACGGTGCCGTCGTGGTTGGGAAGATCGAGCTGCTGCTGGACGTCGACCCACGGTGTGGTGGTGTAGTAGTCGATGACGACGTCCCCATGCAGGTTGCGCTGCGCTGGTCGACACGGAGGGCCACGACGACCATAGGCCACAGGGAGGCCGTGACAGAGTAGAGGCGAGAGGCTGTGGTGGTGCATCGGGCGCTGTCGAGGAGGCAACCAAGGGGATGAACTCCGCCTGAGCACTGCACGCCCAGCAGCCGCTGCATGATTAGAGTGTTTTTGGAGGGGATTGGAGAAGATTGGGGTGGATTTTAATTTACATGGGATTTAATCCCTTTCAATCCAATCCTGTTGAAAACCCATGTAACCGAACAAGGCCTAAGCTAAATTCCTAACTAATCCTTTCCGTTCTACTTCAATCCATTGATGAAGGGAATTAACCGAACAAAGGCTATAAGAAAAAGAAAAGGAGATGGTGGAAAAGGACCTACTACCTTCAAGTCAAATTAATGGCATCAGATTTATCTAGATTCAAATGTATCTAGCACTAAAACATGACTAAATATATCTGAATCTAAACAAATCTGAGTTAGATGTATCTAGCACTAAAACTTGACTAAATCTCTACTATATAATTTGTCTAGAGGTGGTTTTCGTCATATATAGATTTTCGTCCGTCGCCCCAAGTCTGCCACCGAGTCGTGTTCGATCGTTTCGGCAAGGGGCCACCGCTGCGGTGTGAGGCAAGTCGTGTCCGATTGCTTCGGCAAGGGGTCACCGCTGCGGAACAAGTTCGTCCCAAACTCAGTTTGTCCCATATTAAATCCTAGATTGCTCTGTTTATTTCTTGCCTCCTTGCTCAGGAAAGTCTATATATGGACCGTTTCCTCCTCGCGTGATTCTGTCAAATCGATTGCACGACCTCGCCGGAATTTGCTTGCAACCACAGCTCGACGAAATTCAAAATCGAGGCCTACGACATCCTCTACGAGCAAGTCGAGTGCCGAGTTGCGACCGGCGCCGCCAGATCGATCGAGGCCACGAGCGGCACGCTTATATCCAGTGCCTGCTGAAGAGGGAGAAGAGCCCCCGTGTTCCGCTAGCCGTATCCCCCACCTGCAAAGAAGCCCAGTGTTCCATTGGTCTTCTACCCCATCTGCGACTACGAAGTACGAGCTCGAGCACAAGCCAGGCATGTACGGACGAGCGCACCTGCTAATAGCAGCTCCTCTCCTACACCACCCGATGGTCGACCATGGACCGAGGCGCCGCGTCCGGTGTTCTTTTAGGTACGGGTCCATGCCACGTGGGAGGTGGAGGCTCCATACTCTGCGGCGCCCAACTCACCAAGGAACTCGCGGCGCTGCTCGTGCTCCGGCTCTCCGGCGCACCGGCCAAGAACATGGTGATTGGGCCAGTGGAATTAAACAAGATGGTCGGGATTAGGAATAGCCTCTCATCGTCCAGGAACAACAGGCTGCTCAACATGATCTACTACATGAAGCTCAGGGCAAGGAAAATCGCTAGAGGCCTGCCGTGGACAAGGACGAGTCTCTCTCTTCCGGCTTTTCGTACGTAAGTGCACGAGAGTTCAGAAGCGGAGGCACATGAGGAGGAGCAGTTCGAGAAGGAACCAGCTGCTGTGGTGGAAGAAAATTGCAGCCTCAAGGCTCGATCTGCTTGTAGCTAATCCTCATAATTTTTTATAAAGTTTGTGGCTTCAATTAGATTCAGATATGGTATTTCATCTGCAAGTTGCAGATGAGCTAGACAAGACACGCATTGAAACATTGGAAGCAAGACAAACCAGCTTGGAAGTGGATCTTAGCCGGAGGGAGCTGCAACGCACTTCAAGATCGGTATGCCATCTTGTTTCACCCCTATTTTTGGCAAAGTTATTTCTCTCCGTGTACAATGTACAAAGCTGAATACACGTATATGGTTTTACCTAAATGTGTTATGATTTCTACTAAAAATCTGATATGAACTTGCATAGACACCTTTCTTTTGAGATACTAGACCGTTGAAATTTTTTGAAATAAATGGGATGTTGTTGTTGATATTTTCGACGATGTGCGGCTTACTTCAGGTTTGCTTTTGGTTAGTTCTTGAGATTTTGTTATGTATTTTTTTATTTCAGTTTGCGATTGCGGCACTTATTTGTTTTGTAAAATTTATGTGATTGTTCTTTTCTTTTGCAGGGATGCATATGTGCTATAGTTGGTAATTTTTCCATGTGATATATTATTCTTTCCAAGAGTTTGTAGTGGGTGTAGAAGTTCTTAAAATATATAATGTACATAAATTCTTATGAAAATTTGTATCTTTTGAGTTGATAGTGTCTCGCAGTGGTGCCGATAGGTAGAACAACAAATAACATCGAATATTTTCCCATGAATATCAATCTTCCAAATAAATTTTAAGTCCTCAAAACTTTCTAGAAAAATCTTTAAAATTAAATATTCCTCATTGTCAGGTTCATGAGATTTGTAAAGGAGTTAAACTTATCATACACTGGACCTATTCACGTAGTGACGAAAACCAAGAAGTCAAACACAAGGCTAGAATGGTGGTGCAATGCTATCGTATGTCTTCTAGGTTTATTATTTGTTCCTATAGTAGACTTATTTCGTATGTGGCAAGAGAATAAAAATTTAAAGAACCGTAGCAACGCACGGACACTCTGCTAGTACATCTAAATCTAGACAAATCTAACGCTTTTAATTTAGATCCGAGGGAGTATATATAAACCACCGTCTCGGTCGCTCGCTCGCTAGCTCCCGACGCCACTATATCTCCGCCTCGGTCTCTACCGGCACCGCGCCTGCTCTCCTACGACGCGCCTCCCTCCCGCCTGGGGCCTGTTCGGTTTGGGCGTAACCGAACAAGGCCTGGAGGATTCCACGCTAGCTAGTACTAGTACCAGACAAGCTAAGAGATCGATGGACGGCGTACCAGGCTGTTGGAGGAAGGTGCCATTGCCTCGGGCTTGGGGTGAGTGCCAAACTCGGCTGCTTCCGATCCCTCTTCCAGTCGGCTTGGTGAGTCTGGAGATATCTATCTATCTATCTATCTATCTATCTATACTATAATTTTTCTTGTGGTAGGTTCGTCTTTTTAAATTTTCGTTCCGATTTTCTTTGGACTATTTTGCCCCTGAAAGTTCGGTGGTATTACACCACTTGCCACCGCCAAATCAGAAACGACCAGTACGCCTCGTCTCCGAGTTGCTTCCGTCGGCCCGCCACCATCCAGCCGCCACCACCAGCATCCCCTTCCGTCGCCGCCTCCTCTTTCTGCCTGGAGGCGCGAGCTCCCTCCCCTCCGTAGACCTCCGACACCGCTGCTCTCCAAGGTCACGGTCGCCTCTGCCTAGATCCATCCTTTCCGGCCATTCGCCGCACCTTGGGAACGGAGAGCCGTACCTGGCTCAGCAGAGGAGGAGGATAGCCAGACGCGTCTCTACGCGGTTGTGGCCGTCGAGAGACGGGCGGATGGTCAGCCCCTGCGATGGAGAGGATGAAAGCGAGGTGAGGAGAGGGGACGCACTGCTCCAAGGTCATGTCTATCGGCTGAGGGATCTTGTGGGCATGGGTGTGGGCGTGGTCGTGGCCGTGAACGGGTGCCGGTCAGAGTGTATGAGCTGATTCAGGCGTCCGGCCGCCTGCACCTGCTGCGGGAGATGCAAGTCGCGGTGGGGATTGTGACCGGATGCTAGGGGATTTAGAACTGGAGCTTGGATCTCATCTTCTTGCTGCCGAACCACCGGGGAAGATGAGAGAGGAGGGGTTGAGGTGCATCATCAGTGCCAGGCCTACACTGCTACACATGTGTCCGTCCATGACCTTCAGATGAGCAGCAGAGCAGGGCACCAAAAGTCTGGCCAAATGTGAGTTTATTTTGATCATACTTTTCTTATAAACTTCAACAATTCCAAGAATTTTTTCCTCTGTCCTGTGTTGCCAGCCTCATGTTCTGATTATGTTAGGGATGGTTCAATAGATAATGAACTGAAAAATTTACAGTACAACCATCAGAGTCATATATTATCTAGAAGACTTGCTTCAGTCTGCACTTGTTTGTGTTTATGTTCAGTCTGTTTCTCAAACTCATGGTGGTGGTAGTTGTAAATGGGATTAACTAAATAAATTTGTATTTTACAACAAAATATAATGCTTACTTGATGATTTATGCATGGTCGTAGCCATTTTATATCCATGTATGCAATAACTCCAACGAATGTTAATTTCAATGCGATTTTTCTACCAAACATCAAGTGATTTTTTTCCTTGGAACCAAGTTCAAGTGATTCTCTTGTGTGAATGTGTGTCAGACCAATGCCAATCTCATACAAAATTAGCAGATATACACCTGACTTCTACAAGATAGCTTCAAAACAACATAAGATTAGTAGCTACTACAAAACCCACTCTGCAACCACCAACTTATCCTGCCTGAGCCACCACGTTTAGATGAAACCGCCTTGCACCAGAGTTCAACTACCACCACCTCGCACATCCGAGTTCAGGCGCCACCACTTTGCACCACCACGTCATGCAATGCCTAGGTCGCCATCGGAGTTTGGACACGACGCGTGGGATTCAAGTACTAGCGCAAGATGCCAATGGCGCCTCCGCAGCTTCGCTACAGGGCACGCTTCTTGGAGTTCTCTTACATGACCTAAGCGTGTTGTTTCATGGAAAAGAAAAGATAAATCTTCTACTATACCCAGGTCGCTGCCGTCCAAGATCGACTTCAGGTCTTTGCCTACTTTAGTGATATAGTATGCGATTAATTCAGGTTATGCACTGCAATTCAAAATCCATCGTGAACTTTGGTGATGTAGTATGCGACTGATTAAGGTTATGCCCTACAAGACTATGGCAGGTCGGTTGCTTTGTTTATATGTCTGGATCCTCATAAAAGAACTATCATCTTTGGGCTACATTTCTTTATGACGAGTGTTTTGAAGCTTTCAAATGGTAGCATCGTTCCCGCCACTTCCGATCCCTACGCTCTGAATCCAGTCCATGTGAGTTGCCGCCTATTTTTTCTCTAGGTGTGGAGTACCTAAAAGGGTGGCATACCAAAAATTGATCCGGTCGGCGTAGAGGCAAAATATTAGTGGCTGATACAACCGGCGTGGTAGAAGCATCCGTGTGCTATTCGGACAATTCATCCAGATTGAGAAGCCCGGCAACACTGCTGCTGATGTGTCCAAACACATATCCTCCCTCCGTGCCATACCATGTTAGGTACATGTGTGGGTTTGATTGATTCAATTGATTTCTGATCAGTGGTTATTGCATTAGCAGTAGCAAAAAGGTGTGGGCCATGTGGCTTAGGATGTATTTTGCCTCTTGAAAGGTGGATCAGTGGTTATGAAGGAGGGTAACAATTTCATTGTTTGTCACCAATTTTCTGCAGCTTTTGTTTCTAAGATGATGCATAGGAATGTACCTAGCATTTCTCATAAGAAATGCCTATTGTACATGCAACTTGTATTGAAAAAAATTAAAAAGTTGGTACCATGGTTCCTTGATTTGTAAACAAAAATTTTAGTAATTTATTTATCTCATCCATGCTTGTACAGTACACGACTTTTAATAATTATGCTCGATCACTTCGATTTAGATTGCGTGATGTTATCAGGTTAACTTGACTATTTTGATGTTATTTGCTCTAACAAATAAACATGTATAATTAGCAATAAATGACTTTTATTTTTTGTTTAGGGGAAATAAATTACTACTAGACCTTATGCATATGGATTTTTAAGGTTACTTCTTCTTTAATTTACGAATAATTTTTCTGACCGAGCGGTAAATGTTCTAGGATAGAAAGGGTGGAGGACAAGACCTGGACCAATGATGCAGGGTAGGTTGCGACAATGGGTGAACTTCGATGGCAGCGGTGCTTCTCTCCGCCGTCCTCTCGAAAAGTACAACGACGCAAAAAATGTTGTTGGAATTCGAAAGCGGTGGTCCCCTCCCCCCCCCCCCCCCCTCCCGCGCGCGCGCGTTATCCGCTCTGCTTGGAAAATAAAGTAACATCGATTTAGAGAGTACAGTGTAGGACAAAGATAATATCGTAGCCTCCTTGTGGTTGGGGAAGAAGGACACCCAACAATGCGTCGACGATTGTGCACTTACGCACTCGTTTTCACAAAATATAATTGTCTTACCGTGACGGTGCGCACTCGTATTCACAAAATAAAATGGTTTTTTTAGTTATTTATACGTATCTGCTTTCTATTCCGTAGCAACGCACGGGCATTCGGCTAGTTAGTAGATAAAAGCAACTCCAACACCTTACCTATATATGGGTAAGAGAGGCAATAACCGTTTTTTTAGGTAAGAGGGCAAAAAACTTGCTCCAACAGCTTACCTATAAGTGGTCCTCCACCACAAAATTTTGGTTGATCACCCATTTTTTGTCACCTCCTATCCATATATGGGTAGATGGACCAAATTTTAGGTAAGAGGGACTTCCTATCTATATGGTGCCACATCAGCAAAATCAGAGGCGGGAGGCCATCAACTGCTCGTTCGGAAATTTCGCGTGACCCACTCGACGACACCGCCGCTCGCCGCCGTCCCTCCACTCGCCAGTCGACTGGCCCGCGCGCCGCAGCTCGCCTGCCTCCTCGTCCCGGCCACTTGCCGGTCTACTCTGTGCCGGAACGGGCCTCAATTTGGCTGGAAGCTAGCTGCAGCGGCCATCCCCATTGGAGTACCTCCGGCGTCGATTCGCCGCCAAAAACGACTAGCTGCGCATGGAGGCCGCGTCGCCCCTTCACCTTGATGTGCTTCTCGGCCGCGCGTGAAGGTCGCGCTGCCCCGACCGCGCGTGGAGGTGACGCCGCCCAGCCGCGGATGGAGGCCGTGCCGCCCAATCGCGCATGGAGGCCGCGCCGCCTAGTCGCACATGGAGGCCGCGCCCCAGCCGCCGTGGAGGTTGCGCGTTTGTAGTGGGAGGTCCCCGAAGCTTGCCAGGGAGAATTCTATCACCGGAGCTCACCAGAGCTACTCCTCACAGTAACCAACAGTGCAAGGACCTGATTGATTTTTTTCTTTTCTATCCCAGGTCCTTCCTATAAGAAAAATGAACCCCCATTGTAATGTATTTTTTTGGAGGATCCGGTTGTATTTTGTCTAGCCAAAAAATGGATAAGCTGTTGGAGCAAAATAAATTTTAGGTAAGAAGGACCTTCTCTCTCCCTTATCCAAACAACTTTTGCTTACCCAAATATGAGTAAGCTGTTGGAGTTGCTCTAAGTAAGGGAAGTAAAGTGGCCAGACCGGAGCACCGAAATAATCATGGCACTGTCAGATAAAGCTTTACTTGCTTGCTACAGTGCTTCTGCAGTTGCAGAACCCAAATCCTACGTAGAAAGCTTCCAGTCGAAGCAACATGGGTTATGTCTGGGCGAAACTAATCGCTTTTTTTACTGTATTTGAGAAGATCCGTGTGGCGTCACTGGACACTCGTTGGCAGGTCGGAACTGTACGCCTCGGTCAGATTTGTGACATGCTCCGGTAAGATCGTATCAAACCGATCAAGCCGCAGAAGCGATGACATGATAAGATAAGAGATATGTCCAGTAGTATTGGCTAATAACTACATATATAAAAGTGATGCAGTTCAGCCATCAATCCCTCCGTCCACGTCATTTCATGGCACTGTAGAAACATCTACAGTAACTCGCATCTACGGTAGTTTTTCTTTTTTTTCCTTGCCGAGATCATGGCACCGTCGTTAGGCACCGCTTTGACCGACCCCGCTAGAAGCCTCCCGGCTCCCGCAGTCTCCCGATCTATCGGTGGCTTCCAGGATCTAAATTTACCTCTCGCGATTTGCAGCCAGCCAGCCGGCCGCCGCCGGCCGCTGCTCCTCCAGCCAGCCGTCACCGCCAATACTCCTCCTCCTCTCTGCCTATTCTCAGTTTGCCGCCGCCTTCGGCCAGGGGATGAGCGGCCGCTCCGGGAATCCCGTCTTCCATAGCTAGGCCTGAGCCCGCTACACACCAATCAGCACGGCGACATCGAGGCTTTGCGCCTTGCTCACTCGCTAAGAAGCCGCGGCGGCCAGGGCAGCGGCTCTGCTGGTCGTGGTGGTGCTGTGCAAGCGGGGCTGCACTGCAGCAGGGTCTTGACCGGCGGCTTGGGGACGCAGGAGTCACCGATGGGTTCAGGGCGGCAGCGCGTGCCGATTTGGGCGCCCGCGCGACCTTGGGAGGTGGCTGGGTGGCAGCGATGCCGTCGGCATGGAGGCGACATGGCGACGAGGCACCTATATCGTCTACGGATCCGGCAGCGACCGGTGGCTATGCGCGTCAGTGTGCAGGTAAGTTGCCCGGCACTCCTTCCTTTATCTGTCCTTTGATCCTCTCCCTCTCCCGCATCATCTCTTCTATCTGTCAACGACCGCAGCAGCAGGCGCACGGGAGGATGAGGCCTTCGCCAGCACATCCTCGGCTCAACGCGGATCTCGGCCTTCGGCAGCAAGTCCCCGGCTCCACGGTTACGGCGGCAATATTCAGTTGCATATGGCACGTCCCTGGCTCCACTACCAGCTTTGGGCGTTAAAATGAGCAGGCAAGGTCCGAGGTGAGCACCACGGCAGCGCGCCACTCCCATTTTTTTTGAAATGGGCGCGCCACTCCCATGCTAGCAGGACGGGCAGCAGCTGGTTGTCCTGCCAAGTACGAAGAGCAGTTTGGTGGCCACAGCTGACCCTTCTTCTCCTTCTCTGATTCGTTTCTAGGCAAACCTCTTCATCGAGGTATGTCAATGTGTTTATGTGCAAATCCCTGCAACAGTATGAATGAACTGGATATATGCAAATCCATTATCGCAGATGAGTGATCAGGGAGATCATTGAGACAACACGGCTGCCATGGATAAGCTCAAATAATTCTTGATATACATGGCTTAGTTCCATGTATATATTAATCTCAATTGTTTCATGGTGCAGATACTGCTCATACAGACAACATTCGGGAGACCAAGAGAAGATTGCCAATATCAACTCCCAGACTTTACATGTCATGCATGCTATCCACTCTTGGAGAATTTTACTATTTCAATGCTGGCAAACAATATGCAATATGTTCCGTAAATAATGCTTAGTAGGTAGCCGCCGTTTAATATTTGGAGGTGACATAGCATACTTTTTTTACATGTCTTTCTTTAATAGCGGGACTTTAAAGAGCCTTTTTGGATAAGGATAAAACTGAAATCTAATTAATCATACGTGTTGTGTTCACAGCCTTTATTTCATGTCTCTTGACTACCTTATTTCCATTTCCTTTTGTAATGAAATGCTTGAAAAATAGTTGAATATTACATGTGCAGGAAAGGTTCCTGTCATACTAGATCGCTCAGAGGTTATCCAGTTGTATTAGAGAGTGGTTAGCTTTCAAAGATTGTTTAATCATTTCTATAGTACAACATACATTTCTACGATAGATGTGACATCGCCATTGTTTAGTTACTTAATGTACTAATAGAAGATAGAGGATGTACGCAATATAATGTTATTCCTATTCTACAAATTATCAATAAATTCTAAATTGGATCATTCTTCTTTGTATAGACTCCGGGTGTAAAGGACAAGAAGATATCTGGAAGGAGATTCTTGAGGTCAATGTATAGTTGGTAGCAAGCTCCGGTTCTTTTGGAGAGGTTGAGGTTTGTCCTTTAAGAAAACAGAACTATTAATTAATGAAGAAATAGTTTTGGCATTAGGCAGAAGCTGCGGTAGGCTTGATCGTTACATTGCTTGTGTGGTTCTTTCTTTGTTCTTTCCTCAAGCAGTATATATGGAGCAGTTATATTACAGTATATTAGCCGCGAGTGATCAACATAGTTGTAGTGAAAATGTCTAACCGCTCTCTCCTGCAGATTGTCCAACCTAACTTCACCTTCATAAGCCATAAAAGTTTGTTCCCCGTTATTTTTTAGTGGGCAGCTCTTCGGACCCAATGTCATGTTTGTCCAATGTCTACTGACTTTATTTTGAGGTTTCAGCTGTTTGCTCCTCCTACTTTGTTTCTTTCCATTTATTTGCCTTTTGCAGGATATACAGAAAGAAGTAACTTAGCCATCCGAGGAAGAAATGATGGGTTGTCTTCACAATTGAGATACCATGAAATAAGAGAATTGCTACACAGAACCACATTA
Organism: Avena sativa; assembly: GCA_916181665.1. Taxonomy (NCBI): domain Eukaryota; kingdom Viridiplantae; phylum Streptophyta; class Magnoliopsida; order Poales; family Poaceae; genus Avena; species Avena sativa. Next base: position 490,815,557 of record OV702294.1, on the reverse strand, counting down.
TTTATTTGCAAGACATTTGTCATGTGGGTGTCTGTTAGAAAATATGACTTCATGATGGACATTTCAGTTCAGTTTAGGATAACCACATGGTATGCGATACTGTTTATGGTCAATTTGGCACGGATGAGGACATTCATCTTTGGACCCAGAGTCCCGGTGCTCCAGAACGGAACACACAAAATCCGTAAGAACATAGAATCTCTCACCAGATGTAATATTGTTCTTTATCTAAGTGAAGACAAAAGGTCGTCGAGCATGAAACGTCGTGCACCGGTTGATTTTATTATGAAAAATAGCACATATGTTCCTTTCACTTGCTCAAAAGACAACATAAAGTTGTTTTGTTCTTCACTGCCCCAATGCCACTCATATCATGTCGTCATTTTGATGGTTACAGGTTTTCTTTTGCTCTTTCAAATGTTGGTCCCATATCTGGCCAAAGGATCATCAAAGAAGTGTACTTCCGGTAACACGTGTTTTCTCATGATCAGTTACTACTTAGTTCTATGTTTTTATCTCATTAATGACATCAAGGAAAGATCTAAAGGCACTTGCAATAGAAAAGAACGATACAACATTGATACATCATGTGGTATTGCTCACTGAGATTGCTCTTTTATACTCCAAATAATAACTTATAATCCGTACGGGCGCGGCGTATCGCCGCGCAAGGTTTCCTAGTCTAGCTCCAATGGTGGCTTAATTTGCCCTGAGCACAATATACCAGCCTATCTGCGAGTCCCGTTCTGTATATTTGTTGCAGCCGCCTCGTAGAATACTACTCTTTCCTTTTTGTTTTAAAATATAAGATGTTTTAGTTTTGTAAATTAAATTTATCTAATTTCTTTTAGTAATATGGAGTGAATCTACACACTAAAACAAGTTTAAATATATTTTTTTCACAAATTTAAAACATCTTATATTTTGAAATTGAGGGAGTAGTATCGTACTAGCTACTATAGGAAAACGGGGTGTTGCCGTGCACTTGACCTTTGCCGTGCGTCTGTGCACGGTAAAGAAATGTTTGCCATGCGTCCTCATGGAAAACAGCCGCCAAAGAGAACACGCACGGCAAAGCTAGAGAAATACACACGGCAAAGAACTACGCACGATAAACCAGCTGAAAAACACATGGCAAAGGAAGTACCCACGACAAATAGCCCACATCTTCGCCCAGTTGACGGTGCCGATCTGACGGCAGGCCTTTGCCGTGTACCACCATCAGGCGCAAGGTAAATTTTCGATTTTTTATTTTGCTTATGCGTGAGTTTTCTGCGCCATATAGATTTTTGGGCGCGCGAATTTATTCCGCGTGAAATTTTGAATAGCTTCGCCGTGCGTTTGGTGTATAGACCACACGGCAAAGACCTTTGTCGTGTATTCAGGTTAGGCACCCGGCAAAGGAAAGAGCTTTGCCATGTGTTCTGGTTAGTCACACGGCAAAGGCCATTTTTCATTTTTGGCCATTTTCTAAAACAACCATCAAAGGGCTAACTAAAAATGCTATCATCACATTATTCAAAAATACTAGACCACTTTATATGTAAAATTTCCAAACTGAAGGATCTCAAACCTTTCTGTCCACCCCTGATGAAAAAGACAAGTTTTCGCTGAACCGGTAGGAAGTGGGACCGATTTGAAATACATGTACATTATCCGTAGCTCATGATTTTTTTGCAAAAATCATTTTTACACTTACAAAAGTGTTGTGCAAGTCTCATAGATGCAAGACATATCTCTCCGGTGTGAGCTTCTTCATATTCATGCGATAACACTTAGCAGAATCCTGAAACTATAGAAGAAAATGTCCCACTGCGGGTATATTAGGGGCTAGAATGTGCCACAGGATCTCAAACTTGGTTTTCCTCGTATCTATGGCCTAAACAAACCTTAACCAACAAAAAAGTACATTGGTGGAACCTCGTGCGAAGAAAGCTAGGGGGTAGACCTTCCTAGGGCCCGCAGACGGGTGTTTTTGGTGGAGAATGACCCCCGGAGCCCCGAGAACCCACCCAAACATGCATGTGGACCTAGGATACATGTAACCATGTTGTGTAAGTCCCATAGATGCAAGACATGACGAGGTTTGATCTCATCAATGCCCATTGTTGGACTTGGGTTTTGGAGAAGATGGGGATGCTGGAGATCGTGGAACGGTTAGCAAACAAGCAGCACGGGGACACAAGGTTTACCCAGGTTCAGGCCCCCGGAGGGAAAACCCTACTCCTGCTTGTCTGCTCTTGATTACGGCGGAACCGAAGGTTACAGGGGTGCGCAGATGCAATCTGGCGTGGAGGCGTGTATGCGAAAGTATGAGTCGAGATCTAGGTCGTGCCCTCCTAGCCTTTATATAGTCTCAGGCAGGTCCCGGGCATAGACCTAGTCGGTTACAGGTTCTAGGGTTTTACCCCTTTGAATTTCCTATCTACTCTAGTCTTGCTCTCCAAGGATCCGAAGGCGTCATGGGCCTGGTCCACCCGAAAGTCTTCATGGGCCGGCATATATTTGCCGTGGGCCTTCCTTGGGCTGGACCAGGTATGCTGAGATCATGTACCCGCGGGGTATAACCATGTCAGTAGCCCCCGAGTGATCAGTCGAATCGTAGATTCAGCTGAGGATTCTTCAATCTTTCGGGTGCAACTATGTATTTTAATAGTTCATGTGTAGGGATTGTTGATGCGTGTGCCTGACTCACCCGACGGATCAGGGTCAGTTAACTGTCTTAGGACGAAACAACACGATCTTCTTCGGGTTCGAGTCCCTCAACTCGGACCTGGAACATATGCTGGTGTAATTTGACTCAGGCCGCAGAGGACTTACAGGAGTGGAATTCCAGTGATTTTAATTGATGTACCCAACGCGTCCGTCGGGAATTTTCATCGCGCCTGCTGGCACGGGTTTATACTAGCAGAGCGCAGTCGTGTGCGTTGCCAGGCCATCACATGATATCTGTAGGTCTTTATCTTTGTGTCGCAGACACAGCATCCGAATGTTTATCACCGCGGAGGTGTTTCGGGTGTCCAAGGAGATCGTTGCTCACTCAGCGTTGTGTTGGGGCAGAGCATCCGAAAAGTTTTTGCGTGCTTGATCCGAAAGATCGCAGTCGAAGAATGCTTAGGGTGCGCGACCAGCGCTCCCTATGGGAGTAGCCCCCGAGTGTCTGTTCGAGTTGTAGACTCGAGCGGAGACTTTTAGTCAGGCGTTTGTTCAGTGCTAGATCCGTAGGACACAAAAAATTCCGGATGCTTAAATCCATCCTCCCTATGGGAGTAGCCCCCGAGTCCGTAGTGGAGTCGTAGACTCGACATAGGACTCGAAGAAATAGTTCGTTTTTATTTATCTTTCCAGTGTGCGGCCAGCGCTCCTAATAGGAGTAGCCCCCGAGTATTTAGTCGAATCGTAGATTCGAGTGAGTACTCTTAGCTTTGTAGCCGAAGAATTGTAGTTGTTGCTAGTATAGCTTTGATGATATCAGTGCTGACGATCAATGACCTCAAGCGTCTGCTACGCCAGAGATGACTTGACTGGACGAACGTGGGTCCCACTTGCTGACCTTGAATTGACCGGTCACACGCGGCGTGGAGATAATTACGGCGTCGCCTCGATTTCCACGCGTAGTGGATGGCGTGGTAACGACAGTTCGTTGTGATGCTGACACGTATATGGCCAGATGTGCCGTTGGCGTTAGGTCTTCTTGATGGATGGTTGTCGTGCATCGTCTTCGCCGTTATAATCATTGGGGAAAGCTGCAGTTTGTTTTCACCGCATCTACTCTTGTTTTCACTGCCTCCTTGTGCTCGAGGGGTTCTTGTTGCGCGCTATAATATTCTTCCACATTTCCTTCTTCCCTTCTGCATTCTCACCGCCGGCGCCGCCGGAGCGCGATGGGGAAAACGAAGAAGTCGTCATCTGCAGTTGGTACCAGCGCCGCCAGAGGGAAGAAAGGCGCTACCACCACCCGTGTCACCGATGGTGGTTGGCAGCGATCAGAGACGCGGGAGAGTGATCTCCGCAGGCTTCGCGAGCGGGGCTTGATTCCGCAGGATAGGGAGGTCGTCAGACTCCCCGGAAACGAGGTAATCCCCCGTCCCCCCGCTGGGTATCGGGTTATGTTTCTTGCCTTCATTATTCATGGGTTTTCCTTCCCAGTCCACGACTTCCTTCGTGGGCTGCTCTTTCTCTACGGCATCCAGCTGCATCATCTTTCGCCCAATTCTCTTCTTCACATTGCTTGTTTCATCACTTTCTGGGAGTGCTGGCTTGGCATCGAGCCGCACTTTGGCCTCTTCCGGAAACTCTATTCCGTGAAGAGACAATCAGGCTCGGATGGTGTGTATCCCATTGGGGGTTGCATCATCTCCCTCAAGGCCAATATCCTTTTCTTTTCTTTCTCTATGTCCGAATCTGTCCAGTACTGGCGGAGGCGATGGTTTTACATTCGCGACTCCACAGTGGCTGGGCAGCAATTTGGTCTTGCTCCTTTCGACTCCTCCCAGATAATCAAGCCGAAGAGGTCCTGAAAAAACCAGATCTTGGATGGCGAATCGGCGGAGATAGAGGCCCTTTACCATCGGGTGGAGGATCTCCAGTTGACTCCTGAGATGGAAGTGAACGGCGTGGATATTATCCGCATGTTTCTCGAGCGTCGGGTGCAGCCTCTCCAGGCTAGGGCGCACTCGATGTTTCTTTATGCTGGGCGCCGTGATCCGACGAGAGTTTCGGCCGAGAAGCTTTCCCAGGGTGATCTCGACAAGGCCCTTTGTACGCTGTTGAAGTACAAGGCTGGAGAGGATATCCTGGGGAAGTCGCTGACTCCGCCATTTTCTTCAACGCTGGCTGTTCCACAGGTGTAGATTCGTGCGCGTAGCGCTTTTCGTCGACTGCGTATTTATTTTCCTTTGTTTGCTAACAAAGTCTCTCTTTTTTGTAGAGCTTCAAGGTGCCGGGCATGGTTCCGCCACTGCCCGAATTATTTCCGGATGCTCCGGATAATGACGTGGTGGATTCCGTGTCCGAACTGCCCTCGGCACTATCGCCGACTGAAGAGGCCAAGGAGTCGAGCGAGGACCATACTCGCAAACGATTGCGGAGCTCTAGCGAATCTTCGGATGCATCGACTCCTCCGACTCCCAGAAACCCTATGTGACTTGAGCGTCACAGTGATGGGCATGTAGGTTCTTCCTCTCCTATTCCTGCTCTTCCCATGCGAGCTGTAGCGCTGTATCCGCCAGCGAAGCGGAAGAAGGAAGAAAAGAAGAAAGAGAAGAAGGAAGAGAAGAAGGGGAGAAGAGGGCCCGAAGGACTCCTCCTGTCTTCGACCTGAGCTCCCTGGACTTGTAATTTTTTTTATATACTGTTGTCCTTTGCGCTGTTGACTTTGTACTTGTGCTAATTATTCCGTGTGCAGGCATTCTTCCCACGACTCCTCCAGCGATGGTGCTCGGGAGATGATGGGAGAGTCTAAGGTTGCATCTCCTCCTCCTCAGATGGTGGCTACCTCTAAGGGTGCTGCGCCGGTCCCTTCTCCGCAGAAGGCGCAGGTGGTTGCGCCTCAGAAGGCTGCGAGCGGGCCTTCGGAGTCGCCATCAGAGCATGTAAGTACCTCTGTTTCTTGTCACGGGGGGAGCCCCTGAGCGTCTGAAAAATTTTCTTGTCTTGTTCTTTCTTCGAGTCTCCGGGGGGAGCCCCCGGGCGTTTTCATGTGCGAATTTTGCTTTTGTTCCTTCATGTTGGGCGCAGCCCCCAAGTCCTTTTCCTTACTTGTAGTTCTTCTACCTGCAGCCTTTTGTACAGGATGCCAAGCGACTGGTGCAGGAGCACCTGGTTCTGAAGGTCAACCTCCGACAGCTTCAAGGTACCTGTATGCTTTGGTGCTTCTTTATTTTTGCATTATTGTCTTGCTTTCTGACGCTTGTATGTTTTGAATGCAGAGGAGCATAATACTTCCCTCTGTGAGATTGATGCTCTCAAGAAGATCCTTGGTCAAGCGGAGAAGAAGACCGAGGACGCCGCTGGTGCGAAGGAGCGCCTTGAGCTGGAGCTGGCCAAGGCAGCCAAAGCTAAGGAGCGTCTGCAGCAGGAGGCTACGGACCGCGAGGAGGCAGCTTGCCATGGCTGCAACTGCGCGTGAAAGAGAGGTGGCGGGCAAGCTCATGGCTGCTGCCAAGGCTGTTTCAGGTGAGTACCTTATTTTTGCTCCTTTCTTTTTGTTTTCTTGTCTTCTTCTGTGTTACTTTCTTCATTCCTTCTCTTTTTTGTCTAAGATGCCGCAGGCATCGAGTTTGACCGCGGCGCTCTGGAGCACGGGAGTGCTCTAGATGATGCTACTGCAGCGGTCGAAGATCGCTGCAGCACCGTCATCAACTCCCTTGCCAAGGCGAAGGAGGTCCTTGGCCGCTTCTACAAGGAGCTTGTCCCCAAGGGCGCTGCCCTTGATGATGTTGACGCCCTGGCGGAGGCTTTGTCGACCGAAGCGCCTGCGGCGTACAAGCGCAAGCAGAAGGGCATCGGCGCGTCCGTCGGGCTGGCGATGGCCTTGGCGGCTGGAGCGGAGCTGGACCTTCCTCAGATCACCTCCCGGATGCCAACAACCACGGATGGATCCGAGGTAGCTTTTGCTACCTATTATGCTCGCTGCAAGCGATATGGGCCGAAGCTCATTGATCTGCTGTCCGAGTATGCACTGCGGCAACAGGGGGAGGCCAAAGCGAGGCAGTCCGTCTCTGAGGCTACTCAGGGTGCCGCATCTTAGGCGTTGTAGCTGTAGGATAGTTTGTAGTCTTCTTTTTCTATAACTATGTTGAGGAACGAAATCATTGTGCCACGTAGTGGCCTTTATATGCTTAATGAATTCTGCTGAGTTGTGCTCTTCTCTGTCTGAATGTTTATGTCTTTTGCCTTTCTGCTGTTTTAGGTTCCTTCGGGTGCTGACCCCGTTGACACCTCGCCTGCAGCGCAACTGCGACCATCTTTGGATGATTCCTCACAACTCGCTTTTCTTCGGGACCGTGTTCGTAGTCTTGAGAGGGAGTTGCTTGGGTGCGTGGTCACGCCGATGTTTGGAAGTCCAAGGCAGATCACGGTGCGGCCAGAGAGGAATACTTGATGGCGGAACTGCTTCGGCTGTCTGAGCAGCTTCAATGTAAGTTGTTCCTTGTTTCGAGCTGCAGCTCAGTTTTCGGATGCGCCTGCTGGCCTTGTGTCTTATTTTGTGCGAGTGTCGCAGGTGCTAACCTTGCTCCGAGGGAGGAGAAGGAGCGTGTCGCTGTTCGGGTCGATTGCTTGACTCAACAAGACATGGAAGCTGGTGGTTTCTTCTGGATGGATCGTGACCGTGCCATGGCTCTGGCGACGGTGCAGGATCGCGTTCACCAAGTGTCGCGGGTGCTTCGTCAAGTGCAGACTTCGCTCTCATCGGTTCTGCATGTGATGTTTCCCCTGGATACTGTGCCAACATCCTTGTCCGGCCTTCTGTCTAGATTTCGGAGCGTGACTCGCGTCCAGGAACTGGTGAGGCAGCAGCTCGTCGCAGGGGTGAAGGCTGCGTTGTCCCTTGTTAGGCTGCATCTAACTGATGTAGATCTGTATGTTGTAGCAGCTGGGCCACCTCTTCGACCGGATGGTGGCGAGTGGGATATGCGTCCGCATTATGCGACTGTAAGGTAGTATGCCGAACAGGCCGTAGATTTGTTTGAGCAGCGTGCTGAAGTTATTCTTCAGGATAGGTAGTACCTATAAAAGAGATAGATGTAAAATTTGTATATTTCGACTGGGCGTGTTGTGCCCTTTGTTATAAAGGTTTGTTTGTTGTGAGCACGCAGTGCTTTTGTTTGAGTATGTGTCCTTTTCGTTTGCCTGACGTTGTCAGCTACTCAGGTGTACACGTGTGATCCTCGGTCGATGAAATCGTGAGGGGGGGGAGCCCCCGAGTGTGTTTGTAGCATAAAGTAAAGTTGCAAGTAGCGAACGAGATTTTTGGGGCGAGACACTTAGCTTTATTTATATCGTAATGGAGGAAGTACATTGTTCGGCTGAAAAGCCTTATTGAAAGTAAAGGGGTAGGTAGCTAGGGGTAGAATCGTCACAAGTGCGCGATGTTCCATGGGTTGGAGTATGCGACTCCATACTCCACGTGCTTGAGGCGATAGGCGCCACCTGGGATGACTTCGGTGATGATGTAGGGTCCTTCCCATGGTGATTCGAATTTCTTCGGTCGCTCTTGCTTGAGTCGCAAGACGAGGTCTCCTTCGACGAAGGACCTTGGGCGCAGCCGGCGGCTGTGGTAGTTGCGGAGACTCTGGTGGTACACCGTTGATCGAGCTGCTGCTACGTCTCTTGCTTCGTCGAGTGTGTCGACGGCGTCTTCGAGTGCAGCCGTGGATTCGGCTTCGCTGTAAGCGACGACCCGAGGGGCCTGGTGGCGTACTTCGGCTGGTAGCACGGCTTCGGCTCCATGCACCATGAAGAACGGTGTGTAGCCGGTGGAGCTGTTCGGCGTAGTGCGCAAACTCCATAGGACTGATGCCAGCTCTTTCGTCCAGGCTCTGGCCTTTCGTTCAAGTGGGCTCATGAGGCGCTTCTTGATGCCAACGCTGATTAGGCCGTTGGCCTTTTCGACCTTCCCGTTCATTTGCGGGTGAGCCACTGAGGCGTATGTGATGTTGATCCCGAGGCTTTCGCAGAAATCTTGGAATTCTTTGGAGATGAAGTTTGATCCATTGTCGGTGATGATGTTGTACGGTACGCCGAACCTATAGACAATGGACTCGGAGAACTTGGCGGCGGTCTTGTCATTTTGGTTGGTAACCGGCATGGCCTCGACCCACTTGGTGAATTTATCGACTGCGACCAAGAGGTAAACGTGCCCCCCTTTCGAGGACTTTGGCAGTTTGCCGATCATGTCGAGGCCCCATTCGGCAAAGGGCCAGGCTATAGGTATGGGTCTGAGCTATGACCCGGGTACGTGCGGTTTGTCGGCGAACCTTTGGCACCCGTTACATCTTCGGACGATGTCCTTTGCGTCCCTCATGGCCGTTGGCCAGTAGAATCCAGCTCGTAGAGCTTTGGCGACAAGGGAGCGGCTGCCTGCATGATGGCCGCAGATGCCCTCATGGATGTCTTGGAGGATGGCTTTCCCGTCACCGATGGTGACGCACCTTTGTAGTACACCCGTAATACTGCGCTTGTACAGCTCGCCATTGATGATGGTGAAGGCTTTTGACCGACGAGATATGCACCGGGCGTCTGTCGGGCTGTCAGACAGTTCTCCGTTTATCAAGAACTGGAGGTACGGTCACATCCAAGTTTCTTCGACTGCCATGACCTGCATCAGGTTGACCATAGCAACCTCTGTGTCCAGTTTCTCGGGTCCTTCGTGTCCTTCGGGCAGCGTAGCCCCCGAGTGTTCTGCTTCTTCGGGTGATCCCTTGGGGAATTTTCGTTTGATGGATGGCATGTAGATCTGTTCGAGGAACACACCCGGTGGTACCTTTGCGCAGGTGGAGCCGTTGTTGGCGAGTCTGTCAGCTTCCTCGTTGCTTTCTCTCCCGACGTGGCGAAGCTCGCAGCCGTCAAATTCTCCTTCGAGTGCGTTGTAGAGTGCGCGGTACGCGATCATGTTTTCGGCGTGTGTGTCGCACTCGTTCATCGTCTGCTGGACGACGAGGTTGGAGTCACTGTAGATGACCAGGCGCGTTGCGCCGCAGATCTTTGCCATCCGCATGCCATGGATGAGGGATTCATATTCGGAATGTTGTTGGAAGCTCAGAATTTCATCCGGAGGACGTACTTCATCTGGTCGCCCTGCGGGGAGGTCAGTATGACCCCGACTCCTGCTCCATCTTCATGCTTGGAGCCGTCGAAGTGCATCGTCCATGACTGCGACATGTATGGGGTGTCTGGCAGCTGCAGCTCCATCCAGTGTACAAGGAAGTCCGGGAGGACTTGAGATTTGATTGCGAGTCGCTTCTCGTAGACGATGTCCAGGGGTGACAGCTCGATGCCCCACAGGGCCACGCGTCCTGTGGCCTCTAGGTTATTCAGGATGCTGTTCAGGGGTGCCTCGTTGACGACCATCACCTGGTGCTCCTGGAAGTAATGGCTCAGCCGTCGAGCCGTCATGAACACGCCGTAGGCGAGTTTCTGGTAATGAGGGTACCTCTGCTTTGTTGGCGCCAGTACCTCGCTGAGGTAGTAGATTGGGCGTTGGACCACGTGGGTCTTGCCCTCTTCGGGTCATTCGACCACTAGCACGATGCTGACCACCTGATGTGTGGCTGCTATGTACAGCATCAGAGGATCCCGCTCCTTTGGCGTGACCAGGGCGGGCGAGGTGGAGAGAAGCCGTTTGAGGCTTTCGAACGCATCGTCGGCTTCGGGCGTCCACTCGAATTTATCTGCCTTGCGTAGCAGCTGGTAGAATGGCAGGGCCTTCTCGCCCATGCGGCTGATGAATCTGCTCAACGCCGCTATTCGTCCTGCGAGATGCTGGACACCCTTGAGGTTTTTCGGCTTCTCCATCGCCATGATGGCTCTGATTTTCTTCGGGTTCGCCTCGATCCCTCGTTGAGAGATGAAGTACCCAAGCAGCTGACCCGATGGGACGCCGAAGGCGCACTTTTCGGGGTTGAGTTTGATCCTGTAGCGATCGAGGTTGTCGAACGTCTCGCGGAGATCATCGATAAGTGTCTTTGTCTCCCTGGTTTTTATGACTATGTCGTCGACATAGACTTGAACATTGCGACCAATCTGGTCCTTGAGGCATGCCTGCATGCATCGCTGGTACGTGGCACCTGCGTTCTTTAGCCCGAAGGGCATTGTGTTGTAGCAGAACACTCCGAATGGTGTGATAAACGTCGTTTTCTCCTGATCTTCGACCTTGAGTCGAATCTGGTTGTAGCCTGAGTAGGCGTCGAGGAAGGAGAGTTTCTCGCAACCTGCAGTCGAATCGATGATCTGATCGATCCGAGGAAGAGGGAAGTGGTCCTTTGGGCAGTGCTTGTTTAGCGACGTGAAATCCACGCACATCCGTAGGATGTCCGTGTCCTTCTTTGGGACCATCACTGTATTTGCAAGCCACTCGCTTTCTTTGATTTCCCTGATGAAGTCTGCAGCGAGTAGTCTGTTGATTTCTTTGCCGATAGCTTCGGCCCGTGGCTCGGACAGTCTCCGGATGGACTTCTTGACGGGCTTGGTGATCCCTGGGAACTCCTGGCATGTCTGCATGACACCAGGCGAAGATTTCCCAGCGCTCACGGAGGAATTCGACGAGCGCGCCTTCCTATGCGGGGCTGAGGTCGTTGGCGATCAGAGCCGTCTTGGAGGCATCCGTCGGATGGACTTGCACCTTCTTTGTGTTGACAGTGGAGTCGAAAGACATGTCAGGTATCTTTTGTCGTGCGACTGGGGGTGCCCCGTTGTCCGTCACCTCGCAGAGCCTTAGGAGTTCCTCCTGCATGCCAAATGACTGGGAGATTCTGTTGAAATCCCTGTCGCATTGGTCCGATCGGGTGAAGCTCCCGTGGATTGTGATGACGCCCTTTGGTCCTGGCATCTTGAGTAGCAGGTATGCATAGTGTGGGACAGCCAAGAACCTTGCGAATGCTACACGCCCGAGGATGGCGTGGTACTGTGATGGCCAGTCCACCACTTCGAATTCGAGCCGCTCCAGTCGGAAGTTGTCCGGCTTGCCGAAGATGACGTCGAGCCATATTTTGCCCAGGGGAATATGCCCTTCCCTGGAATGATGTCGTGGAACGTTGTGTCTGACTGTTCCAGGATGCACTGCGGGATTCGCATTGCTGCTAGAGTGCTTGCGAACATAAGGTTGATGCCGCTGCCGCCGTCCATGAAGACGCGACTCATCTCGAAACCTCCGATCTGCGCCTCCAGCACCAGGGCAGCATGACCTGGGCGAGGGATCTGGCAAGGGTGATCCGAACGACTGAACGTGATGCAGGACTCCGATCCGCTGAGGTACTCAGGGATGGCGGGTGGAGTTGCCACGGCCAGGTTGATCTGTCGGGTGATTTTCTTCTGCACCCTATTCGTGGGGCGCCCCTTCCGGATCATCAGTGCTCCTTTCGGCTGGGGATACCCGTTCCCAGCGTTGTTCTGTGTTGGTGCGACTGGTTGGTTCGGGCCTCCTACAGGTGGCGGTGGAGGAGCTCCATGCACTATTTCACCTGGCGCGGGTGCGTTTCCGAACGCAGGGATTGGGGCTTGCTGCCTCATCTGTACCATGCTTTCGCTGAGTTTCTGGAACTCGCGGCAGTCCTTGAGCATGTGGCTCGCCTTCTTTTTGCCATCCTGCTTGTCGATGTAGAAGTGGATGGTGCATGGACCCGAAAGCTTTTCGTATGCTGAGGGTCCGTTATCGCGGTCAAGGCACTGCCACGACTGCGCTGGGTGTCCCCCATCGCGGAAGTTTCCTCCGCGGTATCCTCCGCTGTTGCGGTTGGCGTCGTTGCGGCGATCGGCGTAGCCGGCCGCGACCATGTTGGGTTCGTCGCGATCATCGTAGACGCGCGATCTTCTCTTGCTACGGCGCTCTCGTCGTCGACCATAGTCGTCTTCTTCTTTTGATTGTGCTCGGTGAATGGAGTCTTCTCCGTCAGCCCACCTGTTGGCGATGTCCATGAGGTGGTCGAGTGTTTTGGGCTTGACGCACCCAAGTTCCTCCTTGAAGTCTTGGCGCTTGACGCCGTCCCTGAAGGCGTCGATGGCTCTCTCTTCGGAGATGTGTGCTGTGGAGTTTTTTGTGTTTGACCAGCGTAGTATGTACGAGCGAATGGATTCGCCCGTTCGTTGAGTGCAGGCTCGCAATTCTTCGATTGAGGCGGGCCTCTTGCTGGTGCCCTTGAAGTTTCGGATGAAGCTGTAAGCTAGCTCATCCTAGCTTCGGATGGACCCTGAAGATAGGCTGCTGAGCCAGATCCGGGCTGCGCCTGTCAGCTGCAGCTGAAGGCATTGCATGGCAGTCTCCTTGTTTCCACCGTGCAGTTTGACGGATGATAAGTGGTCGCTGAGCCAAGCCTTTGGGTCTTGAGTGCCGTCGAACTTCGGAGTATCCAAAGGAAGCTTGAAGTTGCGCGGCATCTTCGTTCGCCGAACAGATCTGCTGAAGCATCGGGCTCCACAGAGTTCTCCTTCGTCTTCGTCCATCTGGACTCAAACGAGCATGCGCGTTTAGCTCGCGCTTTGTCGATTTTGCGCTACGTGAGCGCGTCTCTGGCGTCGTAGTCGCGGTTGCGGTGGCGCGAACTCTTCTTCCTTCGAGGAAGTTCATGTTCTTCTTCTTTGGATGAAGGGGTTGGGCTGCGGTCGAACCTGACCGGAGCTTTCTTCTTCGGCTCCGTGGGAGCTTCCTGGCGGAGCGCAGCTCCGACGAGTCCGAGTCCGGTGAGTGCGGACTTGTGCATGGCCCTCTTCGGGTCTCCCTCTGGAGGTGGGTGAGCTGCGAGGTACGCAGTGGCTGCCATGATCGCAGCCTGCGGCGTTTTCGGGATGACGTTACCGTCGGCATCCATCTCCATGAAGGATGTGTGGAGGGTTCGGGTCACCTCCCGGCGCTCCTTGGGGTCCATGTTCTCCACCCGAGAGCGGTGCTTGTTGCCTTGGTTGGCGTTCGAGCTGGAGCCGATGCCCATGGTGGAGAGCGCAGCTCGTCACGCGCTGGACTCTGAGGCTTCTTGCTTGCGTTTGTCGAGCACCTCCTGCATCTTGACCTGCTTCTTGTGCTCCTCGATCAGGAGCAGGTGGTAGGCCATCAGCAGATCCCGGGAGGAGTCTGCAGGCAGGACTATGTTGCCTGCCACGGCGTTGCGGGCTTGGGCCCATCCTTCTTTGCTAAGGCGGATGACATGGCCGTTGTTTTCCCCTTCAGGTGGGGGGGACTGGCTTTTTCTATTCCCGTCGTTTCGTTCTGGCGGGTTAGGTGGCGGGTTGGGCGGCGGGTTGGGTGTTTGATGATCCACGTCGCTCTGGATGACTACGGCGCATTGTTAGCGCTTGTAGATTGGTCCGCTGCTGCAGCAGCTTTCAGATCCGAAACCGTAGGTCCCTGCATCCGATGGCGGATCGCACAGATCGGAGTTGCAGCTGCTGCTGTCGTAGGAATCATCTGTTGATGATGTTGTGCGTAGCACGGGGTGTGGGGTCCATGAAGCGGGCCTGATTGATGGTAGGGGCACCCGCTCAGGGAGGCGGAGGGTGCCAGATTGCCCCACCTGGAAGCAGAAGCTCCCGAACAGGATTTCGAGTCCGTCGCCTACGGGCTCGAAGTCCTGGCCGGTGAGTGGGCGGTGAAGTCGAAAGCGCCGAAGAGGAGATGACTCTCCATCGCCGCAGAGTTGTAGATCGATCGGGTTGGGACCGTCACGATCGCACAATCAGCGTCCCTAGTTCCCACAGACGGCGCCAATTGACGAGGTTTGATCTCATCAATTCCCATTGTTATGGACTTGGGTTTTGGAGAAGATGGGGATGCTGGAGATCGTGGAACGGTTAGCAAACAAGCAACACGGGGACACAAGGTTTACCCAGGTTCAGGCCCCCGGAGGGAAAACCCTACTCCTGCTTGTCTGCTCTTGATTACGGCGGAACCGAAGGTTACAGGGGTGCGCAGATGCAATCTGGCGTGGAGGCGTGTATGCGAAATTATGAGTCAAGATCTAGGTCGTGCCCTCCTAGCCTTTATATAGTCTCAGGAAGGTCCCGGGCATAGACCTAGTTGGTTACAGGTTCTAGGGTTTTACCCCTTTGAATTTCCTATCTACTCTAGTCTTGCTCTCCAAGGATCCGAAGGCATCATGGGCCTGGGCCACCTGAAAGTCTTAATGGGCCGGCGTATATTTGCCGTGGGCCTTCCTTGGGCTGGACCAGGTATGCTGAGATCATGTACCCTCGGGGTATAACCATGTCAAGACATATCTCCTCGGTGTGAGCTTCTTCACATTCATGCGATAGCACTTAGCAGATTTCTGGAACTATAGACGGAATGTCCCGCTACGGGTATATTAGGGGCTAGAATGTGCCACAGGGTCCCAAACTTGGTTTTCCTTGTATCTATGGCCTAAAAAAACCTTAACTAACAAAAAGTACATTGGTGGAACCTCGTGCGCAGAAAGCTAGGGGTAGACCTTCCCAGGACCCACAGACGGGTGTTTTCGGTGGAGAATGACCCCCGGACAACCCTAGGAAGCCACCCAAACATGCATGTGGGCCTAGTAAACTTGCAAGTGGACCTAGGATACATGTAAAAGTGTTATGTAAGTCCCATAGATGCAATACATAGCTCCCTGGTGTGAGCTTCTTCACATTCATGTGATAACACTTAACAGATTTCTGGAACTATAGGGGGAAATGTCCCACTTTTCATCATCATTCTAATTTTGGCTTTTAATTGTGAAGATCTTTCATTTATAAGGATGAGGCCAAGGAGCTACGCGCCTACTCGAGCTTCCTTGGATGCCTCATCTGAAAACACTTCCTTGGGATTGTGACCATGCCTTCTGGTTGCAAAGAGGTAGCTTGGAGTTGGAGACACTATAGGTATGCCGAGGATCCGGAAGGCACTAGTGATTTTTCCCTCCCAAATCTCCAGGCGAGGCTGATATCCGATTTCTAGGTAAGTTTTTTTGACTTCTCATCATTCAGTAACTCCTAGGTTAGACAATATTTGAACAAATGTCTTATTACCTATGTGCGTCCTTGTAGACATACTTTACCATGGACCCGGACATGCGTCAAAGGGATTGCGTACTCGTGGCTAGCAGATGTGCGTCTAGGCAAATCCGGGACATGCACTATGAGGCGCGTGTGGCTTGTGTCCGCAATTGGTACACCGAGAAACGCAAGATCAGGATGACGAAGGGCAAAGCTCGGGAGATATTTATGGAGTCGTGGCAGTACTTGCAGGTAGTTTAATTTTCGTATTATCGACTTGTTGACCGTCATATGTGTTTTCAATAATATGTGTATTTTGTCTATGTAGTGCCCTCCTCAGTACGTAGGTCAGGCTAGCCCGGAAGTCTTCCGTTCCATGGTAAGATATTGGACTAGAACCAAATTCAAGAAGAAGCATGATCTTGGAGTGCTAAAGCGAGCCGCGTTGAAATATGGAACACACACGCAAGGCAACGTCACCCTAGCCTGCTGCATCCAGAAGAAGGTGAAAACATGCATTCTCTAAAATTGGTCATCATGTGGTTGCTTACTTTGTGTTCCTCTACATGTATCTGTGTGCTCTCTTTTGTAGAAAAGAGAGACAGGCATGGAGCCCATCTTGTTCGAGGTTTGGACCGATAAGCGTAAGGTGACGGACAAAGAGGATGGAACAAACAAGTGGGTGAGTTCTTGCGCCGATATCCGGGATAAGGGGTATCGGGACAAGTATGCCCAGGTAAATGGCAAGGAGGTGGGCCCTCTCACTGCTCCCTTTGACCCCGAGGTGGCCATACTAGCAGGACAAGGAAAGAAGAACGACCGCTTGTGGATTGGAGACGGCTCCGTTGATCCTTTGATCGTCCCGTCTATGAGACAGGTCCGTCGTGGAAGGACGAGCGACATGCCAAGTAGAGACCCGCCCGACCGTTACGTCCACAGCTATTGACCAAATCCGGGTATATTCTTCTTCCTCGGTCATCCACACTTCATTACATGCTTTTCATTGCAACATTCATGAAATTCTGATGACAAAATGTAGGCGAGGTGGCCACTGAGAGGAGACAAAGGGAGGAGGCCGAGGCAAATGCTCGGCGGATGGAGGAGCAGATAAGACAACAGCAGGAGATGCTGACTCAGCAATAGCAGGTGGCTAAGAATGAGAAGATGATGGAGTGGCTGGCACAGAACACGTCAGCCTTTATGTTGAGTTCTTGCTCATAGAACCTAAGAGAATCCGAACTCCATTCACCTATGTGCATGCTTGATTTCCAGGCCTCTCAGCCAAGTGGCGTGACTCTTCTAGATCTTGGTGTTCCTCCTTTCACCTTCCTCACATGGGTAAGTTGTCTTGCGTATTAAGTGTCAATCTCTACATATCTACGTCTACTGCTTATTGACTAAGAATCAAAACCTTTTTCATCCTGTAGGGACAACCATCAGCTGCATCCAACAATGCGGAGCTCGGTGGGTTGACATGTCAGGATGACACCCCGATGACGACTCCTGCGACGAGTCAGCCTACCGTCAACAACCAACATGTCATCCACCAGCTTGTACTATAGGTTAGGGCTCTATGATCCTTATAGCTAGCACACGTGTGGAAATCTAGTCAAAATTTGGAAACTATGAATTGCGGCTTGCTATGTTCCTTTACTTGGCAAAATTTACTTGCTATGTTTCATAAACTTGCCAAAATTTACTATATGACTTGTAGAATCACTCTCAACATAGGTCTCCATAAATAGCTTCTTTACTTGTCAAGAATCTCATGTCTTTGTTTTTGAACCTGTAGAATTTACTCTCATATGAGTCACTTATAGAATTCTACATCGTACATGTTTTCCATATTGCTACATAGCTTATGTTGTCTAGGTTCCTTTAGTTATACAATTTCATATCATGTTTCTTGTGATTCTCATGTTCTTCCTTTCAAATGTGTAGGATATGTATGAAGGACGAAGATCTTCACCCTTTGCCGACTCAATGTGAACTCTACATTTCTATGTTGTATGGATTGTGTTTTGGAACTTGTATGTATGGAACTATTGACTCTATGTTTCTATGTATGGACCATGGACTCATGTTGTTATGGATCTTGTGCTAGATCCTTGTTTATGATGGTATTTTTTTCATGAATATTGATCTGTTGCTAGATGTGCTGTTATGCAACAATATATGTATATTTTGTGGTTAAACTATATGGATGAAACAAAAATAAATAAAACTAGAAAATTCTGGGCCTTTGACGTGTGTTTACTCAGCATCCCACACGGCAAAAGGTCCTTTGCCATGCGCTTTTGCGAAATACGCACGGCAAAGAACTTTAGCTATGCACACAGCAAAATCCGCAGACCAAGTGAGAACATTATTTTATCGTGCGTTGAAAAAATACATGGCAAAAAGAAAAAGACAGGAAAGGCGCACGACAAAGCCAGGACACACAGCAACAGAACGTTTTGTCGTATGTTACACTAAAGCGTACGACAAAGAAGATAGTGAGGACACATGGCAAAGCGATGCCGTACAACGAACTGATGAGGACGGCTCCGTTACGTCGGCCGCCGTCGTCAAGTACTTTACTTTACCGTGTATTTGGAAAAGCACATGGCAAAAATCTTTGCCGTGCGTTTTCCCCAAAACGCATGGCAAAGACGGCAAAGGCTTTGCCATGTGGATTATCTATTTTACCGTGTGGATTTTGCCTCACGGCAAAGATCTGTTTTTCCGTGGTATCGATTTGCCCTAGATATAGTTCTAACTGAATGTCTAGGAAATGTAACCAGAAAATTGTGTTCTCCCAGAAAATATCTTACATATGAACCAAGCGGATCATATTCTAACCTTTCTTTCTCCTAATTTACATGCTCTAATTAAAAAGTAGATATATATATATATATATTTATATATAATACTCCCTCCGATCTATATTACTTGTCACTAAAATGAATGTATCTAAACATGTTTTAGTGCTAGATACATCCATTTTGAACATGTTTTAGTGCTAGATACATCCATTTTAATGACAAGTAATATTGATGAGAGGAAGTAGCTCGTATACACACTTATCTATACTTCTATACCTATACCTAAAAATAAATTACGAAGTGTTTCTTATAGGTTTCACTTTTTTTAGACCATTTTAACCTTGTCAGTTCGATGATATTTACCCATCTATGCCATCCCTAAGTCATTACATCTAAAATTTAACTAGAATTATACTCTGCATAATACAAAGACCGGATATTCCATCTAAAAAAACACCGGATATTTACTTGACCCAAAACTCCACCTGTGCCATGACTCCTGTAAAGTTTCACCGAAATAGATTGCTAAGAGCATCTCCACTCGGCTACCTAGGACGCCGATCCGGACGCCGAATTTAGGTCCGGACGCTGAAAATCGGCCCAATCGTGTTCCCAGGAACCTCTTTTAGTTCGGATTTGGGCCAACTTTGGTCCAGGCTTCCCAGACCATATCCAGGATCCCGGGACTGCCCTGGGAACGCCGGACGAAGCGACGCGATGTGTGGACTCGAGTCAGCGATGGAAGCCGAGTCGTCGTCCTTCTCGGAACCACGCGGCGACCGTTGGGCAATAACTGCCCGTCGCTTCGGCCACGCGTCACCGAAGTACCGCGCCACCGCCGTCGCCTCGGCTCCCGCGACGGACCGGCGGGCACTAACTTCCCGCCATTTCGTCTTTTCCCGCCCTCGCCGCTACACCCCTCCCGCCCTCGCCGCCCATCTCGGCCTATATAATCCGGCGACTCATTTCACTCACCTCCAACACTCCTCCACTTCCCCTCCACAGCTCCCCAACTCCGGCGAACTCCGAGTTCTCCTTTCCCGCACACCATGGGCGAAAGGTATACGGCAACCCGGCGGCGGCGAATGGCTTCGGCCGCCGCACCCTCCAGCCTTGGGAAGCGCGCATGTTGTACGAGGCGGGCTACATGGCACCGCTGGACATCCACCTCCCAACCGGCTGGAGCTCAGCGCTGGTGGGATCCCTATCCTGCCGGAACCGAAGCCCGAGGAGCTCGACGATGAGATAGCGGCGGCCATCACCGCCATGGACAACCCCGGCCTCTCCGAGGATTCGGTCAACCGTGTCTTCTGGGAGCAGCATCTCGCCGAGCGGCAGCAGTAGGCGCTCGCCCTCCATGAGGGGCCGCCGGGCTCACCGCCGAAGAGGAACAACGCGGCTGGGCGCCGCCGCTTTTGGAGCGCTCTCAGGCACACACTCGCCGCCGTGATGGAGCACATCGAGGCCGGCAACGAGCCTCGCCTCGCCTTCCCCCGCAACTCCACGCCGGCGGCCAGGTCGGGGCGGCGCCCTCCGGCCAACTGGCTGCCGAGGAGGATGGCCATCCTAAGCTCTTCCTCCTCTGCTTCGGCCTCCCACTCGTCGGGCTCCACCCGATGGCTTCGCCGCCGCTCCGGCCCGTTAAGCAGGAGCCGGAGACGCCGGTCCGTTCGCCACCGAGGACCAGGTCGCGCGACATCGTCATCAACGAGGCGCGCGCTCCGAGGCCGCCCACTGGCCGTCTCTGCCTTCGCACGCCCAAGCCGGAGCCGCAAGACTAGACGGTGCCGGTCGACGAGGAGGCGTTCGCCGTCAAGATGACGATGGAGGAGTCCCTCCGGGAGGCGGCACCGCAGCCGCCGGTGGAGCCGTCCTTGCCGGACATCCTGGAATGGTCCAGGATGGACTGGGAGGAGATGGAGATGCGGCGCGCCCACCGCCTGCAGCAGGAGGCCGAAGCCAGGCCTGGTCTGGCCGCGTTCTCGCCTACCAGGACGCGCCGCTCGTCGTCCTCGACGACGACGACGAAGCCGGCCCCTCCTACAAGCCGTGGAGGTGCGGCGACGTTGGCAAGGGGAGCTCGCGTCCGCCATAGCCGCCGAGCGACGACGACGATGGCGGCGAGGACGATGGCAGGGCCGATTCCGGCTACACGTCCTTCTACGGCAACTTCAGCATGTAGAAGCGGCGACGACATCGGAGAAGACGACAGCGACTGCCTTTTTAATGTTTTTTAGTTTATTATCTAGTACTTTAGTTTAAATTTGGTTCGGATTTTGGCTTGGGTTCTCCCAACGAGTGGGAATGCTCTGAATGTATGAAGGAAATACCGATTGAAACATGGCAAGGCGCCACGCGATCAAACAAGAGAGAATTCCTTATTTGACACTACTTCTCAATATAGTTCCTTATTTGACACTAATTTTTTTGTACTTCCTTATATGGCCACTTATGCATTTCTTTTGCCTTATATGATACTAACATCAGTTCCATTAGACTCTTCCGTTAGTTAATTTTTTTATGGACCGAAATACCCCTAGCTAAATCGCTATGTTCCTATCTTTTTATGATTATCGCTCGGTATGATGGTACGTATGTTAGACTGGATGGGTGATACGTGCCAAGCATCGGATGGGTCCCACTAGGTCCGCGTACTCCACCTAGCTTGCTTGTTGCAATTTATTTCTGGCAGGCAACCCAATCGGAAAGGACGCGTGACTCCGATCCAAACGTCTCCCATCCTAGCTCGACTTGCCTTTCTGTCCTAATACATGCACCGTAATACACGCACACCATTAGCATTAGTAGAACAATAAACTAGGAGGGTAATGTTTTCGGACGCTCCTACAGATCCAAAAAATACCGACGAGCTGCATCAACCAAAATACTGACGAGCTGGCCGGAGAGCATTAAGATCAAACAAAACACGCTCGTGACTGGGTGCAGGGATATGTCATCAAACTACAGGAAGGTTCTGCCCAATGTTTATTTTTTTGAATTAGCATTAAAATTATTAGTCTTAGTGTAAATTTAGTCTGATTGAACAAGTATTCTCTCCCTTTATTGTCGGTACTTGCAAATGCACACGCTAAAAAATACCATGCTTTTAATTATATAATGGGTATGTCTAAGTCACAGTCAGCTGAGACTTAAGCTAAGTCACAGCTAGGTGACGTCAGCTTCTTTGTCAATGCAATTAAAATTCATGCAAATACCCGCACCGCAACCTGATTTTATTTGGCTTGCTCATTTCATGTTGTCCGACACGAATAGAAGTGTTCGTATGACCTTAGAAAAAAACGACAGTCTGCGCATGAGCTTAGAAGTGTACGCATGGGCTGTTCTAGTAAACATAGGGTATTCACTTTGACGAGGAAGCTACAAAGTCTTAGTATGGGCAGTTGTTTCTATTTTATTTGTTGTGTATTTTCGTTCTCTGGCCACTTCTCTAAAAAATGGCAGCAGCTCTGGAGCTTCATAGCTTTTTTCTTGAAAAGTTTAAAAAACGTACTTTCTACGCTCAATAAAATCTGAAAAAGATGCATGTATAGATACATCACATTTCAAAGAGCAGGTAAATTTTTCAGAAAAAATACTTTAGAAAATACACACAAAAAAATCGGACAGGAAAGACACCCTTCTTCTCCTCTAAACATAGATTTGTTTTTTCTAATCCCCAAAACAAAACGACATTTCTAGCGAAACTTGCCACGGGTAATCGAAATGTGTATATGTATTCCATTCCCACAAAAAATTTATATTTTTTTAGAACTCAAATGTACAATTCTTAAATTTTTCAAAGTCGTAATCACTGGAGCTCGAGAGCTGCAAATATGCGTGAGCTCGAGAGCTGCAAATATGCGTTTCCTTTTCTCTTCTTTCCTTGTGTTGTCCGGTACTATGTTTTCTCTCTCTTATTTCTTGGCAAACGAGAATAGAGAATGAGAGACAATCCTAAAACAAAATAGGAAGTGAGAGATATATTGTTAACTCTTCGACAAGATGAGGAAGTGTGTTAAATTCATAAAAGTGTCAGTTTCAAGTCCACATGCAATTCACAAAATTTAAAAAATGCCTATTTGCATATCAATATGCAAGTCACTCCACCAACCTTCTCCACATAAAAAAAGAATAAGTCAGTTTCAAGTCCACACGATATTCATAAATTAAAAATTCAAAAAATCTACTAGTTGTATGTCAACATGCAAGTCACTCCATCCCCTTCTCCACACAAAAAACAACAAGTCGATTTCAAGTCGACATGCAATTCATAAAATTTAAAATTTAAAAAATTCCTAGTTGCATGTCAACATACAAGTCACTCCACCACCCTTATCCACACAAAAAACAATAACAAGTTAGTTTCAAGTCCACATGCAATTCATAAATTGAAAATTCAAAAATCTCTTAATTGCATGTAAACATGCAAGTCACTCCACCCCCCTTCTCCACACAAAAAAAAAACAAGTCAGTTTTAAGTCCACATGCAATTCATAAAATTCAAAATTCAAAAAATTCCTAGTTGCATGTCAACATGCAAGTCACTCCACCACCCTTGTCCATACAAAAAATAATAACAAGTCAGTTTCAAGTCCACATGCAATTCATAAATTGAAAATTCAAAAATCTCCTAGTTGCATGTCAACATGCAAGTCACTCCACCACCCTTCTCCACAAAAAAAGAAAGCAACAAGTCAATTTAAAGTCCACATGCAATTGATAAATTGAAAATTTAAAAATCTCCTAGTTCCATGTCAACATGCAAGTCACTCCACCACCCTTCTCCATAAAAAACAATAATAAATCAGTTTCAAGTCCACATGCAATTCATAAATTGAAAATTCAAAAATCTACTAGTTGCATGTCAACATGCAAGTCACTCAACCACCCTTCTCAACAGAAAAAAAGAACAAGCTAGTTTCAAGTCCACATGCAATTGATAAATTAAAAATTAAAAAATCTCCTAGTCGCATGTCAACATGCAAGTCACTTCACCACCCTTCTCCACACAAAAAACAATAACAAGTCAGTTTGAAGTCCACATGCAATTCATAAATAGAAAATTAAAAAATCTCCTAGTTGCATGTCAAGATGCAAGTCACTCCACCACCCTTCTCCACACAAAAAACAACAAGAAGTCAGTCTCAAGTCCACATGCAATTCATAAAATTCAAAATTCAAAAAATTCTCAGTTGCATGTCAACATGCAAGTCACTACACCACCCTTCTCCACAGAAAAAGAAATAAACAAGTTAGTTTCAAGTTCATATGTAATTCATAAATTGAAAATTCAAAAAATCTCCTAGTTGCATGTCAACATGCAAGTGACTCCACCCCTTCTCCACACAAAAGCAACAAGTCAGTTTCAAGTCCACATGCAATTTATAAAATTCAAACTTCAAAAAATTCCTAGTTGCATGTCAACATACAAGTCACTCCATCACCCCTTTCCTCACAAAAAACAATAACAAGTCAGTTTCAAGTCAACATGCAATTCATAAAATTCAAAATACAAAAAATCCCTAGTTGCATGTCAACATGCAACTCACTCCATCCCCTTCTCCATAGAAAACCAAAGTACAAGTCAATTTCAAGTCCACAAGCAATTCATAAAATGAAAATTCAAAAATCTCCTAGTTTTATGTGAACATGCAAGTCACTCCACCACCCTTCTCCATACAAAAAACAACAACAAGTCCGTTTCAAGTCCACATGCAATTCATAAATTGAACATTCAAAAATCTCCTAGTTGCATGTCAACATGCAAGTCACTCCACCACCCTTCTCCGCACACAAAACAACAACAAGTCGGTTTCAAGTCCACATGCAATGCATAAATAGAAAATTCAAAAATCTCCTAGTTGCATGTAAACATGCAAGTCACTCCACCACCCTTCTCCACACAAAAAGAAAAGAACAAACCAATTTCAATTCCACATGCAATTCATAAATTGAAAATTCAAAAATCTCCTAGTTGCATGTCAACATGCAAGTCACTCCACCACCCTTCTCCACACAAAAAAACAAGTCAATTTCAAGTCGACATGCAATTCAAAAAATTCAAAATTCTCCTAGTTGCATGTCAACATGCAAGTCAGTCGACCCCTTTATCCACAGAAAAAAAAGAACAAGTCAGTTTCAAGTCCACATGCAATTTATACAAATTGAAAATTCAAAAATCTCCCAGTTGCATGTCAACATGCAAGTCACTCCACCACCCTTCTCCACAAAAAAAACAAATCAATTTTAAGTCCACATGATAAAATTCAAAATTTAAAAAATTCCTAGTTGCATGTCAAAATGCAAGTCACCTCACCCTTTTTCTCCACACAAAAAACAATAACAAGTCAGTTTCAAGTCCAGATGCAATTCATAACAATTGAAAATTTAAAAATCTTCTAGTTGCATGTCAACATGCAAGTCACTCCACCACCCTTCTCCACACAAAAAACAATAACAAATCAGTTTTAAGTCCACATGCAATTCATAATTGAAAAAATTTCTAGTTACATGTCAACATGTAAGTCACTCCACCCCTTTCTCCACACAAAAACAAAAGAACAAATCAGTTTCAAGTCTACGTGCAATTCATGAATTAAAAATTCAAAAATCTTCTAGTTTTACACTTATTTCATGCAACCATGACCACACACCTATTTTTACACTCACTATAAATAGTAAAACCACTAATATTCGTCAAATATGCACAGAACCACACACATATTTTTACACTCACTATAAATAGGAAACAATTATTTGCCCCTTAAAAATACAAAAATAAAATAACACAATAATTAACAACAAAACAAATAATAATAATGATTTAACAACTCAATAAATCCAAAAAAATTGCAGTCGGCACAAAAATAATCGTGTTTGAACCAAACTAAATAAAAAGAAAAAAAAACAACCCAAAGTAGCCCAAACAGAAAAAGAAAGCCCAACAACACAACCTAGCAAACTGGACCAACGTGGCAAAAGGACAGGAACACTGTAGCCACCAGGAAGAACGGAAACGCACGCTGCAAACTGAACTGAGGAAGCTACGTACGCACGAATCATAAAGCACGAATCCAACGGCACACAATCTAGCTGTAACATAGCTTCCGTCACAGCTAGCTGTGACGTAGCAATTCTGTTATATAATCGGTTCCATCCCATGTAAAACACCATTTCTTGTAATTTTGTCACATTATGCACCAGGGGCAAAAGTGTCTTTGTAGGTCTCTAACTAACCCCGTTAGCTCTTAAAATGCACTAAAGTGTCATATAAGGCAAAGATTTTACACAAGTGGTCAAATAAGGAAGTGGAATTTTTTTAATGTCAAATAAGGAATCATATTGAGAAGTAATGGCAAATAAGGAATTCTCTCATCAAACAAAGGCCAAAAAACACGTACACACAGACAGAAAAAACCACGTACACACGAGTACTCCACCGTTTCCAGTTCTAATTGAACTGATCGCATCGTGTATGGCAAGCAATAATGTTCCATGTATAAATATATAGAGGATCGTTTCATCATGGGGCAACTACCAAAGATCGTTTGCGATCTCGTCAAGCGAAGCGGCGGACGAGTTCTTCACGTTGGGGACCTCGAATAGGCCACCCGTATCAGCGTGAACGTGGAATCCCAGAGCTGAAGCATGCGCACTCCACCGAGCCCGATGTACTCTAGCCTCACCATCGGCACCGCTGGCGAGGCGGCCGTCATAGTATCGTGTCAGAGCGAACACGTCCCGTCCATCATGGCCTGCTGGCGTCCCGTCTCCAAGGTCTCTTTTCCTTCCATCTTCCCTCAGATCCGGATCCGGGAGCCGGCCGTCCGGTCGGCGTTGGTTCGGGGAGAGGCAGCCCAGCCGCGAGGCAGCATCGGCGTCACCATTGCTCGTCACGTCATGATACTCTGCTCCGGCCGGCCGGCCGGCGTGGTGGAACCCTAACGAGACCTACCTGAACACTGGTTTCTGTCTGTCAGTTCACAGGTGACTGAACGCAACCCCGCTTCGTTTTCTTCTCCATAATTAGACCTTTGTCCACTGAAATTCGTGGTGGTGTTTGCTGAGAATTAGAAACTTTGTCCACTGAAATTCTTTGCTCCTCTTACTTCTCTGAATCCGACTGAGAGAATCCACCAATGTTTCTGCTGTCTCTCTCTGAAGCCTTACCTCTGCTTTTTCCGATTCTTGGTCGGCTTCTCCTCTCCGTATCGGCCCCAAGCGACGGCCTTCCGAACTTGTAATGTACAGGATTAGAGTCCGAGTAGTACACACATCACACATACTATATACACATCTGCGAACTAGAGATTGAAGCCGGTTGACGTGTAGCCGCTCCGAGCAACCATAATTTCGAGCGAAAATCTCCAGCAGCACGTCCCGTCCATCATGGCCTGCTGGCGTTCCGTCTCCAAGGTCTCTTTTCCTTCCATCTTCCCTCAGTGTTCTTTCCAGCGTGATTTCGCTGTGCTTGTCAAATCTCGTGGCTCAGCTACTCTACAAAGGAACACAAATGCATTTTTTTGTTTGTTATTCTTGCCGACGCTGAAATTGCAACTACCAATCACTGTCTTGAGTTTCCGACTTATGCCACTATTTAGCGATGTGTTCCCTTCTCAATGCTATTGCTACTCGTGACTCATTTTTTTCATTCATATCTGTGTTCGCGGTGGGTGCCGTTTTGTGGATTGGCAAAAATTTCAGCCTGTGCTTCTCACTCATCGTTGCGACAAAATATATAGAACCCTATTTTGCTCGACTAAATCTTTGTGCTTGTTTGTGTCACAGTCTGCAGTTCACACGGAGGTGGCTGCGCCCGCTTCATTTCCTTCCTCGAGAGCACCTACAGGTGCAGGTACGAATGGTTATTTCTTTATCCGCCGCTTGAACTACAACTTATGTGGTCACTGACAACTAGTAACTAGTGCAGGACTTAATTTTCTGTTTTCTGAATTAGACAGATTTTATCTGTGTAATGGTACCAATTTTTTTTTGTACTACCCATTATTTTGGTTAATTGTTTGTTTCTCTTTTTTTATCTTAATTAATTTCCTGTTCTGAACTAGACACATGATATGCCATCTGTCTACGCCAGGTGGTGGTGTGATTACAAATCAACAAGATCGCTACCGATCAGTATTTTCGGGCAATCCTAGAAACCATCTTTGGCGTCCCTTTGCTGGTTCGAAAAAAAGAGTGAAGGGTTCAAGCATAAAATTTAGTGACATCAAGGGGATTGATGTGGCCAAAGCCGAGCTCGAGGCCATAGTCCATTACCTGCGAGATCCCAGCCGTTTCGGAGGCCTTGGTGCCAAGCTTCCGAGAGGTGTTCTGCTAAGCGGCCCACCTGGCACGGGGAAAACAATGTTGGCAAGAGCTCTGGCCAGGGAAATCAGCGCCCCATTCTTCTCGTGCAGCGGCAGAGAATTGGAGGGTGTGTATGTGGGTGCTGGGGCTAAGATAGTGAGGGAGCTCTTCAGGGCAGCAAGGAAACGATCTCCTTGTGTAATATTCATCGATGAAATTGATGCCATTGCTGGGAGCAGAAAGACAGATGATCCGATGTCGCGGAGGCACACCCTGAACCAGCTGCTCGTCGAGCTAGATGGATTTAAGCAGAATGATGGGGTCATCGTGGTTGCAGCAGCGACCAGCTCCCCCAAGTCACTAGATCAAGCCCTTGTTAGGTCTGGGCGTTTTGACCATCATGTTCAGATTCCTTACCCAGATGTTGAGGGCCGACGGCAGATCCTCGAGTCTCACATGTCAAAGGTACATTACTTCCTATGTCCACAAATATAGGAGACATCTTTGACTTACTGTTCCCTGTCTATGGTGCCAGATTTTGATGCTTCTCCATGATGATTTACTTGCAGGTGTTGAAAGACAAGGATGTGAATCTTATGACCATTGCAAAGGCGACACCTCAGTTGTCAGGTGCAGACCTTGCAAACCTAGTGAATGGTGCCGCTCTCAAGGCTTCCAGGGACAGGGCAAATGCTGTTGGGATGGACCACCTCGAGTACGCCTTGGACAGGATCATTATGGGCAGCGAGCAGAAGCCGGTTGTGTTGTCTGATCGTTCTAGGAAGATAACCGCATATCATGAGGGAGGGCATGCCCTTGTTGCTATCCACACCGATGGTGCTGACCCTGTCAACAATGTCACCATTGTTCCCCAGGGAAAGTTTCTTGGCATGGTGTCACTGCAGAAGGTGGAAGACAGCCAGGTCGAATTATCGAGGAAGCAGATGCTGGCGATGCTGGATTTCTTCATGGGAGGGCGGGTTGCTGAGGAGCTAATATTCGGAGAAACCGGGGTCACCGTCGGCCCCGCGTCTGATCTAAACCAGGCGACTCAGCTGGCAACAAAGATGGTCACCAAGTATGGTATGAGCAAGCGGGTCGGCCTTGCTTCGTATGGCAAAGACGGTTTACTCGGTGGGAAGACGGCGTATATGAGCTCGCAAACGACAGCTCTGGTAGACGAGGAGGTGAAAGCATTATTGGATAATGCTTACAAGAATGCGGAAAACATCCTCACGACGCACAGAGAGCAGCTTCATGCGATAGCAAACGCCCTCCTGGAACATGGAACTCTCACTGGTGACGAGATCACGGAACTTTTGTCCAGAGTTTGATAAGTTTTGGCAATAGTTAAAACCGTGTTTCGTCCTAACAGTAGAGAGGCTTACAGAAGTTATTTTGTTTCTTCTTCTGATGCTTCTGTTGTATGGGCACAAAATATAAACAGCGATTTGCTTTTGTTTCTCAAGTCTGAAGAGTTGCAGTGTTTGAAAAGCTCCTGCTTTGGACCCCAAATTCTATTGCAATTGAATAGTGTATATGTGAATGAGCACAGGGATATATATAGACATGAACTTTAACAGTCGTAGCTACATACGTTTTTCACGGCAGCAAAACCTATAAAAAAATCAGGATGTGGCATGACTTTTCAGTTAAATACTACGGCCTAGTTTGACAACAAAGTTTTTACAAAAAGTATTACAAGACTATACTAGTATTTACTTGCCTGAGCTAGCAATACTTTAGTTTTAGAAAAAGAGGTCCAGACTTGTTTTTACAATACTTCAAAAATAGCACGTTTTGAGAGATAATAAAGTATTATTACCACAGTATTTAATCATAGCCAAACACATCAAAGTATTTTAAATTGTAGTATTTTGAGAAACTAAAGTATTGCTGAAATACTTAAAAAGTACTTTGTTACCAAACACAGCCTACATGTTTGTGTACATAGACATTTTTTTACCTGAGTAAAAAAACAATTTTCGATGCCACTAAATGACTTTTGGGAGATTTTCTTTGGTCTCATTTGCCTAAGACATTACATATGTTTTTTTCAAGAAATGTTTAAGATATGTAAAAGAAACAAAAAAATGTACATGCTTAACATTTTTTAAAAATGTTTTAACCATTTTAAAATGCATTTTCGTAATGGGAACATCTACTATAATTGGCCAATACGGCGCCTCCATTCCTTTTATTCTTGTGAAGTGCTGAGACCGAACAACATTTTCGATTGTCGGTCTGGATGAATCGGTGTACCATTTTCTATGCTTTACATTATCAGTCCTCTCTCTATTTGTGTCACACATCTTTCTGTAAGTCTTCATGTTTTTCTTACAGTGGTGCAGTCAGTCACACATACGGTAGTCGATAAAGACCTTTCTCTCTCTTGTTCCAGCAAGACAAAGGAGGTTGTATATATTCTCGAAATCCCAACAGCACGACGGTGTGGTGGTGGTGGTGGTGGTGGAGGATGAGAGACTTCTGCAAGGCTTCGCCTAAGTCGGAGCAGGACGGTGGACGAGAGAGAGGTGTTGTGGCTATGGTTTAGGCGCCAGGGTACAAGGGGCTTGGGGGTGCGCCCCCACCCCTCATTATATAGGTGGGGGGCAAGGGTTCCTAGTCTAGGCCGTGTCCCTCCCCCGCCCCCCCAACTCGGCCACAAAGGGGAGAGTTGGAACCTTTTCCACCAAGTCTTCCCTCTTACCAAAAACTAGAGTTTGACTTTTTAAACTAGGATTTGACTATTCAAACTAGGGTTTGACCCTTTTATTAGTGTTGGCCGAATTGGCCTTTTAGGGTTTGGTGCGGCTAGCCCCTAGGGCATGCCACTGTCCAAGTGACCCCCTCCCGGGGTGGTGGAACCACTGGTGGTCCCTCTAGAACATTCTAAAAGTACCCGGTCAAAACATCGAAACTTTTCCTGAACCCCGGAAAACCACTTCCCTTATATGAATCTTATCCTCTGGACCATTCCGGATCTCCTCGTGATGTCCTAGATCCAATCTGAGACTCCAAACAATATTCGGTATCCAACTCATATTCCATATCTACTTAAACAACATCGAATCCTTAAGTGTGTCTCCATATGGTTCACGAACTATGCAGATATGATCGAGACACCTCTCCGATCAATAACCAATAGAGGGATCTGGAAATCCATATGCCTCCCACATATTTTAACGATGACTTCGTGATCGAATGAACGATTTACATATGATCCTGATTCTCTTTGTCGCGTGATACTTTACTTATCCGAGGTTTGATTGTCGGTATCTCTATACCTATTTCAACCTCGGTACCGATAAGTACTCTTTACTCGTACTTATGTGACCTCCCTTGTGACCTTGTCACATGCTTGCAAGCCAATTGGATGACACTCCACCGAGAGGGCCTAGAGTATATCTATCCATCATATGGATGGACAAATCCCACTCTTGATCCATGTGCTTCAACACATACTTTTAGAATACCCAATGCCACCTTTATAACCACCTAGTTACGAAAGTGGCATTTGATGTCATCAAAGCACTCATCCGGTGATGGTGATTAACATGATCTCATGGTCGAAGGATTAGCTTACTATGTATTTGAAAGCTTGTAGCAAACGAACTCTAAATGACTTGATCTTATGCTATGATAACTATAGGAGTGTGTCCATCACATAATTCTCCTAATGACATAATCTTGTTATTAATAACATCTAATGTCCATGATCAGGAAACCATGATCACCTATTAATCAATAAGCTAGTTTAACAAGAGGCTTATTAGGGACTCTTTTATGTTTGCAAAACACACAAGTATTAATGTTTCCTATTAATAAAATTATAGCATGGGATGCAAACATTTATTATAAACATAAAGATATGATAATAATCACTTTATTATTGCCTATTGGGCATATCTCCAACAGTCTCCCACTTGCACTAGAGTCAATAATCTGGTTTGAAAAACTTTGTGCATTCAACACCTATGGCTTTATGGTGTTGTATATACACGATTGCTAGTGGTAAACATAATCTTCATATCTAACACTTCTAGGTCCGTGTGTATTTGCATGTCTTCGCGTCTCTACGCATCACTCATTCTCCAATGAGATGGCATTATATAAATTTGGTCCTTTGGTGAGACCTTTAGTTAATTGGGGTTAAATCATGTCGATACAATTGTCGTACAATATATTTTCATAGTACTAGCCCACTGTGAACCACACCTAGTTTGATAACAAATTACTTGACACAAATGCCCTATTTTGCTGCTTAAATAGCAGTCATATGAAGGGAATATGCCCTGAGAGGCAATAATAAAGTTGTTATTATGTATATTCCAAGTATATGATAGATGTTTATTTTGCATGCTATAATTGTATTAATACGGAAACGTTAATACATGTGTGTTTAATAAACAAATAGAAAGTTCCTAGTTATGCCTCTCTTATAAACTAGCTCGTTGATGAACAACATGATCAAGGTTTCCTCATCATGGACATTGGATGTTGTTAATAACGAGGTCACAACATTATTGGAATGATGTGACGAACATTTATCCGAAGTATAGCATTACGAATTCAAAGTCATTGTGTTTATATTGCTATAACATCATACGAAGTAATATTAATCCTTAAACCATGAGATCATGTCAATCACTAACACTGTAAGAGTATTTTGATAACATCAAACGTCACACCGTAGAAGGGTGACTATAAAGGTGGGTTCAGTGCTACAAAGGTGTTATATAGAGGCTCATGTATCAAGAGTGGAATTTGTCCATACCAAGAGGCTCTGGGCCCTCTCGGTGATATCACATTAATTAGCTTGCAAGCAAGTGATGTGATCATTAGAATGTTATATCACGGAAAGAAGAAAAGAGTACATGTTGGTAACAAGATCAAACTAGGTATGGAGATACCGATGATCGAATCTCGGACATGTAATATATCGCAAGACAAATGGATTAAGTTACTAGCGTAAAAGATTCTCACAATCATAGGAAGTCATCGTTGAATGTGTGGGAGTCAGTATGGATCTCCAGGTCCCGCTTCTGATTATTGATTCGAGAGGGGTCTCGATCATGTCCGCATTATTCGCGAACCATAGGGTGACACACTTAAGAGGCACCGAGACCATTTGGAACAAATATGTTCTAGACGAAAGAATTACAAAGCGCAGGAATTATTTCACTAGACACCGAAATTGTTTCGGGTGAAATTGCTAAAATTGTTTCTGCATGTGAAATTGAATACTAGGAAGGGGTTTTATATGAATGTTTGTTAATTAATGTAATTGACAAAATTCTGAATAAATAAAAGGTGTTATATTTAAAGAGAGATTACATTAAATTTGGTGGAAATTTAATGGGAATTTGAGTGGGATTTTGAGTGGAGGATATGGAGGGACTTTGGGTGAGCGGGAGCTCCACTCACATGAATGGAGGAAGGGGTGGGGTCAGCCACCATGGCCGCCGGCCACACCCCTTGGGGTGCCTCCTCCTCCTATAAAAGGCCCCCTACTCCCTCTCTCACACTCAAACCTCCTCGTGAAGGATCTCTCTCCCCCTCTAGTTTATTCCCCATGGTCTTGGACTAGAAAGATACATGTTCCTGGTGGCTTTTCGTTTGGAAAGAGTTGTTGCTTCTGCAAAGTAATTGTAGAAATATCGACGATCAAACCTCGGATAAGTAAAATATCGCAAGACAAATGGAAATTGGTATCGTATGTAAATGGTTCATTCGATCGCAAAGTAATCGTAGAAATATGTGGGAACCATATGAATTTCCAGATTCCTCTATTGGTTATTGATCGGAGAAGAGTCTCGGTCATGTCTGCATAATTCACGAACTGTAGGGAGACACACTTAAGGATTCGATGTTGTTTAGTAGATATGGAATGTAAGTAGGAAGACCGAATGTTGTTCGGAGTCTCGAATGGGATCCAGGATATCACGAGGAGATCCGAAATGGTCCGAAGAATAAGATTCATATAAGGAAAGTCCAATCCAGAGTTCGGCAATGATTCCGATGTTTTCACCAGAATGATCTAGAAGGGTCTAGAAGGTTCACCAGACCGAAAGGGGAAGGGTACATGAATGTGTCATGACTAAGTGGAATGATTGCATCATGTCCTAGGTCACTTGGCTGGGCGTTTGAAACAAAGAAATTAAACTCCGAAATTGAAAGTAAAAAAGGCAAGTTTGAAAAGTCAAACTGGGATAATGTTTCCTGGTGGAGGGAGGAGAGGAAACCTCCTCTCCCTCCACCATGCATCTAGTAGGAGAGGGAGTTAGGGAAGGATTCAAAATCCCCTCTCTAGCTACCCCTTCCTCTCATTAATAGACGGGAGGGGTGCCCCCAAGACCACCACAAACCGAAGCCCCCA
This sequence comes from Avena sativa, assembly GCA_916181665.1. Lineage (NCBI taxonomy): Eukaryota > Viridiplantae > Streptophyta > Magnoliopsida > Poales > Poaceae > Avena > Avena sativa. The sequence continues at coordinate 490,781,405 of OV702294.1, read as the reverse complement.
GCACCGCCGCCACCGCCGCGCCGCTGCCTAGCGCTGCCGCCTGATCGCCGCCGGTCCCACATCATCCTCTCCGGCTTATAAACCCTAGACGTTGGGGAACCCTACTACTCCACCATAACCCACTCTGGCTTAAGGCGAATCCCTGCGGGATTTCCCCTCTAACTTCGACACCACGTCGTCGTGCTGCCAGAATCGCGAGGAGAGAACTACAACCTCCGCTACCTGCTGGAACAAGGGAGAGGAAGGTTTTCATCGATTACCGAGCGCGTGACCGACTGCGGGAGCGTTGCCGGAACGCGGCGCCGGAAGGATCGTCTACGCAATCTTGAGATCGGAAAGTGAACGACTACATCATCCACGAGAATCTGCTCTCGTTAACCGCTTTGGAATCTTCGAGGGTGAGTAATCTAATTGAATCATTGCTACAATCTAGTAGATAGATCTTGGCTTGTGTGTGTTCATGCGGTAGAACTTTTTTGTTTTCCATGCTACGAACTCCTACATTATCTAGTAGATAGATCCTGGTACTTAGTTGTTCCCATCGTAGGAAATTTTTTGTTTTCTATGCTGCGAACCCTACATCATATACTTAACCTTTTGTTGTAGTATCTGTCACAATGTCTTAACTTTGAAACTCATCCAAATTCGTTATGGAACTTCCTTTCCATTATATTGCGCCACCCATAGTTTAAATTGAGATAAATTTAATTTGTATCTTGCGACAAAACTTTTACCAATATAACAATTTACAATGAACTATCTATTTATTTGTCACCTCTACATAAATACCATATTCTTAGTTCTTCCAAAGATCATAAGAATATTCTTACTATCATCCAATGACCATCTAATGAGTCATTCTGGTATATGCTTATAACATTTAGAGCATAGGACATATCTAGATGTGTACATATCATAGTATGATTGATCAAAATACTCTTTGTGATTTCATTCACCAAGTGTCAAAAACACTTGAATCTTGATTCAATCCTTCCTGTGCGACAAGTAACTTTCTTATTGTTTCCATATTGAACTCATTTAATATATCATCTATGTGCATTAGGCACAACCATGTTAGCGTCTCAATCTATCCATATATACATTGATACCTTATATTTGGGTTTTGCCTAAGTCTTTCATCAAAATGAAATTCTTAACCTGTTCAATAAAAGATACATCGTTTCCAATCAACAATATGTTTTTCACATAATGCATTAGAAATATGTCTTAGCTCTCTCACTTAATTTCTTGTAAATGCAAGCATCTTCATCGTCTCTGATGAAATTAAACCTTTTAACAGTTTCATCAGATGAAGATTCCAACTTCGCGATGCTTAGTTAAACCATTGAAGTTTGCATGCCTTGTTAACATCCTTTGAATTAACAAAACCCTTTGGGTCGTGTTATGTACACGTCCTAGGTAACCATTCTATTATAAGAACTTTTTTTGTTTGTTCAACTACCATATAATAAAATTATATGTAGTGGTTTCTATTGTCCTGATCAAAGTTCTTTTGTCCTCCCACTTAACTTTTCACGAAAAATTCCTTCTAAAGAAACTTGACATTCTAAGCTACAAACACTTTTGTCTTTGGTGTTATGGAGGAATAATCAACGATTATTCAAAATAACATACAAAGACATGGTCATCCGATTTTGGTTGTAAACATTTTACTTATGCATAGCATACCAATGTTTAAGAAAGGACAACTTGGTTTTTATCCCAAACCATAACTTTATATGGTGTCATTTCAACGGATCACGATGGTGCTCTTTTCAGTGTAAAAGTGGTAGTCACTAAAGCTTTTAATCTTTAAAATACAATAGCAGTTTTGTAACTTACACCTTTTATCTCACCATGTCAAACAAGGTTTCATTACATATCTCGAACATTCCATACTCCTATGGTGTTTCGAGAAATGCAAATCCATGTAACGATTCCTCAAATATTAGGTGCTATGCCAAACTTGTAACTCAAATATATTCCTTTATGATCCAATCATAAATTATTTATTTTCTTATTACAATGATTTTTCACTTCATCTTGAAAGTCTTTGAACATTTTCAAATGTTTCATACTTCTTCCACATTAAGTAAATATACACATATATTCACTCAAATATCTGAAGAAAGCATATGAAGTTGAAATCCATCGCTCACGACTATACATAATGGATTACACACATCAATATGTACAAATTCCAATAAGTTAGTCATCCGTTCCCTTTTTGCCTATAAACAGAGTTTCAATTATCTCTAGAAAAGTCTCACAAGTGTCATTTGATCAAAATCAAAAGACTACAAAATTTCATCAACATGAATTTTCTTCATGTTCTCTTTCCAATATAATTTAAACGGCGATGTCACTTTGTAAGTGATCTTTCAACCATTTGTATTTTGACATTTTTAGCATTAGTTTTGTGGACATGATTTCTCCAACTAGATCTATAAATCATCCATCTTATATGGAATACGATAATTATTTGAATAGCCTTTTGTTCTCATAATACCTAATAAAAATAACAATTATTAAAACAAATTGTGAAGGAAAGCTTTGATGTCAACGAGAAACACAACAACACTTTGTTTGTTTTCGATGAACATCATCACATATCCTCTTGCTGGTTACTTAGGCCATTGCAGTTCATGAATTGTGTTGTCATGTATGACACTTCACACCAACCAATTCGGTATCCAATACCCAAAACCACATTTTTAACAAGTAAATAATACAACCATAACATGTATATCATCTATATACTTATGCTGGACAATTCCAGTCTTTTCTTTTCTGCCAAATATTTCTGATATTCTTTTTCAGCATTTCCTTTTCCTTTTAAAAGAATCTATCAACATCAACAGTGGTGTCATACAGATGACACATAGTCCAAAATGTGTATAGTCAAATACTAATACCTTTGAGCTACACTTTGAAGTAGATCATCATCATAAAATGTTTGGCGTTCTTTCAAAATCCATTCTTTAATAATCTCTTAGTGTAGTAAACATTTTACCTACATCTTCTATTCATCCTTATCATGACAACTTTCATGATCTAGCTACTAGAGCTTATAAAGGTGAATCACGAGTATAATGTTACTTTTCAAAACCCTTTTGAAGGATTAGGACGACTAGCGTCTCCAACATTTGCACTCATCAAATATGAGAACTTATATTTTGCCAAATTATACTCTATCATATTGCAACCAAAACATTGTTTTAGATATCACAATATCTTCCACATATGATGGTTCCTGAAAAATTTATTTCAGATCTTAGATAACCTTAATATTAAAACAATCTTTTGAATATCAAGAATCATGGAGGCAAACATGATACTTTTAGATACTAACACTGGAATTGTTACTCTTGATTTAATACTAATTATTAAACTTTATGGAGTAAACGGAGTTTGCTGAAAGTTTGCAATAGGACTTTTAAACTTTAGATTGACACTCAAAACAATACGATACCAGTTCGTAAAGTAACTATCCAGAATTCTATAGTTCTATTATCTCAATTATAACTAAGCATAAGGTGGTGAACAGATGCCAATGACTACAACAATTATGCAAATTCACTTTGATTTATGATAAATTGTGTTAAACTTTAATCATGTTACTTTTGAACTCCCACTTAAAACAACATCCCTCATGTTGCCTTAGTGATTACATGAACCAAATACACTACACCAAGTCCGATCATAACGAGAGATGATGTAGCTTCAAAGGCGAACAATCAACATGTTCATCATATCATCCATATAACTCATGCTTTACCTTTTGGTATTCTGTGTTCCGAGACCATGTTCGTACATGCTAGGCTCTTCAAGGTTAACCTTAGTATCTGCATGTGCAAATCTAGCTTGCACCCGTTGTATGCACACGTAGAATCTATCACACCCGATCATCACGTGATGCTTCGAAACGATGAGTCTTAGCAACGGTGCCTACTAAGGACGAACAATTTATTACTTGATATTTAGTGAGAGGGATCATCTTATAGTGCTACTGTCATGATCTAAGCAATACAATATGCACAAAACTGATTAAAATCACATGCAATTCATAATATGTGATATGATATGGCCTTTCTCCTTATGCCTTTGATCTTCATCTCCAAAGCACGACCATGATCTCCATCATCACCAGCATGGCGTCAAGGTCAGTGGCGCTGTTTCATGGTTGTCCTCCACCAGTAACAACTATTACAACTACTTTGATGAATAGACACGCAAGGCTTAAGTAAAATTTAAAGACAACCATAAGGCTCCTGCCGGTTGCCAACTTACAATAAGGATCATTGCATACATCAACACATGCCCTACAAAAACAAGTTAGATGCCTCTAATTTTCTTTGCATGTTTTACGCCCCTGGGGCTTTCGAATAAGAACCGTTCTAACTTACGAACATGAACCACAATGTTGATACAAATATTGTCAAGTGCCCGTTGTAAATTGAATCTTCACTATGGTGGGAGAGACAGACACCAGCAAAGCCACTTGTGTAATGCAAGTTGCACGTTGAGCATGGAGCAAGTCTCATGTACGATGACATGTAAGGTTAGCCTGGGCCGCTTCATCCCACCATCCTGTAAGATGCAAAGTACACAAAAAGCAAGCGACAACAAAAACATCAACGCCCACAAAACCATTATGTTCTACTCGTGCAACACATCTATGCATAGACACGACTCTGATACCACTGTAGGGGTTCCCAGCATGGAAAACAAAAAAATCTATCATAGGAACACACAAAATCTAAGATCTAATCTACGAGATCGGTGCAACGAGTTTGTAGAGAACTAACCCTCGTGGTTGTCCATCACCAACAACAACTATTACAACTACTTGAAATAAAGCTATTACATGATGAATAGACACACATGTCTTAACGAATTTAAAGACAACCATTAGGCTCCTGCCGGTTGCCATATTACAATAAGGATCATTGCATACATAAATATAATCACAATCACATCATGGCCATATCACATCACATGCCCCTGCAAAAACAAGTTATATGCCTCTAATTTTCTTTGCATGTTTTACGTGGCTTGGGGCTTTCGAATAAGAACCGATCTTACATATGAACAGGAACCACAACTCTGATACAAGTATTGTTAAGTGCCCATTGTAAATTGAATCTTCACTATGGTGGGAGAGACATACACCCGTAAAGCCACTTATGGAATGCAAGTTACACGTCGAGTGTGGAGCAAGTCTCATGTTTGATGACATGTAAGGTTAGCCCATTCCGCTTCGTCCCACCATCCCGCAAAGTACACAAAAAGCAAGCGACAACAAAAAATTAACTCCCACAAAACCATTGTGTTCTACTCGTGCAACATATCTATGCATAGAGTTGGCTCTGATAACACTATAGGATTCTGATACGTCGGAAACGTATCTATAATTTTTGATGTTCCATGCTTGTTTAGTATCTACTTTGCTTTGCTTTGTCCACTGACATGGTTATACCCTGCGGGTACACGATCTTAGCATACCTAGTCCAACTCAAGGAAGGCCCACGAGAAACATGCGCCAGCCCATGAAGACTTTCGGGTGGCCAGGGCCCATGACGCCTTCGGATCCTTGGAGAACAAGACTAGAGTAGATAGAATATTCAAAGGGGTAAACCCTAAAGTCTATAACCGACTCGATCTGTGCCTGAGACATTCCTATCTCTATATAAAGGCTAGGAGGGCACGACGAGGAGGGCACTTCGCATACCACCGCATACACACCTCCACACCAGATTGCATCTGCGCACCCCTGTAAATTTCGGTTCCGCCGTAATCAAGAGCAGACAAGCAGGAGTGGGGTTTTCCCTCCGGGGGCCTGAACCTGGGTAAACCTCGTGTCCCCGTGTTGCTTGTTTGCTAACTGTTCCACGATCTCCAGCATCACCATCTTCTCTAAAACCCAAGTTCATAACAATGGGCATTGACGAGATTAAATCTCGTCAATTGGCGCCGTCTGTGGGAACTGGGGGCACTGATTGTGCGATCGTGACAGTCCCAACCAAAGAGATCTATAACTCCACGGCGACGTAGAGTCATCTCCTCTTCGGCGCCTTCGACTTCACCGCCCACTCACCAGCCACCATGAAGGACTTCGAGCCCGTTGGCGACGGACTCGAAATCCTGTTCGGGAGCTTCTGCTTCCAGGTGGGACAGACCGGCACTCTTTGCCTCCCAGAGCGGGTGCCCTGCCGTCGATCAGGCCCGCTTCATGGGCCCTGCACCCCATGCTACGCACATCGCCATCGACAGATGAGTTCTATGACATCAGCAGTTGCAACTCAGAACTGTGTGATCCACCATCAGAAGAAGGGACCTACGGTTCCAGATCCGAAAGCTCCGGCAGCAGCGATCCAATCTACAAGTGCTACCAATGCGCCGCAGTCATCCAGAGTGACGTGGATCAGGAGCACAACCCGCCACCCAACCCACAGGGTAGAAATGGCGAGAATAGAAGAAGCCAATCCGCCCCGCCCAACGGGGACGACAACGATCGGGTCATCCACCTCAGCGAGGAAGGATGGGCTCAAGAACGCGAAGCCGTAGCAGGCAACAAGATCCTGCTCGTGGGTGCCTCACGGGACCTGCTAATGGCATAGCACATTCTCCTAATCGAGGAGCACAAGAAGCAGGTGAAGATGCAAGAGGTCCTTGAAAAACGCAAGCAAGCAACCTCGGAGTCCAGTGCGCGGCGAGCTGCGCTCTCCGCCATGGGCGTCAGCTCTAGCTCGCATGACAACCATGGCAACAAGCACCGTTCTCGCACGGAGAACATGGATCCCAAGGCACGTCGCGAGGTGACTCGGGCCCTCAATGCGTCCTTCATGGAGATGGATTCCGATGGCAACGTCATCCCGAAGACACTGCAAGCCGCGATCATGGCAGCCACCGCATACCTCGCGTCCCATCCACCTCCGGAGGGGGACCCGAAAAGGGCCATGCACAAGTCCGCGCTTACCGGACTCGGACTCGTTGGAGCTGTGCTCCACGGAGAAGCTCATGTGGAGCCAAAGAAGAAGGCTACGGTCAGGTTCAACCGCCGCGGCCCCACGCCCTCATCCGAGGATGAAGAGCACGACCTTCCTCGAAGTCACAAGAGATCGCGCCATCGCATCCGCGATTACGACGCTCGAAGCAAGCTCACCCAGCGCAAGATCGACAAAGCGCTCGCCAAGCGCGTATGCTCGTCCGAATCCGAGGAGGATGACAACGAAGGAGAACTCTGCGGAGCCCGATGCTTCAGCAGATCCGTTCGGCGGACATGGATGCCACGGAACTTCAAGCTTCCTTCGGACACTCCGAAGTTCGACGGCACACAGGACCCCAAGGCGTGGCTTAGCAACCACCTGTCGTCGGTCAAACTACACGGTGGAAACAAGGAAACCGCCATGCAATGCCTTCAGCTGCAGCTGACAGGCGCAGCCCGGATCTGGCTCAACATCCTATCCTCGGGATCCATCCGAAGCCGGGAGCAACTGGCGTACAGTTTTGTCCGAAACTTCAAGGGCACCAGCAAGAGGCCAGCCTCGATCGAGGAGCTGCGGGTCTGCACCCAACGAACGGGCGAATCCATTCGCTCGTACATATTACGTTGGTCCAACACCAAGACCTCCGCAGAACACATCTCTGAGGAAAGAGCTATCGACGCCTTCAAGGACGGCGTCAAACGCCAGGACTTCAAGGAAGAACTTGGGCGCGTCAAGCCCAAGACACTCGACCACCTCATGGACATCGCCAACAGGTGGGCAGATGGCGAGGACTCCGTCCACCGAGCACACTCGGAGGAGGAAGATGACTACGGCCGGTGATATGAACGCCGTAGCAAGAGAAGATCGCGCGTCTACGACTATCGTGATGGACCCGACATGGTCGCGGCTGGCTAAGCCGACCGCCGCATTGACGGTAACCATAGCAGCGGCGGATACCGCAGAAGCAACTTCTGTGACGGAGGACGCCCAACGCAGTCATGGCAGCGTCGCGGCCGTGACGACAGACCCTCAGCATACAACAAACTGTTGGGTCCATGCACCATCCACTTCTACATCGACAAGCACGATGGTAAGAAGAAGGCAAGCCACATGCTCAAGGACTGCTGCGAGTTCCAAAAACTCAGCGAAAGCATGGCTCAGATGAGGCAACAAGCCCCGAACCCTGGGTACGGGAACGCACCCGCACCAGGTGAGATCACACATGGAGCTCCTCCACCACCACCCGCGGGGCCTTCAAACCACCCAATCGCACCAGCGCAGAATAACGGTGGGCACGGGTACCCCGCGTCGAAAGGATCACTGATGATCCAAAAAGGGCGCCCAACGAACAGGGTGTAGAAGAAAATCACCCGCCAGATTAATCTGGCTGTGACCGCTCCACCCGCCATCCCTGAGTACCTCAGCGGATCGGAGTCCTGCATCACGTTCAGCCGTTCGGATCACCCTTGCCAGGTCCCTCGCCCAGGTCATGCTGCCCTGGTGCTCGAGGCGCAGATTGGAGGGTTCGACATGAGCCGCGTCTTCATGGATGGTGGCAGCGGCATCAATCTGATCTTCGCCAGCACCTTTGCAGCAATGCAGATCCCGCTGTGTAACCTGGAACAATCCGATACAACGTTCCACAGCATCGTCCTAGGGAAGGGCGTATTTCCCCTGGGAAAGATATGGCTCGACGTAATCTTTGGCAAGCCGGATAACTTACGGTGCGAGCAACTCGAGTTCGAAGTGGTGGACTGGCCATCACAATACCACGCCATCCTCGGGCGTGTGGCATTCGCACGATTCCTGGCAGTACCGCACTACGCGTACCTGCTACTCAAGATGCTAGGACCCAAGGGCGTCATCACGGTCCACGGGAGCTTCACCCGATCGGACCACTGCGACAGGGACTTCAACAGAATCTCCTAGTCATTCAGCATGCAGGAGGAGCTCATAAGGCTCTGCGAGGTGACAGACAACGGGGCACCCCCAGTCGCAAGACAGAACGCACCAGACATGTCCTACGACTCCACCGTCAACACAAAAAAGGTGCAGGTCCACCCGACGGATGCCTTCAAAACGGCGCTGATCGCCAACGACCTCAGCCCCGCAGAGGAAATCGCGCTCGTTGAATTCCTCCGTGAGCGCTGGGAAATCTTCGCCTGGTGTCCTACGGACATGCCAGGAGTTTCCAGGGAATTCGCCGAGCACGCACTCAATGTCTTTCCAGATGCCAAGCCTGTCAAACAGTCCATCTGACGACTGTCCGAACCACGGGCCGAAGCAATCGGAGTCGAAGTCAACAGACTACTCGACGCAAACTTCATCATGGAGATCAAGGAGAGCGAGTGGCTCGCAAACACCGTGATGGTCCCCAAAAAGCACACGGACATTCTGCGGATGTGCGTAGACTTCACATCGCTGAACAAGAACTGCCCAAAGGATCACTTCCCTCTCCCTCGGATCGATCAGATCATCGATTCGACTGCAGGATGCGAGAAGCTCTCCTTCCTCGACGCCTACTCAGGCTACAACCAGATTCGACTGAAGGTCGAAGATCAGGAGAAAACGGCGTTCATCATGCCGTTCGGAGTGTTCTGCTACAACACACTGCCCTTCGGACTGAAGAACACATGCGCCACGTACCAACGGTGCATGCAGGCGTGCCTGAAGGACCAGATCAGCCGCAACATCCAAGTCTATGTCGACGACATAGTCATCAAAACAAGGAAGGCCAAGACGCTCATCGGCGATCTCCGCGAGACATTCGATAACCTTGATTGATACAAGATCAAGCTAAATCTAGAAAAGTGTGCCTTCGGTGTCCCATCTGGTCAGCTTCTAGGTTACTTCATCTCCCAGCGAGGGATCGAGGCGAACCCAAAGAAAATCTGGGCCATAATGGCCATGGAGAAGCCGAAGAACCTCAAGGGCGTCCAGCAGCTTGCCGGGCAAACGCGGCATTGAGCAGGTTCATTAGCCACATGGGCAAAAAGCTCTGCCGTTATATCAGTTGCTACGCAAGGCAGAAAAATTCGAGTGGACGCCCGAGGCGGACGACACATTCGAAGATCTAAAGCGGCTGCTCTCTACCTCGCCTGTTTTGGTCACACCAAAGGAGTGCGAGCCTTTACTGTTGTACATAGCAGCCACACACCAGGTGGTAAGCACCGTACTGGTGGTCGAGCGACCCGAAGAAGGCAAGACCCACGGGGTCCAACGCCCAATATACTACCTCAGCGAGGTATTGACGCCGACAAAACAGAGGTACCCTCATTACTAGAAAATCACCTACGGCGTGTTCATGATGGCTCGTCGGTTGAGCCACTACTTCCAGGAGCATCAGGTGATGGTCGTCAACGAAGCGCCCCTGAATAGCATCATGAACAACCCGGAGGCCACAGGACGCGTGGCCCTGTGGGGCATCAAGCTTTCACCTCTAGATATCATCTATGAGAAGCGCCACGCAATCAAGTCCTAGGTCCTTCCAGACTTCCTCGTCCACTGGATGGAACTGCAGCTACCGGACACCCCGGACATGACGCAGTCGTGGACGATGCACTTCGACGGCTCCAAGCGAGAGGGCGGAGCAGGAGCCGGGGTCATACTGACCTCCCGGCAGGGCGAAAAGATGAAGTACGTTCTCCAGATGAAATTTCGAGCTTCCAACAACGAGGCCGAATACGAAGCCCTCATCCACGGCATGAGAATGGCCAAGATCTGCGACGCGACGCGCCTGGTCATCTACGGAGACTCGAACCTCGTCGTCCAGCAGACGATGAATGAGTGCGACGCACACGCCGCCAACATGATTGCGTACCGTGCACTCTACAACGCACTCGAAGGAGATTTCGACGGCTGCGAGCTTCGGCACGTTGGGAGAGAAAGCAATGAAGAGGCCGACAGACTCGCCAACATCGGCTCCACCTGCGCACGGGTGCCACCAGGTGTGTTCCTCGAACAGATCTGCGTGCCATCCATCAAAAGGAAATTCCCAAAGGGATCACCCGAAGAAGCAGAGCACTCGGGGGCTGCGCTACCCGACGGTCAGGAAGGACCCGAAAAATTCGACACAGAGGTTGCAGTAGTCAACCTGATGCAGGTCATGGTAGTCGATGAAACGTGTACACGGCCGTACCTTAGTTACATGGTAGATGGAGAGCTGCCTGATAGCCCGACAGATGCCCGACGCATATCTCGCCGGTCCAAAGCCTTCACCATCATCAATGGCGAGCTGTACAAGCGTAGCATTTCGGGTGTACTCCAAAGGTGCATCACCATCGCTGATGGCAAAACCATCCTCCAAGACATCCATGAAGGCATCTGCGGACATCATGCGGGCAGCCGCGCTCTTGTCGCCAAAGCTCTACGAGCCGGGTTCTACTGGCCAACGGCCATGAACGATGCCAAGGACATCGTCCGAAGGTGCAACGGGTGCCAGAGGTTCACAGTTAAACCACACGCACCAGGATCGGAGCACAGGCCCATACCCCTGGCCTGGCCCTTCGCCCAGTGGGGCCTTGACATGATCGGAAAACTTCCCAAGTCCTCGAAAGGAGGCCATGTCTACCTCCTGGTCGCAGTCAACAAATTCACCGAGTGGATTGAGGCCATGCCTGTTACTAACCAAAAGGGCAAAACGGCCGTCAAGTTCTTCGAATCCATTGTTTACAGGTTCGGCGTGCCGCACAACATCATCACCGACAAAGGGTCGAACTTCATCTCCAAAGAATTCCAGGACTTCTGCGAAGACCTCGGAATCAACATCACATACGCCTCCGTGGCACACCCGCAAACAAACGGGCAGGTGGAAAAGGCCAACGGCCTCGTCGGCGGCGGCATCAAGAAGCGCCTCATGAGCCCACTCTAGCGACTCGCAGGAGCCTGGACACAAGAGCTACCCTCCGTTCTCTGGAGCTTGCGCATGACGCCAAACATCTCAACTGGCTACACGCCCTTCTTCATGGTGCATGGAGCCGAAGCCGTGCTGCCCGCAGAGGTACGCCACAAGGCCCCACGGGTCGTCGCCTACAGCGAGGCCGAATCGACGGCCGCACTCGAAGACTTCGTTGACACACTCGACGAGGCACGCGACATCACCGCGGCTCGATCAACGTTCTATCAACAGAGCCTTCGCAACTATCACAGTCGTCGGCTGCGCCCAAGGTCCTTCGTCGAAGGAGACCTAGTCTTGTGACTCAAGCAAGAGCGACCGAAGAAACTCGAGTCGCCCTGGGAAGGACCCTACATCCTCACTGAAGTCATCCCAGGTGGCGCCTATCGCCTCAAGCACGTGGAGTCTGGAGTCACATACTCCAACCCATGGAACGTCGCACAACTGTGACGCTTCTACCCCTAGCTACCTCCCTTTTTTACTTTCAATAAGGCTATTCAGCCAAGACTACTCAGGCGAACAATGTACCTCCTCCTTATGATATGAATAAAGCTAAGTGTCTCTCCCCAAATATTTTTTCTATTATTCGCATTTTCTTCATACTACAACACACTCGGGGGCTCCCCTCACCTCACGACTTCGTCGACTGAGAATAACGCGTGTACACCTGAGTAGCTGACCACGTCAGGCTAACGAAAAGGGCACGCATACAAACAAAGCACCACGTGCTAACAACAATAAACCTTTACAACAAAGGGCATAACACGCCCAGTCGAATATATACAAATTTTACATCTATCTTTTTACAGGTCCTACCTATTCTGAAGAATCACCTGCACACACTGCTCAAATAGATCTACAATTTATTCGGCATACTGCCTTACAGCCCGTATAATGTGGACGCATATCCCACACACCTCCATCCGGCCGAAGAGGCGGCCCAGCTGCCACAGCAGCAAGATCTACATCAGGACGATGTAGTCGAACAAGAGAAAGCGCGACCTTCACACCTGCAACAAGTTGATGGCGCACCAGTTCCCTAACATGATGCACATCTCGAAACTTCGCCAGCAGACCCCAGTGGGTCGCTGGTGCCTCATCCAAAGGAAACATCACATGCAGAACCGACGCCAATGAAGACTTCGATTGACGCAGCACCCGCGACACCTGGTGAACACGATCCTGCACAGTCGCAAGGACCATGGCACGATCACGGTCCATCCAGAAAAAGTCGCCGGTCTCCATGTCCTGTTGGGTCAAGCAGTTGATCCGAACAGCAACACGCTCCTTTTCCTCCTTAGGAACAAGGTTAGCACCTGCAACAATGTCAAAGTAAGATGACATGCCAACAGCCGCATCCGAAAAAAGGAGCAGCAACTCGAAAAACTTACATTGAAGTTGTTCGGCTAGACAATGCAACTCACCCATCAAATACTCCTCTCTGGCAACGCCTCGCTCTGTCTTCGATTTCCAAACATTGGCGTGGCCGCGCACTCCAAGCAATTCTTTCTCAAGACTACGGATGCGGTCACGAATAAACACAAGTTGCGACGCATCATCCAAAGATGTCCGCAGCTGCGGCGCAGACGAAGTGTCAACGGGATCATCACCCGAAGGTCCCTAGGGGAAAAGAAGGTAACGATATGAACAAACACACGAATGAACAAAGAGCTCGGAGATTCATTATATGCATCAAAAAGCCACTACGTGGCACAAGGACTGTTCATAGACATAATTACAACAAAATAAGCAAAAGCTATCCTACAACTACAAGGCCTAAGAAGCTGCGTCTTGAGTAGCCTCGAAGCCGGATTGCCTACTCTTGGCCTCCCCCTGCTGCCTCAACGCGTACTCAGCCAGCAAGTCAATCAACTTCGGCCCATAACGTTTACAACGGGCAACGTAGAGGGCAAAGTCTACCTCAGATCCGTTAACAGCCGTTGGCATCTGGGAGGTGACCTGATGAAGATCCAGCAGCTCTCCAGACGCCAGGGCCATCGCCAGCCCCACGGATGCACCGATGCCTTTCTGCTTGCGCTTGTACGCTGCAGGCGCATCAGCTGAGAGCGCATCCGCCAACGAGTCGACATCATCGAGGGCAACGCCCTTGGGGACGAGCTCCTTGTAGAAGCGCCCAAGAACTTCCTTGGCCTTGGCGAGTGAGCCGACCACGGTACTGCAGCGGTCTTCGACCGCCGCAGTGGCATCATCCAGAGCATTTCCGTGCTCCAGAGCACCGCGGTTAAACTCGATGCCTGCAGCATCTAAACAAGCGGAAGAGGCAACGTGAATAAAAGCAAAACAAAGAAAGACAAGGAAGCCAAAAAGGAAAATACGAAACCACTCACCCGAAATAGCCTTGGCAGCCGCCATCAGCTTGCCGGCTACCTCCTTCTCGTGCGAGGCCGCAATGGTGGCAAGTTGCTCCTCTCAGTCCGTAGCCTCCTGCTGCAGGCGCTCCTTGGCCGCAGCTGTGTTGGCTAACTCCTGCTCGAGGCGCTCCTTCGCACCAACGACGTCCTCGGTCTTCTTCTCCGCTCGCCCGAGGCTCTTTTTGAGAGCATCAAGCTCGTGGAGGGTGGTATTGTTGTCCTCTGCAAATAGCAGAACACTTATCAGATCGAAGAAAAGGAAATAGAAGACGACGCAAAAAGACCAACTCATGAACGTACCCTGAAGCTATTTGAAGCTGGCCTCCAACACCAGGTGCTGCTGCACCAGTTGGTTGGCGCCTTTCACAAAAGGCTGCAAAGAGACACTACTCGTCAAAAGAAAGGCTCGGGGGCTACACCCAAAGAACGAGCAAAATAGATTACACATACGAAAAAACGCTCGGGGGCTCCCCCCGAGACACAAAGCAAAAAAACGACTAGCAGATCATCCTACAGATGCTCGGGGGCTCCACCGAGACACGAAGCAAAAAATCAAAGTGATCTGCGGACCATCCGAAGACGCTCGGGGGCTCCCCCCGCGGCAAGAACAAAGAGACTTACATGATCAGACGACGACTCCGAAGGTCCGGCCGAAGTCTTCTAGGGGACAACCACCTGAGACTCCTACGGAGAAGGGTTCAGCGCAGCACCCTCAGAGGTGGCCACCGTCTGAGGAGGAGGAGCAACTTTCGACTCCCCCATCATCTCCCGAGCGCCATCGCTGAAGGAGCCATCGGAAGAGTGGCTGCAAAATAAAACATCAGACAAGCACAATCAAGCAAAATCAAAATAAAGCAAAAGGCAACGGGATAAACTTACGAGTCGAGATCGCTCAAGTCGAAGAAAGGCGGGGTCCTCCTGCCCTTCTTCTCTTCCTTCTTCCGTTTCACCGGTGGCTGCGGCGCCATAGCCCGCACGGGAACGACAGGAATAGGAGAGGAAGAGCCATCATGACACCCACTGTGACACTCAAGGCACGGCGGATTCCTAGGAGTGGGTGGAGTCGAATCATCCGACTATTCACTCGCGCTCCGCGTCCGCTTTTGAGTCTGCTCCTCGCTAGACTCAAAAGTTTCTTCAGCCGGCGACCACGCCGAAGGAATCTCAGACATGGAGTCCACTACCTCATTCTCCGGTGCATCCGGAAACAGTTCGGGTAGTGGCGGGGACATGCCCGGTACCTTGAACTCCTGCGCAAAAGAAGCAAATTTTTCAGCACACAAGCAAATGCAGGGAAAACGCAATCGAAAAAAGCGCTACGCGCACGTCCCAGATCTACACCTGCGGAACCGGACGAGAGGCAGTGAATGGAGGAGTCAGCGACTTCCCCGGGAGATCCTCTCCAGCTTTGTACTTCAGCAGCGGCCGAAGAATCCTGTCGAGATCCCCTCTAGAGAATTCCTCAGCTGAAACCCTAGTCGGATCGTGGCGACCAGAATAAAGGAACATCGGGTGCGCCCTAGCCTAGAGCGGCTGCACCCAACATTTGACAAAGGTGCGAATGATATCCACACCGTTCACCTCTTTATTCGGAATCAACTGAAGATCCTCCACCCGACGATAGAGCCCCTCTATCTCCGCCACCTCGCCATCCAAGATGTGGTTCTTCCAGGACCTTTTCGGCTCGATTTTTTGGGAGGGGTCAAAAGGAGCAAGACCAAAGTTCTGTCCGGCCACTGTGGAGGCGTGGATGTAAAACCATCGCCTCCGCCAGTACTGGACAGATTCAGACATAGAGAAGGAGAAGAAGAGAAAACTGGATTTAAGGGATATAATGCAGCCGCCAATGGGATAAACACCATCGGAGCCAGATTGCCTCTTCACGGAATAGAGCTTCCGGAAGAGGCCAAAGTGCGGCTCAATACTGAGCCAGCACTCGCAGAATGTGATGAAATAGGCGACATGAATAAGAGAGTTTCGTGAAAGATGATGAAGCTGGATGCCATAAAGAAAAAGCAATCCACGGAGAAAATCGTGGATTGGGAAAGAAAGGCCCCGAAGGATAAAGGCGACGAACATAACCCAAAACCCAGCGGGAGGACGGGGAATTACCTCGTTGCCGGGAATTCTGACGGCCTCCCTATCCTGCGGGATAAGACCCCTCTCATGGAGCTTGCGGAGGTCACCCTCGCGCATATCTGATCGCTGCCAGCCACCACCGGTGACGCGAGTGGCGACGGAACCCTTTTTGCCCCCGACGGCAGCACTGGTACCAACTGCGGTAGAGGACTTCTTGGGTTTCCCCATTGTAGTGCGACGGCAACGACGATGAGCACGCAGAATCAAAGATGTAAAAGTTCGAAGAACTTTGAGGTGTTTTTATATGTTTTATGGTACTAACCTATTAACAAGATGTCATAGTGCCATTTGTCTGTTTTCTTCTATTTTTGGTTCCAGAAAGGCAGAAAATCAATATTCTCGGAATTGGACGGGACAAAAGCCAAAGTCAATATTTTACCGTGGGGAACACGAAGCATGAATACGAGACGAAGGAGACCCACTAGGGGGCCACACCCCCTGGTCGCGCAGGTGGGCCCACCCCACACCTGGGGGGTGCAGCCGCCCTAGCGGCCCTCCTGCCTCGCCTCTTCGCCTATAAGAATCCCCCGATGCCTAAACCCTAAGTACCCGATCAATATTCCATGAAACCGTCTGTAGCCGCCGCCACCATCTCCCTAGATCGGGGGGATCTGAAGCTCTTCCCGGCACCCTGCCAGAGCGGAGATCATCCTGGAGGCCTTCTTCTTCATCATGCCAGCCTCCGGTATGAAGCGTGAGTAGTTCCACCTTGGACTCCGGGTCCATGTAGTAGCTAGATGGTTGTATCTCCTCCTTTGTGCTTTCATGTCTAGATCTTGTGAGCTCCGTTCATGATCAATATCTCATATATTTGTAATCATGCATGTTGTGTTTGCGGGCATCCGATGGATATTGAGATTACTATGTCAGATTGATTAATGGTTTGGTCTTATTGATTCTATCATGTCTGTGTTGTTTGTTATCTTGCATGCTCTCCGTTATTAGTAGATATCTTGGGCAAGTAGTTTCTAGTGACTCCAAGAGGGGGTATTTATGATCGATAGTGGTTTCATGCCTCTATTTAATCTAAGGGAAGTGACAGAAATCTCTAAGGTTGTAGATGTGATGTTGCCACTAGAGAGAAAACAACGGTCTCTTGTTCATGGAACAAGTGGATTGTTTACCTTACACACTTAAAGCAGTTGTCTGTTGCTTGCAACTTAATACTGGAGGGGGTTCGGATGATAACCCAAAGGTGGACTTCTAGTCATAGATGCAGTTGGATGGCGGTCTATGTATCTTGTTGTATTGCCCGATCGAATCTCATAGGATCATGATGTCTAGTATTGCATTGTTATGCCTTGCTCAGTCCTGTCAATTGCCCTGCTGTAATTTTTTACCCAGCATGTCATATTTGTTTATCTAAGGAGAACACCTCTAGTGAACTTGGACCCCGGTCCAATGTTTACCATTGATACATCTTCCAATGTATACCGTTTACTTGTTGCAAACCACTATTACCTTCCACACCATACAATTAATCCTTTGTTACAGCAAACCGGTGAGATTGACAACCTCACTGTTCGTTGGGGAAAAGTCTTGAGTTTGTGTTGTGCAGGTCTCCAAGTTGCTAGCAACACGTTTGAGTCGTTTCCTTCCTCCTACTGGTTCGATAACCTTGGTTTCTAACTGAGGGAAAACTTACTGTTGTTCTCATCATACCTTCCTCTTGGGGTCTCCCAACGAAGTGCTGCTGCACTCATCAAGTTCATAGCATGGAAAACAAAAAAATTCTATCGCATGAACACACAATACCAAGATCTAATCTATGGCAAAGCCAATGTCTAATCTATGAGATCGGTGCAACGAGATTGTAGAGAACTAACCCTCGTAGATCCAAATCATTTAACAAGATTCACATATCGTGGTTGATGTAGTCGATCAATTGCTGATGTCAAGATCGCGTAGATGATCCTTTCGGCACCATGTTCCGGCAGCGCCTTCCGCAGTCGGTCACACGTATGATAGTCGATGAAGATCTTCCTCTCCCTTATTCCAGAAGGAGGAGGAGAGATTTCTGTAGGGCTTCGCCTAAGCCGGAGCAGGACGGTGGACGAGAGAGAGAGAGGTGCGGTGGCTAGGGTTTAGGCGCCAGGATACAAGGGGCTTGGGGGTGCCCCCACCCTTCATTATATAGGTGGGGGGCGGCCGGCCAAGAGTTCCTAGCCCAGGCCGTGTCCCCCCCAACTCGGCCACCAAGGGGAGAGTTGGAACCTTTCCCATCAAGTCTTCTCTCTTACCAAAAACTATAGTTTGACTTTTCAAACTAGGATTTGACTATTCAAACTAGGGTTTGACCCTTTTACTAGTGTTGGCCAAATTGGCCCTTTAGGGTTTGGTGCGGCTAGTCCTTAGGGCATGCCACTATCCAAATGACTCCCTACGGGGTGGTGGAACCACTGGTGGTCCCTCTAGAACATTCTAGAAGTATCCTGCCAAAACACCAAAACTTTTCCTGAACCCCGGAAAACCACTTTCCTTATATGAATCTTATTCTCCAGACCATTTCGGATCTCCTCATGATTTCCTAGATCCAATCCGAGACTCCGAACAACATTCGGTCTCCAACTCATATTCCATATCTACTTAAACAACATCGAATCCTTAAGTGTGTCTCCCTACGGTTCGTAAACTATGCAGACATGATCGAGACACCTCTCCAATCAATAACCAATAGAGTGATCTAGAAATCCATATGGATCCCACATATTTCTACGATGACTTCATGATCGAATGAACCATTTACGTACGATACAGATTCCATTTGTCGCGTGATACTTTACTTATCCGAGGTTTGATCGTCGGTATCTCTATACCTAGTTCAACCTCATTACCGATAAGTACTCTTTACTCATACTGTGATGTGACATCCCTTGTGACCTTGTCACATGCTTGCAAGCCAATTGGATGAAACTCCACCGAGAGGGCCCAGAGTATATCTATCCGTCATATGGATGGACAAATCCCACTCTTGATCCATGTGCTTCAACACATACTTTCAGAATACCCACTGCCACCTTTATAACCACACAGTTACGGAAGTGGCATTTGATGTCATTAAAGCACTCATCTGGTGATGGTGATTAACATGATCTCATGGTCGAAGGATTAGTTTAATATGTATTTGAAATCTTGTAGCAAACGAACTCTAAATGACTTGATCTTATGCTATGCTAACTATAGGAATGTGTCCATCACATCATTCTCCTAATGACATAATCTTGTTATTAATAACATCTAATGTCCATGATCAGGAAACCATGATCATTTATTAATCAACAAGCTAGTTTAATAAGAGGCTTACTAGGGACTCTTTTATGTTTGCAAAACACACAAGTATTAATGTTTCCTATTAATACAATTATATCATGGGATGCAAACATTTATCATAAAAATAAAGATATGATAATAACCACTTTATTATTGCCTCTTGGGCATATCTCCAATAGCTACTACAATCACCGTCGCCGCAATTTCTTGCAGCCGCTGTGATCCGCTGCCGATGTAGCTTCGCCACCAGAAAACCAAAAACCTACACCCAAACCACAATCAAACCTAGCGCTATTGTGATCTATGATTCGCCACCGCGTCAAAACCCAACAAAACCCAAGATCTCTATCGCTTCCTTAGCGCAAATCCCTACATATGGCGTATTCATCTTCATCTGTCACCGTGTTGGCTGTTGCACTTGGTGCGCCGCTGACTCAGCTATGATGACCGACGTGATGATCGTCAGGATGACCATAGTCGTCGTGCCTATGATGATCGCCATGGATATGATGATCGTTGTGACTGATATGATGATCGCCGTGATGGTGGTGGTGATCGCCGCTATGATGATCATCGTCATCGCCGCGACGATGATGGTGGGTGTCGTCGTAGTCATCCCCCACTCCCTATGTCAATGTCACTTGCCAGATATGTAAGATTCATGGCCATCCTGCGAATGACTGTTGGTGGATATTTTAGAACAATCGTGATCATCATGATGATGCTGATCGTGGTGATAATGGTGCCAACATGGTTTCTTATGGTGTGGAAATAAATTGGTATTCTAACATTGGTGCTACAAACCATGTTGCCAATGAGATGAGCAAGTTATATATCCAGGAAACATACACAGTGTGATCAAGTCCACACGGCCAATGGTAAAGGTATGCAAATCTCTCATATTGGTCATTCAATGTTGCACGCTCCCCATAGTTATCTCCATCTTAAAAATATTCTTCACGTTCCATATGCTTCAAAAAATCTCCTTTCAGTTCATAAACTTACACTTGATAATGTCTTTCTTTAGTTTCACCCCTATTTTTTCTTGATTAAGGATCAGGCCACAAGGAGAATTATGTTTAAAGGTTTGTGTCATGATGGTCCCTACCGACTAGTACCTTTTTCTACTGGGTCTTCCAATCAAGCCTTCATTACAATAAATCTGTCGTATTTTACATGGCATCGCCGCCTAGGACATCCTTCATCCTTTGTGGTGCAGCAAATTCTTAGGAAACATCATATTCCTCATTCGCCTGAAATAAACCCATACATTTGTGATTCTTTTCAACTAGCTAAGAGTCATCATTTACCATATCATGTCTCTACTAGTGTTTCCACGGTTCCTTTGAAACGATTTTTCTCTGATGTATGGGGCCCAGCCCTTAGTTCTGTTGGAAAACACTCATATTATGTAAGCTTTATTGATGACTATAGTAAATTTACATGGATATATTTGCTCAAGAATGGATTTGAGGTTTATTAAGTTTTCCTTAATTTTCAGCAACTTGTTGAAAGAAAGTTTGATAAGAAAAACATTATTATGCAAACTGATTGGGGTGGTGAATATGAAAAACTTCATGGTTTCTTTCAAAAAGTGGGAATCACCCATCATGTTTCTTGTCCACATGCACATCAACAAAATGGTTCAGCAGAGCATAAACATCGACATATTGTCAAAGTAGGTCTTGCCCTTCTTGCAAATCCATCTATGCCTCTCAAGTTCTTGGATAAAGCTTTTCTTACAGCCACTTTTCTCATTAACTTACTTCCCAACAAGGTAATAAATCTAGAAACCCCTATTGAGCGTCTCCTCCACACAAAGCCTAATTATGAGTCTCTAAGAGTGTTTGGCTGTGCTTGCTGGCCCAACCTCCGCCCTTATAAGAAAAGGAAACTCGCTTTTCGTTTCACTAAGTGTGTTTTCTTAGGTTTCAGTCCTTGCCATAAAGGAGTAAAATGCTTAGATACTAAAACAGGTCGTGTTTATATCTCCAGAGATGTAGTATTCGATGAAAATGTATTTCCGTTTGCTGACTTGCATCCCAATGCTGGTTCTCGTCTTAAAAAAGATATATTTTACTACCTAAAAACAAAGGGGAGACACACACTGAAGAACATATGAATTTACATGTTATACTTGACGTTACTAATTGTGGTCAGACTTCTCTAGAAAATATTGTGGTTGCAGATACTCCTGATGTGCAGCACTCATATGCTGAAAATTCTGATTCAAATAGTGCAGAAATTACTCACAACAGTTAAGAAACATCCTCACAAAATGACAGAACGGAAGCTGACTCCCAGACTGATTCGACATCATCCTCGGATCAAGTGCGAGTTGATCCCGAAGCTATCGTGTGCATGGAACCAATGGAAGCAACTCCCGCCTCTCGCTGTCGCCCACACGGTCGCCCGCTCATGACTCCACGCGCGCTCGGTCCCGGCCACTGTCTCCTGACCGCCACATGTAGCGGTTCCCACCACGGCTGTCGCCCTCCTCGTTTCCCTCTCGCGATGCAGGTGCATGCGAGCGACCAAGTGTTCCTGCTGTTCATGACGCGCCCACTGCTGATATTGATGTTGCCGCTACGCGTGCAAGCCATGCTTAGGCAAGGGACAGTGACAACGATAGTACTGGTACAGAACAACTTGTTGAGAATACTACTGCAGAAAATGACACGGGGGGAAATACTTCAGATGTGGGAGAAAATGATGCTACTGTTTTGGAGCCTCGCACGTGTCTTCAGAAAGGAATACATAATCCTAAAAAATATACCGATGGAACTATTAGATATGGGTTGTTTACCTCTACAGGTGAACCATCTACATTGTCTGAAGCTCTTTCAGATGATCGATGGCATATTTCCATGACTGATGAGTACAATGCTCTCATGGAAAATAAAACCTGGAGACTTGTTCCTCTCAATTCTACTAAGAATCTGATTGATACTAAATGGGTGTATCATGTCAAGAAAAATGCAGATGGTACCATTGATAGATACAAGACCCAGTTGGTTGCAAAAGGATTTAAACATAGGTATGGTATTGATTATGAGGATACCTTCAGTCTTGTTGTGAAGAGATCCATTATTAGACTTGTTTTGTCTATTGCTATTTCTCAAGGCTGGAGTCTAAGGCAGCTAGATGTCAAGGACGCGTTTCTTCATGGTGTTCTGGAAAAGGAGGTATATATGAAACAGCCCCTAGGGTTTGAAGATCCTCAAACTCCCCACTTTATATGTAAACTTGATAAAGCTATTTATGGTCTTAAGCAAGCTCCTCGAGCATGGTATTCTAGGTTGAGTACAAAGTTGCAAGCACTTGGTTTTGTTCCTTCTATAATAGATACCTCACTTTTTCTCTACAAGAAGTCAGGTGTCTTGATCTTTGTTCTAATTTATGTTGATGATATCATAGTTACCAGTTCATCAAATCAAGCTATCTCAGTTCTGCTGCGTGATCTCAAGGATGATTTTTCCCTCAAAGATCTGGATGACTTTCACTTATTCTTAGGCATTGAGGTAAAAAAGTTTAATGATGGTTTGCTTCTTACACAGGAAAAGTATGCTACTGATTTGCTTACAAAAGTTGGTATGAAAAACTGCACTACATGTCCTACACATTTGTCCTCTACTGAGAAGTTGACTCTTAATGAGGGTATTCCTCTAGTCCTGATGATATTACTGAGTATAGAAGCATTGTGGGTGCCTTACAATACTTGACATTGAAGAGGCCCGGCATTTCCTTCTCGGTAAATAAGGTTTGCCAGTTTTTACATGCTCCAACAGTCACTCTTTGGACAACTGTTAAAAGAATATTGAGATATGTTCAGGGTATTTTGAAGACTGGACTTACCTTTCAGAAATCCTCATCTAGTTTGCTTAGTGCTTTCTCTGATGCAGAGTGAGCTGGTTGTCTTGATGATAGGAGGTCCATAGGAGGTTTTGCTATATTTTTTGGACCAAACTTGATTTCTTGGAGTACTAGGAAACAAACCACTGTTTCACGGTTAAGTACTAAAGCTGAATACAAGGCTCTAGCAAATACCACAACTGAGTTAATATGGGTTGAAGCTTTGCTTGGTGAGCTCAGTGTTACATTGAGAGAAAACCATGCTTATGGTGTGATAATCTTGGTGCAACATTTTTGTCTGCTAATCCTGTTTTTCATGCAAGGACAAAACATATTGAGATAGATTTTCATTTTGTTAAAGAAAGAGTTGCAAGTAAAAAGCTGGACATCAGATTTATTTCTAGCAAAGATCAAGTGACAGATGGATTTATAAAGGCATTGCCGGTCAAGGAGCTTGATGAGTTCAAGCGTAATCTCAACCTTTTAGAAGGTTGTGATTAAGGGGCTGTTAGTAGTATTAGAGGATTCCAATTATGTATTTGTCTAGTTTTCTACATCAGTATGGAGTAGTACTCCACCCGGCCTCTTTCCCCCTCTGTGTACGACTCTTATGCCCGATCGTGTGCCTATGGCCCAATATATGTCAACACGTAACCAACGTCAGATCCACGTGTTGTTCCAACAAAGCACAAAATCTGTTAGGCAGACGGCAGATCCTTGACGCTCTTATGCCAAAGGTTTGTAACTCCATCCAACAATCCTAGGCTTCTTCGCAGCCTCAGTTGAGAAAAACATAACCTTTTCTCCATGATTTGTTTATATAGGTGTGGAAAGCCAAGAATATTGATCTTATGACCATTGTGAAGGGGACTCCTGGGTTCTCAGGTGCAGACCTCGCAAAGCTGGTGAACCATGCTGCTCTCAAGGCTGCAAAGGACGGAGAAGAAGCTGTTGCAATGGATCATCTCGAGTATGCCACGGAGAGGATCATCATGGGTAGCGTGCAAAAACCAGTGGTGATGTCTGACAACTGCAAGAAGATGTTCACGTACCACAAGGTTGGACATGCCATTGTTATTATCCACACGGATGGTTCTAGTCCTATCTAGAAGGCTACCATTGTTCCCGGGGGACATGCTCTTGGAATGGTGACACAACTAGGAGAGGAAGAAGATGATTATAAATACTCAAGGAGGAAGATGATGGCAGAATTGGATATCCTCATGTGAGGCCGTGTGGCCGAGGAGCTTATATTTGGAGAGAGCGAGGTGAGCACTACCGCCTTGTCTGATATAAGTGAGGCAATTGAGATGGCGAAGGACATGGTTGCTAAGTATGATATGGGCAAGGTGGTCGGCCCTGTTTCCTATGACAACGGTTGGAACACGAAGACCATGATCTGGCAAGCGACATATCTCATTGCTGCCGAGGTGAAAGTATTATTGAACAAGGCTTACAACAACGCAAAAGAGATTCTCACGACACACAAGTGGGAGCTTCATGCCCTAGCCAGTGCCCTCCTGAAGGATGAAACTCTCATCAGAGACCAGATCAAGGCCCTGCTGAAGAATGTTATTTCCATTGGAGACCAGACCACGAGACCAGTGTTACCTATCCGGAAAAATAATAAGTAAAATTGTGTAGTCAGCAGAATTAGGTAGCCAACGAACCTTCATTGTAACGGTTGAAATGCAAGCCAGTTTTTTCCTAGCAAGATTTTTCTTCTTCTTTTTTGATTCAGTAGTTGCATACACAAAATGTATCTATTGTATTGCTAGTCTTAATTTTATTTTTTGAATACTCTGAATTTTGTCTCTCAAGTCTGGAGAGCATGCGATGTGTAGTACAACTTTTGCATGTTGTGTTTTAAATCAGCAAACACTCCTGCTCTCGATCTTGATGCTTGTAAGCACAACCCCTTACATTTTTATTGGAGTTGAATTACAGCTTCTGAGTCAGCCAAGGATGGTTTAAATGCAACTTCACAACCCTACTACATACATTTATTTCCCCAAGTGCAAGACCCATATAAAGGCGTTATCATTGGGTGCGTGTTTGGTCAGCTATCAACATCCATGCCCAGCGCGGCCTGTTTTGCCATGGCCTGGCTGAGACGATATTTGGAACTCTATTTGGTTGTTTGCATACGGGCGACGTCCATATAAGCGCATGGTGTTCGGTTATACCACCCTCTGTTCCATAATATAGATCGTTTTTGCAAACTAAAATAGTTTGCTTTTAAATAGTTTGCCAAAACTTTCTACATTATGAAACATGGCATCTGCTTGCTCGCATCAGGGTGTTATGGACACCTCTCCTCAAAGGCGGTGTCCTAACCACCTCATTGACCATGGAAGATACAATACACATAATCACATCAGACATTCAAACTAGCATATCATTACACGGTTAAACTAACAAAACACTAGACTAACATAGTTTTCGACTTCTAACATAACTACATATATGCATCAGGAGTATCCCCTGATACAAAACCCAAGTTCTTTAGCATCACGATCAAATGCTTAACCCTTGATTCTTCATAGTTTCATCATTATCAGTGGATCTACCCCTGATCCACAAGCTACGTATAGCTGATATTCGGGGGTTTCGAAGATGCGAAGGTGGTCGTAGATGGGGTGTGTTGACCATAGGGGAGAAAATGCGCCGTGTTGAAGCTGATGAGGTTAGGGGCGTCGATTGAGTAGGTGTTTATGGTGATTGAGTTTTTTTTTTGAGGAAAAGCCATTCGGCGCACTTTATTGATTGGAAAACACGCTTACATCGTTTATGAGCTTTTAGACAAAATAAAACTAGGGGGATCATCGTCCCAAAAACAATCTAACAAGTTAAGAAAATTATGCCTAGCTAGCTTATGCGCCACTTCATTTGCTTCGCGATGACAATGTTCAAACTGGATCTTGATAAAGCCCGATGAGAGAATCCTGCAATCTTCGAATATTGCTGATGACGACGTCGAAGAAATGCCTCCATTTAGCATTGTTTCAATAACCTGGATATTATCAGATTGCAAAACAAATCTATTAGATCCCCGCTGTTGTGCAAGGCATAAACCCTCCATGAGGGCATAGGCTTCCGCCATCATGGCATCAGAACAAAATTTATTTGCCCATAACATGCAGCAACGAATTTTCCTGTACAATCACGCACAATTACACCCATACTCCCTCTTTCTTGAAGCCTTGTTTACTTATAGAGTATTTGAGGGGATGGAAGGAAATCATTTCTTATTCCGAAATTTCCCCGATAGATTGATTACTAGGCTGAGGAGGAGATAATCCCGGAATATCCCCACAAATCCTCTATATTAGTGTATTTTTGACTAGATTAAAAACTCTTTATCATGATAGAGTATTTCTGGCGAAGGGTATTTGAAAGAATTTGAGTGTATTGGGTGAACACGAAATCCTCGTATATCTTCACATCTTTTAAAGATAAAAATAAACATCAATATAGAAAGCTGCATCCACGTTAATTTTTAGAAGGGTTAATTAGATTTATGCCATTGCAACTTCTGCAAGTTGGAGATATGCTATTAAAAAACCAGACTTGGTGATATGCCACTCCAACTTTTCAATACTTGTAACCGTACCATTTTCTACACTTATAAAAGAATAACGGTTTGAAAATACGTGTATTCAGTGTGTACTATAGTATTTACCATAATACCTCTGTCTTGAAGTTTCAACTGCATTTTGATCTTTCGGGCGCTAAAAAATTCAAAAAAAAAACTTTGGCCAAAATTTGAACATCTCAAAAAAATCTGAAAATTTTACAGAAAAACAAAAACAGTAATATGAATCTTAATATCTGTCTAGAAACTTGTCAAATTACAAAAAAATTGGGCAGCACTTCGACACAATTTATCACAGATTAACAAGCACAATCTGATCCCAGCCTACTCTCATCTCCGCACTCAATACGTTCATAAGCACATCCATCGTGAATTCATCCGAGCCTACAAATTTCAGTGAAATAGCAAAATTAAAGAAAGAATGTACAAGCCGCCATACATTCAAGAAAAGAATGGCCTGGAGGGATGTAGGGAATTGTTGACTCGGGAGGCTGGCAACTCCATGCAGCTGCATCTCTGCCAGCGTCGTTTCCGGCAGCACCGTATCTAGCAGCGTCTCCGGTAATCCCCACTGCCTACAGGCCCGCCCGCCGACGACCCGGCACAGCCGATGCGTCATGGGAGAGGGGGTGGGACTCCAGCCGCGGGCGCCTCCCGCCTGCTGACGCGGCGGCGCGGGTGAGCCTCAGGCCGCCGCCGCCGGCTGCCGCTAGGGTTCGTGCGGAGAGACGGCAGGGTGAGCCTCAGCTCCTCTGTTCTTGATGGATGGATGTGTTCCAATCAGGCCGGGTACTATTAGGTGAGTTTTTTCTTTTACGCGCACGTGTATGTATGTGAGTATAAGGGTATATATAAAAGTATAATAGTCTATTTATGGTTTGGTAATGGCCAGAATGTCATACGTAGAGGTATAGAAAAGTTGGAGTGACATATCTTCAAGTCAAGTTTTTGTAATGGCATATCTCTAAATAATGAAAACTGAAGTGGCATAGATTCAATAAACCCTTTTTAGAAGACCGAGGTTTTGTCCATGCTTCTTTCGCCTTTTCAATCGGCTTCTTCTGAGCTCTCCAGTAATTTGCCACTAAATAAAACGCCAATTGACATAGAAGCACTTCTATGAGCAGGTTGAATATTTTCTCCATGTGTGCATTATCGCCTCTCCCACCATATACACTAAGCACCTATTAAAATAATTTATGGTATGCCGATGTTCCCTAGCGGCTCCCATACTCCTTTTTTTTTTGAGGTACATACTCCCTTCTTTAGTATAATCTGGAGGCTCAAGCACTAGAGACCCTGAACAATCAGTCTGTACTGCCTCGTTAATTAGATCAAGAACACCAAGTTTCTGTCAAACTTCCTTTGCTCGATCTTGCACATTTGAACAAGAGGTGCATGAGGCCTTCCTCTTCCTCTGTTGACCTGACCGGTCTCACCGTCCTCTTCCTCTGTTGACCTGACCGGAGCGAGTTGGCTCCCCGCCACGCTAATAAGGCTCAAGGCCCGGCCGTGGAGCAACCGGTTACAGGTGCTTGCTCTAATCGAATCCGCCGGAGCCGGTCCGGTGGATAGCGCCGGCGAGGAGCGGCGGAGCACCGCCTGTGACGGCAAGAGGGAGGCAGCCGCCATGCTCGTGCTGGGCCAGACCAACGCCGGCCGGCTAGGCTCAACCCAGATCCGGGGAGAGGTAGCCCACACCGTGTGCTCGTCCCGTCACGGTACTCTGCTCCGGCCGGCGTGACCGTGCCGCCGCGACGTGGAACCCCATCGGAACCAGGCCAGGCCTGAATACCAGTTTCTGTCTGTCGCAGGTGAGTGAACGCGCGACTCCGCCTCATTTTCTTTCTCCAGAATTAAAGCCTCTGAAATTCAGGGGGCTAATTTGGTGATTGGGAATGTGTTGGATTCGCTGCCCCTCTTAATCTGGTCGAAAACCTTCCTCCGAATTCCGGCCGACAAACTCCCTCCTGTCTCTGAAACCTTCCGATTCTTCCCCTCTCCGTATCAGCGCCGGCGACGGTCTCCCTTGCCATGTTCCAATCGGTCACTACTCCTCTTCGTCCCTTGCCATGTATACAAGACCAGAGTCCTGGAAATACACATCACGTGCAATTGATCGATGTAGCTAATCTCGGGCGTGTATATATATGCGAACTAAAGATCAGGAGTTGGTGAGCGAGGAACGAAAATTTCGAGCGGGTCTTTGCTTGAGCTGAATCTCCAGCAACACCCTGTCCTGTCCTGTCCACATCATGGCCTGCCGACTCCCCCTCTCCAAGGTCTTACCATCTTCCTTGTGCTTTTCTTTTCTAGTGTGATCTTGCTTTGTTCGTCAAATCTTGGGGTCTAATGAGCCTGCTCGAGTCTAAAGGAACACGGTGCATTGTTGTTGGCGTGATGTTCATCGATGCTGAAGCTGCTAGTGCGAAGCACTGTCTGAGTTTCAGACTGATGCCATTTTTTTTATAAATAAATGCTACTCGACTTGTTTTTTCATGCGTGTCATCGATGAAGTGGTAGTGTTTACAGTTTGGGTGCCACTTTGTGGATTAGCAAATTTCAGCCAGTGCTTCTCACTTTGTCAGAGTACAATAGTGTCCTGTTTCCCTCGACTCAATATCTGTGCGCGTTTGTGTCACAGGCTGCGACGACGCAACAGGTGAACAACGTGGTTCGGGAAGAGGTGGCTGTGGCTGCCTTGTTTCCTTCTCCTAGAGCACCTGCTGCAGATACAGCCACTACGGGTGCAGGTATGAATGGTGGTTTCTTTGTCCGCCGCTTGAACTACAACTTAACAGGGTAAAATTGGTATTATATTCATGTGATCCCTGGCAACTTAATTTCCTGACTATCCGTTGTTGCTTGAATTTGCCATTCGTAAGTTCCCTTTTTCATTAACTGTTCTGCTTGGGTCATGCTCAATGCAGGTGGTGGCGTGCTTATAAATCAACAAGACTGGTACCTATCAGGATTTGTTAGCAGACTCTGGAAGCATCTATGGCGTGCCTTTGATCGTTCCAAAAAAGAGGTGAAGGATTCAAGCACAAAGTTCAGTGATGTCAAAGGGATCGATGGAGCTAAAGCCGCGTTCGAGGACATAATCCAGTACCTGCGTGACCCCGGGCATTTCACACGCCTCGGCTGCAAGCTTCCAAGAGGTGTTCTGCTAATCGGTGCACCTGGCAATGGGAAAACAATGTTGGCAAGAGCTCTCGCCGGGGAAGTCGGCGTCCCATTCTTCGTGTGCAGCGGCAGCGAATTTGCGGAGGAGCACGTGGGTGCTGGGGCTAAAAAAGTGAGAGAGCTCTTCAGTGCAGCAAGGAAACGATCTCCTAGCATAGTTTTCATCGATGAAATTGATGTCATTGCTGGGAGCAGAAACAGAAATGATCCGGTGGGGCAGAGGCACACCCTGAACCAGCTGCTCTTTGAGCTAGATGGCTTCGAGCAGAACGATGGAGTCATCGTGGTTGCAGCGACCAATTCCCTCGATTCACTAGATCAAGCCCTTGTTAGGTCTGGCCGTTTTGACCGTCACGTCAAGATTCCTTACCCAGATGTCGAGGGCCGACGGCAGATCCTTGAGGCTCATATGTCAAAGGTTTGTACTCCATCCAAAAATCTTTTGGGTCTTCGCAGCCTCTGTTGACAAAACTTAAAACCTTTCTCCATAAATTGTTTTATGCAGGTCTTGAAAGCCAATGATGTGGATCTTATGACCACTGCGAAGGGGACTCCTGGGTTCTCAGGTGCAGCCCTCGCAAACCTGGTGAACGGAGCCGCTCTCAAGGCTGCTAAGGACGGAGCAGAATCTGTTGCGATGGATCACCTACAGTATGCCACGAACACGCTCATCATGGGCAGCGAGCGCAAATCGGCTGGGATGCCTGATAGCTGCAAGAAGATGATCGCGTACCACGAGGGAGGGCACGCCATTGTTGCTATCCACACAGATGGTGCTGGTCCTGTCCACATGGCTACCATTGTTCCCAGGGGATATATTCTTGGCATGGTGACACAACTGGCAGACGAAGAATATGAGTACAAATACTCAAGGAGGAAGATGCTGGCAGAATTGGATGTCCTCATGGGAGGTCGCGTGGCCGAGGAGCTTATATTTGGAGAGAGCGAGGTGAGCACTGCTGCCTTGTATGATCTAAGCAAGGCGACTCAGCTGGTGACAGACATGGTGGCCAGGCATGGTATGAGCAAGGGGGTTGGCCCTGTTTCCTATGACAAAGACGGTGGTTGGAACGCGAAGACCATGAGCTGGCAAACGTCAACACTGGTTGATGGCGAGGTGAAAGCATTATTGAACAAGGCGTACACAAACGCAAAGACGATTCTCACGTCACACAAGCGGGAGCTTGATGCGCTAGCCAGCGCCCTCTTGAAGGATGAAACTCTCACCGGAGACCAGATCACGACCCTGCTGAAGAATGAGACCGTCGCCAGAAATCAGACCATGGAACCTCTTAGCAGCCCAGTGCCCATTCCTACTGCTCCTGCCACCGAGGAAGACCCTAGCGCAAGGCCCAAGAGAAGATGCAGGGCCAACAAACGGGTGGCCGGTGACGAATGGGTCACTAAGCGGCGAAGGGTTACTTAACGACCAGGCTGACATGATGTGAACCATCCTGGCTTGGATCACAACTAGCGGAGCGAATGACCTTTGGCATCCTCACCTACTCCCTTACTCTATTCTTCATAGATCTTCTTGTTCAATCAAACTATTCCTGTAAACCCGAAGCGTATCCAAAGTACTGAGAGATCATCGGTACAAGTAGAGATATCCTAACTAAACCAGCAGTATCGGCCACCCGCAATTAAGAAGGGAATGGTTTAGTCAGCAGAATCAGGAAGCACCTTTCTTCATCCTAACTGTTGAGAGGCAGAACAGTGTTTGGCATAGCAAGATTTATCTTTTTTTCTTTTGATTCATTACTAAACCAGTATCGGCCACCCGCAAAAAAGAAGAAGTGAATGGTTTAGTCAGCAGAATCAGGAAGCACCTTTCTTCATCCTAACTGTTGAGAGGCAGAACAGTGTTTGGCATAGCAAGATTTATCTTTTTATTCTTTTGATTCATTATTAGTTGCATACACACACATGTAAAGAAGATGCGCTGAACTTTGTCCCTGCTTTTGATATCAAATATGAATGTACCCCCCCACCCAGACCTTTCTACTACTCCCTCCAACCCATATTAGTTGACTCCAATTTGTCTAGATTTCAATGAATCTAGACACTATTTAGTATATAGATTCATCCAAATTTTATCAAATTCAAGTCAACTAATATGGGTCGGAGGGAGTATTAGAATGAATTAAACATGGTTTGTGCGAGGAGTAAATTACTTGAACTTTGCTCTACGGATCATATTGGTTATTGTGTTCAGGAAGGATCAAGGTCATTATTCTAGCCAAAATGTCTCGCTATAAGGTGGCATAGAAAAACCAACCTCCGCTCATTGATTTTGCCACCTGAATTCCCCTTGGGAATCTGAATCCATTACAGCTTTTGAAAAATTTGAATTCAACCAAATCAATTTTATGTTTCCGTTTTGTGCACAAATTAGGTTGGTATTCTTTTCTAGCATTTGGAAGCTGCCTAGATCGATTATTTGTTGGAGGACGGCTACTACAGTGAAGAAGGAATGGTAGAAGAGGTGGAGATCAGGGAGGGAGAAAAGAAGAACACAATGGAGACCAGGCACAAAATGCGAAGTTGAAGCAGGGAAGAAACCAAGAGGTGACGATGTGGAGAAGATTACACGGATGGTTGCGTTGAGGTGAGCTTTGTCAAGAATCGGAATTATGGAAGAACGAGATGCATGTTTTTGACGTGAGTTTTGTCAAGAATCGGAATTGCATGGAAGATTGTCAGAATTAGGGAACGAGATGGTGGATGTAATGAAGATTGCATCGGCAATAACCCTGGTTGCCATTCATGCTGTATGTGTTATAGTAGCTGTGATCAAGATGTGAGCTTCCAGATTGTGCTTTTGAACATAATAACTTTCCTGACATTCGGTGACATTGTGATATGATTACCGACGTCTGGTGGCGACAATGCATGCCGTTGTGATATGATTTCAGGTCTGTTTGGATGGCAGCCCTACGCTGCCAAGCCAAAAAATTGGCGTTGACCAAGTGCTTGGGCACTGTTTGGATTGCAGCCCATCATTTGGCGTGCCCTGCTATTTTGAGCCCTTTAGTTCAACTTCACGCCAATAAATTGGTCAGATGCGGGCGGCGGAAAGCCACGCCAATATTTTGGCTCGCCCGCTCGTTGGCGGGGCTAACGTGGGTAAAATCTAAACATGCCCTGTCTTTAGCTACAACTCAACCTTTGCCAAAGAGATTCTGGCCGATTTTATCGGAAATTCTATTATCAGGACAGTCTGAAAAACGTCCAAACCTGGCGGACTCCCGCGGGTCGTTGGATCAGTATGAACGTCGTGTCTCCTGTCCTTGTCTCGTCGCCTCAGGAGGACTATCCCGACGCACCCCTTCTCTCCTGGCGCGGCAGCCAACGGCGACGGCGGCGAGTTCCTCGTCTCCTGGCGTGGCCTGCTTCTCCTCCGGCCCTTTCCGCCCGAAGCGCCCCTCCTATCCCCGTGCGGACCGCTGCTCCTGCGGCCCCGGCCGCCAACGGCGACGGCGACGCGCCCGTCCTCTGCCGGCGCCGCCCGCCCCCCGCCGCTCCTCCAGCCCCGGCTGCAAACGAAGACGACAATCCTCGTTGGTTTGATCTGCTGCTGGCTGTCTTCAAACAATTGTTTCGCCAACAATCTCTGCCGTAGGGGAGCACTGCTTCCACAGTTCCACCACAGGACTCTCCTACAGCCTCCGCCACAATCCTCTCCCTACAAACTGAATCAGTGAATCGCCCGTTCGTGGATCCTTTTGCTTGGGAGTTGGGACTCGCAGGTCTATTTTTACCAATTTTCTCGGTCTATTTTTTTCCCAGGAATTCTCGGTCAATCTTTACGAGCTCTTAATTTATTTTCACTAGTCCGTACCAAAATTGATAATAGTGTTTGAAGAAAATTGAATCGCAAACTTGTACTTGTAAAAATTGGTGTCAAAAGATGACCGTGCATATTCTGTACCAGGAATAGTAATGTAGTATTCCCTCCGTCCCAAAATAGATTGTGTTAGATTTTTTAAAATTTAAATAAATCTAGACACTATTTAATATAGATTCATCTAAATTTTAATAAATTTGAGACATCTATTTTAGGACGGAGGAAGTATGTTTTTTTGCGAAGGTGGATCATATTGCATTAACCAAGATTCTTACACAAAAGCCTTAAAACAAAGAAAAATACAATGAGGTCCTTCAACACTCCAGCATCGCATAGCACGCTGCGCCGGCGAAACCCGTCGCCACTCCTCCACTCATTGCCTGGACTGGGAGGAACCCCCGAGCGGCCGGGAAGTCGACGCTCCTCGGCACCTGAGCGCCTCCATCCTGCACCACGCACGACGACGCCGACTTGGTCAACAACAACACCACCACCTAGATCTTCGACGACCGGCTCCACCATATCTCGGACCGGCTTGGGGGAGACACGCACCACAGCTCCGACGAGACGCGGCCACGTGAGGGACAACAGATCCATCACGGCGCTCCATCGGAGCGACCAGGATGGAGGAGAGGACCGCTGCCCCCAAAACTCTCTACGTCCACGCCACCAACTCCTCAGCGCCGCCGGCAAAGAACCCACTTCTACTACATTATGTACACAGCGTGATCCGTCGATTCCCCATCCTCCCGCCGTCAGAGTGGTCGCTGGAGGGTGAGAAATCGACCGGATCGACGCCAACGAGGTGGAAGCAGAGAGGGGGTGCACAAATCGCCTCTTACCACTGTAGATGGGGATAAGAGGAGAGGTCCGGGACAGTATGTAGTATATGCTATACAAATATGCAGATACGTTAAATTCTTGTACATGCCCGAGCGACCATATTTTATACTCCCTTTGTCCCAAAAAGATATCACATAGTTGTGTAAGTTTGAATGTATCGATATACTAAATAGTTACTAGGTACGTCTAACTTCAGACAAATTTGGGACATTTATTTTAAGACCAAGGGAGTACAAAAAATTGCAAGCTATCATTTCATAGCTTATTTTGTACAGCTGCTCGAACAAGGTTATTAAAAAGGACTAGAATTGTTTGAGACTGAGGGAGTACAAGAAATTGCAAGCTATCATTTCATAAATTATTTCGTACAGCCGCTCGAACAAGGTTATTAAAGAGGACTAGAATTGTTTTGCCCGTTGATGATGTTTGTGCAACAGTTTAAAGGATAAGAACCTTGGAGATATACATCAAGGTTATCAATGTTGATATTGTTTACTGAGCACTTGAAGTTTTAGGCATTCAGAGTCGGACAAAACATTCGTCACAATCCACATGCTGCCCCAAGAAACATGGAAAACCAAAGGCAACAGGCTATTTTTTAGGGTTGGAGATGAGTCGCTTTGGTGATGTTATGTGTCTGATAAATGGGCAGTAAAG
The DNA here is from genome assembly GCA_916181665.1 of Avena sativa. Classification (NCBI taxonomy): domain Eukaryota; kingdom Viridiplantae; phylum Streptophyta; class Magnoliopsida; order Poales; family Poaceae; genus Avena; species Avena sativa. Next base: position 490,745,761 of record OV702294.1, on the reverse strand, counting down.
AAGTTTTAGAACTTTCAATTGAGAATGTAAGGATCTCAGTTGTTTGGTATTGCATCTGCAGGGCAGAATCATCCTTCAAGATTGGGGACTGGTTCTATTTTGAGAACAAAATCAGCAAGCTGACACTATAAGTTGCACGATGGTTCAAAAACGATGAGGAGCTCCATGGTCGAAAGTAGCACGAGATGGTATCATCATGTTCTTGTCCTTTCTTTTTCCACTCGATGCATTTTACTACAATTCAGCTTGAATTTCAAGAAAGATATATCTTCTCTGCAGTACCCATCTAACAGACCGAGGTAGCTATACAAATGTTGAATTAATGCTTACCATCATACTATTATTGTAGATGCCCATAATTTTAGTTAAATGGAATGCATGGATATAGTTACTCACATGTTCAGGGTATATATACATTCATGAAGTCATTATAGTGACCCTACCGTCTCGGTAATAGTTACCAACCAGGTATTGATGAAGTTATTCAGGCGTTTAGGTTTTAGTTGTCACCACCAAATAGTTGTTGTTACCCTGTCCTAAAGTTAATAGTTACCAACACAGTATTGATGGAGTTACCTAGTTGTTCAAGGTATAGTCACCAACCCGGTACTTTTAGAGTTACCTAGGTGCTCAGAGTATAGTTACCATTCGATTACATATGGAGTTATTCGGATGTTCAGGGTAGAGTGTTTAGGATATAGTTGTCACCAAAATATCGTTGTAGTTATCCTACCCCTTACTGAATAGTTATCCATCCATTACTTACAAAGTTACCCTACCCTCTAGGTAATAGTTACCAACTTGGTACTGATTGAGTTTTCCAGATGTTGAAGGTAAAATTACAAACACAACACTTATAGAGTTATCCACCTGATCATGGTATAGTTAGCAACTAATTCCATATGGAGTTATTCATGTTTTCAGGGTAGAGTTACCCTTGTGTTTTATCTTATAGCTATCGTCATATGGAGTTATCCACACATTGCTTATAGAGTTAAAAAATCCACCCGATCGCTGTATAGATACCAACCAACCTCTGGATGGAGTTATCCAGTGTTCAGGATAGAGTTACCCATGTGTATACTGTATAGTTATCATCATCACTAGATCGATGTATTTACCATGATCTTTAGGTAATAGTTATCCACCCATTACTTATGAATTTATCTAGGGTTTTTTTTAAACGAAGGCAAAAGTTTTACCTTTTTCTATTAATTAAGAAGAAGATTTCCCAGTTAATTAGCGGAAAACCAGGCAAAAACCATACAACAACAGAAACACGGGGCCAAGCCCACACTCTCAATGAAGCCAAGCCCACCCTTGACCAACCATCCTCGAACTCGAAACACCACTTCACGGAGACCCAACATCCATTTACACCCGCCAAGAGAAGACGCTGTGATCGCTATGGGAGGAGCAGACACGGGACACTCGAACGCAAATGAAGAAGACAACCATCCAAGAAGCTGCGCTAAAGGGGCGCCAGCGATCAACACCAAGGGCCACCTCGTCGCCCGCATGACACAAGATTGACGTCCCCAACCACACCACCTTCTGGGACCGCCATCTTGACACACCACTGCTCGCACTTGCACGCGAGCCACAATGTCGCACGACAGCCACCCACAGTCCAAGCTACCCAAGGCAAGTTGCTCGCAGACCACGGCCGCCGCACCACATCCGGGGCTGTCACCCCGGCCTAAAAGTCAAGACCGCCTCCGCTGAGGCACGTCGACCGAGCCGATAATCTCGCCGCCCTAGTGACACAAGGCTGTCACCCAAGCCAAGCACCAACACACCCCATGAAGCCGCTTCCCACCGAGGTTCTCGAGACCGCCACCTCGGCATACAAACATCATCTGCTCGGGGCCGCTGCCTCGACATCCACCAACCTGTTGACGAGAGAGACACATACATAGAATTAGGCCTCCAAGACAACGCCTCCAAAAAGGTCGCGACGTAGCCGCCGCTGTCACCCGCCCGGTAAGCCAAAGCTAGGGATTTCTCCCGAAGGTCCCAGACCCACATGGGCATGGATGGATGACCATGACCAACGCCTCCAAGGAGGAATACGACGTTGAAGTGCTGCCGTCGGCACCGACAAGGCCGATGCAAGGATTTTGCCTGGATCTTCGCCCCACCACATGAGGCAGGGGATGGCACGAACACCCAACATTCGCGATGGCACGGACAAATCTGCCTAGCAAAAATTTCCACACAGTCAGTTCATAGGATGAGTAATTTACATACTATATACTGGATATGTATTATTGGTGGATAACTTTTAGGTCCGAGAAAAATCATCGAAAAATAACAACATGAGATCTAGTTTCGAAGATCTCGCTACAACTAGCTCTGTGATGAAAATAGATTCTAAATCGGATAAACGGTTCAGTTCACAAAATATTTTGAAGTTTTGGATTTTCAAATTTAATTCGGTATCACTTTTGTCCTTTTGTGCTTATACGCTGTGCTAAATAGATTCTTGCCCTACCACAATATTGGAGACCTGCTTGCCGGGGTGGAGCAATTCGAACGGCTTGTGTCAGAACCCGCCGAGTTTTGCCGTTCTTAAGGCGCCTGCCGCATAGCAACTCTGATTTTATTCACCTTGATAAAATGCAATCCATCAATAGTTTGTTAGTATTCCCTTCACCCCGAAAAGATGTCAAAAATTTGTTCAAATTTAGATGTATCTATATACTAAATAATAATAAGATACATCTAATTAAACAAATCTTTGAAAAAAAAATTAGACGAGGGAGTAGTATTAAAGAGAAGAAAGAAAAAGCGAGACATGAGCTTGGATTTGGCGTTAACAGATGATGACGAGTCAATGTAATCTATGAAGTTGGGTTGGAATTTAATCCTGCCAACTAAAAAAAATCGCAATCTTTCAAAATCATTCATCCAAATGCGCCCTTGCCATATGGACCACCACCGTGGCGAGTGATGCATTGAGCCATTGAGACGCCTCCCTACTCGCCCCAATCAAATAGGATTGCCGAGAGGAAAAACCGTACAATGACTGACTTGGTTAATTCTATGTTAGTCACTGCTGGTTTATCTAAGGCATGGTGGGGAAGACTTTATTGACTGTGTGTCATGTCCTGAATAAAGTTCCAAACAAGAATAAAGACAAGACCCTTATGAGGAGTGGGTTGGAATAAAACCACCACTTTTATATTTAAGAACTTGGGGATGTTTGGCGAAGGTCAATATACCAATACCCAAGAAACGTAAACTAGAACCAAAGACAATGGATTATATCTTTCTAAGATATGCTAAGAGTAGCATTGGCTATAGATTTTTAGTAGTTAAATCCAAGGTACCTGATATGCATGTTGATAATATAATGGAATCTCGTGATGCGATATTTTTTCAGAATATGTTACCTATGAAAGATATACATAGCACTACTAGAATTTCTTCTGAAATTTTTGCTGAATCTGGTACATCTTTTGAGAATGATGAACAACTACATGAGGAAGTCCTTGAGAAGGATTACGATGAACCTCCTACGAGTAGTAAGAGATAGAGGATTGGAAAATCCTTTAGTAATGATTTCATCGTATACCTTATGGATGATACTCCTAGAACCATTGCTGAGGCATATCTCCTGATGCAAGATGACTGGAAAGAAGCTGTCTATAAGGAGATGGACTCGATTCTTTCTAATGGAAATTGGAAACTATCAAAACGACCTTATGGCTGTAAGCCTATGGGCTGCAATGGGTGTTCAAGAAGAAACTAGGGCCTGATGGTACTATTGAGAAGTACAAGGCAAGACTTATAGCAAAAGGCTACACTTAGAGAGAAGGCGAAGATTACTTTAACACCTATTCACCTGTCGCTAGACTGACCACCATTCGAGTACTACTTTTCCTGGCTGCCTCCTATGGTATTCTCGTTCATCAAATGGACGTGAAGACAACATTCCTTAATGAAGAGTTGGAAAAGAAAATCTATATGGATCAGCCTGATGGATTTGTAGTAAGGGTGAAGAGACAAAGGTGTGCAAGTTGTTAAAATCTTTATATGGCCTAAAACAAGCACCTAAGCAATGACATGAGAAGTTTGACAGAACTCTAATTTCTGGTGGCTTTGTCATTAATGAGGCCGATAGGTGTGTATACTATCGCCATGGTGGGGGAGAAAGTGCTATACTATGTTTGTACGTGGATGATATTTTGATCTTTGGTACAAACAATGATATTATAAATGAGGTCAAGTCTTTTCTATCAAAGTGTTTTGATATGAAAGATCTGGGAGAAGCTGGTGTGATTCTGAACATCAAGCCGATTAAGGATGAGAGTGGGATTACTTTAACACAATCTCATTATGTTGAGAAGGTCTTGAGACGTTTTGGCTTTATAGGCAGCAAGACTTCTCCAACACCTTACGATCCTAGCATGACACTCAGAAATAATAAGCAGGATCTGAGAGATCAATTGAGATACTCTCAAATTATCGGTTTTCCGAGTATTGATCATTGACATGCACTTGAAAGAGTCATGCGCTATCTATGTGGTACAATGAGCTATGGAATTCACTATCCAGGGCATCATAGTGTACTAGAAGGATATAGTGATTCAACCTGGATATCTGATATTGATGAACTCTACGCCACAAGCGGGTATGTGTTTACCCTTGGAGGTGGCGCATTGTCATGGAGGTATAAGAGGTAGACCATATTGATGAGGTTAACCATGGAAGCAGAACTTAATGCTTTAGATACAACCATTATTGAATCCGAATGCGTGAGCTCTTCATGGACTTGCCTGTGGTTAAAAAACCTGTGCCGGCCATCCTTTTGAATTATGACAACCAAACTATTATTGTCAAAGTGAACAATTCTAAGGATAACGCGAAGTCATCAAGACACGTTAAAATACGTTTGAAGTCTATCAGTTAATTGAGAAACTCCGGAATAATTACTGTTTCATATATTCAAATAGACAAAAATCTGGCAAATTCCTTTACAAAGGGACTATCATGAAATGTGATAGGTAGTGCATCGAGGGAGATGGGTTTGAGACCCATAGATAGTACATAGTAGTGGTAACCCAACCTTTGTGATCGGAGATCCCGTGAATTAGTACCTAGGAATAACAATCTAGTGGTGTGACTGAGGAGAGTATTAAGTAACCCTCTCTATGTGAAGATGCACAACTTTTAAAAGCTGTAAGCCAGGTTGGCAACATGCCTTAATGTGTTTCTGTTGGCTATGATTAGCAAAGATGTTGTCCTATAGAGCATTCTTGAAAAAACACCTATATGAGTCTGATTGTTAAACGTCGCAATCTATGAGATTTGGGTGATCTTTAGTAAACTCATTAAGAGACCAGGGAGTATGAAGCATATGCTCCAACCCGCGGGGTAGGCTACTGGTAGCCAGGTAGTGGTTATGACTTTGAGTGAAACCTGTTCACACAAAAGTTGCAATTCAAGGCCTAGTCCATTCTTCAAGTGTGAATAGATGTAGCTTAAGGTTCTAGGCAGAAGTTCAACGTAACAGTCTCTGTTGAAACACTGGTATATAAACAAGTAGTGAGGTTTAGCAAATCTATAAATGGGCATTTGAGATCTGGTGGGGGATTATTAGAAATAAATGGGTTATAATATGTTGGCCCATATGAGATTTCAGATTTTCACTAAATCTCAAAGCCCATGTTTATGGCATCTCACATATGATTTTGGCCCATGTGGGGACTGCTCATATGTGAGTGAAGTGAGAGCTAAAGTTTAGTCCCACATGGATAGTGGAGGAAGAATTGCACCACCTTATAAGGTGGAGTGTTCTGCCACTTGTAAGTGAGTGAGAATAGGAGCATCCCTCGTGCACTCCTCCTCCGCCGCCGTTCGCTCGCCTCGTCACGACATGTCACGTCACGTTACGACGCGCCGTGGCGCGGGTTGCGGGAATGTTCCTCGGTTCCGAGCTTTACTTTTGTAGTTCAGGATTGTTTTGACGGACGCGTCATATTTAGCCAACTCAGGTTGCTCCCGGATCATGGGCTACCGTAACCGAACTGAATGGAACGTGCAACGTGGGCGCGCGGCCCACTCCATATCTGTTCGGTCACTGGCTCTATGTAAATTCTTCCGCGGTTACAGCCACATAACACACCTAAACCAATCTAGGGTTTTGCCATCCTCTCTGCTTGCGCCGCCACCGTAGTCTACCCCACCCCGAGCACCGACATACATCGGTAAACGGGAGAGCAGGTCTCCGGAACCACGCGCCTTTGTGATCATGTACGGGAGAGGGCAAATAAGTTTTTGGGAAGTGTCCCGCGTGACTGATCAAGTTCTTCATCACGGCTCGCCTTCCCAGCACTTCTCTGACAAGTCGGGCACGTCGTCTTCAACACCAACTTCTCCGACAAGTCGACATCACCGCCCGATAAATCGCTACTTCCTCTACAACGGATCAATACGTGCGACGTATATCGATCTGCTCTGGTATTATGTCTAGTGTTGTGTTCGTGATGTTGCTGCTCATGTTATTTAACGCATCTAGTATGTTCGAGTTTAACATGGTAGTTGCAATAGTTGTAATGCTTAATATTGTGGAATTAATCATAGGATTATTGTCTAATTATTCAACAATCCAAAAACCGTATAGGCAATTTCCTGAGTTAAACATGGGGCACTTGGCCGATGCGATGAAGCCAGATAAGTTATCGGTGTCCACTTTAAGAGGTGGCAGTATAAGACCACTTTGTGGTTGCAACCTCTAAAAATATTCGAGGCTAGTAATGGTTTACCTAAAGGAACTATATCTGAGCAGATCAGGACAAGTTCAAGAAAATCAATCTAGACTTTGTGGGATGCATTCTGAGTGTTCTTAAAAACAAGCTATTCGATGTGTACATGCACATCACAGATGTAAAAGAGCTCTGGGAGACACTAAACGTTAAGTTTGATGTAGAAGATGCTAGCAATGAACTATACATCATGGAGAGCTTTCATGATACTAAGATGGTTAACAATCGTCCTGTAGTTGAACAAGCTCATAGGATACAATGCATTGCCAAGGAGCTCGAACTCTTTAAGTGTCCTTTGCCTGAAAAGTTTGTGGCTAAGTGCATTATTGCAAAGTTACCTTTCTTATGGAGGAACTTCGCCAGAACTCTCAAACACAAGAGACGGGAGATATCGATTGAAAACCTGACAGCGTATCTTGATGTTGAGGAGAAGACCCGACTTAAGGATACTGCTGAGAAAGAAGGAGAGAGAGTCTAGTGTCAATATAGTGCAGAAGAAGCCCAACAACAAGAACAAAGGGAACTACAAGCCCTCCTTCGATAAGCCGATGAAGAATACAACCTCAAGGCATGTAGCACTTGATCGTGAAGTGATGTGCAACTGGAGTTTGACATACCAAGCGCAGTAGCCTGTCGGAGCCTCCTTGATGATACACTGGCTTGGTTTACTTGCATGCAGAGTTGTGTTACCTGTCAGACACTAGTTTCGACCTCACTTACAAAAACTGTCAAACTGTTCCGCTGACCCTTCAAAGGCCTGTAGTCCCAAAGTTATATATCACTTTTGACTACTAGTAATCTCTGCAAGAGCATGAACCTTGATCAAAACGATGAAAGTGAGTCGAATCTCTGACAGTTATTCCCCTGTTTTCCTGTTCCGATAGCAACTTCAGGGTTTCATGGCTTTCCTAGGATATCCTCTGGTTCTTCATAACTGTTATAGGAGCAGCAGATGGCAAAGTGGACAGCCCAAGAAATATCGCCAGTAGTTCACCATGTCTGCTGAGCGAGCTCTCGCCATCCTTTCTACTTTGGAATCCTAGTTCCCAAATGTCAGTTCCCCCACGCTCAATCCTCTGTTTCACCCAGGTCAACAACTCTTCCAATCTGGTGTGAACTGTAGTATTCTATGGACAGGAGTTATCTCCATTGGCAAAATGATGGGTGGATCCTCCAAACTCTGCCCAACTAATCCCGGTTTCCTTGCTCAAGCCTCTCTCTCTCTCATTAGGCCTCTTGTTCTCATAGCCACTAATTCTTTGCCAGATCCATGTAGAGGTTGTACAACACTGTTGGAATTAATCTCGTACCACATGCATACATGTACGTGCCTGTACCTGTTTAAAATAAAAGGAAGAGATAAGTCAATCTTATCTCATCAGCCTAACAAAACGTGAGATAAGGAAGGTTGACCCCCACGTTCCCTAACTACTGCGCCACGATCGGAGGCGCCTCCAACGTTAATTTGGAGTCGGTCCCGAGTCCTCGGCGCTAGATATAAAGGGTACCGCCGGCTCGTTTGAGGTGACGATCTCACACGGTGCTCTCGTTCCCGAAATCCCCACACCGATCCTAAGCTAGTGCTCTGGGACCCGAAGGCCTACTCCCTCACCGCGCACGCCCTGGGCAGTGTCGGTGGCGTCCCGAAGGTTTCCGGTACCCGCTGCTGGAAGGACCGCTCTCTCGTCGCCGTTCGTCTACGACAACCGGCGATCAGACACTGATGGCTTCCTCAAGCAATGGTTAGCCTCTTCTATCTATTTCAGATTAGGTGTTCATGTCTAGGCTAATCTAAGTCATGTAAATTTAGTTCTTACATTATGGTATCAGAGCCTAAACAACATTATGCCGAAAGCAATCTAACAAAAATGACATGATCCGACGAACTAACTTAAACTGGAAGATTTATCTAAACATGATCACGCAATTTAGCATCTAATTTGCATTAACGGAACCACATGATCATCAATTAAAACATAGCAACCGATCTAAATCTAAACATCAGCAGTAGGATTCAAGATAGGCTAATTACCACTCTGATACATCTTATATTTTGAAACGGAGGGAGTAGCAGCGAAGGGCTTGAGTTCCATGAGTTTCTCTCTGGTTTTTATACCTCTCTCTTTGTCCCCATGGATTCTGCAGGCACGCAACAGTGCACGCCAAAGTATTGGATCATTTTCTGATCCAGACCCCATTATGAAATCTTCAGCCTCAGCCATCTTCCTGACACGACCAAGGATGTCTACTATGCAAGCTATGTGCTTCGAAGATGGGGAACATCCAAAATCTGATATCATGCTCTCGTAATGCCTGCATAACAAATGACGAATATTTGATTAATTATGAACATTGTTGAGCAGTTGGATAGAAGTGCCAGAAATGAAGGAGAGTACCCTACTTCTAATGTTCATGTATAGCATATTTTTCAATTGTCTTTAGTTCTGAACATACATACTTTTATCTAGAGGAAAGGTATGCCAAACTTGAACCCTCCACCTTTTGCATCCGGGCTTGGGACCGGCATTGGCGGTGTTACTTCAAGTCTGATGATCTTACCAGTCCTTGGAAATTGGAAATTTGAAAAGTTAAAATTATACTAGTACACATGATATACTAAATGCAAGCCACAATGCACGATATCCTATCCAAAGGGTAAGTATGACATATAATATAGGTAACCCCTAGGTTTGGCGTAAGTGAACTGTGTTAGCTAATGTAACATGCCCTTTTTTAAGCTTAATAAGCGAGAGCAAGAATGTATAGGGGTTAGTTGAAACTTCAATTTTGGAGCTCGGCTTAGCAATAGGCAGTACACTACACTTCTCAGACTTTCATCTGTCCCTTGCTAGGGCATATAGTTCCTGAGCAGGATGACTTGACTATTGAACATTTACTGTAAACTGAAAGGGACTTCATACACTGCTACTAGTGTAGTAGAGTATAGTAGACACGATGATCCATAGAAAACGTAGGAGGAAGACAGCAAACTTTCGGGACACAACAAAGCAGGCAGGTAAGTCATGAGTATGTACCTGCAACCTTCATCCACCAGGCCCCGCTGGCTGCAAGCAATGAGAGCAGCAAGAAAAGCAATGTTATCTATTATGACGCTGCAGTCCTTCATCTTCTGGAGGAGCTTCAGAGCCTCATTTTCATGGCCATGGACGGCATAGCTCAAAACCATGGTAGACCATGAGTAAGTATCCAGACATATAATCTGCTCGAATGTCTTCATTGAAGCCTTAGCATCACCTATATTCCTATACATAGCAATCTGAGAATTTCCACATACAGTGAACTGATCGAGTCCAGATTTGATCGTATAACAGTGTAGCTGCTTGCAGGTTGCTGGTAGACTGAGGGAAGCACACACAGGCACCCATTACACTCGTTAAAGTGAATTGGTCTGGCTCTTTTTCAATAGAAAGAAACTCTATAAAGAAGTCTAGTGCCTTCTCAAATTCTCATCATGCGCGAAAGCTGTAATCATGGATGTCCATGTGATGACACCCTTCTTGGGTGTCATATGGAAACATCTTATACTGTCATTTACTGACCGTGCTTTAGAGTACAGGTTGATCAACGCATTCGCTATGAACTCATCGTCTTGAAACTGCAAACGAATAGGTTTTGGGAAAATGACACACTTGTAGCGGTTGGGCTCATTGGACTTTTATAGACAAGTTACATCTTGGAGTACAAGAAAAGATCAACCGTAGAATACGGGATTGCACGTATAAATCTAACATCCCCCTCAGTCAATGCGTCAGGTGCATGAACGCATAGAATGTACCGGAAATCTAGAAAGAGCTGCGCCAGTAACCCCTTGGTCATGTCGGCGAACTGCTGCGACGAAGGAACGTGCACCACATGAATCTGGCCGAGAGACACCTTCTCCCACACAAAGAGGATGCCGATCTCGATGTGCTTCTTGCGTCGATGTTGAACATGGTTAGAGGCCATGTAGACGGTGCTGACATTGTCACAGAAGACAACGGTGGAAGCATGCAGGGGGTGATGGAGCTCCGCAAGGAGATGATGAATCCAGAAGCACCCGGCGACCGCGTGAGCAACGGCCCGATACTCTGCCTCTGCGTTGGAACGGGACACCGTTGCTTGGCGCTTAGACAACCACGACATGAGGTTGTCAGCAAGGTAGATGCAGAACCCCGAGGTGGAGCGGTGGGTGTCTGGGCAGCCAGCTCAGTCGGCGTCGGAGTAGGCAGTGAGCGAGAAGGCCGACGTGGCGTGGAGGCGGAGGCCAAGGTACAGCGAGCACTTGACGTACCAAAGAATGCGCTTCACTAGGTTGAGGTGCGGTTCACGTGGAACGTGCATGTAGAGGCATGCCTGCTGAACGGCATGGGAGATGTCCGGGCGCGTCAGTGTAAGGTACTGGAGAGCATTGGCAAAGATGCGGTACTTCGTGGGATCGGAGAGAAGGGGACCCTCATCGGCGGACATTTTGCAGCGAGTGTCGATGGGTGTGGCCGCGGGGTTGCAGTCCGTCATCCTGGCGCGCTGGAGTAGGTCGACAACATACAGCCGCTGGGAGAGCAGCATCCCAGAGGTGGACCGCGTGACGGAGATCCCGAGGAAGTAGGAGAGAGCCCCGAGATCCATCATGGAGAGCTCGCGATGAAGAAGGTCGATGATGCGCTGCAGGAGCTGTTGAGTCGATGCAGTGAGGATGATGTCATTGACGCACAGTAGGAGATAGGCCAGCTCGTCGCTGTCGCTTAGCACGAAGAGGGAGACATCTGACTGAGAAGCGATGAAGCCGATTCTATGCGCGTAGTGGGCGAAGCGTTGATACCACGCGCGCGGGGCCTGCTTGAGGCCGTAGAGGGACTTGTAAAGCCGACAGACGAAGCCGGGGTGCTCGGGGTCGACGAAGCCAGGAGGTTGTTGGCAGAACACCTCCTCGTCAAGGTTGCCATGCAGGAAGGCGTTCTTGACATCGATTTGATGCACCAGACAGGCATGGGAGGTGGCGATGCCGAGGACGATGCAGATGGTGGCAGGTTTGATGATAGGACTGAATGTCTTGTCGAAATTAACACCGGGCTTCTGCGAGAAGCCGCGCACCACCCAGCGAGCCTTGTAGAGCGCCAAGCCACCATCGGAGCCAAACTTGTGCTTGAATATCCACTTCCCTGAAACAACATTAGCACCGACCGGGCATGGGACATGTGTCAAAGTACGGTTCTTCATGAGAGAGGAGTACTCATCGGTCATGGCGGAGCGCCAGTGAGGGTAATGGGGAGCAGTCCAGTATGTTTTAGGAATTGGAGAGATGGTGGATGCAACGGCGGACAAGTTCAGGCGCAGGCATGGTGGAACACGAATGTCGTGCTTGGCACGTGTGAGCATATGGTGGGAGGACTTTCTAGGCTAGGGGTGGCGATGGTGGTGATGTGGGTTCGGGAGAGGCGGCCGAGGACATAGAGCATGGGCCAGGGGCATCGCGAGTGTAGTGAGAGGCGGCTGTGCAGTAGTAGAGGGTTGGGGCACCGTGCCCGGAAAGACAAGAGGAGGCTGGTTGGCGGCGAGGTAGAGAAGGAAGTCCAGGGAGTCATCGGAGGGCTGTGGGGTAGTGGTGGAGAAAGGAAAAGACGACTCGTCGAATGTAACATGCCGGGATGTGATGACACGACGGGTAAATAACTCAAGACAGCGGTAGCCGTGGTGTGAGGTGGGGTAGCCTAGGAAGACACACGCACTGGACCTAGGGGACAATTTGTGTGGAGTGGTGGCGGAGAGATTAGGATAGCAGATGCAGCCGAAGACCCGTAGGTCGGTGTAAGAGGCGGGCATGCGGAACAACATATCATGCGGTATGGAGAGCCAAAAGGGCTGGCTAGGACAGAGGTTGACAAAGTGGGTGGCAGCGGAAAGAGCCTCGTCCAATAAGAGGGAGGCATATGGGTTTGGATGAGAAGGGTGCGGGTGACGTTGTTGAGCGTGCGTAGGGCGCGCTCTGCCTTGGCATTTTGTTGTGAAGTGTACGAGCAGGAGAGCCGAAGGTGGATGCCGTGGCGGGAGAAGAAATCCGTGACGATGGAGTTGACGAACTCCGTGCGATTATTGGCTTGCATGGAAATTATAAGAAGGTTGAATTGTGTGTGGGCATAGGCAATGAAGTTGAGGATGGTGTCGGCCGTGTCAGATTTCCGACGAAGCAGAAAGGTCCATATATAGTGATAGAAATCATCAACGATAACATGATAATATTTAAAGTTGGAATTACTAAGAACAGGAAATGTCCATAAATCATAGTGTATTAACTGAAACGACATGGCATAAATAGTTTGAGACCGAGAAAACGGTAAACGAACATGTTTGTCAAGCTGGCATGCATGGCACACCAAGAGGTGTTGCATTATTACATGAAATAAAATTGCGGGTTGAAAGATGCGACATGAAATCACGACCCGGATGTCCTAGATGATGATGCCAAAGCTCATTATTGGAGGACGACGCGACGAGGCTAAAGACGACAGGATCTTGGCTGGCGGGAACGGTGTAGAGAGGCCCCGGACTATTGTAGTGTATGATCACATGCCGAGTGCGAAGGTCCTTAATATAAAAACCAAACGGGTCAAATTCGATAGTGACAAGATTATCTATAGTGAATTGACGAATTGAAAGAATGTTTTGATAGTGTGCGGAACAATTAGGACATTAAGTAGAGAGAAAAAGTGAGAGGAGAGTGGAAGTTGGGTGTGACCGATGCTAGAAATAGGGAGAGAGACGCCGTTGCCGACGGTGACATGGGAGGGAGAGTATAGGGGTATGGGAGATGATAGTATACCAGGGCGGATGCCATGTATGAAGTGGCTCCCGAGTCCATAACCCACTCTCTGGCGGCGTTGGTCGGTGCAGGGGCCACACTGGTGCTGGCGGCGTTGTTCAGGGCCGCCATCAGGGCGGAGTAGTCCTAGGCAGGAGCGGCGAATGGGTACAATGGTGGGACTTAGGGCGTCAGGGGCGGCGCCGGCGGATTTGTACCCCACGCATGTCCATGCAGCGGCGCGAGCATCATCGTGTAGGCCTGCTGCGGTGGAGGCTCAGGCGGCCCGACCTAGCCAGTCGAGCGGGGTACGGTGGGGCATGGGCCGAGAAGGCCTGGGCCACCGGCTGCTGGTCCTGGGCCTCCTCCGGACGGGCGCCATAGGTTGTGCATCTGTTGCATGGTGCCAGTGGCAGGGTTGAAGTAGACTCAGGGCCCAACCTGGGGAGGGTGGGGTTGGCCGTAGCTAGCGGGGGCACCGTAGCCGTCGTTGTTTCCGGAGTTTCCGCCATTCTTGCCGCGGTTGTGACCGTGGTTGCGGCCACCATTGCCTTACTGGGTGGCATAGCCGTCGTATCCGCCGTTGCCGGCGCCATAGAGCGCCGTCTGCTGCTAAACCGGGGCGGCGTGATGAAGGTGTGTCTCGTGGAGGAGCAGGAGCGACCGTGTCTGCAGAAACACTAGGAGTGGCATCTGCATGGTCACCATGGTGGTGATGTCGGAGAATCTAGCATTGAGGCCACAAAGACAGGTCAGCACGAGCGTCTGATCGGACACCTCCTGGCCGACATCGCAGAGAGCATCTGAGAGGAACTCTAGGCGGTGGCAGTATGCGGTGATGGAGCGATCTCCGTGGATGATGGTGCGGAACTTGGCTTCGAGGTGGACAGCGTGCATCATCTGGTTGTCAAGGAAGAGGTTGCAGATGGAGGTGTAGGCATCATAGGCGGTCTGGTTATCTGCCATGACGATGTCGAGGATCTCCTCGCTGATGGATCCGTAGAGCAGGAGCGGATGACGTAGTCCTCCTTGTTCCACTCAGTGGTGCGATCGGCCTTGGGATTCGAGGCGGCAGCGTGGCCGGTGAGCTCGTACTTGCCGAGGAGGACGGAGACGAGCATGTGCCACTTTGCAAAGTTAGACTTCACGAGGTCGAGGATGACGGGCAGGTGCATTTTCACGCTGGCCATGTTGATGGCGAGGGAGGAGGGGCGGCTGGCCGTGGCGAGCGAGGCCGAGAGGGCGCAGACCGTGGACTAGGAGAGGGCGTCAGTGGTGGCGGCATTGGTACCCATGGGGCAAGATCGGATTGGGAGGGGCCGGCGGCTGGTTCAGATGGCGGGAACGGCTAGGAGGGATGGTGGGCTAGGGTTAGGTTTAGGAGTTGGTGCTCTGATACCACGCAAACGAATAGGTTTTGGGAAAACGACACACTTGTAGCGGTCGGGCTCATTGGCCTTTTATAGACAAGTTACATCTTGGAGTACAAGAAAATATCAATCGTATAATACATGATTGCACGTACACATACAAATATAGAGTATATACTCTAACAGAAACCCATTGAATATAACATGGGCATGTATCTGCCTCCCATAGTCCACCGCATCTGTCAGTTTGCACACTTCAAGCACACTCTTGAATGTAAACTTGGACAGTTTTATCCTCATCTGAAGAAAGTTGGAGAAAAGCATGACTGCTTCGATTCTAACTTCATGGCACGGGTCATTACCTAGCCGAGCAAACCCCGCGATCATGCCACCGTAAACCACCACATTCTGATTCTGTATGCAATCAAACACCTTGATCGCTGTTGGGAATATGCAACTCAGTATTCACAGGGGGACAAAGGCCAATTCATGTACATGTGTGGAAAAGGCAAATATGCCAAAAGGCCCTTATACAATGGGCAAATACAAAGAAAGACTATATACTCTAGCCCCCCTCCACACACACAAACTCATGGTGGGTCAACAACACTGAGTTTGGAGAGGAGAAAACCACGTTGTGCTCTAGTTTGGGCTTTATGAAGAAATCTGCCAACTGTAGCTCGAAGGCACATACTCAAGAGCAAGAACCTAATCCTGCACAACAACGCGCACAAAAGAGGCACCCACGCCGATGTGGTTGGTGAGCTCATGCTTCACCGGGTCACATGCAATGCTGATAGCACCTGTACTGTGTGACAGGAGAGGAGTCGGTGTAGAGACAAAAACACAAAAATCCTCTAGTAACCAACATAACCACATCACCTCTGCGGTCAAAAGCGCCATAGCTCGCAACTCAGCCTCTATACTCGAGCGAGAAATTGCAGTCTGTTTCTTCGTCTTCCAAGCAATGAGAGAACCACCTAGAAACACACAATAAGAAGAGAGTGAGCGGTGATCCGATGGATCATTCGCCCATGTAGCAGCCGAATAGTCCTAGAGCTGAATGGAGCTGGAGCAAGGGAAGAAAAGACGGCGAGAGATCATTCCACGAAGATATCATAAAACATGAAGAAGGTGACTATAGTGTACTGAAGTGGGAGCAGAAATGAACTGACTCAGAATATGGACATGGTAGGAGATATCTAGACAAGTGACGGCAAGGTATACAAGGCTGCCAACCAAATGGCGATAGCGCACCGGGTCAGTCAAGGGATCACCATCAGAGGCATGAAGGTGAATATTGAGCTCCATAGGAGTCTCAATAGTGCACTCATCACTAAGAGTAGAACGAGCAAGCAGATCCAGAATATACTTTTCCTCGGAGATATAGAAACCATCAGAGGTAGAGGAAACCTCAATCCCAAGAAAGTAGCGAAGAGGGCCAAGATCAGGCATGAGGAACTTCTCCCGAATACGAGGCTTAACAAAGGCAATGTACTCAGAGTCTTCGCCAGTAATGATCATGTCATCAACATATAGAAGAAGAAGAAGAGTGCGACCAGGAGGAGAAGTGTGGACAAACAAAGCAAGGTCATGGGCGTTGGGCGAGAAACCCGCAGTAGTGACCACGGAGGCGAAACACTCAAACCAGGCGTGGGGGGCTTGATTAAGGCCATAGAGAGAGCGCCGAAGATGATAAACCATGTTGTCAGGGACAGAGTACCCATGAGTTGGCTACATATAGACCTCCACACGCATCTCGCCATTGAGGAAAGCATTATGCACATCAAGCTGAGACACAGACCAGTGAAGGTGTCCTATGCATTTATGTTTTGCTACTCCATGAGGGACAAGCTGAATATCAATATGCTATGTTTTCTATATGTGAAAGAAACAAACGTTTTTAAATGCATTGTTATTCATGATCTTTGTTTGTATCCTTTCATGTTGCAACATAGTTGATATGTCTCATTGTTAGAACTACATCTTTCATGATCATGTTTAGAGTACTTTGATCCCAGCTTTCAATGCTTTGCAAATGGTTTGATCAAGATTGTGATGGTTCATGTCACCTCAAAAATTATTCTCTTTATCACTTACCTACTCGAGGATGAGAAGGAGTTAAGCTTGGGGATGCTTGATACGTCGTAAACATATCTATAATTTTTTATGTTCCATGCTTGTTTAGTATCAACTTTGTTATGCTTTGCCTACACTTTGAGGTATTTTTATATATTTTCTGGGACTAACCTATTAACAAGATGCCACAGTGCCAGTTGCCTGTTTTCTGCTAATTTTGGTTTCATAAAAGCTAGTAAGGAAATATTTTTGAAATTGGACGTAACAAAAGCCAAAGTCAATATTTTACCGGTATGAACATAGAGACCGAAGGGCAGCCGAAGGGGGGCCACAGGGTGGCCATACCCTAGGGCCGTGTGGGTTCACCCTAGGGTGCGCCTCCCTATGGTGTGGGCCTCCTGGCTGGCCTCCGACCTTGCCTCTTCACCTATAAAAGACCTCCCAATGCAGAAACAGTATGTGTTGTTTGTGATCTTGCATGCTCTCTGTTGCTAGTAGCTATCTTGGCCAAGTATATTCTTGTGACTCCAAGAGGGAGTATTTATGCTCGATAGTAGGTTCATGCCTCTAGTAATCTGGGGAAGTTACATGAATCCAAGGTTGTAGATGTGCTGTTGCTACTAGGGAGAAAACAACAATCTTTTGTTCATGGAACAATTGTATTGTTTACTTTACACACATTGCTTAATGCAATTATCCGTTGCTTGCAACTTAATACTGGAGGGGGGTCGGATGATAACCTTAAGGTGGATAATTAGTCATAGATGCAGTTGGATTACGGTCTATGTATATTGTTGTAATGCCCAATCAAATCTCATAGAAATCATGATGTCTAGTATTTGCATTATCATGCTTCCTTGGTCTGTCAATTGTCCCGTTGTAATTTTTTTTACCCAGCATGTTATCTATCTTAAGGAGAATACCTCTAGTGAACTGTGGACCCCGGTCCAATCTTTACCAATAATATATCATCTACTGTTACCGTTTACTTTCTCAAGCAACTGTAGGGGTTCGTAGCATGGAAAACAAAAAAATTCTACCGCATGCACACAAACAAGCCAAGATCTATCTACTAGATTGTAGCAACGAGTTGATAGAAGCACTCACCCTCGAAGATTCCAAAGCGATTAACAAGAGAAGATTCTCGTGGGTGATGTAGTCGTACACTTCTTGATCTCAAGATCGCGTAGACGATCCTTCCGGCGCTGCGTTCCGGCAGCTCTTCCGCGGTCGGTCACACGTTCGGTACTCGATGAAGACCTTCCTCTCCCTTGTTCCAGCAGGCAGCGGAGGGTGTAGTTCTCTCCTCGCGATTCCGGCAACATGAAGGCATGGTGTCGAAAGTAGAGGAAAGATCTCGCAGGGCTTCGCCTAAGCCGGATGCGAGTTATGGTGGATTAGGGTTTCCCGGAAATCTAGGGTTTAGAGATCCGGGAGGAGGAGGAGATGTCGGCGGCGGCGAGCGGAGGCGGTGCGGCGGCGGGTCGGCGGCGGCTCGTGGAGAGGGGCTAGGGCTTCTGTTGTGTTGGGGAAGCCCTCCCCCTCTATTTATGAGAGGGGGCAGACTTGGGAGGGGTGAGTTTGAATCCAAACCCAAACCCAAGTTGGATTGAGAGAAGGACTTGTTTCTTCTCCCACTAGGAAACCATTGTTCCAGTTTGACTTTTCAAACTTCCCATTTGACTTTCAATTTAGAGATTTATTTCTCTCTTGCAAATGCCAACACAAAGCGACCTAGGATATGAGCTTATCATTCCTTATATCCATGACACATTCATGAACCATTCCCCTTCCGGTCCGATGAACCTTCTAGACCCTTCTAGAACCTCTCCGATGAAATCATCGGAAACTTTACCGAACTCCGAAATAGGACTTTCCTTGTATGAATCTTATTATCCGGACCATTCTGAATCTCCTCGTGATATCTCGGATCCCATCCGAGACTCCGAACAACATTCGGTATCCCTACTAACATTCCATATCTACTAAACAACATCGAATCCTTAAGTGTGTCTCCCTACGGTTCGTGAATTACGCGGACATGACCGAGACACTTCTCCGATCAATAACCAATAGAGGAATCTGGAAATTCATATGGCTCCCACATATTTCAACAATTACTTTGCGATCGAATGAACCACTAACATACGATACCAATTTCCTTTTGTCTCACGATAGTTTACTTATCCAAAGTTTTGATCGTCGGTATCTCTGCATACCTAGTTCAACCTCGTTACTGATAAGTACTCTTTTCTCATTCCCGTGATATGTGATCCCTTGTGAGCCAGTCACGTGATTGCAAGCCAATTGGATGACATTCCACCGAGAGGGCCTAGATTATATCTATCCGTCATATGGATGGACAAATCCCACTCTTGATCCATGTGCCTCAACCCATACTTTCCGAACACTCAATGCCACCTTTATAGCCACCCAGTTACAATGTGGTGTTTGATGTCATCAAAGCATCATTCCGGTGATGGTGATTAGCATGATCTCATGGTCGAAGGAATTAGGTTACTATGTATCAGAAAGCTTATAGCAAACGAACTATTAAAATGACTTGATCTTTATGCTACGCTTATCTATAGGAGTATGTCCATCATACCGTTCTCCTAATGATATGATCTTGTTATTAACAACATCTCAATGTTCATGATCGAGAAACCACGATCATCTATTAATCAACAAGCTAGTATTACAAAGAGGCTTTACCAGGGACTCTAATTTAGTTTACAAATCACACAAGTATTAATGTTTCCGGTTAATACTATTATAGCATGAATGTAAACATTTATCATAAACACAAAGATATAATAATAACCACTTTTATTATTGCCTCTAGGGCATATCTCCAACAGTCTCCCACTTGCACTAGAGTCAACTAATCTAGGTTACATGATAATATACCGAACACCCATGGCGGTTTGGTGCTGGTCATGTTTTGCCCTCGGGAGAGGTTTAGTCAACGGATCCGCCACATTCAGATCTGTGTGTACTTTGCAAATATTTATGTCACCATCTTGGACATTCTCTCAAATAGCGTGAAAACGTAGCTTGATGTGCTTCAGCTTCTTGTGTGACCTTGGTTCTTGCGCATTGGCTATGGCGCCCATGTTATCACAATAGATAGACATTGGGTCCAGCGCACTTGGAACCACACCGAGCTTTGTAATGAACTCCTTCATCCATATCGCCTCTTGTGAAGCCTCCGAAGTAGCTATGTATTCCGATTCAGTTGAAGATCTCGCCACAACGCTTTTCTTTGCACTCCTCCAGCTGACTGATGCACCATTCAAAGTAAATACGTATCTAGATTGAGATTTAGAATCATCCGGATCGGTGTTCCAACTAGCGTCGGTGTAACCATTAACAATGAGTTGTTCATCACCTCCATAAGAAAGAACCATATCCTTAGTTCTTCTCAAGTACTTAAGGATGTTTTTGACCGCTGTCCAATGATCCACTCCTGGATCACTTTGATATCTGCTAGTCAAACTAACAGCATATGCAATGTCGGGTCTAGTACATAGCATGTCATACATTAGAGATCCTATGGCTAAGGCATAGGGAGTCTTACTCATCCTTTCACTATCTTCTGTCGTTACTGGACTTTGAGTTTTACTCAAGGTCGTATTGGGCAACATGGGCAAGAACCCTTTCTTGCTATCTTCCATTCCAAACCTCTTTAGAACTTTGTCCAAATATGTACTTTGTGACAATGATATTAGGCGTCTCGATCTATCTCTATAAATCTTTATGCCTAATATGTAAGCTGCTTCGCCAAGATCTTTCATTGAAAAACTATTATTCAAATAATCCTTGACACTATTAAGAAGGTATACATCATTCCCAATCAACAATATGTCATCTACATATAGTATTAAGAATGCTACAGAGCTCCCACTCACTTTCTTGTAAATACAAGCTTCTCCATAAGTTTGTATAAAACCAAAGCTTTTGATTACCTTATCAAAACATTGATTCCAACTTTGGATGCTTGCTTCAATCCATATATGGACCGTTGAAGTTTGCATACCTTGTTAGCATCTTTAGGATCGACAAAACCTTTGGGTTGCATCATATACAACTCTTCATCAATGTCTCCATTGAGGAATGTCGTTTTGACATCCATCTGCCATATCTCATAATCATAATGTGTAGCGATTGCTAACATAATCCTCACAGACTTTAGCTTCGCTACAGGTGAGAAAGTCTCATCGTAGTCAACTCCTTGAATTTGTCAAAACCCTTTTGCGACAAGTCGAGCTTTATAGACAGTAATATTACCATCAGCATCTGTTTTCTTGAAAATCCATTTGTTCTCGACAGCCTTCCGGCCATCCGGTAAGTCCACCAAAGTCCATACTTGGTTTTCATACATGGATCCAATCTCGGATTTCATGGCCTCTTGCCATTTATTGGAATCTGGGCTCATCATCGCTTCCTCATACGTCGCAGGGTCATCGGTGTTGTCCACCAACATGACACTCATAACGGGATCATACCAATCAGAAGTGTTATGAGTTCTCGTTGACCTGCGAGGTTCCGTAGTAACTTCAATCGAAGTTTCATGATCAACATCATTAGCTTCCTCTCTTATTGGTGTAGGCGCCACAGGAACTACTTCCGGTGTTGTGCTACTCGCAAGTTCAAGAGAAGGTTCAACAACCTCGTCGAGTTCTACTTTCCTTCCAGTCACTTATTTCGAGAGTAACTCCTTCTCTAGAAAGGATCCATTCTTGGCAACGAAGATTTTGCCCTCGGATCTATGATAGAAGGTATACCCAATAGTTTCCTTCGGGTATCCTATGAAGACGCATTTTTCCGCTTTGGGTTCAAGCTTGTCCGGCTGTAACTTCTTTACATAAGCTTCGCAACCCCAAACTTTAAGGAATGACAATTTAGGTTTCTTTCCAAACCATAATTCATACGGTGTCGTTTCAACAGATTTAGATGGTGCCCTATTTAAAGTGAATGCGGTTGTTTCTAATGCATAACCCCAAAACTATAGCGGTAAATCTGTAAGTGACATCATAGAACGAACCATATCTAAGAGAGTTCGATTATGACATTCGGACACACCATTACGCTGTGGTGTTCCCGGCGGTGTCAATTGTGAAAGTATTCTGCATTTCTTCAAATGCTCGCCAAACTCGTAACTTAGATATTCACCTCCACGATCAGATCGCAGAAATTTGATCTTCTTGTTACGTTGATTCTCTACCTCACTTTGAAATTCCTTAAACTTCTCGAAAGTTTCAGACTTATGTTTCATGAAATAGATATACCCATATCTACTCAAGTCATCCGTGAAGGTAAGAACATAACGATAACCACCGCGCAATGCTATACTCATTGGGCCACACACATCGGTATGTATGATTTCCAACAAGTCCGTAGCTCGCTCCATCATACCAGAAAGTCTTAGTCATTTTACCCATCAGACATGCTTCGCATATTTCAAGTGATTCGAAATCAAGTGATTCAAGAAGTCCATCGGAATGGAGTTTCTTCATACGCTTCACTCCAATATGACCAAGACAACAGTGCCACATATAGGTCGAGTTATCGCTCAATTTCAAACGTTTAGCTTCAATGTTATTAATGTGTGTATTTCCACATTCGAGATTCAATAAGAATAGACCATATATCAAAGGTGCATGTTCATAAAACATATTACTCATATAAATTGAACAACCATTATTCTCGGACTTAAACAAGTAACCATCTCGCAATAAACATGATCCAGATATAATGTTCATGCTCAACGCAGGCACCAAATAACAATTATTTAAGTATAAAACTAATCCCGATGGTAGATGAAGAGGTAGCGTGCCGACCACGATCACATCAACCTTTGATCCATTTCCTACGTGTATCGTCACCTTGTTCTTCGCTAGCTTCCGTTTATTCTGCAGTACCTGTTTCGAGTTACAAATATGAGCAACCGAACCAGTATCAAATACCCAGGCACTACTACGAGTACTAGTGAGATACACATAAATAACATGTATATCGGATATACCTTTCTTTTTGATGTTGCCATTCTTCAAATCCGCCAAGTACTTTAGGCAATTCCGCTTCCAGTGACCTTCTCCCTTGCAGTAAAAGCACTCAGTATTAGGCTTAGGCCCAGCCTTGGTCTTCTTCGCCGGCGCCGCAACTTTCTTACCGCCCTTCTTTAAGTTTCCCTTTTTCTTAGACTTGCCTTGCTTCTTGAATTTGGTGGTCTTATTGACCAACAACACTTGGTGTTCTTTTTTGATCTCCACTTCTGCAGATTTCAACATGGAGAAGAGTTCTGGCAACGACTTGTCCATGTTTTGCATATTGTAGTTCATCACAAAGTTCTTATAACTTGGTGGTAGTGATTGGAGGACACGGTGAATCCCCAAAGAATTAGGAATCACTATACCCAAGCTTTGGAGTTTGCTTGCGTGCCCATACATCTTAAGCACGTGCTCACTGACGGAGTTGCCCTCTTCCATCTTGCAGTTAAAGAACTTTTCAGAAGCCTCATAACTCTCAACTGCCGCGTGAGCCTCAAATATCATTTTGAGTTCACGGACAATATCATGTGGGTCATGGTTCTCAAACCTTTTCTGAAGCTCCGATTCCAAACCATACAAGGTAACACACTAAACTATGGAGTACTGATTCTTCCGAGCGAGGAAAACATTCTTTACCTCATCGGTAGCAGTAGCTGCAGGCGGGTCACCCAGCGGTGCATCCAGCACATAGGTCAAATTACCAGCATTGAGGACAATCCTCAAATTGCGGAACCAATCCGCGAAGTTGCTTCCATTGTTTTTCAACTTTTCTTTCTCTAGGAACGCATTAAAATTGATAGTAGGGGCCGCCATTGATCTACAACATATTTGCAATAGTTTAGACTAAGTTTATGACACATTGAGTTCTAATTAATAGTTAAATTAATCTAGGTGAACTCCCACTCAAAACAATATCCCTCAAATTGTTTTAGTGATCACACGAACCAAATCCACCACATCAAAACCGATCATCACGAGAGTTGATGTAGCTTCAATGGCAAACAATAAACATGTTCATCATATCTACTATATGACTCATGCTTTACCTTTCGGTGATTCGTGTTCCGAGACCATGTCTGTACATGCTAGGCTCGTCAAGATCAAACCTTAGCTTCCGCATGAGAAAATCTGGCTTGCTCACGTTGTATACACTCGCAAAATCTAACACACCCGATCATCACGTGGTGCTTCGAAACAATGAGCTTTAGCAACGGTGCTTACTCAGGATGAACACTTTAAAACTTGAAATTTTGTGCATGAGGGATCATCTTATAATGCTACCGTCGTAAACTAAGCAATACAAGATGTATAAAGTATTAACGTCACATGCAATTCATAATATGTGATATGATATGGCCTTTCTTCTTGTGCTTCCGATCTCCATCTTCAAGCACGAACATGATCTCCATCATCACCGGTATGGCGTCAAGGTCAATGGCGCCGTTACATGGTCGTCGTCCACCAGCTTCAACTATTACAACTACTTTGAATAGACACGCAGGCCTTAACGGAATTTAAAATACAACCATATGGCTCATGTCGGTTGCCAACTTACAATAAGGAACATTGCATACATCATATATAATCACAATCATGGCCATATCACATCACAGCACACCCCTGCAAGACAAAGTTAGACGCCTCTAATTTTCTTTGCATATTTTACGTGGTTTGGGGCTTTCAATAAGTGTCGTTCTAACTTACGAACAAGAACCACAACGCTGATGCTTGAACTATCAAGTGCCCGTTGTAAATTGAATCTATACTATGATGGGAGAGACAGACACCCGCAAAGCCACTTATGCAATACAAGTTGCATGTTGAGCGTGGAGCAAATCTCATGAACGATGTCATGTAAGGTTAGCCCGGGCCGCTTCATCCCATCATACCGCAAGATGCAAAGTACACAAAAAGCAACTGATAATAAAAACACCACCGCCCACAATGACCATTGTGTTCTACTTGTGCAACAGATCTACATATAGACACGGCTCTGATACCACTGTAGGGGTTCGTAGCATGGAAAACAAAAAAATTCTACCGCATGCACACAAACAAGCCAAGATCTATCTACTAGATTGTAGCAACGAGTCGATAGAAGCACTCACCCTCGAAGATTCCAAAGCGGTTAACGATAGCAGATTCTCGTGGGTGATGTAGTCGTACACTTGCCGATCTCAAGATCGCGTAGACGATCATTCCGGTGCTGCGTTCCGGCAGCGCTTCCGCAGTCGGTCACATGTTCGGTACTCGATGAAGACCTTCCTCTCCCTTGTTCCAGCAGGCAGCGGAGGTTGTAGTTCTCTCCTCGCGATTCCGGTAGCACGACGGCGTGGTGTCAGAAGTAGAGGAAAGATCCCGCAGGGATTCGCCTAAGCCGGATGCGAGTTATGGTGGATTAGGGTTTCCTAGAAATCTAGGGTTTAGAGATCCGGGAGGAGGAGGAGGTGTCGGCGGCGGCTAGGGCGGTGGCGCGGCGGCGGCGCTGGCGGCGGCGTGGTACGGGTCGGTGGCGGCGGCTCGTGGAGAGGGGCTAGGGCTTGTGTTGTGTTGGGGCAGCCCTCCCCCTCTATTTATGAGAGAGGGGCAGCCTTGGGAGGGGTGGGTTTGAATCCAAACCCAAACCCAAGTTGGATTGAGAGAAGGACTTGTTTCTTCTCCCACTAGGAAACCATTGTTCCAGTTTTACTTTTCAAACTTCCCGTTTGACTTTCAATTTAGAGCTTTATTTCTCTCTTGCAAATGCCAACACAAAGCGACCTAGGATATGATCTAATCATTCCTTATATCCATGACACATTCATGAACCATTCCCCTTCCGGTCCGGTGAACCTTCTAGACCCTTCTAGAACCTCTCCGATGAAATCATCGGAAACTTTCCCAAACTCCGAAATAGGACTTTCCTTATATGAATCTTATTCTCCGGACCATTTCGGATCTCCTCGTGATATCCCGGATCCCATCCAAGACTCCGAACAACATTCGGTATCCCTACTAACATTCCATATCTACTAAACAACATCGAATCCTTAAGTGTGTCTCCCTACGGTTCGTGAATTACGCGGACATGACCGAGACACTTATCCGATCAATAACCAATAGAGGAATCTGGAAATTCATATGGCTCCCACATATTTCAACGATTACTTTGCGATCGAATGAACCACTAACATACGATACCAATTTCCTTTTGTCTCACGATAGTTTACTTATCTGAAGTTTTGATCGTCGGTATCTCTGCATACCTAGTTCAACCTCGTTACTGATAAGTACTCTTTCTCGTTCCCGTGATATGTGATCCCTTGTGAGCCAGTCACATGCTTGCAAGACAATTGGATGACATTCCACCGAGAGGGCCCATAGTATATCTATCTGTCATATGGATGGACAAATCCCACTCTTGATCCATGTGCCTCAACCCATACTTTCCGAACACTCAATGCCACCTTTATAGCCACCCAGTTACGGTGTGGTGTTTTATGTCATCAAAGCATCCTTCCGGTGATGGTGATTAGCATGATCTCATGGTCGAAGGAATTAGGTTACTATGTATCAAAAAGCTTATAGCAAACGAACTATTAAAATGACTTGATCTTTATGCTACGCTTATCTATAGGAGTATGTCCATCATACTATTCTCCTAATGATATGATCTTGTTCTTAACAACATCTCAATGTTCATGATCGAGAAACCATGATCATCTATTAATCAACAAGCTAGTATTACAAAGAGGCTTTACCAGGGACTCTAATTTAGTTTACAAACCACACACGTATTAATGTTTCCGGTTAATACTATTATAGCATGAATGTAAACATTTATCATAAATACAAAGATATAATAATAACCACTTTTATTATTGCCTCTAGGGCATATCTGCAACAGCAACTACTATCTTCCACACTATACATTTAATCCTTTGTTTTCAGCAAACCAGTGAGATTGACAACCTCAATGTAAGTTGGGGCAAAGTCTTGAGTTTGTGTTGTGTAGGATTCCAAGTTGTTAGCAACACCTTGGAGTTGTTGAAAGGATACAGATGTCGCCTGGAGGGGGGGTGAATAGGCGATTAAAACTTTTCCGAGGGTGGCTCGAAAAATGCGGAATTAAACTAGTGTTTACTTTGTCAAGCACAACCTAGAACATCTAGAGTTCACCTATGTGCACCAACAACTTATGCTAAGCAATACAAGCAACAATGTGATAACAAGATATGGATTACTTAAAGCACGAAGGCTATCACAATGTAAAGTGCATAAGTAAAGAGCTCGGGTATAAAGATAACCGAGACACGCGGGGACGACGATATTTTACCAAGTTCCTCCCAACATGGAGTACGTCTCGTTCGGAGAGGGGGTGGTATCTAACCACCTACTCCACAAAAGGCCTCCCTTATTCTCTGGTGAATCTCACCCCAACGGGATCGATCCACACTTCCACTATCGGTGTACTTGTCGTTGGCAAACCGGAACCTCTCACAAGGTTGGGGCACTTCTTCACAACTTAATTGGAGGCTCCCAACAAACGCCACCAAGGCCACAACCTGCAACACCAAAAAACCGTCTAGGATTCCAAGAACCCAAGAGTAAAAAGCTTCTCAACTTTCACTCACCAAATCCTCCGAGGAGAACTCAAACCGATGCACTAAATGTAAGAGGCAAGAACACCACAAAGATGCTCCAATCCCTCACTCTCAATTTCCAACAAAGCTACTAAATCTATTGGTGGAACAAGAAAGGAAGAACACAAAGAGGGACACAAAATCCCCCAAAATCTATATCCCCAAAGATACACTCACAAAGAGATGTTTTGGTTTGGTCAAAACGTGGATCTAGATCTCCTCTCTCTTCCACTCAAATATGGGCAAGAATCATTGGAGAGTAAGAGATTAATCAAGCTAGAGAGTAAGAGAAAATGGGGGCAAAGCTTAGACTAATGGAGGAGGAAGAAGCAAACTAAACTGAAAATGGGTAAACGGCTTAAATTAGGGCCCCAGAAAATCTGCCCGTTGGGCCCTTTTTTCGGAACAGTTCGATAATACCGGATTTAACCGGTAGTACTGTACGAGTCCCAGGCCCGGCGAAAGAACACGGCAGCGAGCAAGCAAAACGGGGGGCCAAGCGCGGGGGGCTGAGGAGGCAGTGGGGCCCAGCGCGGGCGGTCAACGCGGCAGTGGTGCCAGCGAGCTAGGGGCCACGCGCGCGCAAGTAATCGAAGAGGCGAGCGGGCGCAGCAGCGCTGCGCGGGTCAACGCACGCATGCATGCGAGCGCGCGAGGCAGCAAGTGGGGCCAGCGCGGGAGTTGCGGGTCCGCTGCGGGGGCCATGCGCGCGCGGGCGAGCGCGCGCGAGAGGCGGCAGCGCGCGCCGAGGCAAGCCAGCCGAGGCGCACGCGCGTGAGGCAGTAGGGCGCATAGCAGGCCGGGAGGGGGATGCGGGATGTACGAACTGGGCTGGGCCCGGTAGTACTGACCCGCCCGGGCGGTACTACCGCATGGGTCCGGTACAGCCGTCCTGGGCTACCGGGAAAGACTGAAGGGAGAAAGCCGCTGCTAGGGGCGTCCGGTACTAGGCACGGTAGTACCGGACGGCCTAGTAAAACTGTTTTCCCTTTTTCCTTTTAGAATTAAATCGGCAAATACTCAAACGGTCATAACTTTTGATTGGTGACTCCGATTGACCCGATTCCAATTGCGTTGGATAGAGGAAATATTGGTTATCACCAAGTGAGAATGTATTAAGTAATATAATGTGAGATACCTCACTTGGTTAGATACCGGAAAACCGCCAAGATCAAAATCGCAACAAGATATATACGGGAGATCCGATTTTGATGAACAAGAGCTTTTTATGGATATTACCACAAGCTATAAATCCTCACATGGATAATATCAAATAACAACCAAATACGATGATGCAAGTATGCAAAGGTTTGATCTCTCTCCGAACGATATGATCGAGTTACTCATTCGAGAGCCCCTCTTGATAGTACGGCTATCTATCCTAAACCCGGTCTCCCACTAACAATATGAGACCGACAAAAGGGAAAGCCTATCAAGATTATACCTTTGCCTTGATACATTCCACTTGAGCACAATGTGAACGAACTTGACCTTCTCAAGATGGAACGCCTTTCTTGATTCCTCATCATCGATCCATGATCACCGAGGATGGCAAGCATGAAACATGAGATCTTCTATAGATGGCACATTTTGAGCTTGCACAACACATCTTCTTCTCATTTCATCGACCTTGAAGCCAACACATGCTCCAAGCGATGCCAATGGACAAATCCTACAAGTATAACTTAATACACACATTAGTCTATGAAGATTGTCATTAATTACCAAAACCACACATGGGGGTATACATGTTCTTTCAGTTGTTTCCTTGCTCCTACTGGTTCGATAACCTTGGTTTCATAACTGAGGGAAAACTTGTTGCTGTGTTCATCACACCTTGCTCTTGGGGTTTCCCAACGAGGCTCTACAGTGATCTGAGTCCATCAGGCAACAAAGCGAAGTATCATAAACTCAGAGAAAAACTGGGGGAGAACACTGGCAGTAAGAACAGCAGCAGCACGAGCATCCTCATCACACCACTAAGCATAAGCAACCAGCTCGTCACGATAAGTGGCAAGAGCATCTGAGTAGTCAGATACCTGATGATCATAAGCAATCATTGCAGCAGCATCGGCAGTCCTAGTTGCATCCTTATCAACATCAGAAGCATCAGCTGCAAGAACAGGTGGCGCCGGTGGTATAGGAGCCACAGGAACAACAGGGCGCGGCGAACATATGACATCGCCATAGAGAACGTCTCACAGGCGGTGGCCGTGCATGTGGATGCGCATAAAGCCAACAAACTCAACATAGTTGGTGCCATCAAACGTCACCGAACAGGGCGGAACAACCACATATCCTGCAGATGAAGACGCCATGGCACCAACCTCCTTTTTTCAGATGTAAGACATGCAGCTCAGGTCAACACCCCAAACAGCAGACTGCGCTCACACTTGATCTAGAGCAGCAAATGGCCGAGGACACCAAATCCGGTCGGAGATTGCCGGAATCAGCCGGCTAGGGATGGATCTGACCAGAACCCACCAGAATCGGTCGGCCAGATCTTCAATCGATCGGGGCTGCAACAAGTGGATACGGGCATCAGTAGCTAGGAGCCCCCGATTTCACCAGCAGTAGCAGCACACCGGGCCAGCTAGATACGGAGCAGCAGCTCAGCAGGCCATCTTGACATAGGAAAAGGGGGAAGTAGGGCACATTCGGCCAGCAAGAAGAGTAC
This sequence comes from Avena sativa, assembly GCA_916181665.1. NCBI lineage: Eukaryota > Viridiplantae > Streptophyta > Magnoliopsida > Poales > Poaceae > Avena > Avena sativa. The sequence goes on along the minus strand of OV702294.1, from coordinate 490,715,394 downwards.
CGGTGTAAGAGAGAGAGAGAGAGAGAGAGAGAGAGAGAGAGAGAGAGAGAGAGAGAGAGAGAGAGAGAGAGCACGCGGCCGACAGAGATCAACGACGGCGACGATAGCAGGAGTTGCGACGAGCAACAAGAGCAAATCCTAGCTCTAATACCATTTTTTTTTAGGAAAGTTCTAATACCATGTTGGAAATATGCAACTCAGTATTCAATAGGGGCCAAAGACCAATACATATACAGGTATAAATAGACAAATATACCAAAACAACCTTATACAATGAGTAAATATAAAGAAAGACTACATACTCTTAACAATTGCCTCCTTCAGTCCGCCGTTCTTGACATACATGTCCACCATGGCACTCCCTACGAATATATCCAAGTCCAGACCGACCTTCACCACATAACCGTGCAGCATCCTTCTAAGATCCTCGGAGCCCTCGAGCTCCTAGAAGGCCTTGAGGATCCCACCCAGAGCAAAGCTATCCAGCTTCACCCCCGACCGGTGCATCCAGACAAGCACGTGCATCGCCACCCCATCCGCACGTACGCCGTCAGCAGCAGGTTCCATGACGCCTTGTCCCGTTCTTCGCCCCGGTCGAACACCAGCCTCACCTCATCGATCATGCCGCACTTGGCGTACATGTCGATGACGGAGTTGGTCAGGAACGCATCCCGCACGAGGCCGCTGGCCACGGCCAGCCCGTGCGCCGCACGCCCGCTCCTCCCGTCCCTGGCCCTAAACAGTTCCGTCGCATGTGAATCTTCTTCTCCAGGTACGGTTCAGACTGCAAGCGGGTCGTTACGCGGGAGCCCGCGTTTGCACCGCATTAGCCCTCTTAATTTAAGTTGGATTATGCGGCCAGCCCACATAATCTGCGCGGCTACCCGCAGCCCCCGCATAACCCACATAAGCTACAGTAAGTTAGAAACAAAATTTCATGATGCAAAGATTAAGCTAGCTCTCCACAATGAAAGATTACAGCAAACTCTAGCATTAAGATTACAGTTCAGCAAACTTGCATTAAGATTACAGCTAGCTCTCCACTGAGCAACAAATACAGTACATAGTACATGCAAAGATTCCTAAAAAAGATACCATTTAAGATTACAGTTCACAGCTTTCTTCACATTACTTGCATGGAAATATATTACTTTACAAGCAATAAGAACCATTTAATATCCTTGTTCAATCCATAAACTTTGCTTGTTTAGATCAACCGGGAACAATCTCTTCTTGAAATTTGCATCTTCAAGATCAACATCAGCTCCATAATCTTGTTTCTTAACATGAAGGTTGCTTCTTCAACTTGATAGAATAAGCTAATAACAAAAATGAGAATACGAATGAGCATTCAAACCTTACCAAGATTAGTTTACTTAAAAGGATAAACCAAAAAGGTTACATGATACTGAAAGGAGAATCAAAATGCTCTTTATTGGTGCACGGTGGATGCAAAATTGTTACTTCTGAATATATTGTCAATGATCTGTATATAACTATTAGTGGAAGCTAGACATGCATCAGCATCATACAGATGGAACCTGAGCACAATCATGCTCCTGCCTGCTACATGCAGATTGCAGACACATTGCATATTACACAATAGAATTGGTGCTTCTTGGTGATGCAAGTACAAACATAACAAGTTACCTTTAATGATGCAAATCCCAGCTGCAAGAAACGGTGCTACTCATGGTCTAAAGCATCTAAAAGAGTAAGAGAATTTCTTGTTAGCCACAAGAAAAATACAAGTTGATGGTCCACAAGTAAAAGAATAACTTGAATAAAGGGAAATTTTACATACCGGCTGCCTTAAACCAGTCCTGGAGGCATATCAGGGCCTCGACGGTAGAGCATGCCAGACTGCTCCTGTAGTCACTGATGACGCGTCCTCCGGTGCTAAAAGCAGACTCTGAAGGAACGGTAGAAGCAGGGATGGACAATATGTCACGAGCCATTTTAGCGAGCACTGGGTATTTTGAAGAATTTTGTTTCCACCATTCTAAAATATCAACTTCCTCCTTTCGAGGTGTCAGACCTTCGTTCAAATATCGATCTAGCTCATTGCTCGACTGCCGTCTTTTAGACTTCATGTACTGATCCCACTTTGCAAGTGGATCATCATCATCTTCCACCTCACGAGTATCAGTTTCTCTTTGTGACTGAATAGAAACATCTTTGCTGTATTCATTGAATAGTTATTCCATTATCTTCTTCACTTCACCCATCCATTTTCTGGCCTCCTCTTCACTTCCAAAGTCACTCAAGAGAAATTCAAGGAAATCGTACTTGAACCTCGGATCAAGTACGACGGGAATGCAAGCTGATTTGTAAGTCTCTATCCAATATTGATCAAATTTGATCTGCATTTGTTTTACCATACGTGAAATTGTTATATCCTGACTTGATGTTTGTTCACTCAATATCTTCTTGTCCAGAATTGATTCCTCTTTGTTCAACATCTTTTTAATCTTCCATAGCTGGTAGAAGTAAAGATGGGAAGTGGGATACTTCGAGCCTGAAAGAAGCACTGTTGCTGTGTAGAAAACCTCCAACAACTTGCATACAGCTTCAGCCATTTTCCATTCCGAGGGCGAAGGGGCAAATGTATAATTCTTGTCTTGTTTTTCCAAGGAAGAGAATGCATTCCTAAGAGGGAGAGAAGCTTCAAGCATCAAGTAAGTTGAATTCCACCTAGTTGTGACATCAACGGTCGGCCTTTTGTATCTACCAGCCAGTCCTTCTTGGACTATTACCTCAAGAAACTCCTCAACCCTTCCTTGTGAACTTCTAACAAACTTTACACTTTCCCTAATGTTGTTGACCACGGGTTTTATTTCTCGTAGACCATCTTGGGCAATTATGTTGAAAACATGTAATGAGCAGCGAAAATGAACTAACTTCCCTTCAAAAAGCACAAAACCTTTGTTCTTCAAGTTTTCTACCAATAGATTTACCATTGCGGTATTGATTGATGCATTATCCAATGTAAAGCTGAACAACTTATCCTCTAAATTCCATTCTTGAATGGTCTTTAACACTATATTGACCATGTTCCATGAGTTATGGGGTGTCTCCAACATGGAAAATCTTATAACCCTTTTATGGAGCACCCACTCACTAGAAATCGTACCGTACGGTGTATGTTTGGAATGAAAGCTCTAGCAAGTAGCAACTGAATGGTCTAGAAGGTTCACTGAAATTCGTGCAGGGGTGGTGTACTCTGAAACCTTCTCTGCTTCGATTATGACTCTCGATCGCCACCCTGATACAGTGCAAGCAGATTACAAAAGGTGGTGTGCCTACTAGAGTTGGACTAGAGATACATAACATAACCGATGCAATCCATGCTGTTAAATACCGCGCGCGCGTCTAGTCGATCAGGTCTAGAGATCCAGAACGAGGCAGAGAAAAGGCAGACCAAGAGTCGGCGTCGCCGAGCAACGAAAATAGTATATATAGGACTACTATTCTCTTAGGCTAAGTAGAGCTCCAGCTTGAGCGATCCTGTCCATCATGGCTTTCCGGCTGGCCGTCTCTAGGGTACGTATCTCTTTCTTTCCTTCCATGTGTGTTCTTGCCAGCATGATGTTACTTCCTTCTTTGTGCGTCGAATCTTGGGGCTAATGAGTCTGTTCCGGTCCAAAGGATCACACGATTTTATTTTGTGAGGGAGGGAACACGAGCTTTTGTTTCTGTATGTAGTACTCCTCCGACCCATATTAATTGACTTGAGTTTGTATAGATTTGGATGAATCTAGACACTATTTAGTATATATAGGTTCATCCAAATTTTGATAAATCCAAGTCAATTAATATGGGTCGGAGGGAGTACTTGACTTGATGTGATGCTTGGCGTTTTAGATTGATGACACTTGACTTGAATTCATATGCGCCAATTCCAAGCCGTGTTTCTTCCACGGTTGCTAGATGTCCCCGTTGTTGAATACTTCTAGCTGTATTTTCTGGCCGTCTTAATTTTTTGTGTGTATTCCTGTCACAGGCTGCAAGGCAGCATCTTGGAACGGCAAATGCGATTTATGTTCCTTCTTTCAGGGTACCTGCTGCGAAAACTACTGGTGCAGGTATATATATTGCTCTGTTCATGGTGTCAAAGATGTATCCATGAATTCAACCACGAAATTCAGTGATGTCAAGGGAGTGGACGAAGCCAAAGCTGAGCTCCAGGACATTGTTCAGTACCTACGAAATCCCGAGGTGAATTTTTACTTTTCTGATGCTGATCAAGCAAGCTAGCTGTTAACCTCCTAGCATGCTTATAATCTGTAGCTTTTCAAGCGCCTTGGTGCCAAGCTTCCAAAGGGTGTTCTGCTTGCTGGCCCACCTGGCACAGGGAAGACCATGCATGTTGGCAAGGGCTGTTGCCGGTGAAGCCGGTGTCCCATTTTTTGCGGCCAGCGGGAGTGAATTCGAAGAGAGTCTTGTGGGCGTCGGGGCTAGAAGAGTGAGGGATCTTTTCAGCGCAGCAAGGAAGCGATCCCCTTGCATAATATTCATAGATGAGATTGACGCCATTGCTAGGCACAGGAACGCAGATCATCATACAGATTCGGGGAGGGAGACGCTGAACCAACTGCTTGTTGACATGGATGGCTTCAAACAGAATCAAGGGATCATTGTTCTCGCAGCGACAAACTTCCCGCAGTCACTAGATAAAGCCGTTGTTAGACCTGGGCGTTTTGACCGTCATGTTGAGGTTGCTAATCCAGATATCGAGGGTCGGCGGCAGATCCTTGAAGCTTGTATGTCAAAGGTCAAATCCAAGGGTGTGGATGTGCTGACCATTGCGAGGGGGACACCGGGATTCTCAGGTGCAGACCTTACAAACTTGGTGAACGTTGCTGCTCTCAAGGCTGCCAAGGACGGGGCAGAAGCTGTTACGATGGATCACGTTGAATACGCCAAGGACAATATCGTAATGGGTAGCGAGCGCAAATCGGCGGTGATACCTGATAGCTGCAAGAAGATGACTGCGTACCACGGGGGAGGGAGGACACTTGTTGCTATCCACACTGATAGTGCTCGCCCTATCCACAAGGCTACCATTCTTCCCAGGGGAAGCACTCTTGGCATGGTGGTACAGCTGCCAGAAGAAGAAGACGTGCATAATGTCTCAAGGAAGAAGATGCTGGCGAAACTGGATATCCTTATGGGAGGCAGGTTGGCTGGGGAGCTTGTATTTGGAGACGGCGAGGTGACTACTGGCGCCTTGACTGATCTAAGCGAGGCAACTCAGCTGGCGATAGACATGGTCACCAAATATGGTATGAGCCAGCGGGTTGGCCCTGTTTCCTATGCTGACGGCGGCATAACAACCATGAGCGGGGATACGATAGCCCTGGTCAATGACGAGGTGAAAAGAATTATTGGGCAACGCTTACAGGAATGCCACTAGTAGAAAAAACAGCCCATCCGTTCGCGCCCCCTCAGAGCATTAGTCCCGGTTACGCCATCAACCGGGACTAATGCTGGCACGCGTCCCGATTCGAGCGGGCACGGGGCCCGGAGACATGCGTCCCGGTTGGTAAGGGGGCATAGTTCCGGTTGGAGCCACCAACCGGGACTAAAGGTTTGGCGACAGCCACGTGGCGTGGCACCTTTAGTCCCGGTTGGTGGCTTGGACGTATGCTTCCGCCCTCTATAAATGCAACGCCCCAGCCCCCTCTGTCTCCACTCTGTTTTTTCTCTTGTGGAAGGTGTGAGGGGTGTGCTAGTTTTTCTCCCCTATGCATGCATTCAAGGTGTTTGATAAAATGTTTGAGTGAATAATCCCGTTCAATTTCTCATAGAACAAAAATATAGAAGGTGTTCGAGACGCACTTGAGCTTTCTCCTCTTTATTTCCCTCGATCGAGGTTAGCAATCTTATCTTTTCTCTGTCATTGATACAATGCATGTGTCGATGTGAATTGGTCATTTCCCTATTTATGATGTCCTGTTTTTTGATAAATTTACTTATATGATGCAGATGAATGGTCGGGAATGGATGTACGGTGACCGGCGCGTAGCCGGGTATATGAAAGGCGTGGATAAATTTATCGATGTGGCTACGGCAAACAAAGAGAATGGTTTTATACGTTGTCCATGTGTTCAATGTCGGAACAACAAGGAGTACTCTTCCTCGAAAATCATTCGCGGCCACCTGATTATGAAAGGTTGCATGCCCAACTATAATTGCTGGACCAAGCACGGGAAAAGAGGGGTTATGATGGAAGATGGTGAAGAAGAAGATGATGATAACAACTATCATCATATGTTTCCTGAATACAGTGATACTGCAATGGAAGACAATGGAGAGGAAGGAGGTGAAGAACAGGCATCAGATGAGCCGGCTGATGAACTTGGTAGGGTCATTTCTGATGCAAAGCGAGACTGTGAAACAGAAAATGAGAAGTTGAAGTTAGAGGGCATGTTAGAAGATCACAAGAAATTGTTGTACCCAAATTGTGAAGATGGCAGCACAAAGCTCGGTACCACACTGGAATTGTTGCGATGGAAGGTAGAGTGTGGTCTAACTGACTCCTCATTTGAAAAGATGCTGAAAATAATGAAGCCGAAGTTTCCAAAACATAACGAACTTCCCGAGAGTACCTACGAAGCAAAGAAGACTCTCTGTCCTCTGGGATTAAATGTGCAAAAGATACATGCATGCATTAATGACTGCATCCTCTATCGCGGTAAGGAGTATGAGAATTTAGATAAATGTCCGGTACGCAATGCGTTGCGGTATAAGATCAGACGAGATGACCCTGGTGATGTTGAGGGAGAGCCCCTCCGGAAGAGGGTTCCTGCTAAGGTTATGTGGTATGCTCCTATAATACCAAGGTTGAAACGCATGTTCAGAAACAAAGAGCATGCCAGGTTGTTGCGATGGCACAAAGAAGACCGTAAGAAAGACGGGAAGTTGAGACACCCTGCTGATGGGTCACAGTGGAGAAAAATCGAGAGAGACTTCCCAGACTTTGCAGGTGACGCAAGGAACTTATGGTTTGGTCTAAGTACGGATGACATGAATCCTTTTGGGGAGCAGAGCTGCAGTCATAGCACCTGGCCCGTGACTCTATGTATCTATAACCTGCCTCCTTGGTTGTGCATGAAGCGTAAGTTCATTATGATGCCAGTGCTCATCCAAGGCCCGAAGCAACCGGGAAACGACATTGATGTGTACCTTAGGACATTAGTTGAAGAACTCTTACAGTTGTGGGGCAAACCAGGTGTATGTGCGTGGGATGAGAACAAACAGGAGCCATTTGATCTACGAGGGTTGTTATTCGTAACCATCAATGATTGGCCTGCTCTTAGTAACCTTTCAGGACAGACAAACAAGGGATATAAGGCATGCACACACTGTTTAGATAAGACTGAAGGTACATATTTGCATAAATGCAAGAAGGTTGTGTACCTGGCGAATCAACGATTTCTTCCGACCAATCATCCCGTAAGAAAGAAAGGCAAGCATTTCAAAGGTGAGGCAGATCACCGGAAGAAGCCTGAACTCCCTGCTGGTGATGATGTATTTGGTATGGTCAAGGACATAGAAGTAATCTTTGGAAAGGGTCCCGGCGGTCAATAAGTTCCGAACGACGTCGCTACAGGACACGCACCCATGTGGAAGAAGAAATCTATATTTTGGGAGCTGCCATATTGGAAAGTCCTGCGTGTCCGCTCTTCAATCGACGTGATGCACGTGACGAAGAATCTTTGCGTGAACCTGCTAGGATTCCTAGGCGTGTATGGGAAGACAAAAGATACACCAGAAGCACGGGAGGACCAACAAATTATGAAAGACCCAAAGAACATGCATACATATAACAAGACGGATAAAGAGTGTCACTTAAGTCGTGCCAACTATGCTCTTACCAAAGCAGAGAAGGAAATATTTTTTGAAGTCCTTTACAGTATCAAGGTGCCGTCGGGCTTCTCATCTAATATAAAGGGGATAATAAATATGGCAGAGAAAAAGTTCCAAAACCTGAAGTCTCATGACTATCACGTGATTATGACGCAGTTGCTTCCGATTGCATTGAGGGGGCTTCTACCGGAAAATGTTCGAGTACCCATTGTGAAGCTGTGTGCATTCCTCAATGCAATATCTCAGAAGGTAATCAATCCAGATATTCTGCCAAGGTTACAGAAGGATGTGGTACAATGTCTTGTTAGTTTTGAATTGGTGTTCCCACCATCCTTCTTCAATATTATGACGCATCTCCTGGTTCACCTAGTGGAAGAGATTGCCATTCTCGATCCGGTATTTCTGCACAATATGTTCCCCTTTGAGAGGTTCATGGGAGTCTTAAAGAAATATGTTCATAACCGTGCTAGACCAGAAGGAAGCATCTCCAAGGGATATGGAACAGAGGAGGTCATGAGTTTTGTGTTGACTTTATTCCTGACCTTAAGCCGATTGGTGTTTCTGACTCGCGGCATGAGGGAAGACTAAGTGGAAAAGGCACGCTGGGAAAGAAAGCAATGATATGTAGGGACGGGGATTCTTTCACTAAAGCACACTACACAGTTCTACATAATTCCACCTTGGCAGCTCCGTATATCGAGGAACACAAGAATATTGTACGCTCCAAAAACCCGGGGAAGCCTGAATCATGGATTACAGATGAACACATGAAGTCTTTCGGTGGTTGGATGCGGACACATCTCTTGAATGACACCACTGTTGGAGATCAGCTATACTTGTTGGTCGCGTCACCATCTTCTACTGTATTGAATTTCCAAGGGTACGAAATAAATGGGAATACATTCTACACGATCGCCCAAGATAAAAAGAGCACCAACCAAAATAGTGGTGTCCGCTTTGATGCAATATACGAGAATGGACAAAAGGACACATATTATGGTTACATAGAGGAGATATGGGAACTAGACTATGGAGTCTCTTTTAAGGTCCCTTTGTTTCGCTGCAAATGGGTCAACCTGAATGGGGAAGGGGTAAAGATAGACCAGTTGTACGGAATGACAACAGTGGATCTCAACAATCTTGGTTATAGAGATAAACCATTCGTCCTAGCCAATGATGTGTCTTAGGTTTTCTATGTGAAGGACATGTCCTCCAGACCGAAAAAAGAAAAAATATGCAAACGAATACATCATATGATGAGCCAAAGCGTCACATAGTTCTTTCAGGGAAAAGAAACATCGTGGGAATCGAGGACAAGACAGACATGTCAGAAGATTATAATAAGTTTGATGAAATTCCGCCTTTCACAGTGAAAACTGACCCAAGAATTCCGTTAAGTAAAGAAGATGCTCCATGGTTACGTCTGAAGCGATCATAAGGAAGGACATATGCCAAGAAGTTCATGATCATATTATGTAACTCTAGTTCATGTCTTTCGCGGTTTGTGGCTTGACCGAAGGATATCTTTCGCGGTTTGTGGCTTGACCGGGACTATATATAGGGGGGCCTTTAGTCCCAGTTTTGTAGTCTCAGTTTTTAATACTAATAAATGCCTTGAGTGTTAGTCCCGTATTGTGGCTGGACCGGGACTATGAAGAAGTTGTCCCGATTCGTATTTACCATTAAGATCTGATCTCCAAACGCGCGCGGTCACATATTAGGAGTGCCTCTATGACCAGTTTCTTGGAGATGCTGGAGGACTGGGATCCGGCGGCATCTCCCTGAAACTGTTCGTAGTGGTGTCCCTGCTCTCAAAAACCATCTTGCAGCTTGTAACTTCTCTAACTAGATCAATACACCTGGGAGCTAACTAATTTCACATATTAGGGAGTGCCTCTATGACCAGTTTCTCGGAGATGCCGGAGGACTGGGCTCCGTCGGCATCTCCCTGAAACTGGCCGTAGTGGTGTCCCTGCTCTCGAAAACCATCTTGCAACTTGTAACTTCTCTAACTAGATCAATACACCTAGGAGCTAACTAATTTCACATATTAGGGAGTGCCTCTATGACCAGTTTCTCGGAGATGCCGGAGGACTGGGCTCCGTCGGCATCTCCCTGAAACTGGCCGTAGTGGTGTCCCTGCTCTCGAAAACCATCTTGGAGATGCCTCAAACTGGCTGGAGGACTGGACTCACAAGGATGCCTATTTATAGTACAAGCAACTCGGCATAGTGTCGACACTTAAGAAATAATGTCGACACTCACCCCTATTATTAGTGCTGACTCGTGTTTTGTCCCGGTTGGTGTCTCCAACCGGGACTACAGGTTCATCTTTAGTCCCGGTTGGTGACACCAACCGGGACAAGGTACACGCCGCACGACATAATGTCGACACTCACCCCTATCATTAGTGTTGCCTGGCCCAGCCTGCCGAAATCCCTCCGCGTGATCTGTCGCTCGTGGTTTTTTGAAAAAATCATTTTTAGACTCGCAATATGTGGTTTCTTCGGAGATCCAATGCAAGTTCTAACGATGCTCGTCCCCTATCTTCATGCACACCGGTTCGACCATAGTTAGAAATTCAGATAACTCAAAACGGGCATAATAAATTTAAAAAAAATCCGAACAATGAAAATTCTTCGTGTGGTGTCATATTATGTTACATAGTTGAAAGGAAAAATACCAGACTTGGTATATTGATCATGTTTCAAAAAACCTTCACAAAATGACCTATCATGTTCGAGGTTTCATGGCTTTCGGTCCAAATGACTGATGTTATGTGCTGAATAACGGCATAGTTTGTGATGTTGTGCCCATATTCCTAAAATACTACCGTCCCATTTTCCTAAAATACTAGACCATCTTACATGGACTATCTCCCAACCGGGACATCTCAAACCGTTTCGTCCATCCCGGGTAAAAAGGACAAATGTCTGCCAAATCGGCAGGAAGTGGGTCCGGTTTATACTACAGGTACATGATCTTCCCGCCATTTTTTCCCGCCATTTCTTCCCGCCAGTTTTTCCCGCCGGTTCTTCCCGCCAGTTCTTCCCTCCAGTTATCTTCCTGCTATTTATCACTATATATATGTAGGGTTGGCCTCCATTGTCATTGCACATCTCTAGACTCATAGCTGCAACCTCATCACTCTTTCCCATGACTTCCACCGTAGCACTAACTCCCAGGGAGGCGGAGGCGCTTTGCGCCTCGAACTACCCCTGCCCGCCGGGCTACTATGTCCCCGTCGGCTGGATGCTGAGCGCCGGAGGCGTGCCGGTTCCTGCTGTCCCTCTAGGTGTGGCGCGTCGGATGGCCATCACGAACCACTACTACTTCGAGCTCACGCCGGAGCAGCGGAGGAATCCCAGATGGCATCCCGACTATTTCCCGACTTGGGAAGCCTTCTTCGTGGATCGGTGTGAGAGGGCGCTCGCCAGGCACGAGGAGGACGGCCCACCTCCTCCGAACTTCAACGAGGCCGGCCGTCGGCTGTGGTGGCGCGGCCGGACTCTCCAGAGCGTCATGGCCTACGACACGGCCGCCGACTCTAGCCCCCGCCTGCGCTACCCTCAAGTCCAGCCCACTCGTACTCAGCCTTCAAGGTTTAACTACGGCGACCCCGACGACGATAGCGACGACGGCCGCGACGAGTACGATGACTACAGTGACGAGTATTACAGGTGTAGGCAGGAGCATGACTGAATCATTCCAACATTGCAAAACAAGTTCGGCCGATTGTGGCTTAATCTGGCCATGTATCTTAATTTTTAGTTCTTCTATGTAACTTTGTGTTAGTTGTCTTATGTACTTTAATTCCAGTTCTATCCTAATCAAATTACTTATTCAAATCGAAACACTTTTTATGTTTAAAGTTTTTCTAAATTCCAAATTAATATTAAAAAATATAAGTTAATTCATTTTTTAATTGTAAATGGTTCATATTTTAAATGGTTACATTAATTATTTTTTAAAACAGAAAATGGTTTTGAATTATTTATTCAAATCCAAACACTTTTTATGTTTAAAGTTTTTCTAAATTCCAAATTAATATTTAAAAAATATAAGTTAATTCATTTTTAATTTTAAATGGTTACATTAATTATTTTTTAAAAATAGAAAATGGTTTTGGATTATTTATTCAAATCCAGACACTTTTTATGTTTAAAATTTTTTAAATTCCAAATTAATATTCAAAAAATATAAGTTATTTCATTATTAGTTTTAAATGGTTATATCAATTATTTTTAAAAACAGAAAATGGTTTCGAATTAGTTATTCAAATTTAAACACTTTTTATGTTTAAAATTTTTCTAAATTCCAAAGTAATTATCATTTAAAAAACATTACAAATTTAAACCCCAAAATAAAAAATAAGGCGGGAACAGAGAGAAAATACCTGGAATTTTTTGAAAACAGAGGCATATGTCCCGGTTGGAGCCACCAACCGGGACTAAAGACCCCCTGCGCACGCCCCTTTATCTGCTGAAAAAATTGGAGTATACATCCCGGTTGGTGGCTCCAACCGGGACGTATGACCCTTTAGTCCCGGTTGGAGCTACCAACCGGGACAAAAGCTCCTTTGGTTAATAACTGGGTGCCCCTCCTCTTCTTGTTTCCCATCTCGCAATCTTCTCGCGCACAGGGACTGAAGCGACGCCGTCAGGCTGCCCTGCCGCCCTGCACGCCTTACCGGCCGCCGCCGTTGCTCTGCCTTCGCCTCGCCAGGAACCGCCTCCCCTCCAACAGAATCGACGAAGGGCGCCCGTAACCACCGCAATCAGGAGCTCCTCCCCGAAGTCCGGCCATCGCTGTTCTCGACGATTCCGGCCGCGTCCGAGCTCGCTTGGTCGAGCTGACCCCTCCACCGCCTCCGTGGTGAGCCCCTCCACCTCACAGTCCTCTCCGTTCTTCCTCTTTGTATCGCTGCCACGCCGAGGACCTGAAGCCACCGCCGTCGGCCACCGTCGTGCTTCCTCTTCCGGCAACCAATCCGGAGCGGCGCCGCCACTAAACGGCTCGGTACGCTAGCCCGCATACATCGCTGCCGCTCCCGCTGCTCCGCCCGCGCTCCAGCGCCCTCCCCGTCGATGATCTGGGGCTGATCCCCGGTAAATGACGTCACGCTGACGTCCTGGTGACATCAGCGGGCGGGGTCAGCGCGGTCAAACCTTTGGTGGGTCCTGCTTGCTTGCGTGGAGGCTGAGTTGGCACTGGGGCCCTTCTGTCAGTCTCACTGGCTAGGGGTCGCCCCGGTGTAAAAATTATTTGCCTTTTTGTTTTTAATTCCAGAAAATGATTTAATATTGTAAAATCAATAACTTATTGTTTATAAGTCAGAAAAATATGTATAATATACCAAATTGTTCAGAAAAATGAAACCTATCTATTTAACCTATAATCATGCATTGTTCAACAACTTAAATGACAAGTATAATTAGAAGGACAAATGCACCCCTCTCATATGTTTTTGAGTTTCCCCGAGTTAGGGTTTTCACCCCTCGGAACCCCGATTAAATCGTCGAGCATGTCTTAGGGTTACATTCCAATGCAAATTAACTTGTCATATCATCATACTTGCTTGAGCATTGCATCGATGCCATGTGTTGATTGTTTCACTTTCTTTCCGGTGTTTGGTTCTTCCCGGTAGAATACGATATCGAGATCGATCGAAGCCAGAGATCAACACCGTTGAAGCTCGAAGAAAATACTTGACCAACTGTAATCAAGTCAAGTACAAGGATCCTGAAGCTCTGCTTTCGGCTATCAACAGGCAAAGGCAAGCATAGCCCTACCATGATATAATCCTATGATTTCAAAAGCATTTCAATTCTTGCCATGATGCATACAATTCCACTGTGGTCTTTTATCGATAGATAGAGTGTCCTATATGTTGCATTGCTCCCTTTAAGCTTATCGATAGATAGTTTGGTATTATTAGTCTTCGGCCCCACTAGTCAGTCATTGTGGGTAGCCCCAGACCCGATTCACATTGTCAAGCAACTTAAAAACCCTATCTTAGATAAGGAATCATTAATACCCCTTAGTGCATGTGGGTTCGACGATGTGCCTTCGCCAAGGCATTCCGAACCCTCTTAAATCGATTCCAATATGGTATTTTGTTAGTATCTAGTGTTACCTATCTGCTGGATAGTTTCCCTTTTGTAGCCTTACACCCCTCGGAACTCCGGAATATTGATTTTAGTTGATTTTAGCTAGAGTTACCTATCTACTACACAGTTTCCTTTTTGTAGCTAGGTTTAGGGTTTAGGGTTTCTCTTCATTTTTATTATTGTGTATGTATATATTAGGGTTTCTCTGAATTAGGGTTTATATCTCTCAACACCGTACCTAACTTTCTCCCTTAGCCGCTTTGACTTATTCGTTTTTCCACCTATGCAGAAAATATGGACCCACACGTCAGAGACGAAGAAAAGGAAGAGTTGATCCAAGGTGTGGTCCGCGGGGAAGAAAATTTAGATGTATCAACGTTTCTGAACAACTCCGGTGAGGGTGATCCTCTTTTTGCTGGAATAGACAACTTGTTTGAGGTTGAAGGTGTTGCCTTCCGCGAGGGAGAAGGCGATGCCTTGTGTAATCGAGAAGACGACCGCTCCGGTGAGGTGCATGTAATATAATTAATTCATTAATTAATCATCTGCTATCTATATAGAAATAGTAATGACGATCTTTCTGAAGGGTTTCGCGGCATAGTAAATCAAAATTTTCTATGGATGCGAACAGAGGGAAAGCCAAGATCTAATCTAGGAGATGCAAACAACGAGAGAGATTGGATTAGATCTTCATACCCTTGAAGATTCGCACAGCGGAACGTTTGTCGGAACGTGGGTGATGTAGTCGTACTCGCTTCTCCTCCTCGTGAATCGATCCGATCTAGCACCACAAGTGGTGGTGCTGCGGTGAGATGCACACGTGCAGCACCTCGACGTCTCCTCCTTCCTTGGTCCAGCAAGTATGGTGGAGAGATGGGTTGGATCTACAACGCGACGGCGCGGTGCAATTGGTGGAGAATTTCTGCAGCAGAGCTTCGCCTACAAGCAGTCGGGAGGGAGAGAGGAGGGCAGCAGGGCGGCTAGGGTTGGAGGGGAAGGTGTAGGGGGTTGGTGCGCCCCCAGCCCTCTATATATAGAGGGGTGGGCACATCCCTAGCCCCTCCCCCAAGCCAAGGCCGGCGGCCCCAAGGAGGAAGAGTGGGGGGCAAGGAAACCCCCCCTTCTAGAAGCTCTATCTAGAGTTTAAACCTCTCTTGGCCGGCTGGGCCCTATGGGGCCTTGTGCCCCTGGCCCAATGCGGCCAGGGAACTCCCTTATAGGCCCATGTCCCCTCCCGGAAGGTGTGGCCACGTTGGTCCCCTTCCGGAAGGTTCTAGAAGCTTCCGGTACAATACCGATTAACCCGGAACAATTCCGAACTCCAAAAACTGCACTGCCTTATATGAATCTTATTCTCTAGACCACTCTGGAACCTCTCGTGATGTCCCAGATCCCATCCGAGACTCCGAACAAAAACACATAAACCAATTATCCAATCTATCCTAGCGTCGAGACACGTTAAGTGTGTGACCCTGCGGGTTCGAGAATATGCAGACATGATCTTCTATCAATAATCAACAGCGGGGTCTGGAAACCCATATTGACTCCCACACATTCATCGATGATCATATCGGATGAACCACGATGCCAGGATTTAATCAATCCCATATATATATTCCCTTCGTCTCGCTATATTTTACTTGCCCGAGATTCGATCGTCAGCACCGTCATACCTAGTTCAATCTCATTCACAGCAAGTACTTTACTCGTTCCGTAATCCGATATCACTTTGTGATTAACTCCTTAACCACATGCTTGCAAGCGGTGTTGATATCGATTACCGAGTGGGCCCGAAGTATATCTCTCCGACTTGGGAGGGACAAATCCCATCTCGATACATACAACCCAACAGATACTTTCCGATCACCTGAGAGACACCTTTATGATCACCCTCTCATAGGATGACGTTTGATGACCTCAAAGCTTTCTTCCGATACCAGGGAGTTGCATTATCTCATGGTCTAAGGAATACAATATTTGACATAAGAAAAGCTTCGCAAAGACGAACACGATGACACGATCTAATTGCTTCGCTTAGTTTGGGTCTGTCCATCATATCATTCTCCCAATGATATGATCTCATTATCAATTGACAACTCATGTCTATGGTTAGGAAACCTTAACCATCATTGATCAATGAGCTAGCCCATAGAGGCGTACTAGGGACACGGTGTTGTTCACAAACCACACAAGTATTAAAGTTTCCGCTTAATACAATTCTAGCATGGAATATAAACATTATCATGAACAAGAATTATAATAATAACATCTTTATTATTGCCTCTAGGGAATAATTCCAACAGTCTCCCACTTGCACTAGAGTCAATAATCTAGTTTACATTTGGCAACAATCTCACACCCATGGCACTGAGGTGTTGATCATGTTTTGCACGCGGAAGAGGTTTAGTCAACGGATCTGCGACATTCAGATCTGTATGTACTTTGCTAATCTTCAGATCTCCATCTGCTATATAATCTCGGATTATATGAAACTTGCGGTTGATATGCTTGGTCTTTGGATGATATCTTGGTTCCTTAGCGAGTGCTATGGCGCCAGTGTTGTCACACAATATCTCCAGTGGGTCCAATGCACTTGGAACCACGCCAAGCTCAGTGATGAAGTTCCTGATCCAAACTCCTTCACATGATGCTTCTGCAGCAGCCATGTATTCCGCTTCTACTGTAGATCCCGCGATCACGCTTTGCTTGCCGCTTCTCCAGCTCATAGCTCCTCCATTCAAAATATACACGTATCCTGTCTGAGATTTAGAATCATCCTTGTCGGTGTCAAAACTAGCATCGACGTAACCTTTTACGACGAGCTGTTCATCACCCCCATAGACTAAGAACATTTCTTTAGTCCTATTTAGGTACTTTAGGATGTTCTTCACGGCTGTCCAGTGTTCCACTCCTGGATCACTCTGATATCTGCTCGTCAAACTAAGAGCATTGGACACATCCGGTCTAGTACACAGCATGGCATACATGATTGAACCTATGGCCGAGGCATAAGGCACTTTGCTCATAGCTTCCCTATCATTTACCATAGCTGGACACTGAGCCTTGCTCAATATCTTACCTGACAACATAGGCACTGAACCTTTCTTTGCCTTATCCATTCTGAACCTTTTCAGAACTTTGTCTAGGTATGTACTCTGGCTTAAAGCTATCAGGCGTCTTTGTCTATCTCTATAGATTTTGATGCCCAATATATAAGCAGCTTCACCTAGGTCTTTCATTGAAAAACACTTGTTCAAATAACTCTTCACATCATTAAGCATGTTGATGTCATTTCCAATGATCAATATGTCATCCACATATAGTACCAGAAACGTCACCGAGCTCCCACTCACTTTCTTGTAGATGCAAGCTTCGTAGCAATTTGGAACAAATCCAAAGCTCTTGATCACTTGATCAAAACGAAGGTTCCAACTCCGAGATGCTTGCTTCAGTCCATAAATGGAACGCTGAAGTTTGCATACTTTATCAGCATCCTTAGGATCGACAAAACCTTCGGGTTGCATCATATACAACTCTTCATCAATGTTGCCATTGAGGAACGCAGTCTTGACATCCATCTGCCATATTTCATAATCATGAAACGCAGCAATTGCTAATAAAATCCGAATGGACTTAAACAGCGCTACGGGAGAGAAAGTCTCATCGTAGTCAACACCTTGAACTTGTCGAAAACCTTTCGCGACAAGCCGTGCTTTATAGACGGTAACATTACCATCCGCGTCCGTTTTCTTCTTAAAGATCCATTTGCACTCAACGGTCTTTCGGTCGCTAGGAGGGTCCACCAAAGTCCATACTTGGTTTTCGCTCATGGATCCCAATTCGGATTTCATGGCTTCTAGCCATTTCTCAGAGTCTGGGCTCATCATCGCTTCCTCATAGTTCGTAGGTTCACTGTCTTCTACTAACAAGACAGTCAAGACAGGGTTGCCGTACCACTCAGGAGGGGCACGTGACCTTGTCGACCTGCGACGTTCAGTAGCAGCATCGTCCGAAGCTTCATGATCCTTGTCATTAGCTTCCTCTATTGTTGGTGCAGGCGGCACTGGAACAATTTCAGGTGCTGCGCTACTCTCTAATTCAAGAAAAGGTTCAATAACCTCGTCTAGCTCTACTTTCCTCCCACTCACTTCTTTCGAGAGAAACTCCTTCTCAAGAAAGGAACCGTTCTTTGCGACAAACACTTTGCCTTCGGTTCTGTGATAGAAGGTATACCCAATAGTTTCCTTAGGGTATCCTATGAAGACGCATTTCTCCGCTTTGGGTTCGAGCTTGTCCGGCATCTTCTTTACGTAAGCTTCGCATCCCCAAACTTTAAGAAACGGCAACTTAGGTTTAGCACCAAACCACAGTTCATACGGTGTCGTCTCAACGGATTAAGATGGAGCCCTATTTAAAGTGAATGCAGCGGTTTCTAATGCATAACCCCAAAATGATAATGGCAAATCAGTAAGAGACATCATTGATCGGACCATATCTAATAGGGTTCGATTCCGGCGTTCAGACACACCATTGCGCTGTGGTGTTCCGGGTGGCGTGAGTTGTGAAACGATTCCACTTGCTTTAAGATGCGTGAGAAAATCATAACTCAAATATTCACCTCCACGATCGGATCGTAGAAACTTAATCTTTCTGTTATGATGGTTCTCCACTTCATTCTGAAATTCTTTGAACTTTTCAAACGTTTTAGATTTATGTTTCATTGAATAGATATACCCATATCTACTTAATTCATCGGTGAAAGTGAGAAAATAGCGATATCCACCGCGCGTCGAAACACTCATCGGTCCACATACATCGGTATGTATGATTTCTAACAAGTCTGTTGCTCGCTCCATCATACCGGAGAACGGGGTTTTGATCATCTTGCCCATGAGGCATGGTTCGCATGTGTCAAATGATTCAAAATCAAGAGACTCCAAAAGTCCATCAGAATGGAGTTTCTTCATGCGCTTTACACCAATATGACCTAGACGACAGTGCCACAAATAAGTAGTATTATCACTATCTACTTTGCATCTCTTAGCCTCAATGTTATGCATGTGTGTTTCATCCCTTTCGAGATTTAGAAGAAATAAACCATTCACAATAGGTGCATGACCATAAAAGATGTTACTCATATAAATAGAACAACCATTATTCTTCGATTTAAATGAATAACCTTCTTGCAATAAACAAGACCCAGAAATAATGTTCATGCTCAACGCAGGCACATAATAACACTTATTAAGGTTTAAAACTAATCCCGAAGGTAAAACTAAGGAGAGCGTGCCGACGGCCATCACATCAACTCTTGATCCGTTGCCAACGCGCATCGTCACCTCATCCCTCGCAAGCCGCCATCTATTCCGTAGCTCCTGTTTCGAGTTACAAATATTAGCAACTGAACCGGTATCAAATACCCAGGCACTACAACGAGGGCTAGTAAGGAAAACATCAATAACATGTATATCAAATATACCTTTGATGGTGCCAGCCTTCTTGTCCGCTAAGTACTTCGGATAGTTGCGCTTCCAGTGACCCTTGTCCTTGCAATAGAAGCACTCGGTGTCCGGTTTAGGACCAGACTTGAGCTTCTTCTCAGCAGGGGCAACGCGCTTGCCGCCGCCTTTCTTGAAGGGCTTCCTTGCACCCTTACCTTTCTTGAAGGTGGGGGGCTTGTTGACCATCAACACATGATTATTCTTTTTGATGTTCACCTCCGCTACTTTCATCTTAGCAAAGAGCTCAGTGATCATATCAGTGGAACCAATCTGATTGTGATCAACTACAAAACTTTTGTAGCTAGGAGTGTCAATCTTCAGCTCCTCTGGAATCTTGCAGTCCAGTTGCTCAAGGCGTTGAGTGTAGCCCGTCATCTCAATGGCGTGCTCACTAATGGAACTCCCTTCCTCCATCTTGTAGTTAAAGAATTTCTTAGAGATCTCATATCTCTCAGAACGGGCTTGAGTCTGAAACATGTTTTTCAGCTCCTCGAGAATCTCAAAGGGCCCGGCGAACTCCTCAAAACGATTTTGAAGATCCGATTCCATAGCATACAACATGGCGATCTTAATCAAATCATAATCATCCTTGCGCGACTGATAAACAGCTTTTTCATCAGCCGGCGCATCTATAGCAGGGGCGTCACCTAGCGCTTTCTCAAGGACATAGTCCTTTTGTCCACCAGCGAGAATGATTCTCAGAATGCGGAACCATTTGGTGAAGTTAGACCCATTGTTTCTAAGCTTTTCTATCTCAGCAAAAAGTTGAAGTTGAAGTTGGACTTGGCCATGTGATCTACAGTATTTGCAAGTACAATTTAGACTATGTTCATGATAAATAGTTCAACTTAATAAAATTACTAGATGAACTCCCACTAAATTCAACATCCCTCAAGTTGTTTAGTGAACACGATCCAAATTCACCACACCTAATCCGATCATCACGAGAAGAGATGTGGTTTCAATGGTGGACAACGAAGTGTCGATCATATCATTCATATGACTCATGCTTAACCTTTCGGTTCTTGTGTTCCGAGGCCATGTCTGTACATTCTAGGCTCGTCAAGTTAGACCCAAGTATTTCCGCGTGTGCAAAACTGGCTTGCACCCGTTGTATGTGAGCGTAGAGTCTATAGCACCCGATCATCACGTGATGCTTGGACACGACGAACTTTCACAACGGTGCATACTTGGGGAGAACACAGTTTTTATCTTGATCTTTAAGTGAGAAATCATCTTATAATGCTACCGTCGCGATCTAAGCATAATAAGATACATAAAAGGATAAACATCACATGCATATAACTTTATGTGACATGGTATAGCCAATCTTCGCGCAATGATATCCATATTGTGCGTTTCGGCATGATCTCCATCACTCCACCATGATTGCCTCCACCACGAATAGCAACTACAACTATTGCTAACTACTTAGCGATAAAGTAAAGCTATTACATGGCGTATAAGAAGTTGACTCGCAGGTCATACACAATTATAAAGACAACCATATGGCTCCTGCCGGTTGTGTACTCATTGACATGCAAGTCGTGAAACATTACAAAACATGATCATCGCATACAATATACACATCACATCTTGGGCCATACCATATCACAGAAAACACTCCCTGCAAAAACAAGTTAGACGCCTCTACTTTGTTGTTGCATGTTTTACGTGGCTTATGGGAGTAGATGCTAAGAACGATTCTTACCTACGGAAAGCCACAACGGTGATATTATGGTTGCCAAACTTCGGTGTTAATCCCATGACAACTATAGTGAGAGAAACTGACATCCACCAGCCGCATGTGTGGAACAAGCCACACGTCAAGTGCGGAGCCGGTCTCGCGAACGACGTCGCGTAAGGTTGGCCTGGACCGGTTCAATCTCACTATCCTGCGTCATAAGAAGAACACAAACAAGAGGCTTGCAACAGAAAACATCAACGCCCGCAACAACCATGTTGTGTTCTACTCGTGAAACACATCTACGCATAGATCTAGCTCTGATACCACTGAAGGGTTTCGCGGCATAGTAAATCAAAATTTTCTACGGATGCGAACAGAGGGAAAGCCAAGATCTAATCTAGGAGATGCAAACAACGAGAGAGATTGGATTATATCTTCATACCCTTGAAGATTCGCACAGCGGAACGTTCGTCGGAACGTGGGTGATGTAGTCGTACTCGCTTCTCCTCCTCGCGATCCGATCCGATCTAGCACCACAAGTGGTGGTGCCTCCGTGAGATGCACACGTGTAGCACCTTGACGTCTCCTCCTTCCTTGGTCCAGCAAGTATGGTGGAGAGATGGGTTGGATTTACAACGCGACGGCGCAGTGCAATTGGTGGAGAATTTCTGCAGCAGGGCTTCGCCTACAAGCAGTCGGGAGGGAGAGAGGAGGGCAGCAGGGCGGCTAGGGTTGGAGGGGAAGGTGTAGGGGGTTGGTGCGCCCCCAGCCCTCTATATATAGAGGGGTGGGCGCAGCCCTAGACCCTCCCCCAAGCCAAGGCCGGCGGCCCCAAGGAGGAAGAGTGGGGGGCAAGGAAACCCCCCTTCTAGAAGCTCTATCTAGAGTTTAAACCTCTCTTGGCCGGCTGGGCCCTATGGGGCCTTGTGCCCCTGGCCCAATGCGGCCAGGGCACTCCCTCATAGGCCCATGCCCCCTCCCGGAAGGTGTGGCCACGTTGGTCCCCTTCTGGAAGGTTCTAGAAGCTTCCGGTACAATACCGATTAACCCGGAACAATTCCGAACTCCAAAAATTGCACTGCCTTATATGAATCTTATTCTCCGGACCACTCCGGAACCTCTCGTGATGTCCCGGATCCCATCCGAGACTCCGAACAAAAACTCATAAACCAATTATCCAATCTATACTAGCGTCGAGACACGTTAAGTGTGTGACCCTGCGGGTTCGAGAATATGCAGACATGATCTTCTATCAATAATCAACAGCGGGGTCTGGAAACCCATATTGACTCCCACACATTCATCGATGATCATATCGGATGAACCACGATGCCAGGATTCAATCAATCCCATATATATATTCCCTTCGTCTCGCGATATTTTACTTGCCCGAGATTCGATCGTCGGTACCGTCATACCTAGTTCAATCTCGTTCACAGCAAGTACTTTACTCGTTCCGTAATCTGATATCACTTTGTGATTAACTCCTTAACCACATGCTTGCAAGCGGTGTTGATATCGATTACCGAGTGGGCCCGAAGTATATCTCTCCGACTTGGGAGGGACAAATCCCATCTCGATACATACAACCCAACAGATACTTTCCGATCACCTGAGAGACACCTTTATGATCACCCTCTCATAGGATGACGTTTGATGACCTCAAAGCTTTCTTACGATACCAGGGAGTTGCATTATCTCATGGTCTAAGGAATACAATATTTGACATAAGAAAAGCTTCACAAAGACGAACACAATGACACGATCTAATTGCTTCGCTTAGTTTGGGTCTGTCCATCATATCATTCTCCCAATGATATGATCTCATTATCAATTGACAACTCATGTCTATGGTTAGGAAACCTTAACCATCATTGATCAATGAGCTAGCCCATAGAGGCGTACTAGGGACACGGTGTTGTTCACAAACCACACAAGTATTAAAGTTTCCGCTTAATACAATTCTAGCATGGAATATAAACATTATCATGAACAAGAATTATAATAATAACATCTTTATTATTGCCTCTAGGGCATAATTCCAACACTTTCTTCTTTTAGCCCTCCGGATCGAAGGAATCTACTGAAAAGAGCAGACGAGGCCCAACCAAAAAGTTGCAAGACCATGAGAGGTTCAGGATCGAAGATGTCGTTGAAGACGACAAACCGACGGCTCCCGAAGTTGTCGCAAACAAATTTTTGGCACAATGCGGAGTAATTATTAGGGACTTAATCCCGATCACCATTCAAAATTGGAATAGGCCTGCTGATGCGGAAGAAGAGGGAACATGTTTATTTGTCCCTAACCACGCCAAAGATTTACTATGGAAGAGGCTCATGGTTAATTTCAAACTACCGAAGATAGAGCTGGATCCAAATGCGGAGGATCTAGTTGAGGACGCCTTAGAACATGGGAGAGCCATGGAGGCTAAGGTCAGGGAGTGGGCTTTGAAGAAGATGGCTTAGTGTTTCACCAACTGGAAGAAAAGATTGCACCTTGACTATGTCGTGAAAGAGAAGACTCTCGATTTCAAGAATATTAAGTTTGATAAGATAAAACCATTCTAGGCTGATTTTGTGAAATACAAGACATCAGAAAAAGCTAAGAAAATGTCTGCAACGAATAAGTTGAATGCTGCTAACAAGAAGTATCACCATACTATGGGGCAAGGTGGCTACAGGGCTGGCATTCCTAAGTGGGAAAAACTTGAGAATGAACTGCGTGCTAAAAAGATCACCCCAGAGACAGACGATTGGGTAGAACGTGCAAGGAATTGGTTTTACGGGCATGGGGCACGTTGGACTCGGAAGGGAAGTGTATATATAACATACGACATAAAGAAGACCCCTTGCCAATCGAGAAGATGAGAAAAGCAGTAAAGGCTGTTAAAGATGGGGACTTCATTCCCGATAGAGAGAATGATGAGCTCACACTCTCCCTTGGAAATAAGGAACATGATGGACGAACACGAGGAACAAGAGGCTCCCAACCATGGAGGACTGGGTTTCCCGAAGAGAGGAAGAAATATCCTGATAGAAGCCGTCAGAGGAGAAAGGACAGGACGGAAGTTGAAGCAGAGAGTCGGAAAGAGCGAATGCATATAATTGAAGAACGAATAAAGTAACAACAAGATGAAATTAACGCACTTAAAGAGCAAAGTAATACCGGCCCATCTCAGCAGCACACTGCATTCGATGCTACCGGCCTATAGAATAATCGAAAAAGCGGTGTGGCTTCCACCGAGGTCCCGGGTGATGACAATGGCGATGACGATGGTGCACCGACGATGGCTCCTGTTGGCTACCTAGTGGATGATATCACAGAGATGACACACTGCGAGCTACATGTCAAAGTTGTGAACATATCAATGAAGGTGGCGGTCGGCTATGCCTTACCAATTGGACCCACACCAACTTACCACTGTCGTCCGGTTCTAGAGGGCTACGCTGTTGTCGGGGTGGATGAAATCATGCCCACCTTTGAAGTTTTGGATCTTGACTACCCTGCAGGTGAAGGGGATGTGACTGTACTGGGAGACGCAAAAAACGTCACCATTCTATGGCCAAAGGAATGTATCGTGCTTCGAAATCACACGCCAAGGCCATCTTCGCCGCCGTCTCACCCGTCTCCAGCGAGGTCGTCGCCGCCGCGGCAGCCGTCTTCGTCGCCTCACCCGGCTCCGTCACCTCACCCGGCTCCGTCGCCTCACCAATCTCCGGCGCAGCCATCGCCGCGGGAGCCATCGCCGGCGCCTCAGGATAAAAAGCGTAAGCGTACCGCTACTCTGCGTCGTGGTAAGCGATCGCCGAAACGTAAACAAGGGCCTCTTCCAAAAGTACCAAAGGTTCCTCCCAAGAGAGCTTATGACTGTACTGAAGAGGAGACTGCGGCGATCGTTGATGCGGAAACGACAGCGTTTTTCTCTAAGTTGAGGCGGCCGAAAGAGCCAGAGTTCCCCAGCACCAAAGAAGAAAAAGCCAAAGTGTTGAAAATGCTAAAGACTCTTCATCAACCCGAGCCAAAGTTGTCATCAGACTATGAGCGTTCTATTCTCAAGTCACATGCGGCACAAAAAGCCTCGAAGAGCAGTACTGATGCAAGCGAGAAATCTGTTGCCCAGCTCGGAGAACAAGCAAAACGGTCTTGTGCCCCTCTCAAGGTGATTTCCCAAACCAATGTGGGGTCGAGCAAATATGGGGCCGAAGAGCAGTATGATCCAGAGGTAGTTGCACAATACGGAGAAGCTGCCGCTGTTCAAGGTATGAGTATTGCCCAGTACTTATCCTAGTTAGAGTACTTCCCCGTGAGTGAAATAGCATACAAATACCAGTACGGCAAACCTCTCGTCAAACCTGAGGAGGTAAACAATCTTCCAACAAAAATGCGAAGATTGTATAACTGGTACATGCATGCCACAAAGGCCGGGGCTAACTGGATAGTTCTGAGGGTTACAAAAAAGCATCATGAGAAAGAAAAGGATGACATGATATCCATTGAATTTGATGAACTATTTCAATTATTCAATCAAGACGCCTTGGACAAATCGATCATCAGTGCCTATTGTCTGTAAGTACTAATTCTGTAATTAATTTAGTCTCCACCTATCTCACCTTGTTTATTGCATGTATATAATCATACTGTAATATGCAGAATGAAGATTCTCGAATGCAGCAGAGGACAAATCTATGACATTGGCTTCATTGACCCATATTGGGTTCATGAAGCTAATCTCAAAACAAGCCCCCGGGATACGGAGGATAATATAGTACACGCGTTAAGGTTTCAAGAAACCAGAAGAGAAATACTTTTTCCTTACAACTTCGAGTGAGTGTTATTGTCTTCTATATACTTTCTATTTCGCTTACTCGATGTTAAGTATATAATTGATTAGTTATGCATTCGCAGCTTCCACTATATTCTGTTAATCATTCAACTTGACAAAGGCGTGTACTAGTCATGGACTCGAAACATAAACCCCTTGAGCAGTGGAAGGACATGCAGATGATCCTCCAGCGGTAATTCTAATCATTACGATAATATATCGGCAACGTTCGTGAATTTTATGATATCAAGTAATTAATAACTTCTTTTATTCGTTTTCTTCGTCGGGCAGCGCTTGGAAACAGTTTACCAACAAGGCTAGGGGTGTTTGGAAAGAGGAGCTTACATTTGAAGCACTAGATGTAAGCACCACTAGCTATATCCGCGCATCTCTTTGATTCTAGTTTTGATACGGTTATTATCATGCTTGATTATTATTTTGATTGAACTATGTTCTCGTAAAGTGCCTGACACAGGAACCAGGTAACAATCTATGTGGATACTATGTTTGCGAGTTCATCCGACAGACGTGCGATGAGAAGGGCAGAAATTTAGAGCAACTCCACGTACGTAAACATTTTTTATAGTTTTTCATTACAATCAAATTGTGTTTAGTTTCATTCATATAGGCTGACTCCTTTTTTAAATCATATCGAACGTCTACGGGACGGTCTTCTGCCAAAGGATCGCGTACGAGCAATTCAGGACGAATTGGCGGGATTTTTGGATGTAGAAGTTCTAAACCCAAAAGGGGAATACTATTCGGCTGTGTATAGACAATAGGGATTATAAAAAGAGCAACTTTTGTATGTAGTGCATGAACTCGATCCGTGTATCGAATGTAATATTGTCATGATGATCTTGTGTAATATAACGGTTCCTTCATTAATAAGTGCAAAACAGTAAATAAACAATAAAACAACCTAAATAAATTCTCTGCCGCGGCACGAAAAGTGGCAAAAATGCTGCCACGGCAACAAAATATGCCAAAATAAATTCTCTGCCGCGGCAGAAAAATTGGCCAAATCTCTGCCGCGGCAGAAGGTTATTTGTCCCGGTTTGTGTTACGAACCGGAATAAATGCTCCACCCCCTCGCGCTCTGACGCCGCCACGTGTACCCCCATTTATCCCGGTTGGTGGGGCAACCGGGACTAAAAGTTGGGGCTTTAATCCCGATTGCCCCGTCCCGGTTGGGTAACCGGGACTAAAGCCCCTTACCAACCGTAACCAATGAGCCTCTCTACGCTAGTGTGCAAAAAAGATTGTCACGGCGCAGAGTAAGGAGCTTCATGTGCTAGCCAGTGCGCTCCTTGAGCATGGGACCCTCACCGGAGACCAGATCACGACCCTGCTGAAGAATGGCACTCTCGCCCAAGATCAGGTGGTCAAGAAACCAGTACTGTCGTCTACCCGCAAAAAGAAGAACGGAACTGTCACGGAAGATCTCACCAAGAAACCACCATCTACTACATACCGCAAAAGGAAGTAAATTAATGCTTCTAACGATCGTCGTTAGCAGAATCATCAAACACCTTCTTCCTACTAATAGTTGAGAGGCAGAACAGTTTTTTTGTCCTAAAAAAGATTGTCTTTTAATTCTTTAGCATCATGCATGCACACAAAATGTAAAGAAAATGTACGGTGTGAATCTCTGGCTTTAATTTGTTTCTCAATCTGAAGAGAATGCGACGAGTGTTTTGCACTTCTGCGTATTTCAGTTTAGTAAAAAACTCTTGTCTTGGCTCAATCATGAATGTACACAAGACTTCTGTTATATAGCTGAATTATAGGATCTCTGTGACTGAGCACAAGGATATGCAAATGTTTACATGCATTCCAACGCTGCAAAACCTATGTGAAAATAAAATTAGGTAGTACTACTTGCATAAACGTACCATGTGCTTGTAACTAACCTATGTCAGCTACTCAGTCCGCAAATAAGTGTATGTCTAGGTTTTGTCTAAGTCATTTTTTATCAATTTTGACCGATTTTATAGATAAATATAGCAACATATATTATTTATTTATTTTTGAAACGGAGGCAAAAGCTTTGCCCCATCCATTAATTAAGAAGAAGGTGCCCAGTTCTTTTAGGAGAAAACCGGGCAAAAACCTACAACAGTAGGACCAAGTTCACCTAAATACCAACAACACGGGGGCAAAAGCCCCCACACACCGAACACCACACACACCGACAACCAACCTAAGAGAAGATCCAAAAGCCACACGAATGAACACACCAACCACGACACTCCTACACTGCGTCGGCAAAGATAAGCTGGGGCAGAGGGGGGCCACCATCAAGAGGCTCCAGTAGCACCCTTCTTCTTGCTTGATTTCTTCTTGCCAAAGGCTGCTCTTGGTCTAGCGCCACCTCTCAAAGACTTAACCTTACATCCAATCGACTTGTTGGATCCAGGACATGCAGCAGCCAAGGTGGCAAGAAAATCGCAAATCTCTAGCAACGACAGCTCCAGGCAAAGGAGTCAACACTTCTGATTTATCAACCCCATCACCTATGGGAACAACAAGCTTGCCGGACTCAGGCGAGAGAGATAGGACAACGTCGATATTACCACGCTTCTCAAAGTCAGCCGACACAACAGGCTGCAATGACGGGCCACGAGGAGAGAAACGGCCGTAGAGTTGCTCATCCTCAGCCATAGACGACTTCTGCTCAAAGGAATCAAATGTAACCAAATCATGTACTTTGGCGAGCCCTGGACCATCAGAAGAGCATGCCTCCGCTGGCTCCAAAGAATCACCACCACGCGCCAACAACAACTTGAGAGCTTCCACCTCCTCACGGAGGGGGCGAGACGCCTCCTCGATGCGGATCTCTACCAGCTGGAGGAGCTCCATGCGCATCAGGACGACCTGAGACTGAAAGAGAGAGTCCAAAGTGGTGTTCACCTCGAACTGCTCGCAACACCTAGGAGAGGGCCTTGGTGGCACCACTGCAATCACCGGCGAGTGGCCGACAACCTCAGCCCAACTCCGGGATGATGAGGAACGACGAGGCTGAGCAGACGGAGAACTTAGCTGGCTAGGAGCACGAGCGACCGGAGAACGAGCGCGCATGACCACCTCGTCTCCAAGAGCGACAGGAAAGCGCGCACGGCAGAAACGCTCTTGATGACCAGGACGACGGCAGCGGATGCATCTAAAGGGCTCACGGCATGTGTTGATCTGGTGGTCACGCGCGAGGCACCGATAGCATCTCCCGCGAGCCCATCGCTTGAAAGCGAGACTACGCTCGAGACCCTCCTTGCGAAGCAAAGACGATGGCGCGCGACTAGAGTGGCCACCCTGACCCACTTGCACCCAACCTTCCTCTTCTCCAAGAGTAGCGGCTGCACCAGAGAGACCACAGCAGGACTCCACAGGCGTCTGCTCAACAAGGCGGACATCAACAGTGCTGCGGGCAGCCAACATCGTCCGTAGAGCATCATCTGCAGCGGTCTTGGTGGTAGCCGACGGCGTTTGCGGGGCTAGCTCCTCCAATTTGAAAACATATCTATTCTACCAATTTAGAGCCATAAATATTGCTACGTTTTCCTATAAACTTAGTCAAACTTTACTAACTTCGACTTAAGACAAGGCTTCGACTTAAGACAAAGCTAGAAGTACGCTTATTTACGATGGAGAAAGTAGTGGCAAAAAACAAAAAATCGCAGCGAGTTCTCTCATCTTGGTGAGAGTGCAACGCATCAATGACAAACTCATCTTGGTGAGAGTGCAACGAATCAATGACAACCAGCTGCCCTCGAGTCCCCTTGAGAGCCTTATCCTCTCCTCCTCCCTCGAGTCCCCTTGAGAGTCTTCCGGCACCGCCGCTGACCGGCTCCTCTTCCCTCCTCCTCTGGCGGTGTTGTCGCTGTGAGTGGGTTAGGGAGAGGTTGTGAGTGGGTTAGGGAGAGGCGGCCTAGGCCCTTTGTATAGTAGCTATAGTAGTTTTTCTTGTGTTGTGTCTCCCGCGAAAGGAAATGGCGCTATGCCGGGAGCTGGCTTCTGTGGCACGCGAGCTGCCTTCGGTGGCCGGTGGCGTGGCTCTTCTTCCTCCTGGTGCTCCAGAGGGTGAAGCTAATGGAGGGCGACGAGCTTGCCTCCCTCCTGCTAAATAAGCTCGTCCGGGCCCCTTCCGTGATCTATTTGGTGATTGGGCTCCTCGTGCTCTCCTCTGTCGTTTGTGGTCGCCGTTGTGATGGATGCGGCGTGAGTCTTGGAGAGGAGGCGCCCAAGACGTTGATATGGTGGATCGATGGGGGGGAGTTCTGTTTCCATCTTGGTGGGAGGAAGAGTTGTACCTCCCAGTCTTGACTGGCTGGCCGTGGTGGCAGGGGGCGAGGCGCTATGGTGGGGAGAGTTGGTCCTTTCTTCTTCCTCCGGCCGGCCGTGGCGGCGAGGGGATGAAGGAGATGGCGGCTTTTCCTGGCTCCTCTTCCTCAAGATGGGACTTTTTGGGGGCAAAGCTTTCTTCTGATGCTTATCAATCTAGGCCATCGTGGTGATGGTGAACACAGAGATGCTCAAATCTTCAAAGGCCCGAGCTGGAGATCGAAAGAGACGGTGATTCAATCTACTGCTGCTCCAAGAGACGGTGATTCAATCTACTGCTGCTCCAAAAGATTTTCAATTGCTTATTATCTTCGCTATTTTGGATGTAGCTCTTTGGTCTAGCTGCTACACAAAGGCTCAACTGCGAATTGCTGTCAAGGCTGTCTCTGATGTTGCTCCTCGGTGAAGCATCCTCGATATCTATAGCTCAATTTTCAGAAAGCCAAGCTTTGTGAGGCCCTTAAAGAACTCATTTGCAGGTTTGGCAAGTCCATGTTCTCGATGAACAACCTAGCAGGCTCCATTTGCATTTGCGCGAGGACAGCTCTCAGCAATATTTTTCTCTTGTGTGTTTCTAGGCTGTAGGCTCGATTCTGATCTTCAGATCATGAGTTGTAAAAGCTATTCTGTACTTTGGTTCAGTTTTAATATAATAGATCCGCTGTTCAAAAAAAAAACCAGCTTGTCTCCCCGTCAGGACCTTCTCAATGTTAACAACTCTCCCCTTAAGGACCTTCTCAATGTTAACAACTCTCCCCTTCAGGACCTTCTCAATCTTAACCTTCCGACCACAGCTTCTACAGCAGTGTGACAACAGTGAACGTCCTGCTGCAGATGATTTTAGAAGTCGGCCAATGGCGCAAAAACAGCAACTGCTACTTCTTCAGGCAAGCACATTTGGCTCAACAAAATATATAGGCGATTAAACCACACTTCTAGCTGAGATGCGATGCAGGGAAGCAGCTCTGCCTTCACATCTTCAGCAAGCAGTAACAGGAACGAAGTCCCTATGGCAGAACAAGAGTAGATTGCAACAAAAATAAATTAAGAACAGGATATAAGGCCACTAGCATTATAACACGTTGCTAGAACATTCAGGGCAGCAAACAGGATGGCATACTTAACAAAATTCAACGAGTACACATAAAGGACAAGTAGTAGAAAGTATTGTTCAGCAGGGCTTCATTCTTCCATAAACAGACGTGCAACCTAGTCAGCCTTCCTGCGGAAGGAGCATCCCTCGGTGAGCCTAGCCTTTCCTCCAGTAGGTTGGCAGAGCACGGTTTGGCAGCCCGAGCACACCACCACGGTCTGAGAGTGGCTGAACACGGTCGTTCTGTGATAACAGAAACAGGAAGTTATGAGTATCGATCAATTTGTCATGGAATTAAGGTATGATGCATGTAGATGAAGCAGCATATGGATAGATGGAAACAATTCGCTGCAATACTGCAATTGGATGATGTATCAACATAATAACTCACAGGAGGGACACAAACAGGGAGATGAACGATTTAGACAAAGAATCCTCTTAAAATTTACTAGAGTAGACACTTCAAGGTTGTATATGTTTGCATTACATTGACAATTTCATAAATATTACTGTATCAAAACAACGCACAGATGGTCCAAATTGAGCAACATAACTACTGATATAATACCAACGACCCATCACTATCACAGTAGCACAAAATGACATCGGCAAACAGAAACAGCAGTACAATACACACATGTTTCTCAAACAACAGCTCTCATCTAAACCTAATCTCCAAGGCATGCTTAAAAAACTTAGAAGCTATTCAACCTGGATAACAACTTCAACACATATGTCCCAAATTAAGGCCCAATTCACATGATAATGTTAAAAGAGGGCATGAGCTCTTACATGTTAAAGCAGCCCTGGCACTTGACATCCTGCAAACAATATCAGAAAGATAACGCGCGATTAGAGGGGCCAGGACAGGAACCAAATCAAACAGGATAAGGCCAATTTCCAGGAGATCCCTAGGTGATCTGATTACGTACCATGAAGAATGAGTTGGGGGACTGGACGAGGCGCTTCTTCTTGTGCTTGCGCTTCTCGAGCTCCGGCGGCGGGTTGAGCAGATCGATGTCGTTCTGGAGCACCTGCACGGATTCCACAAAACAAAATCACATGAGAACCTCACGAATAATCTCGGATCAAATGAGTACGCAGACACTGGAGGAACAGAATCAAGACCGGGGGGAGAGAAGGAACAACGATCGGATCAACGTACCATCTTGGACGAGCGGTGGTCTTGGGGTCTGCGATGGAGAGGAGGAGTGCGAGCGCGAGGTGGCGGCGGGGAGGGGAGAGGAGCTAGGGCTGCAAGAGGGGTTACTGAGACGGGGGACTTGGTGGCTTTATATGCAGGTTTAGTGAATCTGAGGCGTTGATCTAGGTGCGCGTTTGATCTGCGCCGTTCGTGGATCTGGCACGTCTTTCCATAGAGCCGCTGTTCGTTTTTTGTCACCCATTCAGGTGTCTGACGCTCATGAAAACGGGACGCGCGCCGACCGCGGCCGACAGAATGCATAAAACTTATCCAATTTTAAAAGGATTTTACAAACTGAAACGTTGGTGAAAGTATTTTATCTAACTAATCCTTTTTATAGCGTCTACACTAATGTACTAATGTTTATATATGGTGTAAATCTGTATCATTGGACAAAATTCTCATTTAGCCTAGATGGTTGAGCCCTTGTGTTTGGTTGGTAGGTCTTGGGTTCAAAACCTGCCTCTCTCTCTTTTTTTTTTAATTTTTCTGAGCTTCGGTTTTATGGAAAAATAATTTTCTAAATCCATAACTGAGTTGCCAGTTGCATCGATCGTCCATTCATTTACGTTTCAGCCCATAAATAATGCATTTGACAGGGAGAGGTCTTAATAAGTGTATGTTTCGGTAATTTTGGGTTTCAGTATAGTAATATACCAGTAGTATATAGTGTATACCTGCGTGACATAGATGTTATATTGTATAGTGTGAAACCTTTCCGTTTGGCGCTATACAAAAGGGTTAGTTGAGTAAAATACTTTCGCACCCAGTTTAGTTTGTAAAATCCTTTCAAAGTTGGGTTAGTTTTATGCATTCTGCCACCACGGCCGCGGACACGTCAGTATCCTTACAGACGCTTCGTCATTTGGTCATCTCCAGCCGGCGATTTTTTTTAAATAATGTACTTTTTTAAGATGTTGCTACATAGCAATCGATCTAAAAATGTTAAAATCTGGCGGACGTTCGAGTCTAGCAATTGCATGCATGGCATTAAAAAATAAAATTTCTAATTAGTTAGCTCAATTAAAAACAAAACTTCAAAATGTTTTTTAGGTCAAACCGTTTTTCCGAATTAAGATCTGTTTTCACTGTTAGGCTAGTCGTGACGAGATCTTCAAAATTATATCCCATGTTAGTATGTTTTGATACCTTTTTTCGACCAAAAGTTATTCATCTATAACACGTAAGTTATCCGGGCTTCAGCATGTAAGTTATCCATCCAATAACATATAAATTATCTATCAATATAAAATTACCCATATAAAATTATCCACCAATCACATGCTCTCAGAATGAGTATTTGCCAGCTAGCTAATTCCTAGGCTATTAGACCATATACATATCGCCAGAAAAATGGATCATGGGGTGCCAGCGCGGCTGAAATGGTCTCTCGGGATACTAGTGAGCTCGCCGTTTACGAGCTCACCGATCGCGGCCGGCTGCGCCTCACCCCGCCCAGCCGTCGGGCCGACCTTCTCCTTGCCGGCGAAGGGCTTGACGTAGAGTGTGTCAACATTGATTATGGTGAGCAAGTTGTTGGCGACGGCGAAGAAGAGATCGTCGTTGATGAGTTCATCGTCCTGAGTTGGCTCTTTCACGTGCTCGTCACGCCTCCCCTCGCCCAGTCACCCCATGCCTCGCCGCGCTCGCCTCGTTGCTTGCGGCCCTTCAGCAAGAGATGGTGACATTGTGTCGCTTCCCTCGAGTGATGGTCGCTTTGCTCCTTGTGGTGGCGAGATGGAGCAATAAGGGCGGCTCTCCGGCGGCGACGTTGGGATGTGCTGGTGGTTCGACGCGGCCAGCGTGTGCGCATGAGCAGAGTGCGGCCATAGAGATCCTGTCGGTTCCGCATCTAGCAAAGTGAAGAAAGAAAAGAAAAAAGGAACAGAAATATGTTTCACTGACTCGTGGGCAAGGCCGATAGGAAGGGTAGCCCGCCTGCCCACGAGTTGTCCGGCCGACCCATCCATGTTCCTAATTGGATGAACGGATGGGTCTTGGTAGGATAGTTGGACCATTTAGGTCTCCTCGTTGGAGGCTGTTTTTTTGGCCGACTGTCAGGATGGACAAAACCGGACATGACTGTTTGAGTCTACCGTTAGAGATGTCCTTAGTTTAAAAAGAAGAAGCAGGTGGACAATCGGGGCAGGAATCCCTCAACGGACTACCACAAGCCAGTTTATTGAAAGAGTTGTAGGGGTTCGTAGCATGGAAAACAAAAATTTTCTATCGCATACAAACAAACAAGCCAAGATCTATCTACTAGATTGTAGCAACGAGTCGATGGAATAACTCACCCTCGAAGATTCCAAGTGTTTAACGAGAGCAGATTCTCGTGGGTGATGTAGTCGTACTCTTTCCGATCTCAAGATCGCGTAGACGATCCTTCCGGCGCCACGTTCCAGCAGCGCTCCCGCAGTCGGTCACACGTTCGGTACTCGACGAAGACCTTCCTCTCCCTTGTTCCAGCAGGCAGCGGAGGTTGTAGTACTCTCCTCGCGATTCCGGCAGCACAACGGCGTGGTACCGGAGGTAGAGGGGAGATCCCGCAGGGCTTCGCCTTAAGCCGGTGCGAGTATGGTGGAGCTTATGAGAGAGGCTATTAGTGGTCTAGTAATTAGACACACCAATTAGAGGGCTCTAAACCAATTAGAAGGCTCTAAACCAAATAGCTCTAAACCGGGGTTTAGATCTAGGGTTTAGGTCTAGAGGATAGGAAGTAGTGTTGTGTAGAGAGGGGAGCCCTGCCCCTCCCTTTATAGGTGGGAGGGCCGGCGGCCAAGGGGAGGGAGTGGAGTCCCTCCCCAACTCGGCCTTGGTGGGGCGCCGGCTTGGAGAGGAGGGACTCCTCCCCCAAGTCGGTTTCAACCTCCTCCTCTTTCTCCTCTTTCCGAAAACTGGCAGTTTGACCGAAAACTGGCAGTTTGACTTTTTCAATTAGGATTTGAATTAACCCTTTATTTCGGACAGCGAGAACACTTAGTACATGATGCAATCATTCCAACATGCAATGACACATTCATGTACCCCTTCCCTCCGGAGTGCCGGACATTCCGGGACCTTCTAGAATGTTCCCGATGAAAACACCGGAACCATTCCCCAACTCCGAAACGGGACTTTCCTTATATGAATCTTATTCTCCGGACCATTCCGGATCACCTCGTGATATCCCGGATCCCATCCGAGACTCCGAACAACATTCGGTCTCTTTCTCATAATACCATAACTACTCAAACAACGTCGAATCCTTAAGTGTGTCTCCCTACGGTTCGTGAATTATGCGGACATGATCGAGACACTTCTCCGAACAATAACCAATAGAGGAATCTGGAAATTCATATGGCTCCCACATATTTCTACGATTACTTTGCGATCGAATGAACCACTTACATACGATACCAATTTCCCTTTGTCTCACGATATGTTACTTATCCGAGGTTACGATCTTCGGTATCTCTGCATACCTAGTTCAACCTCGTTACTGATAAGTACTCTTTTCTCGTTCCCGCGATATGTGATCCCTTGTGACCCAGTCACATGCTTGCAAGCTAATTGGATGACATTTCACCGAGAGGGCCCAGAGAATATCTATCCGTCATGTGGATGGACAAATCCCACTCTTGATCCATGTGTTTCAACCAATACTTTCCGAACACTCAATACCACCTTTATAGCCACCCTGTTACGGTGTGGTGTTTGATGACATCAAAGCATCCATCCAGTAAAGGTGATATGCATGATCTCATGGTCGAAGGAATTAGGTTACTATGTATCAGAAAGCATATAGCAATTGAACTATTGAAATGACTTGATCTTTATGCTACGCTTATCTATAGGAGTATGTCCACCATATCATTCTCCTAACGATATGATCTTGTTGTTGATAACATCTCAATGTTCATGACAAAGAAACCACATCATCAATCAACCAACAAGCTAGTGAAGTATAGAGGCTATACTAGGGACTTCAAATTAAGTTTACAATTCACACAAGTATTAATGGTTTCCTTGTTAATACTATTATAGCATGAATGCAAACATTTATCATAAACACAAAGATATAATAATAACTATATTTATTATTGCCTCTAGGGCATATCTCCAACAGTCTCCCACTTGCACTAGAGTCATCTAATCTAGATTACATGGTAATATACCGAACACCCATGGCAGTTTGGTGTTGGTCATGTTTTGCCCTCGGGAGAGGTTTAGTCAACGGATCCGCCACATTCAGATCTGTGTGTACTTTGCAAATCTTTATATCCCCATCCTGGATATGTTCTCGAATAGCGTGAAAACGTAGCTTGATATGCTTCAGCTTCTTGTGTGACCTTGGTTCTTGCGCATTGGCTATGGCGCCCATGTTATCACAGTAGATAGACATTGGGTCCAGCGCACTAGGAACCACACCCAGCTCTGTAATGAACTCTTTCATCCATATTGCTTCTTGTGAAGCCTCCGAAGCAGCCATGTATTCCGATTCAGTTGAAGATCTCGCCACAACGCTTTGCTTTGCACTCCTCCAGCTAACTGCTGCACCATTCAAAATAAATACGTATCCAGATTGTGATTTAGAATCATCCGGATCAGTGTTCCAACTAGCATCGGTGTAACCATTAACAACGAGCTGTTCATCACCTCCATAAGAAAGAACCATATCCTTAGTTCTTCTCAAGTACTTAAGGATGTTTTTGACCGCTGTCCAATGATCCACTCCTGGATCACTTTGATATCTGCTAGTTAAACTAACAGCATATGCAATGTCGGGTCTAGTACATAGCATGGCATACATTAGAGATCCTATGGCTGAGGCATAGGGAGTCTTACTCATCCTTTCTCTATCTTCTGCCGATGTCGGACTTTGAGTTTTACTCAAGGTCGTATTGGGCAACATGGGCAAGAACCCTTTCTTGCTATCTTCCATTCCAAACCTCTTTAGAACTTTGTCCAAATATGTACTTTGTGACAATGATATTTGGCGTTTCGATCTATCTCTATAAATCTTTATGCCTAATATGTAAGCTGCTTCGCCAAGATCCTTCATTGAAAAACTATTATTCAAATATTCCTTGACACTATTAAGAAGGTCTACATCATTCCCAATCAACAATATGTCATCCACATACAGTATTAAGAATGCTACAGAGCTCCCACTCACTTTCTTGTAAATACAAGCTTCTCCATAAGTTTGTATAAAACCAAAACTTTTGATTACCTTATCAAAACGTTGATTCCAACTTCGGGATGCCTGCTTCAATCCATAGATGGACCGTTGAAGCTTGCATACCTTGTTAGCATCTTTAGGATCGACAAAACCTTTGGGTTGTATCATATACAACTCTTCATCAATGTCTCCATTGAGGAATGCTGTTTTGACATCCATCTGCCATATCTCATAATCATAATATGCAGCGATTGCTAACATAATCCTCACAGACTTTAGCTTCGCTACCGGTGAGAAAGTCTCATCGTAGTCAACTCCTTGAATTTGTCGAAACCCTTTTGCGACAAGTCGAGCTTTATAGACAGTAACATTACCATCAGCATCTGTTTTCTTCTTGAAAATCCATTTGTTCTCGACAGCCTTCCGGCCATCCGGTAAGTCCACCAAAGTCCATACTTGGTTTTCGTACATGGATCCAATCTCGGATTTCATGGCTTCTTGCCATTTATTGGAATCTGGGCTCATCATCGCTTCCTCATATGTCTCGGGGTCATCGGTGTTGTCCACCAACATGACATTCATAACGGAATCATACCAATCTGGAGTGGTACGAGTTCTCGTTGACCTCCGAGGCTCTGTAGCAACTTCAACCGAAGTTTCATGATCACCATCATTAGCTTCCTCTCTTATTGGTGC
Organism: Avena sativa; assembly: GCA_916181665.1. NCBI lineage: Eukaryota > Viridiplantae > Streptophyta > Magnoliopsida > Poales > Poaceae > Avena > Avena sativa. Next base: position 490,676,906 of record OV702294.1, on the reverse strand, counting down.
AGGCACCACAGGAACTTCTTCCGGTGCTGTGCTACTCGCAATTTCGAGAGAAGGTTCGACAACCTCGTCGAGTTCTACTTTCCTTCCAGTCACTTCTTTCGAGAGAAATTCCTTCTCTAGAAAGGATCCATTCTTGGCAACAAAGATTTTTCCTTCGGATCTATGATAGAAGGTATACCCAATAGTTTCCTTCGGGTATCCTATGAAGACGCATTTTTCCGCTTTGGGTTCAAGCTTGTCCGGCTGTAACTTCTTTACATAGGCTTCGCATCCCCAAACTTTAAGGAACGACAATTTAGGTTTCTTCCCAAACCATAATTCATACGGTGTCGTTTCAACGGATTTAGATGGTGCCCTATTTAAAGTGAATGCGGCTGTTTCTAATGCATAACCCCAAAATGATAGCGGTAAATCTGTAAGTGACATCATAGAACGAACCATATCTAAGAGAGTTCGATTACGACGTTCGGACACACCATTACGCTGTGGTGTTCCCGGCGGTGTCAATTGTGAAAGTATTCCGCACTTCTTTAAATGCTCGCCAAACTCGTAACTTAGATATTCACCTCCACGATCAGAACGTAGAAATTTAATCTTCTTGTTACGTTGATTCTCTACCTCACTTTGAAACTCCTTAAACTTCTCGAAAGTTTCGGACTTATGTTTCATGAAATAGATATACCCATATCTACTCAAATCATCCGTGAAGGTAAGAACATAACGATAACCACCGCGCGATGCTACACTCATTGGACCACACACATCGGTATGTATGATTTCCAATAAGTCCGTAGCTCGCTCCATTATACCAGAAAATGGAGTCTTAGTCATTTTACCCATCAGACATGCTTCGCATCTTTCAAGTGATTCAAAATCAAGTGATTCAAGAAGTCCATCGGAATGGAGTTTCTTCATACGTTTCACTCCAATGTGACCAAGACGACAGTGCCACATATAGGTCGAATTATCGCTTGATTTCAAACGTTTAGCTTCAATGTTATTAAGATGTGTATTTCTACTATCGAGATTCAATAAGAATAGACCATCTATCAAAGGTGCATGTGCGTAAAACATATTACTCATATAAATCGAACAACCATTATTCTCTGATTTAAACAAGTAACCGTCTCGCAATAAACAAGATCCCGATATAATGTTCATGCTCAACGCAGGCACCAAATAACAATTATTTAAGTATAAAACTAATCCCGATGGTAGATGAAGAGGTAGCGTGCCGACCGCGATCACATCAACCTTTGATCCGTTTCCCACACGCATCGACACCTCGTTCTTCGCTAGCTTCCGTTTATTCTGCAGCTCCTGTTTCGAGTTACAAATATGAGCAACCGAACCAGTATCAAATACCCAGGCACTACTACGAATACTAGTGAGATACACATCAATAACATGTATATCAAATATACCTTTCATCTTGATGTTGCCGTTCTTCAAATCCGCCAAGTACTTTGGGCAATTCCGCTTCCAGTGACCTTCTCCCTTGCAGTAAAAGCACTCAGTTTCAGGCTTAGGTCCAGCCTTGGTCTTCTTCGTTGGCATGGTAACTTTCTTACCACCCTTCTTGAAGTGTCCCTTTTGCTTAGACTTGCCTTTCTTGAATTTGGTGGTCTTATTGACCATCAACACTTGGTGCTCTTTCTTGATCTCCACTTCTGCAGATTTTAACATAGCAAATAGTTCTGGCAACTCTTTGTTCATGTTCTGCATGTTGTAGTTCATCACAAAGTTCTTGTAACTTGGTGGTAGTGATTGGAGGATGCGGTAAACTCCCAAAGTATTAGGAATCACTATACCCAAACTTTGAAGTTTATTTGCGTGCCCAGACATCTTAAGCACATGCTCACTGACGGAGCTACCCTCTTCCATCTTGCAGTTAAAGAACTTTTCAGAAGCTTCATAACTTTCAATTGCCGCATGAGTCTCAAAAATTAATTTGAGATCCTCGACAATATCATATGGATCTGACTCTTCAAACCTTTTCTGAAGCTCCGATTCTAAACCATACAAGATAGCACACTGAACTATGGAGTACTGATTCTTCCGAGCGAGGTAAACATTCTTTACTTCATCGGTAGCATCAGCTGCAGGTGGGTCACCTAGCGGTGCATCCAGCACATAGGTCAAATTACCAGCTGTGAGGACAATCCTCAAATTGCGGAACCAATCCGCGAAGTTGCTTCCATTGTTTTTCAACTTTTCTTTCTCTAGGAACGCATTAAAATTGATGGTAGGGGCTGCCATTGATCTACAACATATTTGCAATAGTTTAGACTAAGTTTATGACAAATTGAGTTCAAATTAATTAATGAAATTAAACTAGGTGAACTCCCACTCAAAACAACATCCCTCACATTGTTTTAGTGATCACACGAACCAAATTTACTATATCAACACCGATCATCACGAGAGCCGATATAGTTTTAATGGCGAACAATCATCATGTTCATCATATCTACTATATGATTCATGCTTTGCCTTTCGGCGATCCGTGTTCCTGAGGCCATGTCTGTACATGCTAGGCTCGTCAAGATCAAACCTTAGTTACCGCATAAGCAAATCTGGCTTGCTTACGTTGTATTCACCCGCGGAATCAAAGACACCCGATCATCACGTGGTGCTTCGAAGCAACAAGCTTTGGCAACGGTGCATACTAAGGGTGAACACTTTAGAACTTGAAATTTATGTGCATGAGGGATCATCTTATAATGCTACCGTCGTCTACTAAGCAATACAAGATGCATAAAGGATTAACATCACATGCAATTCATAATATGTGATATGATATGGCCTTTCTTCTTTGTGCTTCCGATCTCCATCTTCAAGCACGAATATGATCTCCATCATCACCGGCATAGCATCAAGGTCAATGACGCTTCTTCATGGTTGTCGTCCACCAGCTTCAACTATTACAACTATTTTGAATAGACACGCAGGTCTTAACAGAAATTAAAGACAACCATATGGCTCCTGCCGGTTGCCAACTTACAATAAGGAACATTGCATACATCAAATATAATCACAATCATGGCCATATCACATCACTGCACACCCCTGCAAAACAAAGTTAGACGCTTCTACTTTCTTTGCATATTTTACGTGGTTTGGGGCTTTCCATAAGTGTCGTTCTAACCTACGAACAAGAACCACAACATTGATACTAGCATTGTTGATTACCCGTTGTAAATTGGATCTTTACTATGCTAGGAGAAACAGGCACCCGCAAAGCCACTTATGCAATACAAGTTGCATGTTAAGCGTGGAGCAAGTCTCATGAACGATGTCATGTAAGGTTAGCCCGGGCCGCTTCATCCCAACATACCGCAAGATGCAAAGTACACAAAAGGCAATCTACAATAAAAGCATCAACGCCCACAATGACCATTGTGTTCTACTCGTGCAACAGATCTACATATAGACACGGCTCTGATACCACTGTAGGGGTTCGTAGCATGGAAAACAAAAATTTTCTATCGCATACAAACAAACAAGCCAAGATCTATCTACTAGATTGTAGCAACGAGTCGATGGAATAACTCACCCTCGAAGATTCCAAGTGTTTAACGAGAGCAGATTCTCGTGGGTGATGTAGTCGTACTCTTTCCGATCTCAAGATCGCGTAGACGATCCTTCCGGCGCCACGTTCCAGCAGCGCTCCCGCAGTCGGTCACACGTTCGGTACTCGACGAAGACCTTCCTCTCCCTTGTTCCAGCAGGCAGCGGAGGTTGTAGTACTCTCCTCGCGATTCCGGCAGCACAACGGCGTGGTACCGGAGGTAGAGGGGAGATCCCGCAGGGCTTCGCCTTAAGCCGGTGCGAGTATGGTGGAGCTTATGAGAGAGGCTATTAGTGGTCTAGTAATTAGACACACCAATTAGAGGGCTCTAAACCAATTAGAAGGCTCTAAACCAAATAGCTCTAAACCGGGGTTTAGATCTAGGGTTTAGGTCTAGAGGATAGGAAGTAGTGTTGTGTAGAGAGGGGAGCCCTGCCCCTCCCTTTATAGGTGGGAGGGCCGGCGGCCAAGGGGAGGGAGTGGAGTCCCTCCCCAACTCGGCCTTGGTGGGGCGCCGGCTTGGAGAGGAGGGACTCCTCCCCCAAGTCGGTTTCAACCTCCTCCTCTTTCTCCTCTTTCCGAAAACTGGCAGTTTGACCGAAAACTGGCAGTTTGACTTTTTCAATTAGGATTTGAATTAACCCTTTATTTCGGACAGCGAGAACACTTAGTACATGATGCAATCATTCCAACATGCAATGACACATTCATGTACCCCTTCCCTCCGGAGTGCCGGACATTCCGGGACCTTCTAGAATGTTCCCGATGAAAACACCGGAACCATTCCCCAACTCCGAAACGGGACTTTCCTTATATGAATCTTATTCTCCGGACCATTCCGGATCACCTCGTGATATCCCGGATCCCATCCGAGACTCCGAACAACATTCGGTCTCTTTCTCATAATACCATAACTACTCAAACAACGTCGAATCCTTAAGTGTGTCTCCCTACGGTTCGTGAATTATGCGGACATGATCGAGACACTTCTCCGAACAATAACCAATAGAGGAATCTGGAAATTCATATGGCTCCCACATATTTCTACGATTACTTTGCGATCGAATGAACCACTTACATACGATACCAATTTCCCTTTGTCTCACGATATGTTACTTATCCGAGGTTACGATCTTCGGTATCTCTGCATACCTAGTTCAACCTCGTTACTGATAAGTACTCTTTTCTCGTTCCCGCGATATGTGATCCCTTGTGACCCAGTCACATGCTTGCAAGCTAATTGGATGACATTTCACCGAGAGGGCCCAGAGAATATCTATCCGTCATGTGGATGGACAAATCCCACTCTTGATCCATGTGTTTCAACCAATACTTTCCGAACACTCAATACCACCTTTATAGCCACCCTGTTACGGTGTGGTGTTTGATGACATCAAAGCATCCATCCAGTAAAGGTGATATGCATGATCTCATGGTCGAAGGAATTAGGTTACTATGTATCAGAAAGCATATAGCAATTGAACTATTGAAATGACTTGATCTTTATGCTACGCTTATCTATAGGAGTATGTCCACCATATCATTCTCCTAACGATATGATCTTGTTGTTGATAACATCTCAATGTTCATGACAAAGAAACCACATCATCAATCAACCAACAAGCTAGTGAAGTATAGAGGCTATACTAGGGACTTCAAATTAAGTTTACAATTCACACAAGTATTAATGGTTTCCTTGTTAATACTATTATAGCATGAATGCAAACATTTATCATAAACACAAAGATATAATAATAACTATATTTATTATTGCCTCTAGGGCATATCTCCAACAAGAGTCGTAGGTGAAATGATACGGGTGTCGTCTAGAGGGGGAGTGAATAGGCGATTAAAACTTTTCCTAGAGTGGCTCAACAAAGGCGGAATAAAACTAGTGTTTACTTTGTTAAGCACAACCTAGAACAGCTAAGGTTCACCTATGTGCACCAACAACTTATGCTAAGCAATACAAGCAACAAAGTGATAGCAAGATATATATTACTTCAAGCACGAAGGCTATCACAATGTAAAATGCATAAGTAAAGAGCTCGGGTATAGAGATAACCGAGGCACGCGGGGACACCGATATTTTACCGAGTTCCTACCAACATGGAGTACGTATCGTTTGGAGAGGGGGTGGTATCAAACCACCAACGCCATAAAAGGCCTCCCTTATTCTCCGGTGAATCTCACCCCAATGGAATCGATTCACGCTTCCACTATTGGTGCACTTGTCTGTGGCAACCGGGACCTCTCACAAGGTTGGGGCACTTCTCCACAACTAAATTGGAGGCTCCCAACAAATGCCACAAAAGGCCACAACAAATGCCACCAAGGCCACAATGCCACCAAGGCCACAAAACCGTCTAGGGTTCCAAGAACCCAAGAGGGACAAGCTCCAATGAACAATTCAAACCAAATCCTCCGAGGAGAACTCAAACCGATGCACCAAATGCAAATGGCACGAACACCACAAAGATGCTCAAATCCCTCACTCTCAAGTTCCAACAAAGCTACTAAAGCTATTGGGGGAACAAGAGAGGAGGAATCACAGAGAGACACAAAACCCCCCAAAATCTAGATCCCCAAAGATACACTCGCAAAGAGATAAATCGGTTAGGTCAAAACGTAGATCTAGGTCACCTCCAACTACCCCTCAAATATATGCAAGAGTCAATGGAGGGGTGAGTAGAAATCAAGCTCAAGGAGTAAGGCAAATAGGGACAAAGCTTAGACAAAAGAAGGAGGAAGAAGTAACCCCTAAAAGACAACGGGGCAAAGGTATTTAAAGAGACGGGCAGATTCTGCCCGTTGGGGCATTTTTCCTGGACTGACCGGTAGTACCGGATTGGTCCGGTACTACCGGACCCAAACAACAAATCGCCAGGAAAAAGGCAAGGGGCCAGACGAGCGAGCGAGCGGAGCAGCGCACATGCGAGGTGGGGCCTGCGCGTGCGCGCGCGAGGAGTGGCGACGGATGCGGCAGACGCGTGCGAGAGCCAAGGCATGTTGGAATTATGCCCTAGAGGCAATAATAAAGATGTTATTATTATAATTCTTGTTCATGATAAAGTTTATATTCCATGCTAGAATTGTATTAAGCGGAAACTTTAATACTTGTGTGGTTTGTGAACAACACCGTGTCCCTAGTATGCCTCTATGGACTAGCTCATTGATTAATGATGGTTAAGGTTTCCTAACCATAGACATGAGTTGTCGGTTAATAATGAGATCATATCATTGGGAGAATGATATGATGGACAGACCCAAACTAAGCGAAGCAATTAGATCGTGTCATCGTGTTCATCTTTGCGAAACTTTTTCTTATGTCAAATATTGTATTCATTAGACCATGAGATAATACAACTCCCTGGTATCGGAAGAAAGCTTTGAGGTCATCAAACATCATCCTATGAGAGGGTGATCATAAAGGTGTCCCTCAGGTGATCGGAAAGTACCTGTTGGGTTGTATGTATCGAGATGGGATTTGTCCCTCCCAAGTCGGAGAGATATACCTCGGGCCTACTCGGTAATCGATATCAACACCGCTTGCAAGCATGTGGTTAAGGAGTTAATTACAAAGTGATATCGGATTACGGAACGAGTAAAGTACTTGCTGTGAACGAGATTGAACTAGGTATGACGGTACCGACGATCAAATCTCGGGCAAGTAAAATATCGCGCGACGAAGGGAATATATATATGGGATTGATTGAATCCTGGCATCGTGGTTCATCTGATATGATCATCGATGAATATGTGGGAGTCAATATGGGTTTCCAGACCCCGCTGTTGATTATTCATTGATCATGTCTGCATATTCTCGAACCCGAAGGGTCACACACTTAACGTGTCTTGACGCTAGGATAGATTGGATAATTGGTTTATGAGTTTTTGTTCGGAGTCTCGGATGAGATCCAGGACGTCATGAGAGGTTCCGGAATGGTCCGGAGAATAAGATTCATATAAGGCAATGCAGTTTTTGGAGTTCGGAATTGTTTCGGGTTAATCGGTATTGTACCGGAAGCTTCTAGAACCTTCCGGAGGGGTACCAACGTGGCCTCACCTGCCAGGAGGGGTCATGGGACTATGAGGGGGTGCCCTGGCCGCATTGGGCCAGGGGCACAAGGCCCCATAGGGCCCAGCCGGCCAAACCCTAGGGAAACCCTAGGGGAGCTTCTAGAACGGGGGAAACTTGCCCCCCACTCCTCCCTCCTTGGCCGTCGGCCCTAGGGCTTGGGGGAGGGGCAAGGGCTGGCCGCCCACCCCTCTATATAAAGAGGGCTGGGGGTGCACCCCCTCCTACACCTCCTCCTCAAGCCCTAGCCGCCCTGCTGCCCTCCTCTCTCTCTCCCTCCTGACTGCGTGTAGGCGAAGCCCTACTGCAGAAACTCTCCACCACTTGCACCGCGTCGTCGCATTGTAGATCCAATCCGTATCTCCACCATACTTGCTGGACCGAGGAAGGAGGAGACGTCGAGGTGCCACACGTGTGCATCTCTCGGAGGCATCGCCACTTGCGGTGTTAGATCGGATCGGATCGCGAGGAGGAGAAGCGAGTACGACTACATCACCCATGTTCCGTCGAACGTTTCGCTGTGCGAATCTTCAAGGGTATGAAGATCTCATCTATCCCCCCTCGTTGTTTGCATCTCCTAGATTAGATCTTGGCTTTCCCGTTCGCATCCGTAGAATTTTTTTGATTTACTATGCTGTAAAACCCATCAGTGGTATCAGAGCTAGATCTATGCGTAAATGTGTTTCACGAGTAGAACGCAACATGGTTGTTGCGGGCGTTGATGTTTTCTATTGCAAGCCTCTTATTTGTGTTCTTCTTATGACGCGGGATAGTGAGCTCGAAACGGTCCAGGCCAACTTTACACGACGTCGTTCGCGAGACCGGCTCCGCACTTGACGTGTGGCTTGTTCCACACATGCGGCTGGTGGATGCCAGTTTCTCTCACTATAGTTGTCATGAGATTTACACCGGAGTTTGGCAACCATAATATCACCGTTGTGGCTTAGGTAAGAATCGTTCTTAGCTTTCTACTCCCATGAGCCACGTAAAACATGCAACAACAAAGTAGAGGCGTCTAACTTGTTTTTGCAGGGAGTGTTTTCTGTGATATGGTATGGCCCAAGATGTGATGTGTATGTTGTATGCGATGATCATGTTTTGTAATGTTTCAAGACTTGCATGTCGATGAGTACACAACCGGCAGGAGCCATATGGTTGTCTTTATAATTGTGTATGACCTGTGTGTCAACTTCTTATACGCCATGTAATAGTTTCACTTTATCGTTAAGTAGTTAACAATAGTTGTAGTTGCTATTCGTGGTGGAGGAAATCATGGTGGAGTGATGAAGATCATGCCGGCACGCACAAGATGGAGATCATTGCGCGAAGATTGGCTATACCATGTCACATAAAGTTATATGCATGTGATGTTTATCCTTTTATGTATCTTATTATACTTAGATCGCGACGGTAGCATTATAAGATGATTCCTCACTTAAAGATCAAGATAAAACGGTGTTCTCCCCATGTATGCATCGTTGCGAAAGTTCGTCGTGTCCAAGCATCACGTGATGATCGGGTGTTATAGACTCTACATTCACATACAACGGGTGCAAGCCAGTTTTGCACACGCGGAAATACTTGGGTTTGACTTGACGAGCCTAGCATGTACATACATGGCCTCGGAACACATGAACCGAAAGGTTAATCATGAGTCATATGAATGATATGATCGACACTTCGTTGTCCACCATTGAAACCACATCTCTTCTCGTGAAGATCGGATTAGGTGTGGTGAATTTGGATCATGTTCACTAAACAACTTGAGGGATGTTGAATTTAGTGAGAGTTCATCTAGTAATTTGATTAAGTTGAACTATTTATCATGAACATAGTCTAATTTGTACTTGCAAATATTGTAGATCAAATGGCTAAGTCCAACTTCAACTTCAACGTTTTTGCTGAGAAAGAAAAGCTTAGAAACAATGGGTCTAACTTCACCAATTGGTTCCGCAATCTGAGAATCATTCTCGCTGGTGGACAAAAGGACTATGTCCTTGAGAATGCGCTAGGTGATGCCCCTGCTGTTGATGCGCCGGCTGATGAGAAAACTGTCTATTAGTCGCACAAAGATGATTATGGTGTGATTAAGAGCACCATGTTGTTTGCTATGGAATCGGACCTTCAAAATCGTTTTGAAGATTATCCCGGGACCTTTGAGATTCTTGAGGAGCTGAAAACTATGTTTCAGACTCAGGCCCGTTCTGAGAGATATGAGATCTCTAAGAAATTCTTTAACTGCAAGATGGAGGAAGGGAGTTCTGTTAGTGAGCACGCCATAAAGATGCCGAGCTACACTCAACGCCTTGAGCAACTGGACTGCAAGATTCCAGAGGAGCTCAAGATTGACTGGGTTCTGTAATCACTGCCTCCCAGCTACAAAAGTTTTGTAGTGACTCATAATCAGATTGGTTCCACTGATATGATCACCGAGCTCTTCGCAAAACTGAAGGCTGCGGAGGTGGACATCAAAAAGGATAATCATGTATTGATGGTCAACAAGCCCCCCACCTTTAAGAAAGGTAAGGGTGCAAAGAAGCCCTTCAAGAAAGGCGGCGGCAAGCGCGTTGCCCCTGCTGAGAAGAAGCTCAAGTCTGGACCAAAGCCGGACACTGAGTGCTTCTATTACAAGGACAAGGGTCACTGGAAGCGCAACTGTCCGAAGTACTTAGCGGACAAGAAGGCTGGCACCATCAAAGGTATATTTGATATACATGTTATTGATGTTTTCCTTACTAGCCCTCGTTGTAGTGCCTGGGTATTTGATACTGGTTTAGTTGCTAATATTTGTAACTCGAAACAGGAGCTACGGAATAGACGGTGGCTTGCGAGGGATGAGGTGACGATGCGCGTTGGCAACGGATCAAGAGTTGATGTGATGGCCGTCGGCACGCTCTCCTTAGTTTGACCTTCGGGATTAGTTTTAAACCTTAATAAATGTTATTATATGCCTACGTTGAGCATGAACATCATAGCTGGATCGTGTTTATTGCAAGACGGTTATTCATTTAAATCTGAGAATAATGGTTGTTCTATTTATATGAGTAACATATTTTATGGTCATGCACCTTCTGTGAATGGTTTATTTCTTCTGAATCTCGAAATGGATGAAACACACATCCATAACATTGAGGCTAAGAGATGCAAAGTAGATAGTGATAATACTACTTATTTGTGGCACTGTCGTCTAGGTCATATTGGTGTAAAACGCATGAAGAAACTCCATTCTGATGGACTTTTGGAGTCTCTTGATTTTGAATCATTTGACACATGCGAACCATGCCTCATGGGCAAGATGATCAAAATCCCGTTCTCTGGAATGATGGAGCGAGCAACAGACTTGTTGGAAATCATACATACCGATGTATGCGGACCGATGAGTGTTTCGACGCGCGGTGGATATCGCTATTTTCTCACTTTTACCGATGACTTAAGTAGATATGGGTATATCTATTTAATGAAACATAAATCTGAAACATTTGAAAAGTTCAAAGAATTTCAGAATGAAGTGGAGAACCATCGTAATAGAAAAATTAAGTTTATACGATCTGATCGTGGAGGTGAATATTTGAGCTATGATTTTCTCATGCATCTTAAAGCAAGCGAAATCGTTTCGCAACTCACGCCACCCGGAACACCATAGCGCAATGGTGTGTCTGAACGCCGGAATCGAACTCTATTAGATATGGTCCGATCAATGATGTCTCTTACTGATTTGCCGTTATCATTTTGGGGTTATGCATTAGAAACCGCTGCATTCACTTTAAATAGGGCACCATCTAAATACGTTGAGATGACACCATATGAACTTTGGTTTGGTGCTAAACCTAAGTTGTCGTTTCTTAAAGTTTGAGGATGCGAAGCTTACGTCAAGAAGTTGATGCCGGACAAGCTCGAACCCAAAGCGGAGAAATGCGTCTTCATAGGATACCCTAAGGAAACTATTGGGTATACCTTCTATCACAGAACCGAAGGCAAAGTGTTTGTCGCAAAGAACAGATCCTTTCTTGAGAAGGAGTTTCTCTCGAAAGAAGTGAGTGGGAGGAAAGTAGAGATAAACGAGGTTGTTGAACCTTCTCTTGAATTGGAGAGTAGCATAGCACCTGAAATTGTTCCAGTGCCGCCTGCACCAACAATAGAGGAAGCTAATGACAAGGATCATGAAGCTTCGGATGATGCTGCTACTGAACGTCGCAGGTCGACAAGGTCGCGTGCCCCTCCTGAGTGGTACGGCAACCCTGTCTTAACTGTCTTGTTAGTAGACGACAGTGAACCTGCGAACTATGAGGAAGCGATGATGAGCCCAGACTCTGAGAAATGGCTAGAGGCCATGAAATCTGAATTGGGATCCATGAGCGAAAACCAAGTATGGACTTTGGTGGACCCTCCTAGCGATCGAAAGGCCGTTGAGTGCAAATGGATCTTCAAGAGGAAAACGGACGCGGATGGTAATATTACCGTCTATAAAGCACGACTTGTCGCGAAAGGTTTTCGACAAGTTCAAGGTGTTGACTACGATGAGACTTTCTCTCCCCTAGAGATGTTTAAGTCCATTCGGATTTTATTAGCAATTGCTGCATTTTATGATTATGAAATATGGAAGATGGATGTCAAGACTGCTTTCCTCAATAGCAACATTGATGAAGAGTTGTATATGATGCAACCCGAAGGTTTTGTCAATCCTAAGGATGCTGATAAAGTGTGCAAACTTCAGCGTTCCATTTATGGACTGAAGCAAGCATCTCGGAGTTGGAACCTTCGTTTTGATCAAGTGATCAAGAGCTTTGGATTTGTTCCAAATTGCTACGAAGCTTGTATCTACAAGAAAGTGAGTGGGAGCTCAGTGACATTTCTGGTACTATATGTGGATGACATATTGATTATTGGAAATGACATTAATATGCTTAACGATGTGAAGAGTTATTTGAACAAGTGTTTTTCAATGAAAGACCTAAGTGAAGCTGCTTATATATTGGGCATCAAAATCTATAGAGATAGACAAAGACACCTGATAGCTTTAAGACAGAGTACATACCTAGACAAAGTTCTGAAAAGGTTCAGAATGGATAAGGCAAAGAAAGGTTCAGTGTCTATGTTGTCAGGTAAGATATTGAGCAAGGCTCAGTGTCCAGCTACGGTAAATGATAGAGAAGCTATGAGCAAAGTGCCTTATGCCTCGGCCATAGGTTCGATCATGTATGCCATGCTGTGTACTAGACCAGATGTGTCCAATGCTCTTAGTTTGACGAGCAGATACCAAAGTGATCCAGGAGTGGAACACTAGACAGCCGTGAAGAACATCCTAAAGTACCTAAATAGGACTAAAGAAATGTTCTTAGTCTATGGAGGTGATGAACAGATCGTCGTAAAAGGTTACGTCGACGCTAGTTTCGACATCGACAAGGATGATTCTAAATCTCAGACAGGATACGTTTATATTTTGAATGGAGGAGCTGTGAGCTGGAGAAGCTGCAGCAAAGCGTGATCGCCGGATCTACAGTAGAAGCGGAATACATGGCTGCTGCAGAAGCGTCAAGTGAAGGAGTTTGGATCAGGAACTTCATCACTGAGCTTAGCATGGTTCCAAGTGCCTTGGACCCATTGGAGATATTGTGTGACAACACTGGCGCCATAGCACTCGCTAAGGAACCAATATATCATCCAAAGACCAAGCATATCAACCGCAAGTTTCATATAATCCGAGATTATATAGCAGATGGAGATCTGAAGATTAGCAAAGTACATACAGATCTGAATGTCGCAGATCCATTGACTAAACCTCTTCCACGTGCAAAACATGATCAGCACCTAAGTGCCATGGGTGTGAGATTGTTGCCAAATGTAAACTAGATTATTGACTATAGTGCAAGTGGGAGACTGCTGGAATTATGCCCTAGAGGCAATAATAAAGATGTTATTATTACAATTCTTGTTCATGATAAAGTTTATATCCCATGCTAGAATTGTATTAAGCGGAAACTTTAATACTTGTGTTGTTTGTGAACAACACCGTGTCCCTAGTACGCCTCTATGGACTAGCTCATTAATTAATGATGGTTAAGGTTTCCTAACCATAGACATGAGTTGTTAGTTAATAATGAGATCATATCATTGGGAGAATGATATGATGGACAGACCCAAACTAAGCGAAGCAATTAGATCGTGTCATCGTGTTCATCTTTGCGAAGCTTTTTCTTATGTCAAATATTGTATTCCTTAGACCATGAGATAATACAAATCCCTGGTATCGAAAGAAAGCTTTGAGGTCATCAAACGTCATCCTATGAGAGGGTGATCATAAAGGTGTCTCTCAGGTGATCGGAAAGTACCTGTTGGGTTGTATGTATCGAGATGGGATTTTCCCCTCCCAAGTCGGAGAGATATACTTCGGGCCCACTCGGTAATCGATATCAACACCGCTTGCAAGCATGCGGTTAAGGAGTTAATCACAAAGTGATATCGGATTACGAAATGAGTAAAGTACTTGCTGTGAATGAGATTGAACTAGGTATGACGGTACCGACGATCAAATCTCGGGCAAGTAAAATATCGCGCGACGAAGGGAATATATATATATGGGATTGATTTAATCCTGGCATCGTGATTCATCCGATATGATCATCGATGAATATGTGGGAGTCAATATGGGTTTCCAGACCCCGCTGTTGATTATTGATATAATATCATGTCTGCATATTCTCGAACCCGAAGGGTCACACACTTAACGTGTCTCGACGCTAGGATAGATTGGATAATTGGTTTATGAGTTTTTGTTCGTAGTCTCGGATGAGATCCAGGACGTCACTAGAGGTTCCGAAATGGTCCGGAGAATAAGATTCATATAAGGCAATGCAGTTTTTGGAGTTCGGAATTGTTTCGGGTTAATCGGTATTGTACCGGAAGCTTCTAGAACCTTCCGGAGGGGGACCAACGTGGCCCCACCTGCCGGGAGGGGGCATGGGCCTATGAGGGAGTGCCCTGGCCGCATTGGGCCAGGGGCACAAGGCCCCATAGGGCCCAGCCGGCCAAACCCTAGGGAAACCCTAGGGGAGCTTCTAGAAGGGGGGAACTTGCCCCCACTCCTCCCTCCTTGGCCGCCGGCCCTAGGGCTTGGGGGAGGGGCAAGGGCTGGCCGCCCACCCCTCTATATAAAGAGGGATGGGGGCACGCCCCCTCCTACACCTCCTCCTCAAGCCCTAGCCGCCCTGCTGCCCTCCTCTCTCTCTCTCTCTCTCTCTCTCCCTCCCGACTGCGTGTAGGCGAAGCCCTACTGCAGAAACTCTCCACCACTTGCACCGCGCCGTCGCGTTGTAAATTCAATCCGTCTCTCCACCATACTTGCTGGACCGAGGAAGGAGGAGACGTCGAGGTGCCGCACGTGTGCATCTCTAGGAGGCATCGCCACTTGCGGTGTTAGATCGGATCGGATCGCGAGGAGGAGAAGCGAGTACGACTACATCACCCACGTTCCGTCGAACGTTCCGCTGTGCGAATCTTCAAGGGTATGAAGATCTCATCTATCCCCCCTCGTTGTTTGCATCTCCTAGATTAGATCTTGGCTTTCCCGTTCGCATCCGTAGAAATTTTTTGATTTACTATGCTGCGAAACCCATCAAGGCGGGGCCAGGCGAGCGGGGCCAATGGAGCCAGGCGCGCACTGCACGCGCGTGAAGCGATATCAACGGGGGCGAGCGGCTGCAGGGGCCCGCGCGGGATTGGCAGGACACGACAGTAGCAGCAGCAGCGCATGCGCGTGCGGCGCGGGCGGGCGGCAGGCGCGGGCCCAGCGCGCGAGGCGGGCGCAGGGCAAGTGGCGGCAGGTCAACGCGTGCGGTAGATCTGGCGCAAGGGAGAAACGGGCCGCATCGGAGGATTGAGCAAGGCATTTTTCCTGGGGCGGCCGGTACTACCGGCCCACCCGGGCGGTACTACCGGGCCGGCCGGTATTACCGGTATTGGGTACCTGGTGAGGCAGAAAGTTATTATGGGCCGCCCAGGGGCGGGCGGTAGTACCGGGGCCTGCCAGGGCGGTACTTCCGTTCGGCCCAGAGAGCAGATTTCCCTTTTTCTTTTTAGAATAAAGTCGGCGAATATTCAAACGGTCATAACTTTTGACTGAAAGCTCCGATTGACCCGATTCAAATTGTGTTGGATAGAGGACGACAAGGGATTTCCAATAAAAAGTGGAAATATTGATTATCACCAAGTGAGAAAGTATCAAGTAGAATAATGTGAGATACCTCACTTGGTGAGAAACCGAAAAGCCGCATAAATCAAAATCGCAACAAGATACATATGGGAGATCCGATTTTGATGAACAAGAGCTTGTTATGGAGATTACCACAAGCTCTATATCCTCACATGGATAAGACCAAATAACAACCAAATATGATGATGCAAGTATGCAAAGGTTTGAGCTCTCTCCGAACGATGTGATCGAGTTACTCATTCGAGAGCCCCTCTTGATAGTACGGTTATCTATCCTAAACCCGGTCTTCCACTAACATATAAGGGCAAAAGGGAAAACCTATCAATATTATACCTTTGCCTTGAGCATTCCATTTGAGCTCGATGTAGACGATCTTTCCCTACTCAAGATGGAACGCCTTTCTTGATTCCTCATCATCGATCCATGATCACCGAGGATGGCAAGCATCAAACATGAGATCTTCTAAAGATTGCGCATTTTGAGCTTGCACAACATATCTTCTTCTCATTTCATCGACCTTGAAGCCGACACAAGCTCCAAGCGATGCCAATGGACAATTCCTACAAGTATAATTTAATACACACATTAGTCCATAAAGATTGTCATTAATTACCAAAACCACACATGAGGGCTCACATGTTCTTTCAGTAGGTTCAACTGCTGCTTGTATGGTCAGATCAATGCAAAAAAGGTTGGGCTGCCACGAGCCAATTAAAAGGGTCGTAGGTTAGCTGCTGCTTGTATGGCCAGATCAATGCAAGAAGGTTGGTTGCCACAAGGACAGATCAATGCAAGAAGGTTGGTTGCCATAAGCCAGTTTATGAAAAGGGGCGTAGGTTGAGTTGTTGTTTGTATGGCCAGATCAATGCAAGAAGATTTGTGCGAGAAACGGATCGTTTGGTTGTTTGCATCCTCTTGCATGGTGATGGAGCATTTCTTAAAGCAAGTCAGAGACGATCCGACGCGTTTTCAGTGAACAGGACTGTGTTGCACAACCCATCATAAGAGGGGATATGTGAGGTTAGCTTTTCCGTCCTCCCTAAATATGTTCATTTCTAATCACTTCTAATTAGTACAAATATGCTTCAATTCAAAATAAGCTCTATATGAAAAATATGCACATCAACGGTGGATTCTATTCTGACCATCGGCACTGAGTTTCGTGCATTTGTATCTTCTCAAAATCATGGTCAGAGTTGCAGCTTCTTGATGAATTTCGTCAAATCCATTCCACACAATGAACCGTTCAAAATTTTCTTTCAAGAATAGTTTGATCTCGTTGTTTCCCACAACACGGGTGCAAGTTTCTCATTTTTTTGGAAGCATAGAAATCCATCTCCAACTTTTCAAGATTGAATATGGAGTTGTTTTTCTATTCTCTTGAACAGGTTCTTCTCTAGCACCTTGGTGGCACAACGGAAGATGCAGCGGTCGAGTTCAAGCAAAGGTGTCTGTCGTTTGCTTGGTGTCCATTCCAGAGCTTGTCATGGTGGCGTATGCCGTTTGTGGGTTCGTGTTCTTGGATGCCGGGCGGCGGCCCTGGAAGGTGGTTTCCCCTCTTGCGGTTCATGGCGATGGCGCTTGGCGGCCTGCGGTGGTTCTTCTTAGATCGGTGGCAGCCTGGATGAGCACGGTGGCGATGGCGCTGCTGCTTGGTGACAGGGATCTAGTGTGGCAGGATCCACTGGGGACGGAGGAGTAGGACCAAGCGCTAGGGATGGCAGCGCCGGTGACACCCTTGCTGCAGTGTGGTGGCGGGGCTTCACAAGTCCATTTGGGCTTGGTCGAGCCAGAGAGGGCCTGGTTTACCTTTGCTGCTACATCCGGTCGGCTATCGCCCTCTGGCGATGGAGGTAGTTCTCTCCCGTGGGTCACTATACCGCTGACCCCCACCGAAGGTCCTTTTTTGGTTGTACCAGTCTCACATCGTGGCTCATGGTGAGACAAAGACGGTGGTGACTACAAGCAGTACATTAGCTTGGCTGTCTGTAGTAGGGGCAAACCGTCCAGAGTCATGGATCAGAAATATATTGCAAGATAACAAGGAAATAATTTCAGGGGATTCCTTTTAATCTTCTAAACCTAGGCTTTGATTTCTGCTTTGGTACTACTTCCTCTGTCCCAAAATATAAGATGTTTTCGTCGGCTAGGTAGTACTCCCTCCGTTTCAAAATATAAGATGTTTTAGGTTTATGAAGAAAATGTATCTAGACTACTTCTAGTGTGTAGGTTCACTCATGCTTGAAGTGAATCTACACACTAAAATAAATCTTGATACATTTGCTTCACAAAGTTAAAACATCTTATATTTTGAAACAGAGGGAGTACATGTCTAAAGTAGAGAGAGGGGAAAGAATGGCGCACCATGCTCCAAAATAGCACAGCGTCTCCTTTGTTTGGTTTAACACATAGCCCTTTGACCATCTTTCCTCCACAACTGCATTCACCCTCTCCAGCCTGAAACAAAAGAGAAATGGAGAGTCAGGCAGGAACAACACATAAAACATGAAAGAACCGGCCGCACACCACAAATTCAGCTGACTAGGTACAGATTCTGCTAACCATAGGAAAGTGGGTTTCACCGCCTTCAACACCATCAGTCAAATACATCAACATTGTAGCAACACGCTGCCCCCCACGTTTGAGGTTGAACTGCAGATCGACCAATCACAATTTAACTGATTCTTATAATTAACTTGGAAGTACTGCAATGACTAGTTCCAATAGAATATGGAATGACTAGTCTGGTCATGTCATAAAAAAGATATATTTTCCATACAAGGAGTTCAACTTACAGTATCAGAAAAGTAATCATGATGTGGTCTGTAATATTGGCTTGGTTCATACCTGTAGTTTAGAGTTGAGTTAACAACGGTAGTCAATTCAAAGAACTTCATAGAATTATAGAAATACTTCAATCTAGTACCGCAAAACTTGGATGAGTTCCCCATTTTCTATGGGTATCTGGGAGAATACAGAAATTCGCTTCTCTATAGCCTGGCCAGAGCAATACGAATGTTAGTAAGTAGAAGAATGAAGTATTAAATCACTACAGTTAAATAAACTGTCTCAAATTTCAATTTAACACATGATAAAAAAGTACATATCGTGCAATGCAGGATGCATAGTAGGATAGCTAGGGCAAGAGAAAATAGGTAGCACTGCCTGCAGTAGCCAAAAGCCCAAAATATCATCACTAAGTATAGTTCCGTGATGACTCACACAAATATGAATTCCCATATATTCAACTGATGGTTCTGATTAGTTCATGAAACCTTTTAGACTTGACAGTGTGAATCTGCAATTCTGAAGTCGGAACATAAGATGGGTACTAAGGTGGATCAGTTTTTCTTTAACTAGGATTTCATCAGAGATAAAACCGTGTATGTTATAAGATAAAAATAAACTTTTAGATCACCAGTCCCTTTACCTAGCTAGACACGCCATGATCTGCAATATCTGACATCAATGATGTTACTATGTATGTTCTTGGTGTCACTGATGGGATTTTTCATATCCTCCGACAGAAGCTACAAATTAGAAAGCCCAGTTTTTGCATTCACGTGAGCAGGTTCCGTGGAGATAGTGTTATGATTTGGTAACATGATTTTAAATTCATCCACAATACATTAAATAAACATTTTTTAAATCCATGTCCTATTTTGGTTCCACTTCTAACAGGACTTGTTAGGGATGAAGATAATCCCATACACTCAGCATCTTCTTTTGACCTTAATATATAAAAGGGAAGGACACATTTAAAAAAGATCTAAAGGTGTACTACTCTAGACAATGTTGTTTACAAAGATGCAACCGACTTCAGAAATAAATCTTACGGAGTACAACTTATGAACATAGCATGCCTCTTTGCTAGTCATGCAGCAAACATATGCATGTACCCTTTTGTGTCACAGAGTGCCAGCCAAGCTAAACACTGAAAACATTGAACTCATTTACAAAGAACTTTGTTGCCGAACAAACATATCTGTAGGCACATTACTGCAAACGTAAATGTTAAGGAACCTTCTGCCAAGTGGTGCAAACAGACCTGAATGACTGGTAGTTTTCTTTCTTCAGAGTTCACAAACATACCAGAACTCGTGCGAACATCACTTTTTACACCCTGGGATATGGTAAGAGAAGAAAACATATGGAATTTCAGTGAACAAAAATAAACATGAAAAATAAGAACAGCTATCAAAGTAACACAATAAATTTCTCTCAAACTTCCAATATTATAATTAATCGTTTCATAAACTGCAACATGAGTGCTGAGTGCATGTCAAAAACACATGTTCAAAGCATTAGCTTGCTCTGTAAGAAAGAGTAAAGTAGATCGATT
Organism: Avena sativa; assembly: GCA_916181665.1. Classification (NCBI taxonomy): domain Eukaryota; kingdom Viridiplantae; phylum Streptophyta; class Magnoliopsida; order Poales; family Poaceae; genus Avena; species Avena sativa. The sequence goes on along the minus strand of OV702294.1, from coordinate 490,656,706 downwards.
TTACAACTGGGAGAGTAAGTTGCTTTTGGAAAAGGCACGGGGAGTTGTTAATGTTCAAGCTTGAAGAAGCAAGAGAAAAGTGTTGTCCATGCAAGATTTTAATCCTCGGAAGTAAATATTCTAGCACACCAAGGGCTTGTTAAGAATGGTTTGACATTGTGTTGCCATGTTTCCCCTTAATACCTATTTGTACTGTCAGTCTCACCGAAGAAGTGTATAAATTGGACATAGAGATTAAATAAACAGAAGTCATTACGTTCCCAACTAAGATTCAAAATTTGCTGATCTGCTGATTTAATGAAAAATAATGTCTACTCAGTACTGACAGACACAGAGACCGTCCTATGAATTGCAAGCCAACCACATACTTTTCCTGTTGCGACATCAACTACAGTAGAAATCTCGAGTCTTGGTCTAGCAATATCTCTTAGATAATCACATTCCTGCAAAGATTAGCCAAAAATATGTCAGCACTAATATTTTGTTATTTTCCATTTTATTGGTGTGGGGGCATGTATCCCATTGTATTGGTTAGCAATATGGTCTGAAACTTGTTGATCTGCTGAATAAATATTACAGGCCTCGGCTTTATATTTCATGTTGGAAATGGCAAGGACAGTATGTGGCTTAAAAACTTACAGCAGCGATATATTAAAAACATGGAATAATATAGAGGAGAAATTTAGCATACACAAAACGCATGAGGCAGGACCATACCTCTGAACTAAGAAAATTATGGAAAACAATTATTTGAGGCTTCCAGCTGATAACTTCAGGCTTCACCTACATATTACAAACAAATCGATTTACTTAGTAAGAGATGTTCTCTCGGCTTTTCAGTTTGAGTATGAATTAAACAAAGTTTGCCATAGAAGACAGCACAATGTAAAAATCATCACACAACTGGCCATACATAGGCACACATCATGCATGGTTGTTCCCTAGTAAATACCAGAGAGTTACAAACTTACAAGGAAACACAACATCAGCGTTTCAGAAGATTATAAACCGTTGTTAAGAGCCAAGATTTACAAGGTCCCTAGCACCTGCGTCCAAACTATATGCTATTTATCCGAATTTAAAATTCTACACCTAAAGGAGCTATAGAGATTTTTTTTTTTTTAAACTAGTAAACAAAACAATAGAGAAGTCATCATGTTTGACATGCTACAACCATTATCCAATCATTTGCACCAATCTTTAAATTTCACAAATGTATGAACAAATTATCAACAACATAAATAATCATGGGTGGTTAAAGCAGGGCGAAAGCCTGTTTCAAGGACAATCATGAGTGGCTATTTGCACTAAACACAGGGAAGGTTGAGGAGTTCATCGCCGGGTTTGAGGAGGGAGCGAAGCCACCCACGCTAACCCAGGATATGTTAAACTTTGATCTTTGGATGCAATTATTAATGTATTATGCCACAGAGCATACGGAAATACATAGATATGTACTCAAGCTAAATTTCATAAAAATCATAGAAATTGCATGTGAGCAATCTAAATATTCATAAAAATAGTGTGCAAATCATAAAAACTGCATGCAAGTTAATCAGTGTTTTGCAAGTTGCAACATGAAATCAGACACACTGTTCAGTAAACGAAAACTAAGACACCTTATAAATAGGAATGCAGGGAGTACAATTCATACTTCGAGACCAAAATGATGAATGAAAAATCACTTCAAATTTTCATTCAATACTAATGCAGGAAAATTTACAAGACAGTTAACTCATGCAAATCGATATACAAATACAAAAAAGAAAACATATTCACAATTAATCTTGTCCATTAAAACTTGTTTTTTACTAAGCCGAGTTGCTATAGGTCTGTAAAACTTATTCGATATTTCTGGGCAAAGGTGCAGCTCATTGACGATGTCCCATGAATAATATTCGAGAGTAATGAAGCAAGTTAGGGTAGGATGTGCAGACATTTCCCCACACAAAAAAGCCAGGTTGCATGAACATAAGCCAAAAGAGAAGTCCAAACATGACAAAGTTACGGAGGGGCATAGATCTATAGCTTGTAACGATAGCAGAACTTACGTATCCAAGCCGAAGAACCGCCGCCTCCTGGTCATTATCCAAATGTACTGAATCTGCCACGCAGGACACCTAAAGTTTGATTAGAGATACATATACTCACCGAGGAGTAAAGCCTACTTGTTTCAGTTCAAGGCTTTATAGGACAGGGTTCACTGATTTTACATTAAAATTTAAAACATGGAGGGCATTTAGGAACGCGAAAATGACTGGGCAAGAAGAAACATAATGCTGCAGAGGATAATTACTAGTCTGATCCAATTAGAGAAAATGCACACATATACGCAGCAAGTAGAAGAGGATAGACATACCGGAGTGGTCGTCTAGCCGGCGGAAAAATGCTAACTGTAGCAGTGAGCCTGCATTCATGAAAAAAAAATACCAAGATGAAACAAAAATTAAGCAACACATCCAATCTTTACACAAGCATTTTTGTTCAAGATGGGAGCCCGCGAATAATCAAAAGTACAATGAGGAATTTGCTGTGTCACACTCACACCGTGCCAAACTGAAAACTGGACACCCCAAAAGATTCTGGACATCCTAATATGCAATTGCATCATCTAAGCACGCACATATGCTGCGTTGGTTTCCAGCTATGAGTACACCAAAACCAGGTCCTACCACACCTATCACATGGACTCATCAGATCAGTAGCAGCGTCCGGCATCCCAGGCACGGAGCTAAGTACTACGGCCTTACGGATCTCAGGATGCTCCATGTGTCCGCAGCAAGTTAAATTCCCTCCGAACTGATCTTAGATGAGTCAAATCGAGTTCATTCCAACACCTATAACGACCGGAAGCCGCCCCCCAAGGCAGATTGCAGCCACAGACGGTACCGATTCTCCCCACGTTCAGCTTATCACCATTTGATCCGAGACGGCGTCGAATTCGACCACAGCTAGCAGCTTGCAGCCACCACGCCCAAATCGACAGACGGAACGCGTCATGCATCCGGGCAAATCCACGGCATCGAAGAATCACTGCGCGCAAGACTCGAGACTCCCTCTCAAGTCCGAACCGAAGAAAGGGAAAACATGGCGGCAGCGACATGGCCGGACGCAAATGAAGGCATGGCGAAGGGAGAGGGCGAGCCGGGAGGGAGGGAGGGCGGGCGCGCACCTATGATCATTCCGAGGGTGACGAAGGTGAGCAGCGGCAGCAGCCGCCTCGCCCGCGACCGCGCCATTAGATCCGCCTCCCTCACGCCTCGCCGGATGTCACGGGCGGTGGAGAGCGGCAGCATCAAATGGAAACGAAATCGCCCGTGACCCCGGCCGCCTGCGCCGGTGCGTGCTGTGCTGGGTGTTCTTGTCGACAAATTCTCCGAGGAATCTGAGCGGGTGGGCTTTCTTTCAGCAGCCGCCGTATCTAGTCGGCTCGTCACGGGCACGTCGGCCGCGTCGGAATTGGTCAATCGTCAAGTGTTCGGTGCCTTTCATCATCAGTCAAAAAGTCAAAACCGGACCCTGAGTCCACGTACCCACGCGACACGTCATGTGGAAGCCGACCGATAACTACCGCGGCCTTTCTCTTGACCGGCAGCTACGACATGTCGCCGGCGGAGGTGAAGATATTCTGCCGGAAGAACGGGCACGTCGACCGGGGAGCCCGGGCGGCCAAGAAGACGCTGAGATGCAACTGCGCGGGTGGCCGGACGACGACGGGTGGGAGGAGACGGCGCGGAGGTGCGTGTTGCATCAGCTATAAGCTAATCTTCACAGTGCCGATCCATCCGGTCCGAACCTATTCAAATTTATTAGCACGGATGCTCGGCGGCCCAAGCAGGCCGATCCATCCGGAGGAACTTTTCTTTTGACTCGATCCATTCATGCATTTAATCTGACGTACGTCGGCTCGCGCGCGGACAGCTCAGGGTGTCCTGTCATTGGCCATCCGGGCCCACATGTAAGAGAGACATTAGTACTTAACGATAGCTTTTATTAGATTATTAAGCCTTGCCGGTTATAAAAAGTTCATTCAAATAAATTAAGGGTGCTACTGCTACTGGTGTTGCTACGGCTACGGCTAGTGCTGGAGGAGGACGGCGCAACGCCTACTCCTTGCCGTTGTCGCCGCCACCGTTGTCGCGGCTGCCGGCCCCGTAGATCGCCGTCCTAGCGGTCTAGGGCCTCCTTCTTTTCAGCTTCTTGGTCAGCTTCTCCCAGAAGCTACCCTCGACCAGTTTCTCCCAGAATCTCATCTGCCAAAATTGTTTATACTTTTAAATTGACATTGAAACTACTAGTTAAGAAGTTTGAACGAATTTTGAAAATGAGATTCTGGGAGAAGCTGGTCGAGGGTAGCTTCTGGGAGAAGCTGACCAAGAAGCTGAAAAGAAGGGGGCCTAGATGGCCCGCTATTGGACGTGTTCGTGGAGACAGTCGCGAGCCGCCGCCTTGCCCTTCGCCTTCAGCCGGTCCTCCGCCGCCCCGGTTCGCCAGGACCTTGTCCATCTCGGCGGCCTAGTGGTCCCTCGCCTTCTGTTGGGCGAGCAACTTCGTCGGAGAAGGAGCCGGAGCTGGAATCGGAGCACTGTTGGGGCCGAAGCCCAACGTCTGTGCTATCTGCATGGGGACGGCGATCGGCGCTTCCAGCTGGTCCACCTCCTCCCCCTCATCCTTGTCGTCCTCCGCCACCTCCGTCTCGTCGGCATCGACGAGACCCCATGCAACCGCCGCCTTAGCGGCCAGAGCCACGCGCTCCTCCTCCGCCGCCGAGTCGGCGACGTGCTCACGCTGCACCTCCTCCACGTCGCCGCACGCTTTGGCGGCGTGCCGGAGCTCGCGGATGGTGACCTTGGTGGCCTCCTCCAGCGTGGTCATGGACGCCTCATGGGGGATCTCGCGAAGAGCTGCAGATGCGGCCTCCAAGGCCACATCCTTCACCGCCTCCTTGGCGGCGACGTGGTGTATGTCGGTCACCACCCATTGGGCGGCCACCGTTGTTGCCGTCTCCACGACCCGCTATAGCGCACACTTGGCGATCTCGCCTTCCTTCTCGAAGGCTAGCACCTGCGCCTCGCCCATGCGTCGGGCCAGTACGGTGGCCTCGAGGTGGACCTCGTCGACCTCCATGTCCGGGTAGCGGTTGTGACACATCTCCCGAATCTTGGATCATGTGGCGACCTTGCGGCGAGGCATGGCTACTGGCGGCTGGAGATTTTTCAGCTGCTGGTTTTCTCTTGCTTTGGGGCTTGTTGTCTCCGCCCCGCTGGTGGTCGTCCTTTATAGACCGCGACGGAGGCGGGAAACGACGTGAATGCGCGAGAAGTTTTCTCGCCCGGGAAACGATGGCGGGAAACGTCGGCCGCGCGGGAGGCCGACGCCGCGTCACCATTAACATACCATCGCGAGGGTGTCAACCCGTGACAGCAGGAGGGAGGCGGACATATGGGTCAGGCCGTTGGGCGTGGTCGGCCGAATAGGCTGGACCACGGCCCCAAATCGACCGCGACCTGACCCAAACGGATAGAAACAAACCGTTTAGGGTGACCGGATGGGTCGGCCCGATGGAGATCGGATGTCAGCGCCGGTGGCTTCCCACGGGACCGGTGTTTCCCGCCATCGTTTCCCGTGCACGCCTCGCTTCCCGTGGCGAGAAAATTTCCCGTGCATCACAGGTCGTTTCCCGTCTCCGTAGCGGTCTATAAAAGACGGTCGCCGGCACGACGGAGACAACAAGCTCCAAAGCAAGAGCAAACCAGTAGCCGAAAAAGTGCCAGCCACCAGTAGCCATGCCTTGCCACAAGATCGCCAACTGGACGAAGATCCAAGAAATGTGTCGCATCCGCTACCCGGACGTGGAGGTCGACGAGGTCCACCTCGAGGCCACAGTGATGGCCCGGCGCATGGGCGAGGCGCAGGTGCTGGCCTTCGAGAAGGAAGGCGATATCGCCGAGATGGCACTACAGCGGGTGGTGGAGGCGGCGGCAACGGTGGCATCCCAATGGGCGGTGACCGACATACACCACATCGCCGCCAAGGAGGCGGTGGCCTTAGAGGCCGTATCTGCGGCTCTTCGCGAGATCCGCCACAAGGCAGCCATGACCATGCTGGAGGAGGTGGCCAAGGAGGCCGCCAAGGTCGCCATCCGTGAGCTCCGCCACACCGCCAAAGAGCGCAACGACGCGGAAGAGGCGCGGCACGAGCACGTCGCCGACTCGGCGGCAGAGGAGGAGCGCGTGGCTCTGGCCGCTGAGGCGGCGGTCGCGTGGGGTCTCGTCGACACCGACGACACGGAGGAGGCGGGGGGCGACGATGAGGAGGGCGGTAAGGTGGACCGGCTGGAGGCGCCGATCGCCATCCCTGTGCAGATAGCGTAGGCGCTGCGCTTCGGCCCCAATGGTGCTCGATCCCGGCTCCGGCTCTAGTTCCTTCTCCGGCGGAGTTGTTCGCGGCTGAAGCGAAGGAGCTTGTCGACTAGGAGGCAAAGGACCACTGGGCCGCCGATATGGACAAGGCCCTGGCAAACCAGGCGGCGAAGGACCGGAGGAAGGCAGCGGGCAAGGCGGTGAGTCGCGACCATGCGCGCGACCGTCACCGCGAACGCGTTCAGCAGCGGGACATTTGGTCTGCTAGGACGGAAATCGATGGAGCTGGCGGCATTAACAACGATGGCCATGGAAATGGCGGCGAGTAGCCGTCGCGCTGTCCTCCTCCAGCAGTAGCCGTAGCAGCAGTCATCCCCCCTAATTTGTTTGAATGGCCTTTTTATAACTGGCAGGTCTTAAAATCTAATTAATAGATATCTTAAGTACTAATGTCTCACTTACATATAGACCCTGGGTGGCCAACGGGCAAGACACCCCATGTTGTTCGCGCGCGTCCGGGCCGACGCAATCGTTGCATAGATTAGATGCATAGATGGGTCGAGCCGGACGTGTTTGTCCGGATGGGTGGGCCTGCACGCCAGCGCGTCTGTGCGGACAAGTTCGGACACGTGATGCGACTCAGATCACTGTAGAGCTTTATTGGGAGACCCCAAGAGGAAGGTATGATGAGCACAGCAGTAAGTCCTCCCTTAGTTATGAAACCAAGGTTATCGAACCAGTAGGAGGAAGGAAACGACTCCAAGGTGTTGCTAACAACTTGGAACCTGCACAACACAAACTCAAAACTTTGCCCCAATGGACAATGAGGTTGTCAATCTCACCGGTTTGCTGAAAACAAAGGATTAAACGTATGGTGTGGAAGGTAATGATTGCTTGCAGAAAGTAAACAGTAATAGTAGATGATGTAACAATGATAAAGATTGGACCGGGGTTCATAGTTCACTAGAGGTTTCTCCTTAAGATAAATAACATAACATGCTAGGTAAACAAATTACATCGGGGCAATTGACATGACTGAGCAAAGCATAAGAATGCAATACTATACATTCATGATCCTATGAGATTTGATTGGGCATTACAACAATATACATAGATCGCCATCCAACTGCATCTATGACTAGTAATCCACCTTCAGGTTATCATCCAAACCCCCTCCAGTATTAAGTTGCAAGCAACGGATAACTGTTTTAAGCAATGTGTGTAAAGTAAATAATACAATTGTTCCATGAACAAGAGATTGTTGTTTTCTTCCTAGTAGCAACCGCACATATACAACCTTAGAGATTTCCATCACTTCCCCAGATTCAATAGAGGCATGAACCCACTATCGAGCATAAATACTCCCTCTTGGAGTCACTAGCATCTACTTGGCCAAGATAGCTACTAGAAACGGAGAGCATGCAAGATCTCAAACAACACAGACATGATAGAATCAACAATCAAGAAGACAAGATAGAATCATTAGTCAATCTGACATAGTAATCTCAATATACATCGGATCCCCGCAAACACAACATGCATGATTACAAATAGATGATCTTGATCATGAACGGAGCTCACAAGATATAAAAATGATAGCACAAAGGAGGAGAAACAACCATCTAGCTACTGTATGGACCCATAGTCCAAGGTGGAACTACTCACGCATCATACCGGAGGCTGGCATGGTGATGAAGAAGGCCTCCGGGATGATCTCTCCCCTCCAGCAGGATGCCGGGAAGAGCTTCAGATCCCCCGATCTAGGGACGATGGTGACGGTGACTATGGACTGTCTCGTGGAGATCTGAACGGGTACTTAGGGTTTTGGCATCGGGGGGATTATATAGGCGAAGAGGCGAGGCAGGTGATACGTCCAAAACGTATCTACTTTCCCGAACACTTTTGCTATTGTTTCTCCTCTTGTGTGACTTGGATACGACTAACACGGACTGATGCTGTTTTCAGTAGAATTGGCTTGGTGTCTAGTTTTTGTGCAGAAAATCAACTATCAGAAAAAATCCCGGAAAATATGCCAAAAATCCTATTTCAACAAAAGACTCACGGAGCCAGAAGACGAGACGGAGGAGGGCCACAAGGGGCCCACACCCGAGGCCGCGCGGGCCAGCCCAGGCCACGCCTAGGAGGGGTGTGGCCACCTCGGGCACCCCCTCGGCCTTCCTCTTCGCCTACTTAATGCCCCTTGACCTAAAAACCGAGGGGGGTTCGATGTTTTTCCAAAAAGAGTTCCGTTGTGCCGCCACCACCAGAATCCACGATTCAGAACCAGAAAACTCCGTTCTGGCACCCTGCCGGGATGGGGAATTTGGATGGGATCATCGCCATCATCATCACTGACGCCTCTCCATCAACCATCCATGTTTCCCCATCCATGAGCGAGTAATCCCCCACTGTAGGCTATGGGGATGGTAGGGATTGGATGAGTTCTATCATGTAATCAAATAAGATTGTTAGGACATGGTGCCTAGTATCTCTATTAGTGATATTTGACTTTGTTGCAACTTGTTGTGCTTAATGCTTGTCACTAGGGCCCGAGTGCCATGATATCATATATGAACATGTTATTGATTCATGATGATAGTATTGTTTGTGATCTTATATGCAAGTTGTGTACACATATCATTGTCTGGATCCAAAGGCCCCGAAGTGACAGAAATTGGGACAACCTGAGGGGATGGATTTGATATGAGGATCACATGTGTTCACGGAGTGTTAATGCTTTGCTTCGGTACTCTATTAAAAGGAGTACCTTAATTGCCAGTAGATTCCCTTGAGGCCCCGCTGCAACGGGTTGACTGGACAAAAGATGTTGTGCAAGTTCTCATTGCGAGCACGTATGACTATATATGGAACACATGCCTATGATTGCTTAGTACTTGGATGCTTTATCTTATTTATCTGCAAATGCCCTAGATCTTGAAGTTACATGAATAGTCTCTTCCATGCAACGCCCGTCCATCCATCCATATGCCTACCGCACTCATATCCTACTGTTTGCTACTATTGTCACTACTGCCTTTGTTTTCCCGCTGCTGTTACTTTGCTATTGCTACTACAAAACAGTTGCTACTGATAAACTGCTGTGAGCAAGACTATTTCCAAGTGCAGCTGAATTGACAACTCAGTTGTTAAGGCTTATAAGTATTCTTTGGCTCCCTTTGTGTCGAATCAATAAATTGGGTTATACTACCCTCAAAGACTGTTGCGATCCCCTATACTTGTGGGTCATCAAGACTGTTTTCTGGCGCCGTTGCCGAGGAGCATAACTTTATTTGTAAGTTCACTTCGATCTATTGTTGTTCACTACTATCCCTTTCATCATGGGGAAGTCTCGTGATGGAAATTTTCCTATTTTACCATCCACTACAAGAAGAGGTACAGTCCTAAACACCTCTGCTGCTCTTGAATTCACCGTCTGTTATAAGTAAGCTTGTTACACCACAACATACACATGCTACACACACTGCTACTACTGAATCTGAAATTGCTTCTGATATTCATGATGTTACTTCTACTGTGATTGATGCGAGTGGTTCATTAGGTCCTTTCCTAGATGCTACTATTGCTAGAACTATTTTGGGAAACACTGAAACTCCTAGTGAAGACACTATTACACCTGTTAGCTCACCTGAGTCTAGAGAGAGATATAATATTAATGATGGTTACATTGAAATGACTGATGAATTTATTGAAGAGTGTCAAAACACACACGGTGCTAGTGCTATTAGGAGTCTCCTTGAGAGACGTACCATTATACCTAAATTGTATCCTGATGCTAAGTTTGCTACTTATCCCATAGACATTAAAGATAAAGATTATGATTTCTCTCTTGATTTATCCTACATAAATATTGTTGAGAAAGAACCTTTTTGTGGGACTGAAAATGAAAGTTTTGTAGCTCATATGAATGAGATTTCCACTATGAGTGCCCTATTCTCTGATGATGTTAAGATGCGCAAGTACTTTGTTACAAATATCTTCGCTTTTTCACTAAAAGGAGAAGATAAATATTGGTTTAATAGATTACCTCCTGGATCCATTGATAGCCCTGATTGTTTGATTGTTTCTTTCTTTCAGAAATAGTTTCCTCCTAGTGCTAGACATGCTGCTTTGCAGAATTCTTTTGATTTTAAACAGGGAGAAGAAGAGAAATTGCCTGAGTCATGGACAAGGTTCTGTGCCTTAATTCATGCACATCCTGGATGTCTATTACCTAAAAATGAGCTTCTTGATATTTATTATAATGGACTAACTGATGATTCTAGGACATACCTGGATAGTTTTGCTGATTGTGTTTTCAGGAAGAGAACTCCTGCAGAAGCTGAAGAATTAATGGCTAAAATAAGCAAGAATTATGATGATTGGACTTCAACTGAGCTAATTACACCTGATCCTACTACACCTGAACCAACTCCAACACCAACACCAAAGAAGAGGGGAATGATTGAACTAAATGATGAAGTGATGAAAGAAGCTAAGAAATGTCTTAAGGAGAAAGGTATTAGATATGAAGATGTGAATAATCTATCTACTATAGAAGGATTATGTAAGCTAACTCCCCACTCATCTACTATTGAGGTACGCTCTCTCCAACACTTTGATGAAGGTGATATTCCCTATGGTAAACCTCCTGATCAATGCTTAGAGGAACTTGACATTTTTATTATTAAACAAAGAAATTTTAATAAACAAGTTCAGAATCATTTATTGGAAAACTCTAGAGCTATTAATGAGTTGAAAGATATTGTGGAAAGAACTACTAATGATGTTAAAATGCTTGTTAAACACTTCCAAATGGTTTAAACCCAAATTGATCAACTTGCTAAGGTATAAAAGGATATGCTAGTTAATGCTTCTGGAGAAAAACATGATTATGGAATTAGAACTAGGAGTGGTACAACCACTCAAGATCCTTTATATCCTGAAGGACATCCTAAAATAATTGAGCAGGATTCTCAACAAGCTGAAAATAATGGTAGTCCTCATAAGAGAAAGAAAAAGAAACATAAAATAGTTGAGGAACCTCCTGAACCTGCTGTAGATCCTAATAGTATATCTGTCTCTGATGCTGAAATTGAAAGTGGTATTGATAAAAATGATGCTCGGAAGAACATGAGGAGCACACTAAGAACACTAGGTACACTAAGGAAGATTTTATTGCTAATAAACATGGTAGTGAAAGAGAACCTTGGTTGCAGAAACCTATGCCTTTTCCCAATAAGAAACACAAGTCAAAGGAGGAAGAACACTATAACAAGTTTTGTGAGTGGATGAAACCTTTATTTTTGCAAATTCCTTTGACTGATGCTATTAAGTTGCCTCCTTATTCAAAGTATATGAAGGATATTGTCTCTAATAAAAGGAAGATTCCTATTGAGGAAATTTCTACTTTGCTTGCTAATTATTCCTTCAATGGTAAGGTTCCAAATAAACTTGGTGATCTAGGTATTCCAACTATTCCTTGCTCTATTAAGAATAATTATGTTAGAACTGCTTTGTGTGATTTGGGAGCTGGAGTTAGTGTTATGCCTTTTTCTCTCTACAAGAGACTCCAACTAGAAAAGTTGATACCAACTGATATATCTTTGCAAATGGCTGATAAGTCTACTACTATTCATGTTGGTATATGTGAGGATGTTCCTATTCAAGTGGCTCATAATTGCTTGGTTTTAACTGATTTTGTTGTGCTTGAGATGCCTGAAGATGATAATATGTCCATTATTCTTGGGAGACCTTTTCTTAATACTGCAAGTGCTGTCATCAATTGTAATCAAGGAAATGTAACTTTTAATATTAATGACAAAGAACATACTGTCTATTTCCCCAAGAAGATTGATAAGAGCTATGGCCTGAATTCCATTGAAAATATTGAGAGCATCAAAGTTGGAGAAATATATTGTCCCATTCCACAAGAAAGTTTTAAAACTATTATGATTGGGACTATTGCTATCAAGATTGAGGTAACATGATCACTTTGTGAAATGCAAATTTTTGTTTCATATGAAATTGTTTTGGTAACAAGACTTGATCAACCTTGTTAACAAAGGGATTTTAATGAACAAAAGAATGCTTTCACGGTTGTTATACTTGCTCACTTTTATTTTTCTCCTTTCCAATCTTTGCTCTTCGTCTTGTTAGCTTTAGCTTTGCCAATTGTTTGCTTTTTAGTGTGTCTTAGAACTTATTTAGTTTCGGATTTGGTTTGCTTCTTTGTGTCTTTCAAAATCTTTTTCTGTGAGAAAATCAATTTTCATAACCTGAAGATTGGCCAAAAATAAAGTTTCCCAAAAAATTCCAGAAAATTCATATTAAATTTTTCCATGAAAAAAGGGACAGAGGGACACCTAGATTAGCCCAGGGGGACCCACCAGGCCAACACACCCCCTGGTGGCGCGGCCAGCCCCAGGGCGCGCCTGGCCTGGGTGTGGCCCTCCAAAGTGCCTCCTTCCAGCCACTTCTTTCTCTCTCCTGAAAAACACCGAAAAACTTTCTCAAGCTCGAGTTGCTGCTGTTCTTGCTCCCGAATTTTGATCTCCTTGCTCAACCCATCTTTGCTGCTGATTTTTGGAGGGATTGCTCTCTAGTATGTGCCTCCTCCGCTTGTCCAATTAGATTTTTGATTGGTGTATTGTATCTTGAGTATTTTGCTACTGTAGGTGGTAGGTTGTGTGATCTTGCATGCTTGTTCTATGTTTAGATATTTCATTTTGATGCATGTTTAGCCCTCTAGCAAGTTCCTATAGTAGTTCCTCATCATTTATCAACTTGGAAATCACTTGGTTTGATGTTTGTCTAAAAATTTCAGAAAAGAAGATGAGTGCATACCAACTAAATCAAAATGAATTGATGGTACTTGAGCCAATGAAAGTCCATCGTGAGGAGGAAGTTTTCTCTTTCATATATCCATGCCCTGAATTTATGAGAGCTATGGGGATCTTTTAGGATTTCCAAACTATGATTATTAATGCAGGGTTGGAGCAATTCGTTGGAGAAGAACCATATCAATATGTTAAGCTAACCATGGCTGTGGTGCAGGACTTTCGGTTTAGTTGGTCATTGTCTAATCCCATGGTCCACTATAAAATTTACAATATAGCTGTCGATTTGCCTTTTGTTGATTTTTGTGCGGCTATTAAAGTGCCACAATGGGGTTCTTGTGAGAAGATTAGAGAGAGAGGCCTAAGCCACTCATGGATTTATATGCTGAAATTTGCCAAGGTTACGACTTATCAAAGGAAAGTGGTAAAATTCGGAACATTCAGTTCCCATCCATTAGATATTTTGCCTATTTCATTACCAAGTGTGTTCTTGCTAGAAAGACTGCTAGAAAATTATCTTCATTTGATCTAGCTTTTATCTTAGCTGCTTTGAATAGGGATAGATCTTATAACTTGGGTGCTTTGATAGCTTACCGTCTTACCACCAACCACGAGAAAGCTGGAATTTGTGGAGGTATCATTGCCTCTTGGTTGCTAGCTTTTCATGGTTTAGAGCCTCATCATTCAGATTTTCAGTTCCCCATAGAGAGGCTTGATCTCAATTCCATGGTTCAACATAAGTTTGTTTCTTCTTGGGCTACTTTGAGAGATCTACCGTATGAAATAACCTTTGTCAAGCGTGGTTGGAGAGGGGGTAGGTTTGAGAAAGTAGTCTCTTTGCCTGCACCTGCTTTGTTTAACTTTGATAACAGGCAAGGATGGTCACTCACGGAGGAAGAACTTGACACATACGCGGTGGAGCTCTCCCAGGAAGAGGAGAATGTTGGATAGGATGTCGAAGATGATTCGTTTCAGCCCTCCAACATGGGGGAGTCTTCATACCAGCAGCCCTTGGAGCGCGTCTTCTTCTTCATCGCGAGGGCCTGATTATGATCATTCCTACGATGACCCACTATCTTGGGGTTACTACCCGCGCTATTGATCCCCACTTAGGCCAAAAGCTTAAGCTTGGGGGGAGGTACCAAGATCACACTCATCTTTATATCATATTTCGTCGGTTCTTTGTATATCCATGTTTCGCTTTCTTTTTGGTTTTTGTTTCTGCTTTCCCAAAACACAAAAAGACCAAAAATATTTTTGTTGTTTCTCTTGGTTTGTTTCTTTGCTTTGTTTTGTCTTAAGAAAAATCCAAAAATATTTAGCTTTGGTTGTTTTTTTGCTTTGTGTGCTTGCTTTAAAAATCAAAAACACCAAAAATATTTGTTGTTCTTCTTTGGTTTTGTGAAGTTCGTTGCAGGGTTCAGCAGTTCTCGGTGGAGTTTGGTTTCATGTTATTATTCAAGCCACACAAGTGAAGGGCAATAATGAAGGTTAATGACAACTTTAGGTGTGGTAAGAGGCTAGTAATGAACTCTATTTGTTTTCATTTTTGTACATATATTCATCACTGTGGGCATGCTTAGTTTGTTCATATAAGGTGTATGTTATTTATGGATGCTTAGTAGTTCTTGCTCTCTTATGATTAGCTCCAACTTGCTAATACTTTGTAGCATGTCATATGAATGTTTGCTTGCATTGTTCTATTCATAGCTTGGTATGACATTGTGGTATCCTCCTCTAAATGTTTCATTTGAATCGACTTGGCACATGCTCACGCATGCTTATGACTGAACCAAAGACAGTTAAGCCTCGATGATTTATTTTTGCTCAGAGTTCTTGTATCACTTTTATGCCATAATTAGTTCTGTTTTGTTGCAAGCATGATTATGACAGTTATTGCTCTCTCGTTTATCGCTCCCTTTGTTATTGCTAGCCTTCACGTGCACTGAGTATGAGTTCTACTCGTGCTTCCAACTCCCCAAAACCAATATTGTCAAAGTGTCCACCATACCTACCTACTAGCATTATTTGCTATTCCGTGCATATTCTTTATGCCTCGTTTTCTTCCAAATAAAACGTTTGCTTGTTATGGGAACATTGGTTAGTAAAGCTCTCACAAACTTGATGACACACTTTATTTCTTGCACTTAATAAACCTGAACCATTGTGACCGTCCATGAAAGTTATATGCTTGAAAATTATAGGCTAGGAGTTAGCATAACCGTGCTGTCACGGGGAACGCTTTTAGCACCTATAAATATATACCCAGTTGATATCATGCTCTTTTTTTATGGATGTCATCGGTGTGAAATAAAAGGGGAGCTTGTAAGTCCATGGAGTTATGTATATGTGTTAGAGAAATGCCTGGGCCGCTAGCCTAAGCCATGCCTAATCATGGTGGAAACTGGCAGCATAACCATAGTGAGCAATCTATGAAGCTTTCTTCTTATAAAAAAAGAGAGACATATTGAAAAGAGGAAAGTTCTTGTCATAGTAAGTACATGTGCATCATAGCGAACCGCCAATAGGGTACGACTTTCCCCATGATACAGGAGCTATCACATATCAAAATGACAAGGCAACATACAATGAGCATCTCAGCAATCTTCTTATTTACCCTGGGAAAATGGTGCTTTTTCCTCTGCTTTCCTCTTTTTTTATTTCTCTCCTTTTTTCTATCTCTCTTTTTTTATAAGAAGAATGCTTCATAGATTGCTCACTATGGTGATGCTGCAAGTTTCCACCATGATTAGGCATGGCTTAGGCTAGCGGCCCAGGCGTTTATCTAACACACATACATAACTCCATGGACTTACAAGCTCCCCTTTTATTTCACACCGCCAACATCCATAAACAAAAGAGCATGATATCAACTAGGTATATATTTACAGGTGTTGAAAGCGTTCCCCGTGATAGCACGGTTATGGTAATTCCCAACTTATAAGTGCAAGCATATACAACATATGTGACACAATGGTTCAAGTTTATTAGGGGCAAGAAAAATAAAGTAAGACATCAAGTTTGTGAGAGCTTTAATCACTAATTTTCACATAACAAAGTGACTTTTTAATTGGAAGGTAGATAAAACAAGAATATACTTGGAATGATGTAACACACCGTGCATATGAATTTATAGTGGACACTTTGGAATAACTTGGTTTCTTGGGAGTTGGATGCATGAGTAGAACTTACTCAATACAAGTGGAGGCTAGCAAAAGACTAGGAGCGACCAACTAAGAGAGCCATAATGTCCATAATCATGCAGAGCGACAAAACATTATCAATCAAAGCATAAAGTGGCACCACAAGTCAAAAACTAAATAATCATATAGGCTAAGGTGACTGGTTCATAGTCATAAAATGGTGTGAGCATGTGCCAAGTCAACCCAAACAAAGCATCAAAGGAGAATACCACAATACTATGCTTGTCGTGGTATTGCCGACGAGTACGCCATGGAGGGGTCCTCACAATACGTGTTTAGAGACGTGGGGGAAGGCGGACAGTTGACGGGTACGAGTTAACACAGCTTACCCAGGTTCAGATCCCACAACGGTGGCGGAATCCTACTCCTGCTATAAATCACTATAAGGGCAATACGCCGAGTTACAGAGATAGGTTCGCTGTGCGAGGTTGTCTGAGATTGTCTAAGTTATCGCGCCCTAAAGGCTCCCATAGGCCCGACTTATGTAGTCGCCAGGTCCTAGAGTTATAGGGGAAAGTCCTAGCTGGACAGGTTACAGAGTCCTACACCGTCTATTAATAGTCTTGCGTGTCCTGTACTCCAAGGCTCCGGCTACGTCGGTAACTCCACCATAGACTTCCTTTATCCGGCATGGGCCTCCCTTCTGGATCCATCTAACTGGGCCACCCAGCAGGCCATGGGCCATGCTACCAACTGTGGGCCACCCGGGTTATCCGGATAGGAGACATGCTATATGAGGATACCCATATAGCATATCCCCAATAGTAGCCCCCGGAGAACTCCGAGATCTTGCACCGTCTTGCCTCTTCATGTTGAATGCTCCGTCTAGATGCATGTCGGCAAATTGTCAAGCAATATCTTATAGTCCTCCCAAAGAACCCTGCAAGGTTTTCTCCGTCTTCAATTAGTAAGTGTAACATCCCAGCATTAGAGCTTAGAAATAGGCTGAACACAGGTGTGTGCATTGCATTCATGCATCAGAAAATCCGGGGAATTTTCGTGCAAAACTAAAGAAGCTATAGAGGGATCGGGATCTCTCTTGTTCTAATGGAAACATCAGGACATGTGTGATGGATTTCGACATGACCTCTATTGTACTTTTGTATTTTAGGGGAAGACAACTCAAATTTGAATATTTAATTGATAGATTTGAATACTAAAAGAATTTGAAATAAAATAAGAATTGGATAATTATAATAAAAGATAATAGGTGAATTATTATTTATGAATAAGATGCAATATACACAATTATTCGAATTGAAAATTTAAAACACAAAGAGATAAGTATTTCTCTTGCCTTGGAGAAATGGGGTTTAGTTCAGCATAGATGAGTGTTAGGAATTTGGACATGACATTTGTTGACTTTCTAATTTTGGGGAAACGAATTTGCATTCAAGACATTAAATATGAGATCATACAATTCAAATATAACTTGGATATAAATTTAAATCTTAAACTATTACAGGATATTACATAAACATAATACAAACTAGTATAAGTAATATAATCTTTATTACATAAATAAGAATTTAAGAAATTACAAGTTACAAATAATAAAGGTCAATTACAATAAGAGAATATACTAATATAAGGTAAATCTTCATTACTTTAATACAAATAATACAAGGTTCTTACAAGTAAATAAAATTACAAATGAATAAAGGAAAAGATTCCTAATCTACTCTTGATCTTTATCTGTATCTTTTCCTGACTCTTGATCCCTATAAAACAACAAAAAGGATAAAATAAAAACAAAAGAAAGGAAAATAAGGAAAAAGGGGGTTAGTTGGTTTATTGCTCTCAGATATCAACAATGTAGTGCACTGTTTTGTCTCCTCATTGAGCTGAATTGTTTTTAGAAGGGGCAAGTTTCACCAAATAAGATAGAATCTGTTCTTATCATATTAAACCTTAGAGCACCATCATTGGCCAGGGACAACTTTACCAAAGTCAGATAAAAGGGCAATTGGTAAAACATCAGATTCTCACTTGATCTGATCCACTAGGGGTGAGACAAGCACCCAAGCAGCTCACACATCTGCATGGTGTTGTGTTGTCAAGCACAGTGGCATCACAAGGAGTACAAAGGTAAGCCCACAACCGCAGCTAGCAAACCTTACCATCCAACATCCAAACAGTCCACATCCACAACCCTAGAACACTTGGTTCCACACTAAAGCTTCCACCAGCACCCTGGTTGCTTGGGAAAGCCATCCAGGAGCAGATCAAGATCAAGCCAGGAGCTGGGAGGAGCTGACCAACCAACATGATCACCAAAGGAGAAATTGGTAAACACGGTGGCAAAAGAGGAGGAGGCAAGAAGTACTAGTAGCAGATGATTCAACTCATACTCACAATAATAACAGTGAGTAAGCATCATGTCCAACTTTAACATCTGTTCTTACCAAAGTAATCCATACAAACACAAATGGTTTTTTTTGAAAAGGGGAATACTCTCAGTGTTGCATATAAATGATATGCACAATTCATCATAGAGTAGATTTTGTCAAGACAAACAATAACTGTCCTTGTTATCTACTTGTGCCTCGGTCTTTGCATCTTAGGCAAAGCCAAGTAATGAAGGGAGATTTTTTTATTAACCTATGCTTCAGACCAGCATCACAAGCAATCAGGTTAAACAATTTTGTTTAGTCTTACAAGTAAGAGAAGCCAAAAGAATAGGGTATCCAGCAGCATATTCATGACCTACTATTGTGCACTCTCCAAGGTTGAAGGCACCACAGTAGCAGCCAAAAACAACTAAAGTCACTAGAGTAATCCCTACACATTAGCTAGCTCACAAAGTTATCCAAACCCAACAAATTCTATCATTTTCCGAGTTCAGTAAACTAGGAATCATTTTTGAATATGTAATTAATATCATTACTGAACCATAGGTTCAGTTCAGCATGCACCTTTCATATATAAAATCAACCTTGAGCCAAGTACACCATTCATAATCTACCACTAGAAAATTAGATCAAATCATCTCCCTAACATTTTAGGGATCATTTTCACAAGTTGCTTATGGACTTACATCCATAAGGAGAGTAAGATCTGTTGGATAGAAAATATCCTCAGAGACACACTCAGATGGATTGTTTATCAACATGGATAACTTAAGAAGGGCCTAACAACATGTTTTCCATCTGTGGACAAGGTCTCAGATCATACATCGTTGACCTAAGCTACTGTTCACTAGTTTAGAACTAGGTGGCAGCAGATTCTTTAATGAACTACTACAGGGCACATTACATAAATGGTAGCACCTCTGTAGCAGTTTCATTCCTTTTAACCATTTCTCAAATCAGAAGTACAAGTATAAGAAACTACACCAAGCTATTCTAATCATCTTCCTGAGTCACATCAGCTAGGAATCATTCAACTAATCACATTTGCAAGCCATTCCTCAATAAACCAGGCCACTAGACTGAACCATAGCCCGTAAGCAAATGTTCATAAGCTAGTAATCTTACTGAAGCATATTGATCAAATACAAGATCAAAGACCATGTATCAAGAACAATACCAATACGCACTAATCATAACTTAATCGAACCACATGTCACAAGTAATCTTGTCAAGCAAATAAAACCTGGTTACAAAGATGTAACCTTGACAAGGGGTAATCACAGCAAGCATGCTTGACATGGCAAGGTAGATGGGGCATAGAGAGAAACGCAGTAGGGGAAGCACACTTACCCGAGGTCCTCGCAAAAAGATAGAAGAGGAAGCAGAGGAGTGGTCGGCGACGATGAAGGGGCGGTAGCACGGGGAGCACCCCCGGAGGGGCGCTACAACCAGCACCTGCAGCTCATCAGGAGCAGCCTGTGTAGAAGGGGTGAAGATCGTGAGCAAACCAGCACGGCGTCGATGAAGCACCAAGGCGACTGAACCCTAACCCTAGCCTCGGGCGAGGGTCAGCGCAGCTGGGAGAAGACCCAGAGGGAAATCGGCTTGGACAGGATCGAGCGGCGGCGTCGACTCAGTAGTCTTGCATCGCGGCATGGCCACGACGATGGCGTCTACCAGAATCAAGCAGTGCCAGGGGGCGGCCATGGCAGCACCAGAGCGAGGACAAGAGAGATAAGGTCGAGCGTAGGGAAGATGGGGTACTGGGCCGCTGGGTCGGTCCAGTGGCAACTGGTTGGGATTGACCCTAAGCCAGTTGGGCCAGTTGGGTCCAAATGGGACCATTGGTAAGCCTGGACCAATTCCAAAGTAAAAATAAGAAAATATTTATCAAATCACAAAATGACCAAACTACCCCTGAACATAATTTATACCCTAGAAAAATATAGAAAAAATCCAAAAATACATATGATATATCAAAATGACCACAAAAAATAATATTTACCTAATAAAAATATAATTTTAACTGTTTAAAGTAAATTTAAAGTAAAATAATTATTAACACCATTAAATCTTAAATGAAATTTTATAAAATAAAACAAAACCCTAAAAATAAATAAAAATCATTTTTGTGTATCAAAATAAATCTATTATTTTATGAAAATACTAACTTAGAGTTTTACAAATAAAACATAAAGCAAATATTTAAAGACACTTAATTCTTTGATGAATTTTTTAAAAATAAAGATTATACTTAATAATAAATAAAATTCATTTTTAAGGTCTTGAATAAATATATTACACTAGAAAAATATTAAATATATTATTAGAAAAGTCTTTAATATTTTAAATAATAAATCCATACATAGTACCTATTTTATGAAATCTTTAAAAATAATTGTTGAGTAAGAAATAATCACAATTCTTATAAAACCTTGAGCAATTAGAGTCTTTGTACGAAATTCCAAACCCATAACTTAAATTCATAATCAAATTTAAGTATAACTTTTAACTTTAAAATATTCTTTTAAAAATCTTATTAAGAATCCTTTTAAATCAACATTGGGTATCACCCAGTTATATAATATGGGGAATAAGCATTATATCTTAACCATTATTAACATAACTTTAAATTCTAACAAATTACTAAGATCATCTAATTATGCTCCCATTAAATAAATACCAATTACTTTCTAAATAAGCAAAACAAATTTAATCTAAATCATTTACTTAAAATATAAAGTGAATAATTCCACACCTTAGTTATACCTATCATAAACCTAAAACTTGGGAATAATTAAAATACATTACATCTTAAGTTTACTTAACCTTTTAAAGTTAACTTTAGTCTCAAACCTTATAAACATCAGGTCTAATAAACCACTTATGTTTTTATAGTTAACTTTGGTCATTTAACTTAAGACATAAAGCATCTCAAGTCCAAACTAATAAATCAAACACCAAAAGACATTAGTCATTTAAGTTAAGACATAAAGCATCTCAAGTCCAAACTAATAAATCAAACACCAAAAGACATTAGTCATGTTCCATTAACAATGATGATTGTTAAAACCTTAGAAAGGAAATCTTTTCCTCAAATGTTATTATTTTTGCCACTTCAAAGAATAATCTTATAATAAATCCTTCAACTCTTAACAACTAAAACCAAGGACTCTTACCTTAGTCACCAAATAACAATTAAACATAATCACATTACTTTATACTTTACCTGTGTATTAAGAATTATTATCACTTAGGTTCCTTATAAAGATCATTAATTATAAAGTAAAATTTGAAGATAAACCAACTCTTAAAAGAATCACTTGAATTCACTTCACTCAAAATATTGGGGATTCAATTTGGGAGTTTTACAAAATGCATATCATTACTTATGCATAACTGCATCTTGCTTCTTTAAACATTAGTCCTTATCGGACCAATGATGCAGATTTCAGATATTGGATCTTATGTCGTCTCGAATACCGTGAGTGCATAATGTTGCAATCACAAAAGGCAAGATCACACTTGCTCATGTCCTTTTGATTATTTTCTGTAAAGTATTAAATCTAGCAGTTGGAATACCACTATTCAGGACTATATCACCTAGGATTTAATAACCAATGTCGCTAGTGATTCTTGCGCCGTATATTTCGCGTTGACCATGAGATTTGGAATGGGACGGAGAAGTTAGCTGTATCTTTTCCCTCTCGCATGGAGTCGGATGTGCGGGTCGTGGCTGTTATCACTCATAGCATGCATATTAATTGGTAATCCGTAGAGGAAAATCTATTTTGATCAAAGCAAGCCTAAGCTCCACTTAGCCAAATGCATGTAGATGATAGACTCCACTATACTACCATCGTATCACTTGCCAATACAATTCAAATGTATTGACCCTTGTGGCTGTAACTTGTTATGTTGCAGGTTTGAATGTTATTAGTGAAGTTTAATGATAGGATTACAAGTCTACAACCAACATGTTTGCCTGTGGCACTTTGAAGATGAAGGACCCCATGCTATTGTTATATTCTGCTGCATTGTAATGAGATAGCCAAATGAGCTATGTAAGATGTAATAAATTATTTTATTCCTGGTTATAAAGTTGTATTATGACCTTTGTTTCTTGATATTACATCTTAACTGTGGATGCTAGCTATTGATCCAGGGACTAGCATTGTAAACACAGGGATCTCTACCTTACTAAAGGTTGGGAACCTTACAATATTAATTGGTAATCCGTAGAGGATATGCAGCATATGGGTGGGAGCCCTCAACGTCCCACGATAGTTTCGGCATCTGAACGGTCTGTATTGCCTATTGCCGTAATTCAATAGGTGGGCATGGCATACATCAAGGAGACATGCGGGGTCGCGGAGAAGGCAGTGATTGGCTTGGATCTTAGGTTGGGCCTCAAACCAAGGAAGTCTGAACAGGAACATAATCCCGGCCATGCAACAAAGCCTAAGGTCTCTCATGGATAAAGTGACGCACCTCTGCAAAGTGTAAGAACTGTAACTTGTTACTCCCTGTTCCGGGAAGGAGCTGCAAACGCGGCAGGAAAGGAACTCCATGAAAGTTCTGGTAAACCCGTGAAGGCTGACGGACATAGCTTTTCAGAATAAAATCAACCTTTGAAGAAATGTTTACGAAAACTTGCATTGCCTACGACCTATGGTCTGTGGCTGTAGATATAGTGCATCAAACACTCCTTTTCTAGTGAACTTGCTGAGTACGCTCGTACTCAAAGTATCTTCTTAACCCTTGCTAGATTCTAAAGCCATTAAAATGATGTCTACATCAAGTTATGCTCCAGGACTTATCATGCTCAGCTAAAGCTTTTCAATAAAGACAAGGAAGACAACATATACCTCAACTCAAGTGAAGACGAATTTACTGATTAGATAGGAATATAATCTCTAGCCAAAGAGCCTATTTATGTAGTGCGTTGCGATAGCAGCAATGCCAACCTCTTAGCCAGAATACTAGACTTAATAGTACAATCGTTCTTGCGTTATTTATCTTTGATTCTTCTCCGTAAGAAGTTCTTTCTCTCTCTTTAACCTAGAGTGTTCTCTAGATCTTATGTAAAGAGTGAGTTGTAACATTTAGCCATGTATTGGACACGCTATGTTTCTGTTGTGCCATTCTGAGGGATGTAATACTAGTGAACAGTGTTTCATTGGTGTTATGTCAACGCCTATAGTATACTACATCATCCAGTGGTATGCCGGGTCACCGTAGTTGGTATTAGAGCATATGCTTTGACCTTAGGTTGGAAACCTAGTAAATGGGTAGAACCTGTATGACACATCCTAGCAATACTAAAGAGTTCTCTAGTGATATGAGGGATATTCACTTGGGAATAATCCTGTTATGTTACTAGTGCGATAACTCTTTTATATGATTGCAATGTAGGGTTCGTAGCATAGAAAACAAAAAATTTCCTATGATGGGAACTATGTACCAAGATCTATCTACTAGATACAAACAACGGGCGGATGTATATCCGTAGAGAACATACCCTTGAAGACCGACAAAGCTTAACTAGTTCAACTCGTGGTTGATGTAGACGATCTCTTGCCGATCTCAAGATCGAGAGGAAGTCCTAGCGCCGCAAAGTAGCAACCATCCGTGCTCGCACACACGTACAAGACACCGGGCAACCTCCGCCTCCTCGCTCCAGCGATGCAGCGGAAGCACAAACCTTTCTTGCCGAATAGCCACCGGGAACATGTATCTCGCTAGTCTGAGACCATGGGGGATAAATTCTAGAGGGGAGAGAGATCCTTCACGAGGAGGTGTGAGAGACAAGTGAGAGGAGGGGCTCCTTTTATTGGAGGAGGGGGGCACCCAAGGGGGTGGCCGCCGGCCATGGGGGATGCCCCCTCCCCTCCTTCATTCATGTGGGTGGACACTCCACTCACAAAATGGCCCTTCAATTTTCTCCACTCAAAAGTCCACTCAAATGCCCATTAAATTTCCACCAAATTTAATGCAAACTCTCATTAAATAAAACTATTTTATTTTATTCAGAATTTTGTCAATTACTTTAATGACAAACATTCACAAATAACCCCTTGCTATAGTTCCATTTCACATGCATAACCACTTTTATGCAATTTCACCCGAAAACCTGTTTCGGTATCTAGTGAAATAAATTTCTGCGCTTGTTTATTCTTTCGGCATGAAACATTTGCTCCAACTGGATGCCAGTGTCCCTTAAGTGTGTCACCCTACGGTTCGCGAATAATGCGGACATGATCGAGACCCTTCTCCGATCAATAATTAGTAGCGGGACCTGGAGATCCATACTGACTCCCACACATTCAACGATGACTTTTCCTGTGATCGTCGGAACCTTTTACGCTTGTACCTTAATCCCTTTGTTTCACAATATATTACATGTCCGAGATTCGATCATCGGTATCTCCATACCTAGTTTGATCTCGTTACTGACATGCACTCTTTTCTCGTTCCCGTGATATAACATTCTAGTGATCAAATCACTTGCTTGCAAGCTAACCAATGTGATATCACCGAGAGGGCCCAGAGCATATCTATCCGTCATCGGGATGAACAAATTCCACTCTTGATCCATGATTCTCAACATAATACTTTAGTAGCTTTGAAGCCATCTTTATAATCACCCAGTTACGGAGTGACGTTTGATGTCAACAAGAAACTCTTCCGGTGTTAGTGATTGGCATGATCTCATGGTCTAAGGATTAGGATTACTTCGTAGTTTGTTTATAGCAATATAAACTCAATGACTTTGATCGTAATGCTATACTTCGGATGAATGTTCATCACACCATTACACTAATGTTGTGATCTCGTTATTAACAACTGTAGGGTTCGTAGCATAGAAAACAAAATTTTTCCTACGATGGGAACTATGTACCAAGATCTATCTACTAGATACAAACAACGGGCAGATGTATATCCGTAGAGAACATACCCTTGAAGACCCACAAAGCTTAACGAGTTCAACTCGGGGTTGATGTAGACGATCTCTTGCCGATCTCAAGATCGAGAGGAAGTCCTAGCGCCGCAAATCAGCAGCGCATCCGTGATCGCACACACGTTCGAGGCACCGAGCAACCTCCGCCTCCTCGCTCCAGCGATGCAGCGGAAGCACAACTCTTTCTTGCCGAATAGCCACCGGGAACATGTATCTCGCTAGTCCGAGACCATGGGGGATAAATTCTAGAGGGGGAGAGAGATCCTTCACGAGGAGGTGTAAGAGACAAGTGAGGAGGGGGGCTCTTTTTATAGGAGGAGGGGGGCACCCAAGGGGGTGGCCGACGCATGGGGGCTGCCCCCTTGCCCTCCCCTCTTCATGTGGGTGGACACTCCACTCACAAATCTCCTTTAAATTCCCTCCACTCAAAAGTCCACTCAAATTCCCATTAAATTTCTACCAAATTTAATGCAAACTCTCATTAAATAAAACTCTTTTATTTTATTCAGAATTTTGTCAATTACTTTAATGACAAACATTCACAAATAACCCCTTGCTAGAATTCCATTTCACATGCATAACCACTTTATGCAATTTCACCCGAAAACCTGTTTCGGTATCTAGTGAAATTAATTCCTGCGCTTGTTCATTCTTTCGGCATGAAACTTTTGCTCCAATTGGATGTCGGTGTCTCTTAAGTGTGTCACCCAACGGTTCGCGAATAATGCGGACATGATCGATACCCCTCTCGGATTAATAATCAGAAGCGGGATCTGGAGACCCGTACTGACTCCCACACATTCAACGATGACTTTCTTGTGATCGTCGGAACCTTTTACGCTAGTATCTTAATCCCTTTGTTTCACGATATATTACATGTCCAAGATTCGATCATCGGTATCTCCATACCTAGTTTGATCTCGTTACTGACATGCACTCTTTTCTCGTTCCCGTGATATAACATTCTAGTGATCAAATCACTTGCTTGCAAGCTAACCAATGTGATATCACCGAGAGGGCCCAGAGCATATCTATCCGTCATCGGGATGAACAAATTCCACTCTTGATCCATGATTCTCAACATAACACTTTAGTAGCTTTGAAGCCATCTTTATAATCACCCAGTTACGGAGTGACGTTTGATGTCAACAAGAAACTCTTCCGGTGTTAGTGATTGGCATGATCTCATGGTCTAAGGATTAGGATTACTTCGTAGTTTGTTTATAGCAATATAAACTCAATGACTTTGATCGTAATGCTATACTTCGGATGAATGTTCATCACACCATTACACTAATGTTGTGATCCCGTTATTAACAACATCCAATGTCCATGATCAGGAAACCTTGATCATCTTGTTAATCAACGAGCTAGTTTATGAGAGAGGCATAACTAGGAACTTTCTGTTTGTTTATTAAACACACATGTATTAATGTTTCCGTATTAATACAATTATAGCACGCAAAATAAACATCTATCATATACTTGGAATACACATAATAAACACTTTATTATTGCCTCTCAGGGCATATTCCCTTCAACAACATCCAATGTCTATGATCAGGAAACCGTGATCATCTTGTTAATCAATGAACTAGTTTATGAGAGAGGCATAACTAGGAACTTTCTGTTTGTTTATTAAACATACATGTATTAACGTTTCCGTATTAATACAATTATAGCATGCAAAATAAACATCTATCATATACTTGGAATACACATAATAAACATTTTATTATTGCCTCTTAGAGGATATTCCCTTCATGCAATTCCAATCATTACCCAAGAGTTTTAACTCTATGTGACTGATGATAATTTCTTATTCACAGTTCCACATGGCACCTCGATAGCCACCCCGGAATGTTCAAGTGATGAACATGACGTTGGATGACTATGGAGGGGATTGGACAGACAATCTCCGACAACTTCTATGGAGTTTGGAATGTGAATCAAGACTTTTGGTCAAGATTTACACTTACTATGATGGGCAAGGATTAGCTAAATACCGTGTCATGATCATGTTACCCAAGAAGTTAGGACTTAAGGGAGAAATGCCATCAGGAGAGGCAAGGTGCATGGCATCTGCATATCATATTGCTGTAGCAGCAGCCATAACCATGATCCGAGAGCATAAATCCCAAGCTCTAGAAGGTAGTACTCACACCATTATACCACATGAAACCTCGAACTTAGAGCATGAGTTAGATCACTTTACCTTAGTCCAAGCTGAACCTACTCTAGCTGTAGAGTATATGGATCATCATCGGTCTTTGCTAAACACTTATCATAACACTCACCAAGTCTTAGTTCAGGAACTGGATACGGTCATTGAGGATTTTACTGATCCTGATAAAGCAATGGCTCGTAGGAAGAAGTTAGATAAAGAAGCTAGGCATCCCAAATACATACCTTCAGGAGAAGTGTTTGAGGAAACTGAATTTGATGACCCAAACTCAGAAAATGATGCCTATTACCAGAATGACTTCAAGCCACCTGAAGACCTATGGACCAAGTACAACTCCGAACAACATGAATGGGATAAAGTTATTCCAAATAACCCTGAGCCCAACAAGTATGGATGGGAAATAGAATCTCAAGGTAAAACCATATGAAATCCTATACCTTGTGATACAAGTATTGAAGAAGATACCAACTATAACCATAGTGAGCCTTATGGACCATATGGGGGTAATACGAATCCAATCAACTTAGAAGAGTATTCCGATAGCTACGATACCAATATATACGACTGGATCCAAGAAAAATCTAAGGAACCAACTTACTATGAGGAAGCGTTGCCAGAAAACCCGGATTATTCGGTGGAAGATTATGCCAACTCTAGTCATTTTTCAATTACTAATCTCAGTCTCGGCACTTCTAATCAAGAATACGCACCTCCTGGATGCTCTTATTCTCCAGAAGGCAGTCGTAGGACTTCACGTCATCATGGACGGAACTCCAGGAAGCACTAGAGGAAGATGAAAGTAAGAAAGGAACGACATCCCAAGGGATGAGGGCTTGAATAATGTATATGGAGGGTAATGCGTATTGTAGTTTGAAGGGTTTGCCGAAATAAGTAAGGATATATCCACAAGAACAAAAAGTCTTGTAAGATAGTTGTGTAAATAGGTATGGAGCAAACCATTGGAACATCCAGTACATTTGTAAATTATTTAAAACCTATGTGTAATACATGGTATATGTTTTGTTGTTTATCGACTTTTGAATCTTATTGGATCCTCTTGATTAACTAGATCTGTACATAAAGTTTGACTTGGTGTGCAGATGCATGTTGCAACATCCAGTCACTACTTGATGTTATAAACCTAGATAGAAACGGGAATTCGCGTAAGGGAGTGACGATTTTTAAAGACTGATATGAAGACTTACATGAAGAATGAAGCCAAGTGTAAGGAGTATCAACACCATTTGGAGGTTGAACCAAATTTTGATGATTGCTAAAGAGCAATAAGAAGGAAGATTAATGTAGAAGATGTATGGGGCAACAAGAAGTGATAAACTTAAGGTTCAATCAAAGTAAGTAATGTTGCTAAGAAGTTAATAAAATAATTGTACCAAGTTCATGGAGGCATCATGAATAAGTGCAAAGAAGTTTTGGAACCAAAATGGTATTCAAGTTCTGACAATTCAGAGAGAATGCCATAAGGATGTTAGAAACCATAGGATAATACATACACCCTAGGATGGTTCGCAGCTGGTAAAAATCCGCAACTGGTACTTGATCGATAGTCGTATTCTGATCCACAGTTGGTATTTTGTCCGCAGCTGGTAATTGGTTAACATAGTTACCCAGATCTTCTTAAAAGTTGCATAAAGAGCATTAAATTTGGCCTAAGTTAAGTAAGACCTAAGGAAGTATAAAAATTTAAAGGCGATCGTCTTTCGAGATGCTTCGCAAGGTCAGACTTAGCCAAGCAAAAATGTCCAAAAGTAAGTAGACATATAATGCTGAAAGACTTGTTTCGGAGATCCACAATTGTGTGGATACACCGTATAATATTTCATCAGACCCTAAACCGGATGTAAGCTGGACCGAGATCAACATTCTAGTTTAAGAACCAATGGTCTCTATGTATGTAGTTTAAAGACTATTAGTAAAACCTAAGGGGGAGAGTAGACATTATGAATGACAATTTAAAAGGTATTGTAGGTAATAACTAAAGATTATTTAAAGCTTAAGCTTGAAGGTGATAAAAGGATAATCTTAGCCGACCAATTCTAGAAGAAACAACTCTTAAGTGGTCTTTAAGAAGTAATAGAGAACCTCCACTTGGACATAGGAAGAGAATAAGAAATTCCAATGGGTATGGACTAAATGAGTTCAAATCCACTTTTCAGAAGGACCACTAGTGTAAACCATACAATGAAAAAATAAAGATTAGTCTTTTGGCCACAACTATTGAATAATAAAGTTTAAAACTTGTTTTAGTGAAACTTCCTAGACTTTGCATAATATAGTAAGGAAGTTCGATGATCAAGTTAAGGAGTTGGATTAGGATATCTAATAAGAACAATAAACTAAAGAAGAGACTCCAATTTAAGAAGTTCATAATAAGAACATATCCCTAAGGGAGTAAAGTAAAAGCAACTTTGGAGTATTGGAGACACCAAGTAAAAGATTGTGGAACATGATGAGGATTCAAGGAAAGATCTGGATATGGAATAATATAATTATTTCCATTTAAGGTTACCAGGGAGTTGAGAAATGTCGTAACCACAACTAGACAATTCCTCATTCCAAAACAAAAGAGTGTGCGAACTTCGAGGACAAAGTTTATTTTAAGGGGTAGAGTCTGTAACATCCCAACATTAGAGCTTAGAAATAGGCTGAACACAGGTGTGTGCATTGCATTCATGCATCAGAAAATCCGGGGAATTTTCGCGCAAAACTAAAGAAGCTATAGAGGGATCGGGATCTCTCTTGTTCTAATGGAAACATCAGGACAGGTGTGATGGATTTCGACATGACCTCTATTGTACTTTTGTATTTTAGGGGAAGACAACTCAAATTGGAATATTTAATTGATAGATTTGAATACTAAAAGAATTTGAAATAAAATAAGAATTGGAAATTTAATTATAATAAAAGATAAGAGGTGAATTATTATTTATGAATAAGATGCAATATACACAATTATTCGAATTGAAAATTTAAAACATAAAGAGATAAGTATTTCTCTTGCCTTGGAGAAATGGGGTTTAGTTCATCATAGATGAGTGTTAGAAATTTGGACATGACCTTTGTTGACTTTCTAATTTTGGGGAAACGAATTTGCATTCAAGACATTAAATATGAGATCATACAATTCAAATATAACTTGGATATAAATTTAAATCTTAATCTATTACAGGATATTACATAAACATAATACAAACTAGTATAAGTAATATAATCTTTATTACATAAATAAGAATTTAAGAAATTACAAGTTACAAATAATAAAGGTCAATTACAATAAGAGAATATACTAATATAATGTTTAAAAGGAAAAAGGTAAATCTTCATTACTTTAATACAAATAATACAAGGTTCTTACAAGTAAATAAAATTACAAATGAATAAAGGAAAAGATTCCTAATCTACTCTTGATCCTTTATCTGTATCTTTTCCTGACTCTTGATCCCTGTAAAACAACACAAAGGATAAAAGAAAAACAAAAGAAAGGAAAATAAGGAAAAAAGGGGGTTAGTTGGTTTATTGCTCTCAGATATCAACAATGTAGTGCACTGTTTTGTCTCCTCATTGAGCTGAATTGTTTTTAGAAGGGGCAAGTTTCACCAAATAAGATAGAATCTGTTCTTATCATATTAAACCTTAGAGCACCATCATTGGCCAGGGACAATTTTACCAAAGTCAGATAAAATGTCAATTGGTAAAACATCAGATTCTCACTTGATCTGATCCACTAGGGGTGAGACAAGCACCCAAGCAGCTCACACATCTGCATGGTGTTGTGCTGTCAAGCACAGTGGCATCACAAGGAGTACAAAGGTAAGCCCACAGCCGCAGCTAGCAAACCTTACCATCCAACATCCAAACAGTCCACATCCACAACCCTAGAACACTTGGTTCCACACTAAAGCTTCCACCAACACCCTGGTTGCTTGGGAAAGCCATCCAGGAGCAGATCAAGATCAAGCCAGGAGCTGGGAGGAGCTGACCAAGCAACATGATCACCAAAGGAGAAATTGGTAAACACGGTGGCAAAAGAGGAGGAGGCAAGAAGTACTAGTAGCAGATGATTCAACTCATCCTCACAATAATAACAGTGAGTAAGCATCATGTACAACTTTAACATATGTTCTTACCAAAGTTATCCATACAAACACAAATGGTTTTTTTGAAAAGGGGAATACTCTCAGTGTTGCATATAAATGATATGCACAATTCATCATAGAGTAGATTTTGGCAAGACAAACAATAACTGTCCTTGTTATCTACTTGTGCCTCAGTCTTTGCATCTTAGGCAAAGCCAAGTAATGAAGGGAGATTTTTGTCTTAACCTATGCTTCAGACCAGCATCACAAGCAATCAGGTTAAACAATTTTGTTTAGTCTTACACGCAAGAGAAGCCAATAGAATAGGGTATCCAGCAGCATATTCATGACCTACTATTGTGCACTCTCCAAGGTTGAAGGCACCACAAATTCTATCATTTTCCCAGTTCAGTAAACTAGGAATCATTTTTGAATATGTAATTAATATCATTACTGAACCATAGGTTCAGTTCAGCATGCACCTTTCATATATAAAATCAACCTTGAGCCAAGTACACCATTCATAATCTACCACTAGAAAATTAGATCAAATCATCTCCCTAACATTTTAGGGATCATTTTCACAAGTTGCTTATGGACTTACATCCATAAGGAGAGTAAGATCTGTTGGATAGAAAATATCCTTAGAGACACACTCAGATGGATTGTTTATCAACATGGATAACTTAAGAAGGGTCTAACAACATGTTTTCCATCTGTGGACAAGGTCTCAGATCATACATCGTTGACCTAAGCTACTGTTCACTAGTTTAGAACTAGGTGGCAGCAGATTCTTTAATGAACTACTACAGGGCACATTCCATAAATGGTAGCACCTCTGTAGCAGTTTCATTCCTTTTTAACCATTTCTCAAATCAGAAGTACAAGTATAAGAAACTACACCAAGCTATTCTAATTATCTTCCTGAGTCACATCAGCTAGGAATCATTCAACTAATCACATTTGCAAGCCATTCCTCAATAAACCAGGCCACTAGACTGAACCATAGCCCGTAAGCAAATGTTCATAAGCTAGTAATCTTACTGAAGCATATTGATCAAATACAAGATCAAAGACCATGTATCAAGAACAATACCAATACTCACTAATCATAACTTAATCGAACCACACGTCACAAGTAATCTTGTCAAGCAAATAAAACCTGGTTACAGAGCTGTTCCTTGATAGGGGTAATCACAACAAGCATGCTTGGAATGGCAAGGTAGATGGGGCATAGAGAGAAATGTAGTAGGGGAAGCACACTTACCCGAGGTCCTCGCAAAAAGATAAAAGAGGAAGCAGAGGAGTGGTTGGCGACGATGAAGGGGCAGCAGCACGGGGAGCACCCCTGGAGGGGCGCTACAACCCGCACCTGCAGCTCATCAGGAGCAGCCTGTGTAGAAGGGGTGAAGATCGTGAGCAAACCAGCACGGCGTCGACGAAGCACCAAGGCGACTGAACCCTAACCCTAGCCTCGGGCGAGGGTCAGCGCAGCTGGGAGAAGACCCAGAGGGAAATCGGCTTGGACAGGATCGAGCGGCGGCGTCGACTCAGTAGTCTTGCATCGCAGCATGGCCACGACGACGGCGTCTATCGGAATCAAGCAGTGCCAGGGGGCGGCCATGGCAGCACCAGAGCGAGGACGAGAGAGATAAGGTCGAGCGTAGGGAAGATGGGGTACTAGGCCGCTGGGTCGGTCTAGTGGCAACTAGTTGGGATTGACCCTAAGCCAGTCGGGCCAGTTGGGTCCAAATGGGCCCATTGGTAAGCCTGGACCAATTCCAAAGTAAAAATAAGAAAATATTTATCAAATCACTAAATGACCAAACTACCCCTGAACATAATTTATACCCTAGAAAAATATACAAAAAATCCAAAAATAAATATGATATATCAAAATGACCACAAAAAATAATATTTACCTAATAAAAATATAATTTTAACTGTTTAAAATAAATTTAAAGTAAAATAATTATTAACACCATTAAATCTTAAATGAAATTTTATAAAATAAAACAAAACCCTAAAAATAAATAAAAATCATTTTTGTGTATCGAAATAAATCTATTATTTTATAAAAACACTAACTTAGAGTTTTACAAATAAAACATAAAGCAAATATTTAAAGACACTTAATTCTTTGATGAATTTTATAAAAATAAAGATTATACTTAATAATAAATACAATTCATTTTAAGGTCTTGAATAAATATATTACACTAGAAAAATATTAAATATATTATTAGAAAAGTCTTTAATATTTTAAATAATAAATCCATACATAGTACCTATTTTATGAAATCTTTAAAAATAATTGTTGAGTAAGAAATAATCACAATTCTTATAAAACCTTGAGCAATTAGAGTCTTTGTACGAAATTCCAAACCCATAACTTAAATTCATAATAAAATTTAAGTATAACTTTTAACTTTAAAATATTCTTTTAAAAATCTTATTAATAATCCTTTTAAATCAACATTGGGTATCACCCAGTTATATAATATGGTGAATAAGCATTATATCTTAACCATTATTAACATAACTTTAAATTCTAACAAATTACTAAGATCATCTAATTATGCTCCCATTAAATAAATACCAATTACTTTCTAAATAAGCAAAACAAATTTAATCTAAATCATTTACTTAAAATATAAAGTGAATAATTCCACACCTTAGTTATACCTATGATAAATCTAAAACTTGGGAATAATTAAAATACATTACATCTTAAGTTTACTTAACCTTTTAAAGTTAACTTTAGTCTCAAACCTTATAAACATCAGGTCTAATAAACCACTTATGTTTTTATAGTTAACTTTGGTCATTTAACTTAAGACATAAAGCATCTCAAGTCCAAACTAATAAATCAAACACCAAAATACATTAGTCATGTTCCATTAACAATGATGATTGTTAAAACCTTAGAAAGGAAATATTTTCTTCAAATGTTATTATTTTTTCCACTTCAAAGAATAATCTTATAATAAATTCTTCAACTCTTAACAACTAAAACCAAGGACTCTTACCTTAGTCACCAAATAACAATTAAACATAATCACATTACTTTATACTTTACCTGTGTATTAAGAATTATTATCACTTAGGTTCCTTATAAAGATCATTAATTATAAAGTAAAATTTGAAGATAAACCAACTCTTAAAAGAATCACTTGAATTCACTTCACTCAAAATATTGGGGATTCAATTTGGGAGTTTTACAAAATGCATATCATTACTTATGCATAACTGCATCATGCTTCTTTAAATATTAGTCCTTATCGGACCAATGATGCAGATTTCAGATATTGGATCTTATGTCGTCTCGAATACCGTGAGTGCATAATGTTGCAATCACAAAAGGCAAGATCACACTTGCTCATGTCCTTTTGATTATTTTCTGTAAAGTATTTTGCAAATCAAATGTTGACATCACCTGCATTTGAAAAAGGTCAGAAAACACTATTTTGATAATAAAGTGAACTATTGGTTACTGATCCAGGGTGATCAGCTAATCTATTAAATCTGGCAGTTGGAATACCACTATTCAGGACTATATCACCTAGGATTTAATAACCAATGTCGCCAGTGATTTTTGCGCCGTATATTACGCGTTGACCATGAGATTTGGAATGGGACGGAGAAGTCAGCTGTATCTTTTCCCTCTCGCATGGAGCGGGATGTGCAGGTCGTGGCTGTTATCACTCGTAGCGTGCAGATTTGTCACATCCCAAGATTTTCCAAATATTCTAATGTGAAAAATAAATAAACAAAATAAATTATTGTTGAAAATTAGGGTGAAAAGAAACTTTTGTTTCTAAATGGAAACTTAAAAAAATCCCATCTGGAACAAAATTTGGTTAATGTTTGAATCCAACTAAATTCAAATCATGTGGAATGCATTCTTCATAAATGCATCTGGAAATTTAATAACTTGGAAAATAAATCTAAACCCTAAACCCTAAATGGAATAAAAATCATTTCCAAGTTATCCCCAAGCCTATGGATTTGATCCATATAAAAATTTGTCAACAAACATTTACAAATGATCAAGAAAGACAAATAGAAATATTATAAGACCATAGAAATTGGTTTCACTTAATTTGGAGCTTGGATAAAATCTTATGAATATAATAAGATAAGAAAATTAAATTTCCAAGGCTTATAAAGCACCTATCTAAAATCCAAACCAATTGATGAGAAAATGATCCTAAAGGGATTTAAAACGATAAACAAGAATTAAATAAGATTTCACAAATTAGAATCACCAAGTTTGGATCTCTAAATAAAAAGATATGGATTTTATAAGATGAAGAAAGAAATATTAATTAAGGAATATTTAAAGACCAAATCAAATCTTGGCCAAACCCATAAGCAAAAGTGAATCAATTGACCTAATTAAGAGCAAAGAAAACTTCCAAATAAAATTTAGGGAATTAAAACTATATTTAATTCCATTGGAATTAAAACAAATATCCAATTTTAAATGATTAATAAATCATATTAAAAACTTTTCCAAATAATTCAAGATGAATTATTTGACACCCAAATAATCAAATAAAAACCTACTGAAAAGATTTGGAAGGTTTTTAGAAACTTAAATGGTGTTTGAAAATGTTATTAAATCTTATTTGATTTGAAAACAAGGCCTTATTTGAATAATTAAAAGCCCCAAAAAGAATAAGATTTTATTCCAAAAATTGACTTCAGATTATATTACTAATCAATATGGAAATCTACACAAAATTTGGCAAAGGTTTGAATTCAAATGAGTGTTTGAATAGTTTAATCAAAATCAAAACAGAATAATAAGAAATGGAAAAAGAAAAAGAAACAGGAACAAAAAAATACAAAAAGGACCGCAGCCCAACCAGTCGGCCCAACTGACCTAGCAGCAGGCCAACTAACCTCCCCGAAACGTTTTTCTTTCTCACTGAAACACACACCCGCAGAGACACTGACGATAGGACCCCACCTCCTCCTC
Source organism: Avena sativa (assembly GCA_916181665.1). Lineage (NCBI taxonomy): Eukaryota > Viridiplantae > Streptophyta > Magnoliopsida > Poales > Poaceae > Avena > Avena sativa. The sequence goes on along the minus strand of OV702294.1, from coordinate 490,619,730 downwards.
CTCTCTCTCGCTGCCAAGCGTCCCCACCGCCACATCATCATCTTCCTCACCCCGCTGACCACGCCTCCACCACCTCCCCGGCCGTTCTGTCGCTGTTTCCTCGAGTTAATACGCAGTAACAACGCCATTTAACCGTCCCGCGATCATGCCTACATAAGCGCCTGCCCTCTCTCTCTTTCCCCTCCATCGCCACGCCCTCCTCGTCACCAGGCCGCCTCGATTTTACCCTGCACCGCCGCGGACTCCGGCGAACATTTTCTTTGATTCCGGCCAGTATCCATCGCCTCTCGCCTCCCACTGCACGCTCACTTGCTCCCCACCTCCTGGCGAACCTTCCCATACCGCCAGCTCGCCCCCGCGCGCCCAAGAACCTCGGCAACGACGACGACCACCGCCGCCATCGTCTGCCTCCGCTCCGACGATCACTACTGGTGAGACCAGACCTCCCCTCTCCCTCTCTTTCACACGCGCATACTCGCCACGACCCTACGCATCTAACACTGCCTTTATTTTTCTCTAGCGTGCACCGTAGCCTCGCCACCGTCTTCAACAGAGAGCACCCGACGACAGCAAAAACTCCGGCGAGCGATTCAGAACATCCTCGTGCGCCCGTTGCCTCCTCGCGAGTACCTTGAGCTTCACCATGATCCCGCGATTCTGGTGAGCATCTCCTTCTTCTCCCTCGCTTCCTACATCGCCAGCAACGTCACCGTCTGACCGCGCACCGCCACACGCCGCCGCCAGCGCCGCTGCTTAGTGGTCAAAGTGATTAGGACCATAGGATCGTGATCGAAGGGATGCGATAGAAACTTAACTGAAGGGGTAAGGACAGATCTGTGCCACACGATTCACATTAGATCCAACGCCTCACAGTGCTTGATCCGTGCGAACCGGTACCAGCGAATAGCAACTTGACACGTGGCCTGGAAGCTGTTTTAAAAACAGAAACTTTTCTATTAGATGTTCAATTTTGTAAAATCCATAACTTTCAAACCACACGTCCAAATTTTGCAAATTTTATATCAATTGAATCAGCAAGACAAGTACTTTCTAACCATGCACTTTGTTTAGCAAATTGCTTCTGTTAAATTGATTGTTTTTGCAGAAACTTGTGTATGCATGTTTAGAATGTAAAAATTGTTCTAAAATGATTTTTGAGATAAAATCTTTGGAAAATGGTTTGTTTTGAACCTACTGACCCTATAAATAAATTTGTGGTTTCAAAAATATATTTGGTGAAGCAAAAGAATAAATCTTTAATTTAAACCATTTCTAGACAAATAAAAATATCGTTTAATTGTTAAAAATGATTTTGGTGGAAAACCTTTGGGAAATGTTTTGGTTTACTCTCTGACCCAAAACACCAAGTTTTATGAATTGAAAATGTATTTGGTGAACTCCATAAAGATTATTACTTTGCTAAAAACATTTTCAAACACATAAAATAATGACTTGGGTTTAAAAATGGTTTATGAAGTCAAATATTATGCAAATGATTTTGCCACTTTATAAAATGACCATTAGGTGTTTTCAAATGTTTATGAACCATTAGAAACCACTTTTTCAAATAAAACAATCTTTGGCATGCTTGCATGCATTGTTTTGTTTCTATTATTTTATGTGATGAATTGCTTGAATGGTAGATTGAAATATTGTTTGCTTGATTGAATTGTAGTGATTTGAAGTGAGTGAACATTGCAAACATCAAGGAGTGAACTTATACTCTCTACCAAAAAGGCAAGTGATGCTTCATACTTTTGTCCCATTATTTTCACTATGCATTAGTGATATTTCTAAGTAGGACTTGCATGGAATTTTGCTAAGTATAAACTATGCTATGGGAAATCCTAGTAGATGAAACTTAGTAGAAATTTTCTAAGTTAATATTCCTACTACTATCATGCTTAGCTTAGCTAATAGAAAACAAGGGTGGAATATATATTCATACTATGGAATATTTCCAAGTCAAGGATTTGTGTTTTGTTTAATAAAACAACTAAGTGAATGAATCACCTGGGTGGAATGGAAGGAATGGTTTGTGTTGAGTGGTTCACAAGGCCCATTTCTATGGTTTACCTTGTGTATCTCACTTGTGGATGGCCACCCAGGAACAAAGAGATTTGAGATGTCAAATGTTGAGAAGCTTCAAGTGCACCCACTTGGCATTATGGGCTCTGCCTGGATCATATAGGTTGCAATAACTTAGCCAAATGGACAGTTGGTGGTAGGGGTTTGATAGGTTGGAGCGCGTCCATTCTGGTCTAAGGGAAGGCTTCTGAAAGATCTTGTCTTGGTGAAACCAAGTCTTGTGGGGAAAGTGCACCACCTCTGCAGAGTGTAAAATCTAAGTACTTAGCCATGTCCCTGGTAAAGGACAATTTGAGCATCAAGACATGGAAGCTATCAAGAATCTCCTCATCCCAATTTCTAAGTTAAAAACTTGTGGTTGAACAAGGGTTGAAGGATCACCAATTTCTATTGGGAGATGCCTTGGGAAAGATTTTGTCAAGCAAAAACTTAGTGTTTTCAAATGATAAGGAAAATCTATTTTGAGCAAAGCAAGCCTAAGCTCCACTTAGCCAAATGCATGTAGATGATAGACTCCACTATACTACCATAGTATCACTTGCCAATACAATTCAAATGTATTAACCCTTGTGGCTGTAACTTGTTATGTTGCAGGTTTGAATGTTATTAGTGAAGTTTAATGATAGGATTACAAGTCTACAACCAACATGTTTGCCTGTGGCACTTTGAAGATGAAGGACCCCATGCTATTGTTATATTCTGCTGCATTGTAATGAGATAGCCAAATGAGCTATGTAAGATGTAATAAATTATTTTATTCCTGGTTATAAAGTTGTATTATGACCTTTGTTTCTTGATATTACATCTTAACTGTGGATGCTAGCTATTGATCTAGGGACTAGCATTGTAAACACATGGATCTCTACCTTACTAAAGTTTGGGAACCTTACAGATGGTATCAAAGCATTGTGTTGCCTGTAGGATTTGTAACCCTAGGATTGGACAAAACCCCTTAGAAAAATAGGAGTTGTATTTGTTCCAAAACTTATTTACAAACAATCTTGTAAACTCTTTTCTCAACCATTTTGGTTTTGATTCTACATCTCTTCTATTTCAACTTGATGGATAAAGCCTACCCCATGGCCAAAGATTTCACCATGTGCAAAGGACGTCATCAACTCTAATGACTTCAACATCTTCAAGTGATTTCAACCTTATTCTCAACAAGGACTTCAACCTTGGATATCACTAAGGACTACAAGTGAGACAAGAAATATTGCTCAAGAATTGAAGACTAAGGAAACACAACTTAGAGGGAATTATCATCACCTTTGAAGTTTTGTGACCAAGGCTCAAGAAATTCTCCAAGGATACAAAGATCTTGTTCAAGAAGAATCAACCAAGAAAAATGGAAAGATCTCAAGTGAACCATATAGATGGACCACCATATTAAGCATAGATCAAACCCACCAACTTAGTGCGGTGTAACAAAAATATTTTTGGTTGCCTAAAAATATGCTTGAAACTTGTTGTTTGAGTGGAATGCTTGTTTGTGATTGCTTGCACATTGCTTGAGTGAATTGTGATGTGTGTGATTAGAATTATTTCCTTAGAAATCTTTTGCCTATTCTAATCCCAAACCAACCCAAACAGACGACTTCTCCAAGAGACTCCAACATCAAGGATGGTGACAACAACAACTAAGAGATCAACTGCTAGCAAAAAAACCCAGTTGAACCAAGTGAAAACTTAGTTTTTAGCCAACAATAATGAGTTAGACCCAACCATGCAATTTTTTTTTGAAAACTTAATCCAAATTGTTGCAAGGGATGGCTACTCAAATGATCAACATGGAAGACAAGCTTTCCCAAGGAGTTTGTGACAACAAGGATGTCAAGGATGATATTTTAGAAGGAACCCAAGCTTGCAATGTTTGTGGAGACAAGGATCACACTTCCAAAGAACATGAAGATCAATGCCCCAATTGTGAAGAGAAACATCCAATTGACCAATGCCCCACATCTCAAGCTACTTGTTTCTTATGTGAAGGAAATAATCATGTCCCTATCCAATGCCCCATCTATTCCATAGTTCAACAAAGGAAACAAGGTGGAGTGCAACAACTGATTGCAGACTACCATGAGAGAGCAAAGTCTACCAAGAAGAATGAAGACAAAGGAAAGTCTTAGCTTGTGACTCAATTTGATGGACCAAAGAGGAGACGTATGTATTATCCAAGGAAAAGGTCAAGGAGACCAGGAACTTTTCCTACCTTTAAGATAACATATGAAGAACATCAACTAGAAGCACTCCTAGCTTTGGAGAAACCCAAGAAGAAGAAGTATAAGGAAATTAGCCAAGTGTGGTGCAACAACTGCAAAGAGCTTGGTCATTATGTGTCAACTTGTCCACAGAAGATACTGAAGAACTCAATCTTATCACATGTTACAATTGTGGTAACCAAGGACATTATGCAAGCAATTGTCCAGAAAAGATGAAACACAAGATAAAGCCTACGAAGGATCTCAGCCTTGTCACATGTTTCAAATGTGGAAACAAAGGACACTATGCAGATGTTTTCCCAGAGAAGTTTCAACAAGATCCCAAGAAAGCCAAGATGTAATCTAGTTGGAAATTTTTTAAGGGTGGTAGTACCCTAGTTGCTTTGAGCCAACTTGTAACCCCTAGCCTCCCCAAATCTCGGGACGAGATTTATTTTAAGGGTGGTAGCCTGTCACATCCCAAGATTTTCCAAATCTTGTAATGTGAAAAATAAATAAACAAAATAAATTATTGTTGAAAATTAGGGTGAAAAGAAACTTTTGTTTCTAAATGGAAACTTAAAAAAATCCCATCTGGAACAAAATTTGGTTAATGTTTGAATCCAACTAAATTCAAATCAAGTGGAATGCATTCTTCATAAATGCATCTGGAAATTTAAACACTTGGAAAATAAATCCAAACCCAAAACCCTAAATGGAATAAAAATCATTTCCAAGTTATCCCCAAGCCTATGGATTTGATCCATATAAAAATTTGTCAACAAACATTTACAAATGATCAAGAAAGACAAATAGAAATATTATAAGACCATAGAAATTGGTTTCACTTAATTTGGAGCTTGGATAAAATCTTATGAATATAATAAGATAAGGAAATTAAATTTCCAAGGCTAATAAAGCACCTATCTAAAATCCAAACCAATTGATGAGCAAATGATCCTAAAGGGATTTAAAAGGATAAAAAATAATTAAATAACATTTCACAAATTAGAATCACCAAGTTTGGATCTCTAAATAAAAAGATATGGATTTTATAAGATGAAGAAAGAAATATTAATTAAGGAATATTTAAAGACCAAATCAAATCTTGGCCAAACCCATAAGCAAAAGTGAATCAATTGACCTAATTAAGAGCAAAGAAAACTTCCAAATAAAATTTAGGGAATTAAAACTATATTTAATTCCATTGGAATTAAAACAAATATCCAATTTTAAATGATTAATAAATCATATTAAAAACTTTTCTACATAATTCAAGATGAATTATTTGACACCCAAATAATCAAATAAAAACCTACTGAAAAGATTTGGAAGGTTTTTAGAAACTTAAATGGTGTTTGAAAATGTTATTAAATCTTATTTGATTTGAAAACAAGGCCTTATTTGAATAATTAAAAGCCCCAAAAAGAGTAAGATTTTATTCCAAAAATTGACTTCAGATTATATTACTAATCAATATTGAAATCTACACAAAATTTGGCAAAGGTTTGAATTCAAATGAGTGTTTGAATAGTATAATCAAAATCAAAACAGAATAATAAGAAATGGAAAAAGAAAAAGAAACAGGAACAAAAAAAAATACAAAAAGGACCGCAGCCCAACCAGCCGGCCCAACTGACCCAGCAGCAGCCCAACTAACCTCCCCGAAACGTTTTTCTTTCTCACTCAAACACACACCCACAGAGACGCTGACGATAGGACCCCACCTCCTCCTCCTCTCTCTCGCTGCCAAGCGTCCCCACCGCCACATCATCATCTTCCTCACCCCGCTGACCACGCCTCCACCACCTCCCCGGCCGTTCTGTCGCCGTATCCTCGAGTTAATACGCAGTAATGATGCCATTTAACCGCCCCGCGATCATGCTTACATAAGCGCCTGCCCTCTCTCTCTCTTTCCCCTCCATCGCCATGCCTTCCTCGCCACCAGGCCGCCTCGATTTTACCATGCATCGCCGCTGACTCCGGCGAACATTTTCTTTGATTCCGGCCAGTATCCGTCGCCTCTCGCCTCCCACTGCACGCTCACTTGCTCCCCACCTCCTGGCGAACCTTCCCATAGCGCCAACTCGCCCCCGCGCGCCCCAGAACCTCGGCAACGACGACAACCACCGCCGCCATCGTCTGCCTCCGCTCCGACGAGCACTGCTGGTGAGACCAGACCTCCCCTCTCCCTCTCTTTCACGCACGCATACTCTCCACTACCCTACGCATCTAACACCGCCTTTATTTTTCTCTGGCGTGCACCGTAGCCTCGCCACCGTCTTCAACTGAGAGCACCCGACGACAGCAAAAACTCCGGCGAGCGATTCAGATCATCCTTGTGCGCCCCTTGCCTCCTCGCGAGTACCTTGAGCTTCACCATGATCCCGCGATTCTGGTGAGCATCTCCTTCTTCTCCCTCGCTTCCTGCATCGCCAGCAACGTCGCCGTCTAACCGCGCGCCGCCACACGCTGCCGCCAGCGCTGCTGCTTAGTGGTCAAAGTGATTAGGACCGTAGGATCGTGATCGAAGGGATGCGATAGAAACTTAACTGAAGGGGTAAGGACAAATTTGTGCCACACGATTCACATTAGATCCAACGCCTCACAGTGCTTGATCCGTGCGAACCGGTACCAGCGAATAGCAACTTGACACGTGGCCTGGAAGCTGTTTTAAAAACAGAAACTTTTCTATTAGATGTTCAATTTTGTAAAATCCATAACTTTCAGACCACACGTCCAAATTTTGCAAATTTTATATCAATGGAATCAGCAAGACAAGTACTTTCTGACCACGCACTTTGTTTAGTAAGTTGCTTCTGTTAAATTGATTGTTTTTGCAGAAACTTGTGTATGCATGTTTAGAATGTAAAAAATGTTCTAAAATGAGTTTTGAGATAAAATCTTTGGCAAATGGTTTGTTTTGAACCTACTGACCCTATAAATCAATTTGTGGTTTCAAAAATATATTTGGTGAAGCAAAAGAATAAATCTTTGATTTAAACCATTTCTAGACAAATAAAAATATGGTTTAATTGTTAAAAATGATTTTGGAGGAAAACCTTTGGGAAATGTTTTGGTTTAAACTCTCTGACCCAAAACACCAAGTTTTATGAATTGAAAATGTATTTGGTGAACTCCATAAAGATTATTACTTTGCTAAAAACAGTTTCAAACACATAAAATAATGACTTGGGTTTAAAAATGGTTTATGAAGTAAAATCTTATGAAAATGATTTTGCCACTTTATAAAATGACCATTAGGTGTTTTCAAATGTTTATGAACCATTAGAAACCACTCTTTCAAATAAAACAATCTTTGGCATGCTTGCATGCATTGTTTTGTTTCTATTATTTTATGTGATGAATTGCTTGAATGGTAGATTGAAATATTGTTTGCTGGATTGAATTGTAGTGATTTGAAGTGAGTGAACATTGCAAATATCAAGGAGTGAACTTATACTCTCTACCAAAAAGTCAAGTGATGCTTCATACTTTTGTCCCATTATTTTCACTATGCATTAGTGATATTTCTAGGTAGGACTTGCATGGAATTTTGCTAAGTATAAACTATGCTATGGGAAATCCTAGTAGATGAAACCTTAGTAGAAATTTTCTAAGTTAAGATTCCTACTACTATCATGCTTAGCTTAGCTAATAGAAAACAAGGGTGGAATATATATTCATACTATGGAATATTTCCAAGTCAAGGACTTGTGTTTTGTTTAATAAAACAACTAAGTGAATGAATCACCTGGGTGGAATGGAAGGAATGGTTTGTGTTGAGTGGTTCACAAGGCCCATTTCTATGGTTTACCTTGTGTATCTCACTTGTGGATGGCCACCCAGGAACAAAGAGATTTGAGATGTCAAATGTTGAGAAGCTTCAAGTGTAGCCACTTGGCATTATGGGCTCTGCCTGGATCATATAGGTTGCAATAACTTAGCCAAATGGACAGTTGGTGGTAGGGGTTTGATAGGTTGGAGCGCGTCCATTCTGGTCTAAGGGAAGGCTTCTGAAAGATCTTGTCTTGGTGAAACCAAGTCTTGTGGGGAAAGTGCACCACCTCTGCAGAGTGTAAAATCTAAGTACTTAGCCATGTCCCTGGTAAAGGACAATTTGATCATCAAGACATGGAAGCTATCAAGAATCTCCTCATCCCAATTTCTAAGTTAAAAACTTGTGGTTGAACAAGGGTTGAAGGATCACCAATTTCTATTGGGAGATGCCTTGGGAAATATTTTGTCAAGCAAAAACTTAGTGTTTTCAAATGATAAGGAAAATCTATTTTGAGCAAAGCAAGCCTAAGCTCCACTTAGCCAAATGCATGTAGATGATAGACTCCACTATACTACCATAGTATCACTTGCCAATACAATTCAAATGTATTAACCCTTGTGGCTGTAACTTGTTATGTTGCAGGTTTGAATGTTATTAGTGAAGTTTAATGATAGGATTACAAGTCTACAACCAACATGTTTGCCTGTGGCACTTTGAAGATGAAGGACCCCATGCTATTGTTATATTCTGCTGCATTGTAATGAGATAGCCAAATGAGCTATGTAAGATGTAATAAATTATTTTATTCCTGGTTATAAAGTTGTATTATGACCTTTGTTTCTTGATATTACATCTTAACTATGGATGCTAGCTATTGATCTAGGGACTAGCATTGTAAACACAGGGATCTCTACCTTACTAAAGGTTGGGAACCTTACAATATTAATTGGTAATCCGTAGAGGATATGCAACATATGGGTGGGAGCCCTCAACGTCCCACGATAGTTCCGGCATCTGAACGGTCTGTATTGCCTATTGCCGTAATTCAATAGGTGGGCATGGCATACATCAAGGAGACATGCGGGGTCACGGAGAAGGCAGTGATTGGCTTGGATCTTAGGTTGGGCCTCAAACCAAGGAAGTCTGAACAAGAACATAATCCCGGCCATGCAACAAAGCCTAAGGTCTCTCATGGATAAAGTGACGCACCTCTGCAAAGTGTAAGAACTGTAACTTGTTACTCCCTGTTCCGGGAAGGAGCTGCAAACGCGGCGGGAAAGGAACTCCATGAAAGTTCTGGTAAACCCATGAAGGCTGACGGACATAGCTTTTCAGAATAAAATCAACCTTTGAAGAAATGTTTACGAAAACTTGCATTGCCTATGACCTATGGTCTGTGGCTGTAGATATAGTGCATCAAACACTCCTTTTCTAGTGAACTTGCTGAGTACGCTCGTACTCAAAGTATCTTCTTAACCCTTGCTAGATTCTGAAGCCATTAAAACGATGTCTACATCAAGTTATGCTCCAGGACTTATCATGCTCAGCTAAAGCTTTTCAATAAAGACAAGGAAGACAACATATACCTCAACTCAAGTGAAGACGAATTTACTGATTAGATAGGAATATAATCCCTAGCCAAAGAACCTATTTATGTAGTGCATTGTGATAGCAGCAATGCCAACCTCTTAGCCAGAATACTAGACTTAATAGTATAATCGTTCTTGCGTTATTTATCTTTGATTCTTCTCCGTAAAAAGTTCTTTCTCTCTCTTTAACCTAGAGTGTTCTCTGGATCTTATGTAAAGAGTGAGTTGTAACATTTAGCCATGTATTGGACCCGCTGTGTTTCTGTTGTGCCATTATGAGGGATGTAATACTAGTGAACGGTGTTTCATTGGTGTTATGTCAACGACTATAGTATACTACATCATGCAGTGGTATGCTGGGTCACCGCAGTTGGTATCAGAGCATATGCTTTTACCTTAGGTTGGAAACCTAGTAAATGGGTAGAACCTGTATGACACATCCTAGCAAGACTAAAGAGTTCTCTAGTGATATGAGGGATATTCACTTGGGAATAATCCTGTTATGTTATTAGTGCGATAACTCTTTTATATGATTGCAATTCCAATCATTACCCAAGAGTTTTAACTCTATGTGACTGATGATAATTTCTTATTCACAGTTCCACATGGCACCTCGATATCCACCCCGGAATGTTCAAGTGATGAACATGACGTTGGATGACTACGGAAGGGATTGGACAGACAATCTCCGACAACTTCTATGGAGTTTGGAATGTGAATCAAGACTTTTGGTCAAGATTTACACTTACTATGATGGGCAGGTATTAGCTAAATACCATGTCATGATCATGTTACCCAAGAAGTTAGGACTTAAGGGAGAAATGCCATCAGGAGAGGCAATGTGCATGGCATCTGCATATCATATTGCCGTAGCAGCAGCCATAACCATGATCCGAGAGCATAAATTCCAAGCTCTAGAAGGTAGTACTCACACCATTATACCACATGAAACCTCAAACTCAGAGCATGAGTTAGATCACTTTACCTTAGTCCAAGCTGAACCTACTCTAGCTGTAGAGTATATGGATCGTTATCGGTCTTTGCTAAACACTTATCATAACACTCACCAAGTCTTAGTTCAGGAACTGGATACGGTCATTGAGGATTTTACTGATCCTGATAAAGCAATGGCTCGTAGGAAGAAGTTAGATAAAGAAGCTAGGCATCCCAAATACATACCTTCAGGAGAAGTGTTTGAGGAAACTGAATTTGATGACCCAAACTCAGAAAATGATGCCTATTACCAGAATGACTTCAAGCCACCTGAAGACCTATGGACCAAGTGCAACTTCGAACAACAGGAATGGAATAAAGTTATTCCAAATAACCCTGAGCCCAACAAGTATGGATGGGAAATAGAATCTCAAGGTAAAACCATATGAAATCCTATACCTTGTGATACAAGTATTGAAGAAGAGACCAACTATAACCATAGAGAGCCTTATGGACCATATGGGGGTAATACGAATACAATCAATTTAGAAGAGTATTCCGATAGCTACGATACCAATATATACGACTGGATCCAAGAAAAATCTAAGGAACCAACTTACTATGAGGAAGCGTTGCCAGAAAACCCGGATTATTCGGTGGAAGATTATGCCAACTCTAGTAATTTTTCAATGACTAATCTCAGTCTCTGCACTTCTAATCAAGAATACGCACCTCCTGGATGCTCTTATGCTCCAGAAGGCAGTCATAGGACTTCACGTCATCATGGACGGAACTCCAGGAAGCACTAGAGGAAGATGAAAGTAAGAAAGGAACGACATCCCAAGGGATGAGGGCTTGAATAATGTATATGGAGGGTAATGCGTATTGTAGTTTGAAGGGTTTGCCGAAATAAGTAAGGATATATCCACAAGAACAAAAAAGTCTTGTAAGATAGTTGGGTAAATAGGTATGGAGCAAACCTTTGGAACATCCAGTACATTTGTAAATTATTTAAAACCTATGTGTAATACATGGTATACGTTTTGTTGTTTATCGACTTTTGAATCTTATTGGATCCTCTTGATTGACTAGATCTGTACATAAAGTTTGACTTGGTGTGCAAATGCATGTTGCAACATCCAGTCACTACTTGATGTTATAAACCTAGATAGAAACGGGAATTCGTGTAAGGGAGTGACGATTTTCAAAGACTAATATGAAGACTTACATGAAGAATGAAGCCAAGTGTAAGGAGTATCAACACCATTTGGAGGTTGAACCAAATTTTGATGATTGCTAAAGAGCAATAAGAAGGAAGATTAATGTAGAAGATGTATGGGGCAACAAGAAGTGATAAACTCAAGGTTCAATCAAAGTAAGTAATGTTGCTAAGAAGTTAATAAAATAATTGTACCAAGTTCATGGAGGCATCATGAATAAGTGCAAAGAAGTTTTGGAACCAAAATGGTATTCAAGTTCTGACAATTCAGAGAGAATGCCATAAGGATGTTAGAAACCATAGGATAATACATACACCCTAGGATGGTTCACAGCTGGTAAAAATCCGCAACTGGTACTTGATCTATAGTCGGTATTCTGATCCACAGTTGGTATTTTGTCCGCAGCTGGTAATTGGTTAACATAGTTACCCAGATCTTCTTAAATGTTGCATAAAGAGCATTAAATTTGGCCTAAGTTAAGTAAGACCTAAGGAAGTATAAAAATTTAAAGGCGATCGTCTTTCGAGATGCTTCGCAAGGTCAGACTTAGCCAAGCGAAAATGTCCAAAAGTAAGTAGACATATAATGCTGAAAGACTTGTTTCGGAGATCCACAATTGTGTGGATACACCGTATAATATTTCATCAGACCCTAAACCGGATGTAAGCTGGACCGAGATCAACATTCTAGTTTAAGAACCAATGGTCTCTATGTATGTAGTTTAAAGACTATTAGTAAAACCTAAGGGAGAGAGTAGACATTATGAATGACAATTTAAAAGGTATTGTAGGTAATAACTAAAGATTATTTAAAGCTTAAGCTTGAAGGTGATAAAAGGATAATCTTAGCCGACCAATTCTAGAAGAAACAACTCTTAAGTGGTCTTTAAGAAGTAATAGAGAACCTCCACTTGGACATAGGAAGAGAATAAGAAATTCCAATGGGTATGGACTAAATGAGTTCAAATCCACTTTTCAGAAGGACCACTAGTGTAAACCATACAATGAAAAAATAAAGATTAGTCTTTTGGCCACAACTATTGACTAATAAAGTTTAAAACTTGTTTTAGTGAAACTTCCTAGACTTTGCATAATATAGTAAGGAAGTTCAATGATCAAGTTAAGGAGTTGGATTAGGATATCTAATAAGAATAATAAACTAAAGAAGAGACTCCAATTTAAGAAGTTCATAATAAGAACATATCCCTAAGGGGGTAAAGTAAAAGCAACTTTGGAGTATTGGAGACACCAAGTAAAAGATTGTGGAACATGATGAGGATTCAAGGAAAGATCTGGATATGGAATAATATAATTATTTCCATTTAAGGTTACCAGGGAGTTGAGAAATGTCGTAACCACAACTAGACAATTCCTTATTCCGAAGCGAAAGAGTGTGCGAACTTCAAGGACAAAGTTTATTTTAAGGGGTAGAGTCTGTAACATCCCAGCATTAGAGCGTAGAAATAGGCTGAACACAGGTGTGTGCATTGCATTCATGCATCAGAAAATCCGGGGAATTTCCATGCAAAACTAAAGAAGCTATAGAGGGATCGGGATCTCTCTTGTTCTAATGGAAACATCAGGATAGGTGTGATGGATTTCGGCATGACCTCTATTGTACTTTTGTATTTTAGGGGAAGACAACTCAAATTGGAATATTTAATTGATAGATTTGAATACTAAAAGAAATTGAAATAAAATAAGAATTGGAAATTTAATTATAATAAAAGATAAGAGGTGAATTATTATTTATGAATAAGATGCAATATACACAATTATTCGAATTGAAAATTTAAAACACAAAGAGATAAGTATTTATCTTGCCTTGGAGAAATGGGGTTTAGTTCATCATAGATGAGTGTTAGGAATTTGGACATGACCTTTGTTGACTTTCTAATTTTGGGGAAACGAATTTGCATTCAAGACATTAAATATGAGATCAAACAATTCAAATATAACTTGGATATAAATTTAAATCTTAATCTATTACAGGATATTACATAAACATAATACAAACTAGTATAAGTAATATAATCTTTATTACATAAATAAGAATTTAAGAAATTACAAGTTACAAATAATAAAGGTCAATTACAATAAGAGAATATACTAATATAATGTTTAAAAGGAAAAAGGTAAATCTTCATTACTTTAATACAAATAATACAAGGTTCTTACAAGTAAATAAAATTACAAATGAATAAAGGAAAAGATTCCTAATCTACTCTTGATCCTTCATCTGTATCTTTTCCTGACTCTTGATCCCTATAAAACAACACAAAGGATAAAAGAAAAACAAAAGAAAGGAAAAAAGGAAAAAAGGGGGTTAGTTGGTTTATTGCTCTCAGATATCAACAATGCAGTGCACTGTTTTGTCTCCTCATTGAGGTGAATTGTTTTTAGAAGGGGCAAGTTTCACCAAATAAGATAGAATCTGTTATTTCATATTAAACCTTAGAGCACCATCATTGGCCAGGGACAATTTTACCAAAGTCAGATAAATGGGCAATTGGTAAAACATCAGATTCTCACTTGATCTGATCCACTAGGTGTGAGACAAGCACCCAAGCAGCTCACACTTCTGCATGGTGTTGTGCTGTCAAGCACAGTGGCATCACAAGGAGTACAAAGGTAAGCCCACAGCCGCAGCTAGCAAACCTTACCATCCAACATCCAAACAGTCCACATCCACAACCCTAGAACACTTGGTTCCACACTAAAGCTTCCACCAGCACCCTGGTTGCTTGGGAAAGCCATCCAGGAGCAGATCAAGATCAAGCCAGGAGCTGGGAGGAGCTGACCAAGCAACATGATCACCAAAGGAGAAATTGGTAAACACGGTGGCAAAAGAGGAGGAGGCAAGAAGTACTAGTAGCAGATGATTCAACTCATCCTCACAATAATAACAGTGAGTAAGCATCATGTCCAACTTTAACATCTGTTCTTACCAAAGTAATCCATACAAACACAAATGGTTTTTTTGAAAAGGGGAATACTCTCAGTGTTGCATATAAATGATATGCACAATTCATCATAGAGTAGATTTTGTCAAGACAAACAATAACTGTCCTTGTTATCTACTTGTGCCTCAGTCTTTGCATCCTAGGCAAAGCCAAGAATGAAGGGATATTTTTGTCTTAATCTATGCTTCAGACCAGCATCACAAGCAATCAGGTTAAACAATTTTGTTTAGTCTTACAAGCAAGAGAAGTCAATAGAATATGGTATCCAGCAACATATTCATGACCTACTATTGTGCACTCTCCAAGGTTGAAGGCACTACGGTAGCAGCCAAAAACAACTAAAGTCACTAGAGTAATCCCTACACATTAGCTAGCTCACAAAGTTATCCAAACCCAACAAATTCTATCATTTTCCCAGTTCAGTAAACTAGGAATCATTTTTGAATATGTAATTAATATCATTACTGAACCATAGGTTCAGTTCAGCATGCACCTTTCATATATAAACTCAACCTTGAGCCAAGTACATCATTCATAATCTACCACTAGAAAATTAGATCAAATCATCTCCCTAACATTTTAGGGATCATTTTCACAAGTTGCTTATGGACTTACATCCATAAGGAGAGTAAGATCTGTTGGATATAAAATATCCTCAGAGACACACTCAGATGGATTGTTTATCAACATGGATAACTTAAGAAGGGCCTAACAACATGTTTTCCATCTGTGGACAAGGTCTCAGATCATACATCATTGACCTAAGCTACTGTTCACTAGTTTAGAACTAGGTGGCAGCAGATTCTTTAATGAACTACTATAGGGCACATTCCATAAAATGGTAGCATCTCTGTAGCAGTTTCATTCCTTTTTAACCATTTCTCAAATCAGAAGTACAAGTATAAGAAACTACACCAAGCTATTCTAATCATCTTTCTAAGTCACATCATCTAGGAATCATTCAACTAATTACATCTGCAAGCCATTCCTCAATAAACCAGGCCACTAGACTGAACCATAGCCAGTAAGCAAATGTTCATAAGCTAGTAATCTTACTGAAGCATATTGATCAAATACAAGATCAAAGACCATGTATCAAGAACAATACCAATACTCACTAATCATAACTTAATCGAACCACAAGTCACAAGTAATCTCGTCAAGCAAATAAAACCTGGTTACAGAGATGTAACCTTGACAGGGGGTAATCACAGCAAGCATGCTTGACATGGCAAGGTAGATGGGGCATAGAGAGAAATGCAGTAGGGGAAGCACACTTACCCGAGGTCCTCGCAAAAAGATAGAAGAGGAAGCAGAGGAGTGGTCGGCGGCGATGAAGGGGCGGCAGCACGGGGAGCACCCCCGTTGGGGCGCTGCAACCCGCACCTGCAACTCATCAGGAGCAGTCTGTGGAGAAGGGGTGAAGATCGTGAGCAACCCAGCACGACATCAATGAAGCACCAAGGCGACTGAACCCTAACCCTAGCCTCGGGCGAGGGTCAGCGCGACTGGGAGAAGACCCAGAGGGAAATCGGCTTGGACAGGTTTGAGCGCCAGAGTCGACTTAGTAGTCTTGCATCGCGGCATGGCCACGTCGGCGGAGTCTACCGGAATCGAGCAGTGCCAAGGGGCGGCCATGTCATCACCAGAGCGAGGACGAGAGAGATAAGGTCGAGCATAGGGAAGAGGGAGTACTGGGCCGTTGGGTCGGTCCAGTGGCAACTGGTTGGGATTGACCCTAAGCCAGTTGGGCCAGTTGGGTCCAAATGGGGCCATTGGTAAGCCTGGCCCAATTCCAAAGTAAAAATAAGGAAATATTTATCAAATCACTAAATGACCAAACTACCCCTAAACATAATTTATACCCTAGAAAAATATAGAAAAATTCCAAAAATACATATGATATATCAAAATGACCACAAAAAATAATATTTACCTAATAAAAATATAATTTCAACTATTTAAAATAAAATAATTATTAACACCATTAAATCTTAAATGAAATTTTATAAAATAAAACCAAACCCTAAAAATAAATAAAAATCATTTTTGTGTATCAAAATAACTCTATTATTTTATAAAAATATTAACTTAGAGTTTTACAAAAAAACATAAAGCAAATATTTAAACACAATTAATTTTTTGATGAGTTTTATAAAAATAAAGATTATACTTAATAATAAATAAAATTCATTTTTAAGGTCTTGAATAAATATATTACACTAGAAAAATATTATTAGAAAAGTCTTTAATATTTTAATTAATAAATCCTTACATAGTACCTATTTTATGAAATCTTTAAAAATAATTGTTGAGTAAGAAATAATCACAATTCTTATTAAACCTTGAGCAATTAGAGTCTTTGTATGAAATTCCAAATCCATAACTTAAATTCATAATCAAATTTAAGTATAACTTTTAACTTTAAAATATTCTTTTAAAAATCTTATTAAGAATCCTTTTAAATCAACATTGGGTATCACCTAGTTATATAATATGGTGAATAAGCATTATATCTTAACCATTATTAACATAACTTTAAATTCTAACAAATTACTAAGATCATCTACTTATGCTCCCACTAAATAAATACCAATTACTTTCTAAATAAGCAAAACAAATTTAATCTAAATAGTTTACTTAAAATACAAAGTGAATAATTCCACACCTTAGTTATACCTATCATAAATCTAAAACTTGGGAATAATTAAAATACATTACATCTTAAGTTTACTTAACCTTTTAAAATTAACTTTAGTCTCAAACCTTATAAACATCAGGTCTAATAAATCACTTATGTTTTTATAGTTAACTCTGGTCTATTTAACTAAAGACATAAAGCATCTCAAGTCCAAACTAATAAATCAAACACCAAAAGACATTAGTCATGTTCCATTAACGATGATGATTGTTAAAACCTTAGAAAGGAAATCTTTTCTTCAAATGTTATTCTTTTTGCCACTTCAAACAATAATCTCATAATAAATTCTTCAACTCTTAACAACTAAAACCAAGGACTCTTACCTTAGTCACCAAATAACAATTAAACATAATCTCATTACTTTATACTTTACCTGTGTATTAAGAATTATTATCACTTAGGTTCCTTATAAAGATCATTAATTATAAAGTAAAATTTGAAGATAAACCAACTCTTAAAAGAATCACTTGAATTCACTTCACTCAAAATATTGGGGATTCAATTTGGGAGTTTTACAAAATGCATATCATTACTTATGTAACTGCATCTTGCTTCTTTAAACATTAGTCCTTATCGGACCAATGATGCAGATTTCAGATATTGGATCTTATGTCGTCTCGAAGACCGTGAGTGCATAATCTTGCAATCACAAAAGGCAAGATCACACTTGCTCATGTCCTTTTGATTATTTTCTGTAAAGTATTTTGCAAATCAAATGTTGACATCACCTGCATTTGAAAAAGGTCAGAAAACACTATTTTGATAATAAAGTGAACTATTGGTTACTGATCCAGGGTGATCAGCTAATCAATTAAATCTGGCAGTTGGAATACCACTGTTCAGGACTATATCACCTAGGATTTAATAACCAATGTCGCCAGTGATTCTTGCGCCGTATATTACGCGTTGACCATGAGATTTGGAATGGGACGGAGAAGTCAGCTGTATCTTTTCCCTCTCGGATGGAGCCGGATGTGCGTGTCGTGGCTGTTATCACTTGTAGCGTGCATATTAATTGGTAATTCATAGAGGATATGCAACATATGGGTGGGAGCCCTCAACATCCCACGATAGTTCTAGCATCAGAATTGTCTGTATTGCCTATTGCCGTGATTCAATAGGTGGGCATGGCATACACCAAGGAGACATGCGGGGTCGCGGAGAAGGCAGTTATTGGCTTGGATCTTAGGTTGGGCCTCAAACCAAGGAAGTTTGAACGGGAACATAATCCCGGCCGTGCAACAAAGCCTAAGGTCTCTCATGGATAAAGTGACGAACCTCTGCAAAGTGTAAGACCTGTAACTTGTTACTCCCTGTTCCGGGAAGGAGCTGCGAACGCGGCGGGAAAGGAACTCCATGAAAGTTCTGGTAACCCATGAAGGCTGATGGACATAGCTTTTCAGAATAAAAGCAACCTTTGAAGAAATGTTTACGAAAACTTGCATTGCCTACGACCTATGGTCTGTGGCTATAGATATAGTGCATCAAACAATCCTTTTCTAGTGAACTTGCTGAGTACGCTCGTACTCAATGTATCTTCTTAACCCTTGCTAGATTTTGAAGCCATTAAAACGATGTCTACATCAAGTTATGCTCCAGGACTTATCATGCTCAGCTAAAGCTTTTCAATAAAGACAAGGAAGACAACATATACCTCCACTCAAGTGAAGACGAAGTTACTGATTAGATAGGAATATAATCTCTAGCCAAAGAACATATTTCTGTAGTGCATTGCGATAGCAGCAATGCCAACCTCTTAGCCAGAATACTTGACTTAATAGTATAATCGTTCTTGCGTTATTTATCTTTGATTCTTCTCCGTAAGAAGTTCTTTCTCTCTCTTTAACCTAGAGTGTTCTCTGGATCTTATGTAAAGAGTGAGTTGTAACCTTTAGCCATGTATTGGACCCGCTATGTTTCTGTTGTGCCATTCCGAGGGATGTAATAATAGTGAACGGTGTTTCATTGGTGTTACGTCAACGACTATAGTATAGTACATCATGCACTGGTATGCTGGGTCACCGTAGTAAGCCGGAGAAATGCTGAATCTTCCATCGTACTCATCCGTAGCCGGACTGGATCCGTCCATGCCGGAATCTTCTGATGTGATGGATCATTTGCCTATGTCAGCTAGGGCGACGTAGACGTAGGTCAGCGACACCTCGTAACTCACACATGCAGAGAACGCAATCATGTCCACTTTTCCCGCGCAAGCGATACGAACCATTGGTGGCAACGGTTGGGACGTGGCGAAATTTCTGCGCACGTCCGCACACACGTCGTCTACGCGGCAACCGTCCGATCAAGCTGCACGAATCTTGACGCTGGAAATCATAAATAGTAACTGCGGTGTAAAATTTACTTTTCACCTCATTCTCTCCTCGCATCGTCTTCTTTCTCCAATGAGCGCCCCCTCGATCTCTCCGCGCAACCTTGCGAAAAACCCTAAATCCCAATCTTGCCAGTCACTTCCAAACTCGCGCAATGGCCAGCAACAGCTCTACTCCCTCGATGGCGGCGTCGGGTGAAGCCGTGGCGAAGCCGGCGAGCTCCGTCATCGTGCCCCTAGAGGGCCTGGTCATCCCCATCTCCGCGGTGGTCGAGACCACCGGCGGCAACCACAATCCAGCGGCGCTGGAGCCGTTGGACGAAGAGCTTGATTCCCACAAAGGCAATTGGAGCTATTCGGATATCACGGACCGCGACATCAAGGAGATGATCACCGAGGGCTACCTCCCTGCGACAGAGGGGCTCGTATAGCGGGTGGCGCCGGCCGGCGAGGTCACACCTTCTCCCTAAGACAGAGAAAAGGTGTACCTCAAAGCGCAATTGGTACGCGGTGTCTCCCTGCCCATCTCTAACTTCTTCCTTGCCGTTTTAAACCATTATCGAGTCCAGCCCCAAAACCTTTCTCCCAATAGTATCCTAGCGCTCAACAATTACGCGGCGCTTTGCGAGGGTTACCTAGGTATTAAGCCTAGGCTGGATCTCTTTGTGTATTTCTTCACCGTCAAGTGCGAAGCCGGAGCTAGCAAGGACGAACTTAGAAATTGCGGCACCATAAGCTTCAAGATCCGTCCTGGCCAGTGGTTCCCCGACATCGTCGGCCACGAGTCCTGCAAGAACTGGCAGCGTACTTACTTATAAAGCCCAGATATCCCTCTGGTCGGCCGAGAAGTAACGTACCCGGACTTCGTCGATGGAGCCGCCTCCGAAACTTCGACATGGAGATCCCAGGCCTCCCTTTCCTCCGACATCGACGCTTCCCGCGCCATAAGGCGGATAGAGTGGTTCTTAGAGACAGGTTTGACCGGCTTGGACCTAGCCATGTGCTGGTTTATTAGGCGAATCCAACCTCTGCAACACCGCTCGAAGCTAATGCACGAGTATACCAGCGATAGAAGGGATAGCCTCCGCATCTCCGTGGACAATTTCTCGAGCGACTCCGTCAAGCTTCGTCTGAAGGACACCGTCAAGGTGAAGGACAAGAAGCGTGGCTTCACCATCACCAATGACATGTTTGTAGACAACAAGTGCCCAAAGGTAACTGTTTATTTTCCGTGTATGACATATACTCCAGCCATCTAGCAATTGTCATCCCATCTAACACGGTGGTTCTTCACCTTACAACTTAGCGACATAGCTGAGGACAACATGGCTCCTCAAATCTATGATCCAAAGATGAAGGAAGTCACCGTCGTGTCCGACAACGATGCTCCATTGGCGCGAAAGCGGAAGAGCTCCACCTCTGACGCTGCCGACAGAGGCAAGAAGAAGAAGACGGAGGGTGGAGCCTCCAAAAATACTACCGCCGCCCTGGAGGCGGAGAAAAGAAAGACTACCGGGATCCCCTTTGCCAAAGCACCCCCTCTTGTGTAAGCTTCTTTCTCTCCGACATTGTCTATTTATCTGTCTTGTTCCTGTACTTATGCATTTAACACGTTTTAGGAAGAAAGCCACTACCATCTTGAAGAAGACCTCCAAAACATTGGGGGCTTCTAGAACCATTAAGGACATGATGCATCACGACGCATCTCCCGCCATCGCCCCTGTCACTCCCAGTGTTAATCCCTCCTCCGCTTCGACAAGCTCACAAGCCAAGGAAGCATCTGGCCCTTCCGCCATGGAAGTGGACTCAGGTGCCTCTACCGAGATTGTTGTTGTCGGTGAGCAGGCGACGCAGGAGAGTGCCGCGCACCCAATGGCTGAAGCTCCGGCTAAGGATGCCATCGGTGGCGGTGGTGGAAGCTGGTACTTCTGCCGTAGGCGGCGCCCCCGCACCCAAGAAAACCATAGAGTATCCAAAGATAGTCTATCCGGTACTTAAGCCGGATAACACTACTCTGGTTCTTGGTGCAGCGCCGACATCTCCGACGTGCGGTCTAGAGGAGCTCCTCCGACAAGCAGAGATCTTGCAAGGAAACAACGTATCCTTTGGCAAGATGCTTGACGATAGTGCTACTAACCTCAATATCAATGCACTTGTAAGTTTTATTTGCCTTTTGCATTTCGTATGCGTATCCCATTGTAGCCCCCGAGGATGTAGACGGAAAACCATAGGTCTTTGCGTCTAGATGCTATAAGAGTGACTAAGCTAGAAAACTTCTCACTGTATCCCCCAAGCATATAGGTGGAATGAATTATTCTGACTAGATGCTTTAAGAGCAGCATACGCAGTGTTTATAAATTTCAATCCTATAGCCCCCAAGCCTCTAGTTGTAACTGAATTAGTTTTGACTATATGCTTAAAGAAAATCTAAGCATACATCCGAGTTAAAAACTTTATACTGTAGCCCCCAAGCTTCTAATCGAGAACTGAATCAGTTCCGACTAGATGCTTAAAGAAAGACTAAGCATATTGCTAAGTTAAAAACTCTCGCTGTAGCCCCCGAGCGTCTAGGTGGAAATTTTCCGGCTAGATGCTCCAAGTAGACCAAGCAACGTTTAAATTTTTTCTTTTTTCCACAGAACGAGAATGCTCGGAGGGGCATGGCCAACGACAAGTACCAGAAGATGCGTGCGGACTTGGAAGCTGAAAAGGGTAAAACCGCCTTCTTGAAGGAACATATCATCAAGAGCAAGCGTCTGTTTTTCCTTTCTTTTCCGTATTCCGACTTATACTTGTGTATTCTCCGAGTACTCACTGTGTACTTTGCTTTCTCCGATTCGTAGAAAGCATTGCCAAAGCTAAGGACATTGTCGAGCAATCGAAGCACATTCAGGAGCTGGATAGCGAGAACAAGATCCTTAAGCAGGAGAGGAAGGACATGCTGAAGATGCATGAGGAGTCAATGAAAGCCTTGCAAGACTCCGCCACTAAGGAGATGAACCGCTTGAAGGAGGAGATCTCGATCTTAAGAGATTAGAAGAAAGCTGCCGATGAGTAGAATCAACGCCATCATGAGGCGTACAAGGTCCTCCAACAAGAACGGGACTCCTTGGCGGATACCCTCTGGCAAGCTGAGGCTAGCATCTTCAGTAAGTGATTTTCCGTCTTGGATTTCTGTAGTCTAGATACTCTGAATTTTTGAACTCATGTGCTCTTTGTCGGAATTTGCAGCTCCTATGGGTTTAACCCGGTCGTCTCCTCCAGCAAAAGAATGCATGGTTCTTGTCGGCAACTTCATCAACACCGCCATTGCGCAAGCCAAAGAGATTGCCAAGCCCCTCCAGATCAATATCAAGGCATCAGACTCTATGGCGAAGTTCTCGGAGATCCTGCGCCGAGCCCCCGAGCGTATCACAAGCTAGAAAGCTTCATGTGCACGGGCCGGTGCAAGGATGGCGCTGTCCATTGTAAAGGCACACTATGAAGATGCCGAGATCGACACGGTAACCTTTGGCATACCCGACGTGGACGATGATGGCAAGGAGATAAACCATGAGTCCATCTTGTCATCACTCGCGGGTTATGACACCATAGTTGCCGAGTTAGTCGACGTCAACGTCTTTGTGCCGATGAATACCATCGATGGCGGCAGCCAAAGCTCCTCTGAGTCCCTTCGCACTGCCGATTTCGAGGGTGATTCTCTTGCTGCCGATGATGTTGCTTCCAAGTCGCCTGCGCCAAACAACTTGTAATATTTGTTTCACCTTTGATGCGTATGTGGAAAAAACTATGTATTAACTCAAGGCGGAAAACAATGATGTATGTCCTGCTACTTAAGAACTAGTTTCCAGCATGTATATTTTTTTAAGCAAGTGCTGGCTTATCCATTACTTTGGTTCTTATGCTTGAATTTTCGTGAGTCGGAAGACTCGTTGTCGGAACCATGCGCTTAGGCGATGATTCCCAATGACACCGTCAATAACCTAAGCACAAAATCGCCGACAATAAGTGCCAAAAGTCACTACTCCAGAATCCAACTTAAGCTAACGCCCGTAGGCGGAATTTTCACAAGTGAAATCGCAAAGCTTGTGAATAAAGGTTTTATATGATCCAAAAATGAACACTAAAGGAGGTAAAAGACTCAGAAATATGAGTGAACCAGATAGCTTTATTTCATTGATCATATAAGAGGTACACAATTAAATAAAAATGCTAAGTGTAAAAAGGACGTAGCTGTGCTATGTTCCATGGCCGATCAAGCTATGAGTAGTCATCATCCGGGTCACGTCGCTTACGCTTATGATCCTCGTTGGGTCTATCCTTCAGTTCAGGATTGTCAACGAGGTAGTAAGACCCATTGAGTGGCGCCTTGCTTATAATGAACGATCCTTCCCATGGCGGGGATAATTTGTGCGACTTCTTCTGCTTAAGTCAGAGCACCAAATCCTCCTCTTTAAACGAGTGATGCCGAACGCGGCGACTATGGTAGCTGCGTAGCTTCTACTGGTAGATGGCGGATCTTTGGCATGCCAAAACGTGCTCCTCCCCGAGAAGGTCCACATCTAGGCGTCTGGATTCTTCAGCGTCATCTTCGTCGCAGGCGGTGACTCTTGGGGCATCGTGAAGTATGACGGAAGGTAGAATGGCTTCTGATCTATATACCATGAAGTAAGGGGTGTAGCCAGTGGATCTGTTGGGTGTAGTTCGTAAACTCCACAGCACAAATGGCAATTCTTCTGCCCAGGCTTCAGCTGCTCTATGTAGCAGTGCCTCAAGACGTGGCTTTATTCCCTGCAGAATTAATCCATTGGCTCGCTCAACCTGACCATTGGATTGCGGATGTGCCACAGATGCAAGGTCAAGTCGGATGCCCTTCTCCCAACAATAAGCCTCCACTTCTCCGAGTGACAAGTTGTTGCCGTTGTCGGTGATAATGCTATGTGGGAGACCAAATCTCACCACTAGATCCCGGACAAACCTGAGGGCAGTTGCCCCATCAAGCTTTCTAATGGGTTTAGCTTCTATCCATTTAGTGAATTTATCAACTGCTACAAGCAGATGCGTAAACCCACATGGTGCCGTCTGTAACGGTCCCACCATGTCTAGCCCCCAGACTGCAAACGGCCAAGTTATTGGTATTGTTCGCAATTCTTCAGCAGGAACATGTGGTTGTTGGGCATAATACTGGCATCCCATGCATGTCTCAACCAGCTTGTCGGCGTACGCCTTCACGGTCAACTAGTAGAATCCTTGCCGGAAGGCTTTCGCGACCAACGATCGAGGAGCGGCGTGATGCCCGCTATCTCCGAGATGGATTTCACGTAGGATTTCCATACCTTCTAGCTAGGAACACACTTAAGGTATACACCAGTGGTGCTCCTTTTATAGAGTTGTCCATTGATTATGGTATAACCCTTTGCTCGTCATACTATTTGCTGTCTTTCGACCTCGTCGTCGGGCAAAGTTCCGTGTTCGAGATATTCCATGAACGGTTTTGTCCAAGCCGGAGGGACCTTTGTCACCATGAGGACGAAAGAGTCAACTCTATCCGGGTTGTCGATGTCAGCTCCCTTCATGGATGGTGTGCGCAGATGCTCTATGAAAACTCCTGGCGGAATTCGTTTGTGCCCTGATCCAAGCTTAGATAGCAGACCAGCCGCCTCGTTTTGCTCCCTAGGCACATACTTGACTTCGTAGCCTAAGAAGCTCTTGGCTATCTCGTCCACTTCGTCTCGATATGCCGCCATCATAGGGTTCCGCGCGTTCCAGGTGCCAGCCACCTGCTGGGCAACCAAGTCGGAATCTCCACAACAAACTATGCGCTTGATGCCAATATCCTTGGCTACGCGTAGTCCGTGAATGAGTGCTTCATACTCCGCCATGTTGTTCGTAGCCTCGAAGTGGATCTGCAGAACATAGTGTAGCTTGTCCCCAGTTGGTGACTATAGCAGTACACCAGCCCTCGAGCTATTGAGCAGCTTTGATCCGTCAAAGTGCATCGCCCAATACTCTGGTTTTGGCACAGAGTAGCATCTGGCATCTCCGTCCAATCTGCAATAAAATCCGCCAAGGCTTGTGACTTGATAGCGTCGCATCTCTTGTAGGTGATTTCGAAGGCGGCAAGCTCAATGCCCCACTTCGCGACCCTTCCCGTAGCATCGCTGTTGTTGATAATGTAGGACAGTGGAGTATTGCTCACCACTGTGATTGGGTGCTCCTGAAAGTAATGCCTCACCTTCCGAGAAGCAAGGAATACTCCATAAGCTATCTTCTGGTAGTGCGGGTAACACTGCTTGGACTCCGTCAAGATCTCGCTCAAATAGTAAACTGGTCGTTGAACTCCGTGCTCATAGCCTGGTTCCTTCCCTTCTACCACGACGACGATGCTGATTACCCAGTTGGTTGCCGCCATGTAGACTAACAGAGGCTCTCCAGGCCCGGGTGCTGCAAGGATGGGCTCTGTGAAAAGAATCTCCTTGAGCCGTCCACGTGAATTTGTCCGCCTTCTTCAGCAACTTGTACAGCGGCAGAGCCTTCTCTCCAAGTCGGCTGATGAACCGACTAACTGCTGCAACGCAACCTGTTAGTCGTTGAATGTCCTTGAGACATGTCGGATGGTTTATGTTTAAGATGGCCTTGATTTTATCCGGGTTGACCTTGATTCCACGCTGGGAAATGATGAAGCCCAACAATTTGCCGGCTGGGACCCCGAAGACGCATTTCTTAGGGTTAAGCATCATGTTGTATTTCCGGAGATTATCAAAGGTTTCTTTTAAGTCGGAGATTAAGTCATTGGACTTTTTAGACATCACCGCGATATCGTCCACGTAGGCGTGAACGTTCCGACCAATTTGGTCATGAAGGCAATGTTGCATTGTCCGCTGGTATGTAGCTCCTGCGTTTTTCAGCCCAAAGGGCATCGTAACATAGCAAAACGTGTCGTATGGTGTAGTGAATGAAGTGGCAAATTGGTCCGACTTCCTCATTTTGATCTGGTGGTATCCTGAGTATGCATCGAGAAAAAACAAAAGTTCCGAGCCAGCCGTCGAGTCAATGACTTGGTCAATGCGAGGCAAAGCAAACGGATCTTTTGGGCAAGCCTTGTTCAAGCCGGTGTAATCAATGCACATTCTTAATTCTTTGGTTCCCTTTTTGGGGACAAGTACAGGATTGGCCACCCATCGGGCGTGAAGGACTTCTCGGATAAATCTAGCCTTAAGTAACCTAGCTATCTCTTTGTCAATGGCGCGTCTCTTCTCGTCTCCGAAGCGTCATAGAGGTTGTTTCACTGGTTTGCATTTTGGATCAATTTAAGCTGTGCTCGGCAAGTTCCCTAGGTACACCTTTCATGTCGTCAGGTTGCCAGGAAAATATGTCCCTATTCTCACGGAGGAACTCGACGAGTGCGCTTTCCTATTTGGGATCCAAGTTCGTCCCAATGGCGGTGACCTTGGAGGCATCGCCTACCACAAGTTCCACCGGCTTGGTCTCGATGGCTGCCTTGAACGCAGGAGCGGAGTTGGAGATCTGCTTCTTCGACGCGGGCATCTCTGAGTCATCGACCTTGCTCTGGATCTCTTTGAATTCTTTGCTGTAGAGGATAGCTTCCGTGAAGTATGCTTCATTAATCTCGCAGTCCCTTGCCTTGGTAAAGCTTCTGGATACGATGATGACACCGTTTGGTCCAGGTATCTTGAGTTTGCTGTAGACGAAGCATGGCTTGGCCATGAACGTGTGGAATATGTCGCGGCCGAATATGACGTGGTACACGCTCTTGAAGGGGACCACCTCAAAGGTCATGCACTCTTGGCGGTAATTATTAACATCGCCAAAGGCAACCTGAAGTGTAATGCACCCAAGGGACCGAGCCTCCCGACCAGGTACTACACCGTGGAAGATGGTGTTGGTCCGCCTTAGGTTTTCCTCCGTCAAGTTCATCTTCTGAAGTGTATCCAGGTACATGATCTTGATGCTGCTTCCACTATCCACCATACACTTGGTGAACTCCACGCCGTCAATCAAGGGATTGATGACCATGGTGTATTGGTTCTTCGTAGGAATAAGGTCTGGGTGGTCCGTCCTGTCCCAAGTAATTAGAACCTCCGACCAGCGCAGGTACTAGGGAACTGGGGGTAGAGTAGCCATCAGGATCCTCATAGAGGTCTTCTATTGTCGGACAATGGGGGTGCCAAGGAAAGTGTGGTAGACTGGCACCTTCTTTATGAAGGGGTTCTTGACCTTGTCGTCTCTCTTGGCGGCGTGCTTGGGGTCAACATCCTCGTCCATATCACTTGAATCAATGGACTCCTCCTCCTTCTTCCCCTTGCCCTTGCCTCGCGGTCTATTCTTCCGACTTCGCTTGTAGCCGGACTCCGAGTCTTCCTTTAGGTCGTTGACGAACTTGCAGTGTCGATTGGTATGGGTGGCTTTGCCGTTGACATTGAGGTGTACGAGGCACGTCATATTGCGGTACTCTTCGTAGGTTTGGGGAACACGGAGTGGTGCCGAGGTAGTTTCACTTCCTCGTTGCTGCCCACGACCAGTTCCCCGTCCTCGGCCATGTTGTCCGCCATCACCTCGTCCTGCAAAGGTCATGGCGACCATGTCGGTAGATTGCTTTTATTCTGGAGCAGTTTTCTGCTTTGTACTGCTGTTCCTCCGAGCCTGAGTTGGAACGGCTGTTGACGGCGAGGAGCCGCGAGCATCATCGTCAGGAGCTGCGAACTCACTAGCCAACTGAATCATCTGTTTCAAGTCAAGCTGGTGATTGTCCTGCAAGCGCTTAAGCTTATGTCAGAGCAACGTGCCCCTTTCCAACCCATCGATGAAGGCGGCCATGGCGGTCTGGGAGTGCACTCCTGTGCAGGAATTCTTCATATCCAGCCAGCGGGAGAGGTAGGCGCGAGATGTCTCGCCTTTCTCTTGCACACACCGCTGTAGATCGCCAACAGTGCAGGGACGCTTGTACGTACCCTCGAAGTTCTTGGTGAATGCTTCTTGCATATCCAACCAATTGCAGATGGATTTCTCCGGCAAGTCGTCAATCCATTGACGGGCCGTGCCCGCCAACATCAAAGGGAGGTACTTGACGACAACATTGGGGTTACCTCCGGCAATCTCCACCACGTTGCCGTATTCCTGCAACCATGTGGTTGGCTTGGCGGTGTCGTCATAGGGCTTGATGGTATTGTCAATCCGGAAATCTTTGGGGTAAGTTGTGGACCATATCGTAGGTCCAAAGCAACGTGGTCCCAGGTATGGTCCTTCCCGGGCCTCGTGGATCTTATCAATCTATGAACGTGCGTCGTACGGCTCTGGGTTTTTCTTCTTCTTGTCAACAGAGGATAGGCTGCGTGATCGACGCGGGCTCCTGCCGCCATGGTGTCTACTGGGTGGCGACGGAGGCGGAGGTGGCGGTGGGTTAGCCTTCTTGCTATTACCTTCCTGTGACGCCTCACGCTTGTCGCGATTGCTTGTCGGACGCGGAGGGTCATGGCATGACCCGCTCCTGTGTCCTTGGTTGCGCTCTCTGTCATGACGGGTCTGCTCCGTGTTGTCGTGGATGAAGATGTTGCACTGCCTTGGTGGGGGCATATCCGTACGATGGTGAGCCTTGGGAACTTCGCAATGTCGGGGGTATCGAGGTGGTGGCGATGGGCGACAAGGTCAGACCTTTTCTCCGTGGTCGGAGGATATGGGGATAGCATCCTTCCTGTTGCGCGCATCCCTCCATCTTCGTTCTAATGAACCCGTCTGAGACCCGACATCATGAGGAGATCTGTCCCTTGGGGGCTTATGCTGGCTCGACTGGCAAAACGCTGGGTCGGACTCAAGCCTCTGAGAGGTGGCCTTCTCCTGTTGTTTTACCACCTTGGCCACTAGGTCGTAGACCTGTTCCACTGCCTCAGGCGATCTATCCTGCTCCAGAAGGGTCTTGGCAATGGCGAGGTTGAGGAGTGGAGTGGGCATCACCTGTTTGCCTTCACTGTCAATGTATGGCTTGGCCTGTGCCGGCTTCGAGGGAGCCCATCCTAGGTTTCGCCATACGCCAGGATCGTTGATGATGCTAGCCGGAGCTTTCTTGGCCTTCTGCTGCTGCAGCACAGTCTTGTACTCGACCTCCATTGCTCTAGCTTTCTCTATGGACTTCTGCGTGTTGACCAGATCTCGATCTAGCTTAGCGCCTTGCTCCGCGATGGCCTGCGCTTACTCCAGCAGCTGCTGGCGCTTCTCGTCAAGCTGAGTCACGTTCCGGATAGGGGCTACGGTCAGTGGCTCAACGAGGAGATTGCCTTACATCACTCTATCAGCCGGAGTAACTTGGGCAGCAGTAGATGTAAATGCCGGAGGTGGCAAGTTTGCGGTGTTGTTGTTGCTCGGGCAGGTGCCGAGTTCCTGCGGCTGTTGCACTGGATTGGGCAGAGGAGGCATGACCTTTGCGCGATCATCGTCAGCAGCAATAAGTGGCCCCTTCCCCTTTTCCAGCACTGTAGGCGGAGCTTGTCTGGGTTGATCTTCATCCATGGCCGTCCCAATGGTGATGAACACCTCTCGAGACGTGATGGCATTGTTGGCTTGCTCGTCACGCGTGTACTCCTCCTCCATCTCCTGCATGGCGGAGTCTAGTTCCTCTGGACTGAAATCTATCTCCTCTGAATCTGCACTGAAGTCGGCATAGAGCGCGTTAATCACAGAGTCGGAGGGTGCCAGGACTTCCTCGATGACGGGGTTTGGAGGTGCAACAGCAACGACGATGACTGGAGGTGGCGGCGCAGCTGCGGCGATGGAGGCCGGAGGCGGTGGCGGCGGTGGCTGAATCGGAGGGGCTCCGTCAATGAGCGCAAGCACTGTCTGAGCTGCCGCTTCAGCCTCCGCATAATTGTTGACGGTGTTCGCCATGCCCTCGAAGGTAAGGCATCCTAACGCCCGCTGCCGTCTTAGAGAATGCCGGAGAAGCGTGCCATGGTCCAGTCCTTCCACAAAGTGATACATAACATCATCATTGGGGTAGTGGGCCAGATCGGCTCGTATACGGAGCCACCTGGCCAGGTAATCGCGGGGGTTTTCACCCTATCTCTGAACGCAACACGCCAGATCGAAGATGGTTACCACACCGACAAACTTGGATCTCTGCTGTCCAGACGCATGGACAAAGCCGGCGGACTTGCAGTGATCTTCCACCTTTATATCCTGCACAAGGGCGGTTTGGGTGGGCCTTGAATTTTTCTGATCTTTGCCAGCAAACTCCAAAGAGAGATCCGACATCGATCCTTCCGCAAACGTATCCTGCACGTAGGCGGTCCGTGCGGGCCTTGATGCTCCTCCGACTCCCAGGGAACTAGTGCCCGAGTCGGTTTCGCCAATGAAGAGGTGGATGTCTCCGATAGGAACGATCGAACACCGCGTAGGGTTCGTCTTCGCCGGGATCCAGAACTCGTCGGGAGGGACGATCGGAACGTTGCCGGAGAAGAGAACGCGACCGATGGACAAGTTTTTGCTGATTCCCACGAAGATCTTGGTCCTCGCCCGTTGAAGAGCCTGGAGCGCCTCTTGCCCCACGGTGGGCGCCAACTGTCGTGGTATTGCCGACGAGTACGCCATGGAGGGGTCCTCGCAATGCGTGTTTAGAGACGTGGGGGAAGGCGAACGGTTGATGGGTACGAGGTAACATAGCTTACCCAGGTTCAGATCCCACAACGGTGGCGGAATCTTACTCCTGCTATAAATCACTATAAGGGCAATACGCCGAGTTACAGAGATAGGTTCGCTGTGCGAGGTTGTCTAAGATTGTTTAAGTTATCGTGCCCTAAAGGCTCCCATAGGCCCGACTTATATAGTCGCCAGGTCCTAGGGTTACAGGGAAAAGTCCTAGCCGGACAGGTTACAGAGTCCTACATCGTCTATTACTAGTCTTGTGTGTCTTGTACTCCAAGGCTCCGGCTACGTCGGTAACTCCACCGTAGCCTTCCTTTATCTGGCATGGGACTCCCTTCTGGATCCATCTAACTGGGCCGCCTAGCAGGCCATGGGCCATGCTACCAACTGTGGCCCACCCAAGTTATCCGGATAGGAGACATGCTATATGAGGATACCCATATAGCATATCCCCAACAATGCTTTTGTATGCTAAAACAACACATGATTCTTTCAAGGCACGTTAAGCAATCTCAATTGTTTGGAACAAGTCATGCTACAACAATAATCACTAAGCATAAGGTCAAAACAACATCTAGCATGACATGATAAAGTCTAAGTCACAGTCAAAGCAAGCTCCCTTTGTACCACTATAAGCAAAAAAAACTTTCTACTCCTTCCCAACACCAATCAACTTATTTGAAACAACACAGCAAAAGCGGGGGTCCAACTAATTTATTCAAGCAAACAAAGCAAACAAAAACCAAAAATGAAAACAAAGACACTCCAAGAACAACACAACTGTGGATGAAACAATAAAAACGAAGTGTCTAGAAAGACCTGGGATTTTTATTGATGAAGAAGGGGATGCCTTATGAATCCCCAAGCTTTGACGCTTGTACCTCTTGAATATTTTTTGGGGTGACACGGGGTGGAATCCCCAAGCTTTAGCTTTTTTCCATTCTTCATCTCATTACATCGTTCTTCCCTTACACCTGAAAATTTTCCTTCATACAAAACTTCATGCAATCTTCATTAGCAGTAAGTCTTACATCAGTTATGAAACCAAGGTTATCGAACCAGTAGGAGGAAGGAAACGACTCCAAGGTGTTGCTAACAACTTGGAACCTGCACAACACAAACTCAAGACTTTGCCCCCAACAAACAGTGAGGTTGTCAATCTCACCGGTTTGCTGAAAACAAATGATTAAGCCTATGGTGTGGAAGGTAATGATTGCTTGCAGAAAGTAAACAGTAACAGTGGATGATGTAACAATGGTAAAGATTGGACCGGGGTCCACGGTTCACTAGAGGTGTACTCCTTAAGATAAATAACATAACATGCTAGGTAAACAAATTACAACAGGGCAATTGACAGTACTGAGCAAGGCATAACAATGCAATACTAGACATTCATGATCCTATGAGATTTGACTGGGCATTACAACAATATACATATACCGCCATCCAACTGCATCTATGACTAGTATTCCACCTTCAGGTTATCATCCGAACCCCCTCCAGTATTAAGTTGCAAGCAACGGATAACTGCTTTAAGCAATGTGTGTAAAGTAAACAATACAATTGTTCCATGAACAAGAGATTGTTGTTTTATCCCTAGTAGCAACAACACATCTACAACCTTAGAGGTTTCTGTCACTTCCCCAAATTCAATAGAGGCATGAAACCACTATCGAGCATAAATACTCCCTCTTGGAGTCACTAGCATCTACTTGGCCAAGATAGCTACTAGAAACGGAGAGCATGCAAGATCTCAAACAACACAGACATGATAGAATAAACAATCAAGAAGACAAGATAGAATCATTAATCAATCTGACATAGTAATCTCAATATCCATCGAATCCCCGCAAACACAACATGCATGATTACAAATAGATGATCTTGATCATGAACGAAGCTCACACGATCTAAACATGATAGCACAAAGGAGGAGAAACAACCATCTAGCTAATGTATGGACCCATAGTCCAAGGTGGAACTACTCACGCATCATACCGGAGGCTGGCGTGGTGATGAAGAAGGCCTTCGGGATGATCTCTCCCCTCCGACAGGGTGTCAGGAAGAGTTTCAGATCCTCCCGGTCTAGGGACGATGGTGGTGGCGGCCATAGACTGTTTGAGATCTGATCGGGTACTTAGGGTTTTGGCATCGGGGGGATTATATAGGCGAAGAGGTGAGGCGGGAGGGCGACTAGGGGGCCTACACCCTGCCTAGGCGTGGCCTAGGGTGGGCCCGCACGTGGGGGTGTTTCGCCGCCCTATGGCTCGTGAAAGAACATGTGGGCCCCCATGTGTGGTTTTGGTAATTAATGACAATCTTTATGGACTAATGTGTGTATTAAGTTATACTTGTAGGAATTGTCCATTGGCATCGCTTGGAGCTTGTGTCGGCTTCAAGGTCGATGAAATGAGAAGAAGATATGTTGTGCAAGCTCAAAATGCGCAATCTTTAGAAGATCTCATGTTTGATGCTTGCCATCCTCGGTGATCATGGATCGATGATGAGGAATCAAGAAAGGCGTTCCATCTTGAGAAGGTAAAGATCGTCTACATCGAGCTCAAGTGGAATGCTCAAGGCAAAGGTATAATCTTGATAGGTTTCCCCTTTTGCCGGTCTTATATTGTTAGTGGAAGACCGGGTTTAGGATAGATAACCGTACTATCAAGAGGGGCTCTCGAATGAGTAACTCAATCACATCGTTCGGAGAGAGCTCAAACCTTTGCATACTTGCATCATCGTATTTGGTTGTTATTTGGTCTTATCCATGTGAGGATATAGAGCTTGTGGTAATCTCCATAACAAGCTCTTGTTCATCAAAATCGGATCCCTCTTTTATATCTTATTGCGATTTTGATCTATGCGGTTTTTCGGTTTCTCACCAAGTGAGGTATCTCACATTATTATACTTGATACATTCTCACTTGGTGATAACCAATAATTTCAGTAGCCTCATGAATAAACTCAACAATATAACTATCACATAAAGTATGCTTTTCATGATCTACAAACACATAATTTTTATCAAGCTCATAAATAGTGGGATTAAAACCTTCAAACCCACTTTTAACAATTTTATAACAAGACGACTGATCATTCTCAAGAGGTACAGGGTTCCAAGATAAAGTCAACACCCCTCCAATCTCATTTTAAATAGAGTACTATTAATATTATCAACCAATATAGGACCACCATCTAGAGCTTTATCATAAACATTTTTTAGGCAAAACTCTTTAGTACCATGCATAACAGGAGCATAATTATTATCACAAGTTTTACCCATATAAATTTCAAAAGAATCCACAGGAACATAACATTCATCCTCCTTTGGTAAGCATGGGGGACAATCAAATAATGTAAGGGATAAAGAGTTACTCTCATTAGAAGGTATGCATGTATAGATCCATTCTTCCTCCTTTTGTTCATCACTCTCCTTCTCTTTTTCATCTAATGAGCTTCCCGTTTCAGCAATTTCTTCTTCCATAAGCTGCTGCAAGGCATTAGTCTCTTCTGTTTGTGGAAATCATCTATTAATATATTCAAGAATATAGCCATTTTCTTCCTTGTAATTATCAAAGCAAAATTTAAGTATATCATAAACCTCACATTTATAAGGTGAATCATTAGTATTTTCAAGCAAACTAGCAAGTTCAAATGCACCCTTCCAAGCAATAAATTCTTCAATTTACTCCACATCATAAAAGTCATAATTTCCTTTAACATAAGAAAATATGGTAACATTATCATTATACTCACATTGAAAAGGCAGGTGTTTATACCTCCTACAGCAACAAGATTTATCACAACAATAAGTAACATTATAAGTAGAGCACGTGTTTCTAGCAATGGTATTCAATTTATCAATTTGTTCCCATAAGTGTTTCCCTTTTTGTGACAAGCAGTGTTCCTTATAATAATATTTTTGTTCTTCCGTGAAACCGCCTTGCCAATAAAAACTAGTTTCAAAGAAACCAACCATTGATAGAAAACATGGCAAAGCAAGGCAATAACATACCAACAACTATAGTAGGAACCAATTTTTTTGTGTGTTTTTTATAATAAAAAGCAAACCAAATGGAACTAATTTTTTTGTATTTTTTTTGTAATTTTGAAAGAAATAAACAAGCAACACAAGAAAAAGAAACTAAGCAAAACAAAAACAAAGTAAAGAGAATGGTTATGAAAGACTCCCCTTGTGAAGTTGTCCTTAACTCCCCGGAAACGGCGCCAGAAAACGTCTTGATGCGGCTTAGATCACTGTAGAGCTTCGTTGGGAGACCCCAAGAGGAAGGTATGATAAGCACAGCAGTAAGTCTTACCTCAGTTATGAAACCAAGGTTATCGAACCAGTAGGAGGAAGGAAACGACTCCAAGGTGTTGCTAACAACTTGGAACCTACATAACACAAACTCAAGACTTTGTCCCCAACAAACAGTGAGGTTCTCAATCTCACCGGTTTGCTGAAAACAAATGATTAAACCTATGGTGTGGAAGGTAATGATTGCTTGCAGAAAGTAAACAGTAACAGTGGATGATGTAACAATTGTAAAGATTGGACCGGGGTCCATGGTTCACTAGAGGTGTACTCCTTAAGATAAATAACATAACATGCTGGGTAAACAAATTACAACAGGGCAATTGACAGTACTGAGCAAGGCATAACAATGCAATACTAGACATTCATGATCCTATGAGATTTGACTGGGCATTACAACAATATACATATACCGCCATCCAACTGCATCTATGACTAGTATTCCACCTTCAGGTTATCATCCGAACCCCCTCCAGTATTAAGTTGCAAGCAACGGATAACTGCTTTAAGCAATGTGTGTAAAGTAAACAATACAATTGTTCCATGAACAAGAGATTGTTGTTTTCTCCCTAGTAGCAACAACACATCTACAACCTTAGAGGTTTCTGTCACTTCCCCAAATTCAATAGAGGCATGAAACCACTATCGAGCATAAATACTCCCTCTTGGATTCACTAGCATCTACTTGGCCAAGATAGCTACTAGAAACGGAGAGCATGCAAGATCTCAAACAACACAGACATGATAGAATAAACAATCAAGAAGACAAGATAGAATCATTAATCAATCTGACATAGTAATCTCAATATCCATCGAACCCCGCAAACACAACATGCATGATTACAAATAGATGATCTTGATCATGAACGAAGCTCACACGATCTAAACATGATAGCACAAAGGAGGAGAAACAACCATCTAGCTAATGTATGGACCCATAGTCCATGGTGGAACTACTCACGCATCATACCGGAGGCTGGCGTGGTGATGAAGAAGGCCTTCGGGATGATCTCTCCCCTCCAACATGGTGTCAGGAAGAGTTTCAGGTCCTCCCGGTTTAGGGATGATGGTGGTGGCGGCCATAGACTGTTTGAGATCTGATCGGGTACTAAGGGTTTTGGCATCGGGAGGATTATATAGGCGAAGAGGTGAGGCGGGAGGGCGACTAGGGGGCCTACACCTTGCCTAGGCGCAGCCCAGGGTGGGCCCGTGCGTGGGGGTGTTTCGCCGCCCTATGGCTCGTGAAAGAACATGTGGGCCCCCATGTGTGGTTTTGGTAATTAATGACAATCTTTATGGACTAATGTGTGTATTAAGTTATACTTGTAGGAATTGTCCATTGGCATCGCTTGGAGCTTGTGTCGGCTTCAAGGTCGATGAAATGAGAAGAAGATATGTTGTGCAAGCTTAAAATGCGCAATCTTTAGAAGATCTCATGTTTGATGCTTGCCATCCTCTGTGATCATGGATCGATGATGAGGAATCAAGAAAGGCGTTCCATCTTGAGAAGGTAAAGATCGTCTACATCGAGCTCAAGTGGAATGCTCAAGGCAAAGGTATAATCTTGATAGGTTTTCCCTTTTGCCGGTCTTATATTGTTAGTGGAAGACCGGGTTTAGGATAGATAACCGTACTATCAAGAGGGGCTCTCGAATGAGTAACTCGATCACATCGTTCGTAGAGAGGTCAAACCTTTGCATACTTGCATCATCGTATTTGGTTGTTATTTGGTCTTATCCATGTGAGGATATAGAGCTTGTGGTAATCTCCATAACAAGCTCTTGTTCATCAAAATCGGATCCCTCTTTTATATCTTATTGCGATTTTGATATATGCGGTTTTTTGGTTTCTCACCAAGTGAGATATCTCACATTATTATACTTGATACATTCTCACTTGGTGATAACCAATATTTTCACCTTTTATAGGGAAGCTCATGTCGTCCTCTTTCCAACGCAATTGGAATTGGGTCGATCAGAGTTACCAATCAAAAGTTATAGCCGTTTGAATATCTGCTGGTCTCCTAGGTACCAAAATGCGGTAGTACCGCATTTTAGTACCTAGCAAGGCAGAAGGTTTTGGAAAGTTGCCAAAATCCACTACCGGGCTAGGTACCAAAAAGCGGTAGTACCGCATTTTAGTACCTAGCACGGCAGAAGGTTTTTTACTTCGTCATTTGGATCTATCCTCCCTTGCTGGACTATGATGTTTCTTTGCATGATCTTATAGAGGTTGTTGTCGTCTTCGAAACGAGCCCAAGATCATCGAAATCGGAGTCCGGATGCAAAAGTTATGGCTGTTTTCGTTCTGTGATGACCGGTAGTACCAGACCAGGATCCGGCAGTACCGGGGTCCGGTAGTACCGCATTTTGGTACCGGGGAGCGCAGAGAAAAAATGCGTTTGGAGCCCCAGGAACCCCAGGAAATGTCCGGTAGTGCCGGGAAAGTCCGGTAGTACCGGGAATCGCATTTTTGGGCTGCAACGGTTGGATTTTGGAGGGACCTATATAAGGGGCCTTCTTCCCCAATGGTTCCTCAACCATTCTTGCAAGTTTTCCCCTCCATTGTTGACCTTCTTGAGCTTGCTTTCTCTCAATCCCTCCGATGATTTTTGCATATTCTTGAGGGATTTGAAAGAGGAGATCTAGATCTACAATCCCACCAATCAATCCCTCCTCTAAGTTAGGGGAACATATTGGGATCTAGATCTTGGAGTCTTTTGTAGATTTCCTCCATTGTTCTTCCTCTCTTATTCCCCCATAAGCTTTTGTAGCTTTGGTGGAATTTGGTAGAGAAGGATTTGAACACCTTTGTGGTGTTCTTGCCATTTGCATTTGGTGCATCGGTTTGGGTTCTCCTCGGAGGATTTTGTTTGAGTTGCTCATTGGAGCTTGTCCCTCTTGGGTTCTTGGAACCCTAGACGGTTTTGTGGCCTTGGTGGCATTTGTTGAGGCCTTTTGTGGCATTTGTTGGGAGCCTCCAATTAAGTTGTGGATAAGTGCCCCATCCTTGTGAGAGGTTCCGGTTGCCACCGACAAGTGCACCGATAGTGGAAGCGTGGATCGATCTCGTTGGGGTGAGATTCACCAGAGAATAAGGGAGGCCTTTTGTGGCGTTGGTGGTTTGATACCACCCCCTCTCCAAACGAGACGTACTCCATGTTGGGAGGAACTCTGTAAAATATAGGTGTCCCCGCGTGCCTCGGTTATCTCTATACCCGAGCTCTTTACTTACGCACTTTACATTGTGATAGCCTTCGTGCTTGAAGTAATATATATCTTGCTATCACTTTGTTGCTTGTATTGCTTAGCATAAGTTGTTGGTGCACATAGGTGAACCTTAGTTGTTATAGGTTGTGCTTAACAAAGTAAACACTAGTTTTATTCCGCCTTTGTTGAGCCACTCTAGGAAAAGTTTTAATCGCCTATTCACCCCCCCTCTAGGCGACATCTGTATCCTTTCAACTCGCCTCCGGTCGCCCTTCAGTCTCTGTGCTCCTCGGTGAAATATTGACTTTGGCTTTTGTCCCGTCCAATTTCGAGAATATTTCCTTACTAGGTTTTCTGAAACCAGAAATAGTGGAAAACAGGCAACTGGCACTGTGGCATCTTGTTAATAGGTTAGTCCCAGAAAATATATAAAAATACCTCAAAGTGTAGACAAAGCATAGCAAATTGGATACTAAACAAGCATGGAACATGAAAAATTATAGTTACGTTTACGACGTATCAACACGCTCGGACGGGATGTGTTGGCATCTTCACCGGTCGGACCCATTTGGTCGATCCAAACAGTCATTTTTGTCTGTTTGAATTGGTCCGTGTTTGTTTTTGGGTTGGAATCCGGCGTGTCTGGATGATCGCGCCCAGCGGCGCGACCCATTTGTTCGCGCTAGCCAGCGCTGGCCAGAACTGGCCAAGAATTTCATGTGTTTGTAGGTTTTGTACAAAATAAAATTTGACAAGCAAATAAACTAGATTAGATAATTTAATTAAAATAATGCTTACATATAAATAGTTTAGGCTCACATCTTCAATACAGAACAACTAAACCATCATTCAAATTACAAAAAACAAATAAGGAATTAAACATTGAGGTTTCTAGCATGAGCCCATATATGCTCAACAAAATCTAGTTAAAGCCGATTATGGGTCTGCCATGACGCAAATTTTTATGCACTCGCATGAAATCTTACCAAGACGCTAGACCTGGCGCTGTCTCAACCAACTGACCTTGAAAATCTCAGCCTTGGTCCAAGATGCCGTCATCACCTCGTCCTCGACGATCATGTTGTGCATGATCACACAAGCTGTCATCATATCCCACATACTCTCTGTGCTCCAAGATCTAGCAGGGTATCAAACAATAACCCACCTTGACTGAAGCACACCAATTGCTCGCTCCACATCCTTCCTAGCGGCCTCTTGCTCTTTCACAGACCTCTTGCACTTCTCATCTGCAGGGTTCTGAATTATCTTCACAAAGGTGGTGTTGGAGGGGTAGATATCGTTAGCTAGATAGTAACCCATATCATATGGATTTCCATTGATCTGATAGAAAACCTGTGGGGCATTGCCTTCTACCATCCTAGCAAACACCGGAGACAGCTGCAACACATTGATGTCATTATTTGATCCAACCATGCCAAAAAATGAGGGCTAAATCCAGAGATCCTGTGATGCAACAGCCTCTAGTATGACGGTGCACTCCTCTGCATGCCTTTTGAAATGCCCTTTCCAACCAAATGGACAGTTCTTCCACTACCAATGCATGCAGTCGATGTTGCCAAGCATATCAAGAAACCCCCTTCTCTCGTTGATGGGCAAAAGACGGGCATTGTCTTTGGTGTTTGGTTCTCTCAGGTAAACTTTTCCAAACACCGCAATAACCGCTCCGCAAAACTGATACATAGCCTCATGGCATGTAGACCCGCTCATGCACATGTAGTCGCTGAGGAGGTCACCGGGCACTCCATATGCAAGCTGCCGGATGGCAACAAAACATTTCTGGTAAGAGGAGAAGCCAATCTTATCGATACAATCGTACTTGGCCTAGAAGTAGTTATCATACTACATTACCCCATTGAGAATGTGCAAGAACAGGTTCCTGAACATCCGATAGCGGCATCAGAATGCCTTCTCTTTGAAGACTGGATCAGTTGGGTGGAAGTAGTCCCTATAAAGGCGTATGTGGCCTTCTTCTCGGTCGCGCTCCTAGTTGGCTTCGCGCCGCTTGGAAGAGCCACCTCTATGCAGCGGCAGGAGGTAGTGCTCGTGCACCATCTGTGCAGCTGCCAGCAGAATCTCGGTCTCACCGTCGGACTCCTCCTCGGACGATGACTTCATGAAATTCTTGTAGAAGAACTTCATTGCCCTTTGACTGCTACTGACATGGTTATACCCCGCGGGTACATTGGCATACCTAGTATAGCCCAAGGAAGGCCCACGACAAGATACGTGGCCTGTGGAGATTTCGGGTGGCCCAAGCCCATGATGTCTTCGAATCCTTGGAGAACAAGACTAGAGTAGATAGAATTTCAAAGGGGACAAACCCTAATCTGTAACCGACTCGACCTGCGCTCGGGACCTGCCTATCTATAAAAAGGCTAGGAGGGCATAGCGAGGAGGACAATACTCACCTCATACGCACCTCACGCTATATCGCATCTGCTCACCCCTGTAACCTTCGGTTCCGCCGTAATCAAGAGTAGACAAGCAGGAGTAGGGTTTTCCCTCTAGGGGTCTGAACCTGGGTAAACCTCGTGTCCCCGTGTTGCTTGTCTGTTAACCGTTCCGCGATCTCCGGCATCCCCATCTTCTCCAAAACCCAAGTCCATAACAATGGGAATTGACGAGATCGAACCTTGTCAATTGGCGCCGTCTGTGGGAACTGGGGACTAATGACCCACAAGTATAGGGGATCGCAACAGTCTTCGAGGGTAGTATTACCCAATTTATTGATTGGACACATGGGGAGCTAAAGAATACTTGCAAGCCTTAACAACTGAGTTGTCAATTCAGCTGCACCTGGAAATAGTTCTTGCTCACAGAAGTTTATCATTAGCAACAGTTTGTAGTAGCAATAACAAAGCAACAGCAACAGTAAAACAAGAGTAATAGTAATAGTTGTAGCAAACAGTAGGATATGAGCGCGGTAGGCATAGGGATGGATGGACGGGCGTTGCATGGACAAGTCTAAACATGTAACTTCAAGATCTAGGGCAATTGCAGATAAATGAGATAAAGCATCCAAGTACTAAACAATCATAAGCATGTGCTCCATATATAGTCATGTGTGCTCGCAATGAGAACTTGCACAACATCTTTTGTCCTGCCAGCCTGTTGCAATAGGGCCTCAAGAGAACTACTGGCAATTAAGGTGCTACTTTTAATAGAGCACCGGATCAAAGCATTAACACTCCACGAACACATGTGATCCTCACATCACAGCCATCCCCTCCGGTTGTCCCAATTTCTGTCACTTCGGGGCCTTTGGATCCGGACAATGATATGTGTACACAACTTGCGGATAAGATCACAAACAATACTATCACAATGATTCAATAATAAGTTCATATATGAGATCATGGCACTCGAGCCCTAGTGACAAGCATTAAGCACAACAAGTTGCAACAAAGTCAAATAGCACTAATAGAGATACTAGGCACCATGCCCTAACAATCTTATTCGATTACATGATAGAACTCATCCAATACCTACCATCCCCATAGCCTACAGCGGGGGATTACTCACTCATGGATGAGGGAAACATTGATGGTTGATGGAGAGGCGTGGGTGATGACGATGGCAATGATCCTCTCCAAATTCCCCGTCCCGGCAGGGTGCCAGAACAGAGTTTCTGGTTCCGAATCGTGGCTTCTGGTGGTGGCGGCGCAGCGGAACTCATTCTGGAAAAACGTCGAACCCCCCTGGGTTTTTAGGTCAAGAGGCTTCTTATAGGCGAAGAGAGAGGCCGAGGGGGCACCTGGGCTGGCCACACCCCCTCCAGGCGCGGGGTGGGCCCACCCACACGGCAGGGGGTGTGGGCCATCCATGGCTACCCTCCGTCTCGTACTCTAGCTCCGTGAGTCTTCTGGTGAAATAGGATTTTTGGCATATTTTCCGGGATTTTTCCTGATAGTTGATTTTCTGCACAAAAACTAGACACCAAGGTAATTCTGCTGAAAATAGCGTCAGTCCGTGTTAGTTGTATCCAAATCACATAAGTTTAGAGGATAAACAATAGCAAAAGTGTTCGGGAAAGTAGATACGTTTTGGACGTATCAACTCCCCCAATCTTAGCTTATTGCTTGTCCTCAAGCAATTCAGTTGAAAAGTGAGTGCGATAAAAGAACTTTCACGAACACATTTGCTTCATATGATGTAAATATTTTCAGCACAGGAGTAGATACTTAAACCATTCATAATAAGAAGTATGCAACTAAGTCTACTCAATAGTCATTGCAAGCTATGAAGAGATTCCAACTCAATAATAATAAGTAGCAAGAAACATAAACATAAGCAACATTGCAATGCTCATAATAAGTTTTTATAGAGTGGCATCTTGCTTGCCTTTGTTTGCAGAGCACAAAATAAATGCCAAGGCACCTCTGAAGTTCAAGTGAAGACTAGAAGTAAAGATATCAGAGATAGAAGCATCAAAGTCATGACATAATTAACCAAGTTTTGAGACAAACACAAGAATGACAACTATGCTCTCAATAAGGTGCTCATAGAATACGTGGTGACTCAACAAGGAAGTGAAAAGGTTTTGCAAAGTTTGAAAGGCTTCCAAATGCTGAAAGTAAGGTACTCATTAGCTTTGAGCTCTCATTGCCCCTATCATAGTCATCTTCATATGGTTAAAGTGAAAGTGAGGTCCAATATGAGTTATATGCTTGACAGACCATAAACTGGAAATCCCATGTCTCTTGAGTACGAGGGCCGCTCCTCATGCTACTCAACTTTAGTTACCTATAAGTTCTTATCATTGTAAATACATGCATATCATAGATAATTTCCAACGGGGTACCCCTTGCACATGACACACGAGCTATCCCATAATCAAAATGACAAGGCAAGCAAACAATGAGCATCTCAGCGATCTTTTTATTTGCTATTTGCATAGGTTTTTATTGAGGATGCTTCACAGATGCTCATTATGGTAATGCTGCAAGTTTCCACCATGATTAGACATGGATTAGGCTAGCGGCCCAGGC
Source organism: Avena sativa (assembly GCA_916181665.1). Taxonomy (NCBI): domain Eukaryota; kingdom Viridiplantae; phylum Streptophyta; class Magnoliopsida; order Poales; family Poaceae; genus Avena; species Avena sativa. Next base: position 490,575,738 of record OV702294.1, on the reverse strand, counting down.
GTTTCTCTAACACATATATAACTCCATGAACTCACAAGCTCCCCTTTTATTTCACACCAACGACATCCGCAAACAAAAGAGCGTGGTATCAACTGGATATACATCCATAAGTGTTGAAAGCGTTCCCCATGGCAGCACGGTTCTGCTAACTCCCAACCTATAATTTGCAAGCATATAACTTTCATGGACAGTCACAATGGTTCAGGATTATTAAGTGCAAGGAATAAAGTGTGCCATCAAGTTCGTGAGAGCTTTACTAACTAACTTTCTCAAAATAGACAACCATTTTATTTGGAAAAAAACAAGGCATAATGAATATGCACTGAATAGCAAATGATGCTAATAGGTAGGTATGGTGGAAACTGTTGGCAATATTGGTTTTGGGGAGATGGATGCACAAGTAGAGCTCATACTCGGTGCAAGTGAAGGCTAGCAATAGAGAGGGAGCGACAAACGGAAGAGCAATAACTGTCATAATCATGCTTGCAACAAAACATGACTAATTATGGCAATAAAGTGATACAAGAACTCTGAGGCAAAATAAATCATCGAGGCTTACTGACTATTGTTTAGTCATATGCATGCGTGAGCATGTGCCAAGTCGATTCTCATGAAACATTCAGAAGAGGATACACAATATCATACCAAGTTATGAATAGAGCAAAGCAAGCAAACATTCACATGACATGCTACAAACTATTAGCAAGCTGGAGCTAATCACAAGAAAGCAAGAACTACTAAGCATCCATAAATAACATACACCTTACATGAACAGCCTAAGCATGCTCACCATGATGAGTATATGTACAAAAATGAAAACAAATAGAGTTCGTTATCAGCCTCTTACCACACCTCAAGTTGTCTTAATCTTCATTATTGACCTTTACTTGTGTGGCTTGAATAATAACATGAAACCAAACTCCACTGAGGATGGCTGAACCCTGCAAAGAACTCACGAAACCAAAGAAGAACAACAAATATTTTTGGTGTTTTCGAATTTTTTAAAGCAAGCAAACAAAGCAAAAACAAACAAAGAAAAAATCTTTTTGGTTTTTTTTAAGGCAAACCAAAGCTAAAAAGCAAAGAAACAAACCAAGAGAAACAATGAAAATATTTTTGGTATTTCTGTGTTTTGGGAAAGCAGGAACAAAAACCAAAAAGAAAGCGAACATTGGATATACAAAGAACCGATGAATATGATATATAGATGGGTGTGATGTCGGTATACCTCCCCCCAAGCTTATGATTTTGGCCTAAGTGGGGTTCAACTTCATGGTGACCAAGAAGGTGCACCTCCGTAGTATGACGAGGAGGCCCCTTCGTCCTGGTACGAGCTCGAGGACTCCCCTGTGTAGTGCACAGAGGGGTAGTATGAGGGCGCGTCCCCTGGTAGTGCTCATGGAAGCCAAGAATGCGTAGCTTCTCATCCATCTCCTCCTTGGAGCATGACAAAGGTCTTGGGAAATACTGAACATAGTGGTTTGGGGAGAGGGATCTCTCTCTCTTCCCCGTCAGTAAACAACATTCTCTAAACCAGGCTCTCAAGGGTAGAGCCAGCAGTGACAAAGTGATGCGCTTTCATAGCAGCAAGATCAAGCCTCTGAGGATCCAAAACTGTATCATTTGGATCAACAGCAAGGTCTAAGGCAGCAACAACACGTGCAGCAATAATACCCCCATAAATGGGTCCCTTGGCAGCTAGGCGACGAGCAATGAGAGAACCAAGATTGTACCTGGTTTCATTGTTGAGAGCAACAACTGGGAAGGCCAAATGATAGTTGGAAATATTGCTAGTGTTCTCTCTACCAAGAACACTAGAGGCAAGATAGTAAGCAAAGTACCCGATAGATGGAAGTTGAATATTTCTTATCTTTCCCCGCTGGGCTCTACGGTCATCATCATTGGTTATCCCGCGGTAGAGCTCCAACAAATTAGTGGGTTGAGCTGGAATCTTATTCACCAACCCAGCAGTACCAAGACCCAGGATCTCACAAAATTTCTTCAATGCCATGGTGTAAGGCCTGCCATAAATTTTGAAAGGCACATCTGGTTTAAACAGGCTGTTAGAAAAGAGAAGCTCCCCACAAAGGTTTTAGTGAGCATAGCATACTGCATGCTCTCATCCTACATATTAATTGTTAGTCCAACCCTCCGAACCAAGGTTATAAAATCATCGAGAATCCCAGCAGCCCACAAAAAGGTTGGGCAAGTAAAGGTGGAAGGGTGCGCATCCCCCTCATCTCCCTTGTTGCCAAATCACGGTGTAATGAGATCCTCATTGTATGAGGGCCTAGCTCGTGAGGATGATCTTGAAGGCCTTTCCCTCCTAGATGCATCACTCTCAAATATTTCACCAAAGGTGTGGTTGTCCATGACCTCTTTTTTCTGAAATTTTTAGACAAACATCAAACCAAGTGATTTCCAAGTTGATAAATGATGAGAAACTACTATAGGAACTTGCTAGAGGGCTACACATGCATCAAAATGAAATATCTAAGCATAGAACAAGCATGCAAGCTCACACAACCTGACACCTATAGAAGAAAAATACTCAAGATACAATCTACCAATCACAAATCTAATTGGACAAGCGGAGGAGGCACATACCAAGGAGCAATCCCTCAAAAAATCAGCAGCAAAGATGGGCTGAGCAAGGAGATCGAAAATCGGTAGCAAGAATAGCAAGAACTCGAGCTTGGGAAAGTTTTCAGGTGTTTTTCGGGAGAGAGAAAGAAGATGGCTGGGAGGAGGCATTTTGGAGAGCCACAGGTGGGCCACACCCTGGCCAAGCGCCACCTGGGGGCTGGCCGCGCCTCCTAGGGGTGTGCTGGCCTTGGGGGGGCCCTAGGCCACTCCAGGTGTCCCTCGACCCCTTTTTTCAAGGAAAAATTTATTTTGAATTTTCTAGGATTTTTGGTAAAAAATTATTTTTTGCCAATTTTCAGGGTATGAAAATTGATTTTCTCGCAGAAAAGGTTTTTTTAGAAGAAGCAAAAGCAAACAAAAACCAAAACTACAGAAATTCTAAGACACTCTAACAAGCAAACAACTAGCAAAACCAAAGCTAACAAGAGAAAATGCAAAGACTAGGAAGGGGAAAAGTAAAAGTGAGCAAGAATAACCATAGTGAAAGCATTGTTTTGTTCATTAAAATCCTTTTCTTAACAAAGTTGATCAAGTCTTGTTACCAAAAAAATCTTATATGAAAAAAACTTTGCATTCCACCTAGTGATTATGTTACCTCAAACTTGATAGCAATAGTCCCAATCATAATAGTTTCAAAACTTTCTTTTGGAATGGGACAATATATATCTCCAACCTTGATGCTCTCAATATTTTGAATGGAATTCAGGCAATAGCTCTTAGCAACCTTCTTGGGGAAATAGACAGTATGCTCTTTGTCATTAATATTAAAAGTTACTTTTCCTTGATTGCAATTGATGACAACACCTGTAGTATTAAGAAAAGGTCTCCCAAGAATAATAGACATATTATCATCTTCAGGCATTTCAAGCATAACAAAATCAGTCAAAACCATGCAATTATGAGCCACTTGAACAGGAACATCCTCACATATACCAACAGGAATAGTAGTTGACTTATCAGCCATTTGCAAAGATATATCAGTTGGTATCAACTTTTCTAGCTAGAGTCTCTTGTAGAGAGAAAAAGGCATAACACTAACTCTAGCTCCCAAATCACATAAAGCAGTTCTAACATAATTATTCTTAATAGAAGCAAGGAATAGTTGGTATACCTGGATCACCAAGTTTCTTTGAAACCTTACCATTGAAGGAATAATTAGCAAGCAAAGTAGAAATCTCCTCATTAAGAATCTTCCTTTTATTAGAGACAATATCCTTCATATACTTTGAATAAGGAGGCAACTTAATAGCATCAGTCAAAGGAATTTGCAAAAATAAAGGTTTCATCCACTCACAAAACTTGTTGTAGTGTTCTTCTTCCTTTGACTTGTGTTTCTTACCTGGAAAAGGCATAGGTTTCTACACCCAAGGTTCTCTCTCTTTACCATGTTTATTAGCAATAAAATCTTTCTTAGTGTACGTAGTGTTCTTGGTGTGCTTCTCAGGTTCTTCCTCAACTTCCTCCTTATCAGGAGCATCATTTTTATCATTACCACTCTTAGTTTCAGCATCAGAGACAAATATACTATTAGGATCTATAGCAGGTTCAAGTGGTTCCTCAACTATTCTGTGTTTATTTTTCTTTCTCTTACAAGGACTACCACTACTTTCACCTAGTTGAGAATCCTGCTCAATTCTTTTAGGGTGTCCTTCAGGATATAAAGGATCTGGAGTAACTATCCCACTCCTAGTTCTAATTCCATAAGCATGTTTATCTCCTGAGGCATTAACTAGCATATCCTTTTGTACCTTAGCAATTTGATCAATTTGAGTTTGAACCATTTGAAAGTGTTTACAAAGAATTTTAATATCATTAGAATTTCTTTCCACAATATCTTTCAACTCATTAATAGCTCTAGAATTTTCCAATAAATGATTCTGAACTTGTTTATTAAAATTACCTTGTTTAACTATAAATGTGTCAAGTTCCTCTAAGCATTGATCGGGAGGCTTACTGTAACATCCCTAAAATTATGATTTCAAAGACTGCATATCATTCATGCATGCATATAGTGTTGAGATCAATTTCAAACCAATTTCAAGAAAACAGAAGCACATAGTGCTATCATTTTATGTGAGCAAACTTAAATCAAATGACCATCCCCATTTGAGAGCTTAAGTGTTTTAAAACCATGTTTGTTTGTTTCCTGGTTGATTGGATTGAGTGTGGAGTTTGAACAAAATTATACAAAATAAAAATGGTTTCAAAACCATTTTCAAAACATTTGCAAATCAAGTGATATGGCACTGTTTATTTTGTTTATTCAAAAGAACCAAGCTTGAACAGAGAGACCACTTGATTTTATGTCCTGAAATGTGAATGTTGCACCCTACAAAATCCTGGAAAAAGTTTGAATTCAAAAGCTTTTGAAATCATTTGAAAATCAATCCAGAAAATCAAAACAGAAAAAGAAAAAGAGAAAGGAAATAGAAAAGGGCCGGCGCCAGACTTTGAGCCCATCAGCAGATCCAGCCCAGCTAGCCCACCCGGGTCCCCCCTCTCTCTCTCTCACGTGCAGAAGCACCCCCAGAGTCGCTGACACTCGGACCCCACTCCCTCTCTGTTCTATTCGCTGACAAGCGGGCCCTGTCCACGTCATCGTCGTCTTCCCCCAAATTTTGCGACGAGCACATCGCCGCTGGCTGTTGCTGTGTTGATTCCGCGGCGTAATTGCCATTGATTCGCTGAGCGTTTCTTGTCGAGCCTCTGCCTACTTAAGCCCCTCCCTCTCGCGGCCATTTCCCCTCACCCAATTTCCTCTCCACGCCACCAGGCTGCTCGCAACTCGCCAGACACTGCCGTTGTTCCGACGACCTCGCCGACGAATTCCGGTGAGCACCATGCCCCCCTCTGTCCATGGTTCATACTAGCATGCTCTGCAGCTCCGTGTGCATCTACTAACACCTTCCTTTTGCTCGCGCATGGTCTGTAGCCTCGGCAACGACAACGACTGAGCGCCGCCACTCTCTGCTCGAACTCCGGCGACCTCTCCCTGTAAGTACCAGCCGCCCCTTGCCCTCTGTTTGATACGCCTAAGACCCTCAACGTCTTGCGCATCTAACGGTGTCCTCCTCTTGTCTTAGCGTGACGTAGAACCTCGCCAACGTCGACCAGCAGCCGTACCCGACGCGTTCGCGAACTCCGGCGAGGAATCCCCGACGACTCCGAGCGCCCCTTCGCCAACTAGAGACACGTTGAGCTTCACCTCGACACGGCAGTTCTGGTGAGCATCCTTTCCCCTCCCCGGGCGACCTGGAACGCCGACACCACCACAGACAGACACGCCGCCGCTAGCGCCGCTAGGCTATGGTCAAAGCAACAGCAGCCGTTAGATGTAGATCTTGCGGTTTAAATTAGATCTGAGCGAAGCGTTTTCTTTGAATCTGACGCGTTGGATCTAACTTGATCTGATGGCGCGGAAGGGTGATCCAGAGTGAAACGGTATCGGCCAATAGGAAACAGACGCGTGGCTAGGGTTTGGTTTTAAAAACAGAATTTGAATCAGATTTATATCCAAATTTGAATTAGCCATAACTTTTGATCCCCACGTTAGAATTTGACAAATTTTATACCGTTGGAATCAGGAGAGCAAGCCCTTTCTGTTTATGCAATGTGTTTAATGTTTAGCTTCTGTTAAAATGATTTTATTTGCAGAAACTTGTGTAGGGCTTATTTGAGCATATGATTTGCTTAGGATTTAATTTTGGGTTTAAACTATTGTTGTGTGGCAAGTTTTTGACTTATTTAAGATCCAGTACTATGCACTTGCTTGGTTGAGTTTAAAAAAAAATCATCACTTAGCATTTGCATGCATGCATATATATTTGTTTGTTTGTATATGTTGTGTGTAATTTGTTGCTACCATTCTTTGTGTAGACTTTGGTGCTAGTGATTGTTATTGTGAAGAGTGCTACTCTCCCAACTACCAAGGCAAGTGGTACTTCATGAATATTTCCATCCCTATATTTTATACTAAGAATTAGAAATATTTTGCTAAGTCTTGCATGTTATTATTTTGCCTAATGCCATGTTGGGAAATCCTAAGTAGTTGTAGAATTGCGAGGAAATTTCTAAGTTGAGATACTATCTATGCCATGCTTAGCCTAGCTAGTAGCAAACAAGGGTTGGTGAAATATACATGCTATGATGAAAATATTTCTAAGTCTTTGGACTTTTGTTTTGCCTAATAAAACAACTAAGTCAATGAATCACCTGGGTGGAATGGGACTTGATTGGTGGTTTTGGTTGAGTGGTTACACAAGGCCCATGGCTATGGTTTACCTTGTGTATCTCACTTGTGGAAAGCCACCCAGGAACAAAGGAATTTTAGAGGCCAAGTGTTGAGAAGCTTCTAGTGCAGCCACTTGGCAATATGGGCTCTGCCTGGATCACATAGGTTGCTAGAACTTAGCCATTTGGACAGTTGGTGGTAGTGGGATTGATAGGTTGGAGCGCGTCCATTTGGTCTAAGGGAAGGCTTCTGAAAGGTCCTGTCTTGGTGAAACCAAGTCTGGTGGGGAAAGTGCACAACCTCTGCAGATGGAAAAATCTAAGTACTTAGCCAAGTCCATGGTAATGGACAACTTGAGCATCAAGACATGGAAGCTATCAAGAATCTCATCATTCCAACTTCTAAGTAAAAACTCGTGGGTGAACAAGGGTGAAGGACCTCAATGTCTATTGATGGTTCCTTGGGTAAAATTTTGACAAAGAAAAACTTAGTGATTTCAACTAATAGGCAAAACCTATTTTGAGCAAAGCAAGCCAAGCTACACTTAGCCAAATTTGCATATAGTATCTAGTACACTTAAAATATACTAAGGTATCACTTGCCAATACTATTCCAAAGTATTGACCCACTGTGGCTGTAACTTGTGATGTTGTAGGTTACTCTGATGAGGATTAGGTGTCATGAGTCTACACTCAACATGTTTGCCTGTGGCACATGAAGATGAAGACTTATATTTATTTATTTATTCAAACCCTTGTATTAGGCCTATGGCCTTGAGTTGTAAAGACTATGTTTATCTCTGGAATGGATGTAATAATGACCTTTGTATCTGTGTACTTCATCTTAAACTGTGGATGCTAGCAATGATCCAGGGACTAGCATTGCAATCATAGGGATCATTTTCCTTTATAAAGGAGGGATCTTACAGATGGTATCAGAGCTGTGTGTTGCCTGTAGGATTATGACCCTCGGATTGGAAACCACTAAGGAAAATTTTTCCACAACTTCTACACTTGTCTATTCTTCTCGTAAACTTTTCTAATCTTCTTTCTCATCTCTATTTGTAGATGAATTCCATCAACGAAGCCGTAAGGAAAGGACCACTCATGACCATGACTTTGGAGTGTGAGACAGAGTTTCCCAAAGCTCTCAAGGACCTCATGGTGGCAATGGAAATACATGGTGCAGCTGTGTACAAAGGCTTTCCTGTGATGGATGAAGGAGTTGAGTACTAGTGGGTGCAACTTCACTTGTACAAAAACAAGGAAGACAACCACAAGGAAACGGGATTCTGCATGCACACCAACACTGTGGTGCACACCACATTCTTTGAGTCCGCAAGGGATGCAGCTTGGAGGACTATCAAAGAACTTAGTGCTAGAGTCAAGTGCAGAATGCTCAACCTCCAAAAAGACTTAAAGAAAGAGAAGGAACATACCCAAGAGTTGGAGTCTACCAACCAAACCTTAAGAGGAGACATTATAGACTTAGTGATGGAGTCATGTGAACAAGATAGGCTGATTGCTTCTAGAAACATTGTGTTAGCCAACAGATCCAGTGAGATAGGATTGTAAACGTACTTCGTTAGTTGGACCACCACTTATCACCTTATTTCCAAATGTTGCTTTAAAATAAGATTGAACCTTGATTGATGTAATGGTTTCATGTATGCATGACTTGTGTGTTTTGCTTCCCAAGGATATGTATGTGTTGTTTTGTCTTTTGTTGTAACTTAAATTGTGTTGTTCTAACTTTTCTATCTTATAAATAGATGCCTATTACCATCAGCACTGTTGAGGAGTTCCAGGTTACTCGCTTTGGTCCTCGTATCGTTGAGCTTACTAATTTGCTCAATCTCCCTCTTCCCACCATCACGGTGCATCCCCTCACCAAGTTTGAGAGGAAGGACCTCTGGGGCTTCAAGGTCAACCAGCCCGGACGCCAGACTGAGCCTACCACGGAGGCCATTGTCTTCAAGCTCATGTACGATGATAGGGAGAGAGGCCTTGAGGTAGTTACGCAGGATCTGATAGGACGTCTGCTAGGGAGACACTCCTGACAGGTTAGAGGTACCCACTTCCACGTCTTCGGAAGACGTGATGAGGATGGAGAGTCCATCGACTTCGAGGACGATTCGAGGGACGCAGCAGAGCCGATTCGTCTGTATCTCCAGGACTTAGAGTCTCTCATCAGGCACGTGGACACTGACAGGACCAACGTCATGCTCAGCAATGACGAACTTCAGGTGCAGCTTCGCGAGAAGGAAAAGCTCTTCGCGGAGCAAGACGAGATAGTGAAGGAGATGTAGGTGAAGTTCGAGACCCAGGACAGGAAGTTCAAGAGTCAGGAGAAGCGTGTCCAGGATAGGAACAAGAAGATCAGGGACATGACTGAAGAACTGCAGTCCAAGGACTTCGAGCTCGAGCAGCAGCAGACAGTGATTGAGAGGCTTCATTCCCAGAAGAGGGCCCTCAAAGCCAAGATAGAGACCTTGACCACTAGCGTCGAGGAATACAAGACCGCGATGGAGAACGCCGGTCTTACCATTGTCGAGGAGGAGATTGATGCCGATGAGTAGATTGACTACTCGTTTATCTTTTATTATCGTACTTGTTATTTGAGAACTTGTTATTGGACCATCCGACATGTGGATGGCTTGCTACTTGTGTGTTTTACTTTGTGAACTTGTTATCTTGTTGTTAAACCTTTATCTTCGTGTTGCTTGCTATGTGTTTGCTTATGTGATGTAATGTGCATGAAAGCATCTATGGGTATCTCATTCTTATCTCTATTTGAACAAACCACAGATGCCTCCCCGTCGTGCAAACCCCAACCCCAACAACAACAACATCACTCCAGAAATGCAGCAAATGATGACTGCTCAAACACAGCTGATGCAAATGATGACGACGTTCATCCAGAACCAAAATAACAACAACAACAACAACAACAACAATAACAACAACAACAACAACCCACCGGGTTTTGATATGCTCACCAGGTTCTTGAGATTGAGGCCAGCAAAGTTCTCGGGGACGACTGATCCCATGGTGGCCAATGATTGGCTACGTTCTGTGAACAAGGACTTGGTAACCGTGGGCTGTACGGATGCTAAAAAGGTCAGATTTGCAGCACATCTGCTGGAAGGACCAGCCGCCACTTGGTGGGACAACTTCCAGATCACCACTCCCATAGATGAAGTGACATGGGCTATCTTTGAGGATGGCTTTCGCACTGCTCATATCTCATCAGGAGTGATGAGTCTGAAAAAGAAAGAGTTCCATAATTTGAAGCAGCACCACCGCAGCGTGGATGAATATATTGAGGAGTTCAATAATCTGGCGCATTATGCACCAGATGAAGTTGACACCGACGCTAAGAGAAAGGAAAATTTTCTTGAAGGCTTGAATGATGAGCTGAATCTGCAATTGGCTGTGGCATATGTTCCCACTTATCAGTCGCTCTGTGACAAGGCTGCTATTTTGGAGAACAAAATGAAGCAAGTTGAGAGTAGAAAGAGAAAGAACTCCGACAAGCACAGCTCGGGATCGTCTCACAAACGTTCCCACTATGATGACAGTGGAAGTTCAGGATACCACAAGCATGGGAAATTCAATAAGCACCACAACCGTCATGACAACAAGCATCATCGTATTCATGACAATGACAAGTACAAGAACCACAAGAGTGGACATAAGAGCCACCACAGTGGTAATGGAAGTGGAAGTGGAAGTCAGCCTGTTAAAAGAGACATCAGTCAGGTTGAATGCTTCAAATGCAAGAAGATGGGGCATTATGCAAATGACTGCCCCGAAAAGAAAGTTGAAGGACCTAACAAGCCCAACCCTTTTCGGAAGGGACAGGTAAACCACATCAATGTGGAGGAGGTCTATGAGGAGCCTGATGCTGTTGCTGGTAAGTTCAGACTCAATTCTATTCCAGCATTTGTTCTTTTTGATACTGGAGCATCGCATTCATTCATATCAAAAGCATTTGTTGATAGAAATGGGTTTCCAACTGAAAACATTGGGTGTCTAATAAAAGTTAGTTCTCCGGGTGGAGATATGATAGTAAGTCTTGGATGCCGGGATCTAGTAATAGAGTTTGGAAAGCATAAATTTCCAGTGAGTCAGATAATCCTAGATTCCCAAGGACTGGACATAATATTGGGAATGGATTGGATGGCTAAGTATGAAGGAGTACTAGATTGTGCCAATCGTACTATTGCACTCACAACCCCGGAAAGAAAAAGAATTAAATTCAAGTCCAACTTTGAATCCAAAGGAAGTAAGCTAAATTCTCTTAAGGGGGTTTAGCATGGACAGTGTGCCAATTGTGAGTGAGTATCCGGATGTGTTTCCGGAAGAGTTGCCGGGAATGCCACCAGACAGAGATGTGGAGTTTCTTATATATTTGGTACCGGGGTCTGTACCAATAGCAAAGAGACCTTATAAAATGTCAGTTGATGAACTGAAAGAGCTCAAGAAACAACTTGGAGAACAGTTGCAGAAAGGATTTATTCAACCAAGTTCTTCATCTTGGGGAGCCCCAGTTTTGTTCGTGGAGAAGAAAGATAGAAGTCAAAGGTTATGCATAGATTACCGTTCACTCAATGAGGTAACTATCAAGAACAAATACCCTTTGCCTAGAATCAACGACTTGTTTGATCAGCTAGAAGGAGCTTGTGTGTTCTCAAAGATTGATCTAAGTTCAGGCTATTTTCAACTCAAGATAAGAGAGCAAGACATACCTAAAACAACGTTCACCACAAGGTATGGATTGTATGAGTAAACTGTGATGCCTTTTGGTTTGACCAATGCTCCAGCATACTTCATGAATATGATGAACAAGGTGTTCATGGAATTCCTTGACAAGATTGTTGTCGTTTTCATCGATGACATCTTAGTCTACACCAAGAGCAAAGAAGAGCATGAAGGACATTTGCGCTTGATACTTGAGAAGCTAAGAGAGCATAAACTTTATGACAAATTCAGCAAGTGTGAGTTTTGGTTGGATGAAGTTGGTTTTCTTGGTCATGTTATGACAAAGGATGGTGTAGCAGTTGATCCTACCAAAGTTTCAGCTGTGACTGAATGGGAATCTACCAAGTCCGTGAAAGAAGTTCGTAGTTTCCTTGGCTTAGCAGGTTACTACAGAAGGTTCATTGAAAATTTCTCCAAGGTAGCTAAGCCCATGACGGAATTACTAAAGAAAGACAAGAAGTTTGCTTGGTCTGAAGGTTGTGAACTCAGCTTTCAGGAATTGAAGAAGAGACTTGTGACAGCACCAGTCTTGTGTCTGCCAGATTTGGAAAAGGATTTCCAAGTATATTGTGATGCATCTCATCAAGGTTTGGGTGCAGTACTTATGCAAGATGGTAAAGTAGTGGCTTATGCCTCGAGACAACTCAAAACTCATGAGGTGAACTACCCTACTCATGATTTAGAGTTAGCCTCTGTCGTCCATGCACTCAAAACATGGAGGCACTATCTTTTAGGAAAGCGTTGTGAAGTGTTCACAGATCACAAAAGTTTGAAGTATATCTTCACCCAAAAGGAAATTAATATGAGACAAAGAAGGTGGCTAGAACTTATCGAGGACTATGACTTAAGTTTGCAATACCACCCCGGTAAAGCAAATGTTGTAGCAGATGCTCTAAGCCGTAAGGTTTTTGTGAATGGCCTTACCAAAGGAGAACTGCCAGATGATCTGTGTGCCCAATTTAGAAAACTCAGGTTGGAGATTGTGCCTGAAGGACATCTCATGTCTTTGGATGTTCAACCCACTTTGTTGGACAAGATCAAAGAAGCTCAGAAGGTAGATAAAGAAATCGAAGAGATTAAAGAAAAGATTGGCAAAGGAAAAGCCAAAGAGTTCCATGAAGACGAACAGGGTACTTTTTGGCATGGGAAACGTATCTGTGTTCCACAAGATCCGGAGCTGCGGAAACTGATTTTGCAAGAAGCACACAACTCACCATATTCCATTCATCCGGGTAACACCAAAATGTACATGGACATGAAGGAAAGATTTTGGTGGAATAATCTCAAGAAGGACATCGCCGAACATATTGCTTTGTGTGATGTGTGTAGTAGAGTAAAAGCGGAACATCAGAAACTAGCCGGTTTGCTTCAACCACTACCTATTCCTGATTGGAAGTGGGACAAGATTGGTATGGATTTCATTACCGAATTACCAAGGACCCGGTCAGGATACGATTCTATTTGGGTAGTAGTAGATCGCCTAACTAAAGTGGCTCATTTCATACCCGTGAAGACAACCTATACAAGTGCTAAGTTAGCCAGAATCTACATGAGTAGAATTGTATGTCTACATGGAGTGCCCAAGAGTATTGTGTCTGATAGGGGAACTCAATTCACTTCCCATTTTTGGAGACAGTTACATGAGTCATTGGGAACGAGGTTGGAATTCAGTACTACTTTTCATCCTCAAACTGATGGACAAACAGAAAGGACTAATCAGATTCTTGAAGACATGTTGAGGGCATGTGCCTTAGACTATGGAGCCAGTTGGGATGAAAGTCTGCCTTACGCAAAGTTTTCTTATAACAACAGCTATCAAGCCAGTATTGAGATGGCACCATTTGAGTTTCTCTACGGAAGAAAGTGTACCACCCCATTGTTATGGAATGGTGTGGGAGAAAGAAGTTTATTCGGGCCAGATCTTATCAAAGAAGCCGAAGAGAAGGTCAAGTTGGTTAAGGACATGTTGAAGATAGCACAGTCTCGACAGAAAAGCTACGCAGATCCTAAGCGTAGAGAAGTCACCTACGAAGTTGGTGATAGAGCCTATCTTAGAGTATCACCACTTCATGGAGTGAAGAGATTCGGAGTCAAAGGAAAATTGGCACCAAGATATGTTGGGCCATTCAGGATTCTGAATCGCAAAGGAGAAGTTGCCTATGAAATTGAACTGCCAGAATCTTTGTCAGCTGTCCATAATGTGTTTCATGTGAGTCAGCTTAAGAAATGTCATCCAGAAATGGAAGAAACTTCTTTGAAGGATACTAAACCTTTGGAGGAGGTTCAATTGGAAAGTGATCTCACCTATGAGGAGAAACCTATCAAGATTCTTGAGACTGCAGAAAGAGTCACAAGGACTAAGACTATCAAGTTTTGCAAAGTGCAGTGGAATCATCATTCCGAAGAGGAAGCAACATGGGAAAGAGAAGATGATCTTCGGAAAGACCACCCTCACCTATTTGCTAGCCAAACCGAATCTCGAGGGCGAGATTCACCTTAAGGGGGTTATATTTGTAACATCCCTAAAATTATGATTTCAAAGATTGCATATCATTCATGCATGCATATAGTGTTGAGATCAATTTCAAACCAATTTCAAGAAAACAGAAGCACATAGTGCTATCATTTTATGTGAGCAAACTTAAATCAAATGACCATCCCCATTTGAGAGCTTAAGTGTTTTAAAACCAAGTTTGTTTGTTTCCTTGTTGATTGGATTGAGTGTGGAGTTTGAACAAAATTATACAAAATAAAAATGGTTTCAAAACCATTTTCAAAACATTTGCAAATCAAGTGCTATGGCACTGTTTATTTTGTTTATTCAAAAGAACCAAGCTTGAACAGAGAGACCACTTGATTTTATGTCCTGAAATGTGAATGTTGCACCCTACAAAATCCTGGAAAAAGTTTGAATTCAAAAGCTTTTGAAATCATTTGAAAATCAATCCAGAAAATCAAAACAGAAAAAGAAAAAGAGAAAGGAAATAGAAAAGGGCCGGCGCCAGACTTTGAGCCCATCAGCAGATCAAGCCCAGCTAGCCCACCGGGTCCCCTCTCTCTCTCTCACGTGCAGAAGCACCCCCAGAGTCGCTGACACTCGGACCCCACTCTCTCTCTGTTCTATTCGCTGACAAGCAGGCCATGTCCACGTCATCGTCGTCTTCCCCCAAATTTCGCGATGAGCATGTCGCCGCTGGCCGTTGTTGCATTGATTCCGCGGCGTAATTGCCATTGATTCGCTGAGCGTTTCTTGTCGAGCCTCTGCCTACTTAAGCCCCTCCCTCTCGCGGCCATTTCCCCTCACTCAATTTCCTCTCCACGCCACCAGGCTGCTTGCAACTCGCCAGACACTGCCGCTGTTCCGACGACCTCGCCGACGAATTCCGGTGAGCACCGTGCCCCCCTCTGTCCATGGTTCATACTAGCATGCTCTGCAGCTCCGTGCGCATCTACTAACACCTTCCTTTTGCTCGCGCATGGTCTGTAGCCTCGGTAACGACAACGACTGAGCGCCGCCACTCTCTGCTCAAACTCCGGCGACCTCTCCCCGTAAGTACCAGCCGCCCCTTGCCCTCTGTTTGATATGCCTAAGACCCCCAACGTCTTGCGCATCTAACGGTGTCCTCCTCTTATCTTAGCGCGACGCAGAACCTCGCCAACGTCGACCAACAGCCGTACCCGACGCGTTCGCGAACTCCGGCGAGGAATCCCCGATGACTCCGAGCGCCCCTTCGCCAACCAGAGACACGTTGAGCTTCACCTCGACACGGCGGTTCTGGTGAGCATCCTCTCCCCTCCCCGGGTGACCTGGAACGCTGGCACCACCGCTGACAGACACGCCGCCGCCAGTCGCCGCCGCTAGCGCCGCTAGGCTATGGTCAAAGCAACAGCAGCCGTTAGATGTAGATCTTGCGGTTTAAATTAGATCTGAGCGAAGCGTTTTCTTTGAATCTGACGCGTTGGATCTAACTTGATCTGATGGCGCGGAAGGGTGATCCAGAGTGAAACGGTATCGGCCAATAGGAAACAGACGCGTGGCTAGGGTTTGGTTTTAAAAACAGAATTTGAATCAGATTTATATCCAAATTTGAATTAGCCATAACTTTTGATCCCCACGTTAGAATTTGACAAATTTTATACCGTTGGAATCAGGAGAGCAAGCCCTTTCTGTTTATGCAATGTGTTTAATGTTTAGCTTCTGTTAAAATGATTTTATTTGCAGAAACTTGTGTAGGGCTTATTTGAGCATATGATTTGCTTAGGATTTAATTTTGGGTTTAAACTATTGTTGTGTGGCAAGTTTTTGACTTATTTAAGATCCAGTACTATGCACTTGCTTGGTTGAGTTTAAAAAAAATCATCACTTAGCATTTGCATGCATGCATATATATTTGTTTGTTTGTATATGTTGTGTGTAATTTGTTGCTACCATTCTTTGTGTAGACTTTGGTGCTAGTGATTGTTATTGTGAAGAGTGCTACTCTCCCAACTACCAAGGCAAGTGGTACTTCATGAATATTTCCATCCCTATATTTTATACTAAGAATTAGAAATATTTTGCTAAGTCTTGCATGTTATTATTTTGCCTAATGCCATGTTGGGAAATCCTAAGTAGTTGTAGAATTGCGAGGAAATTTCTAAGTTGAGATACTATCTATGCCATGCTTAGCCTAGCTAGTAGCAAACAAGGGTTGGTGAAATATACATGCTATGATGAAAATATTTCTAAGTCTTTGGACTTTTGTTTTGCCTAATAAAACAACTAAGTCAATGAATCACCTGGGTGGAATGGGACTTGATTGGTGGTTTTGGTTGAGTGGTTACACAAGGCCCATGGCTATGGTTTACCTTGTGTATCTCACTTGTGGAAAGCCACCCAGGAACAAAGGAATTTTAGAGGCCAAGTGTTGAGAAGCTTCTAGTGCAGCCACTTGGCAATATGGGCTCTGCCTGGATCACATAGGTTGCTAGAACTTAGCCATTTGGACAGTTGGTGGTAGTGGGATTGATAGGTTGGAGCGCGTCCATTTGGTCTAAGGGAAGGCTTATGAAAGGTCCTGTCTTGGTGAAACCAAGTCTGGTGGGGAAAGTGCACAACCTCTGCAGATGGAAAAATCTAAGTACTTAGCCAAGTCCATGGTAATGGACAACTTGAGCATCAAGACATGGAAGCTATCAAGAATCTCATCATTCCAACTTCTAAGCAAAAACTCATGGGTGAACAAGGGTGAAGGACCTCAATGTCTATTGATGGTTCCTTGGGTAAAGTTTTGACAAAGAAAAACTTAGTGATTTCAACTAATAGGCAAAACCTATTTTGAGCAAAGCAAGCCAAGCTACACTTAGCCAAATTTGCATATAGTATCTAGTCCACTTAAAATATACTAAGGTATCACTTGCCAATACTATTCCAAAGTATTGACCCATTGTGTCTGTAACTTGTGATGTTGCAGGTTACTCTGATGAGGATTAGGTGTCATGAGTCTACACTCAACATGTTTGCCTGTGGCACATGAAGATGAAGACTTATATTTATTTACTTATTCAAACTCTTGTATTAGGCCAGTGGCCTTGAGTTGTAAAGACTATGTTTATCTCTGGAATGGATGTAATAATGACCTTTGTATATGTGTACTTCATCTTAAACTCTGGATGCTAGCAATGATCCAGGGACTAGCATTGCAATCACAGGGATCCTTTTCCTTTATAAAGGAGGGATCTTACACTTACCATAGGGAATATCCCCTTCATCAAAGTGGAGAGAGTGTACCTCAATAGTAGATGAGTGGGGAATTGGCTATGCTCCCCGGTAATGGTGCCAGAAAATAGTCTTGATGACCCACAAGTATAGGGGATCGCAACAGTCTTCGAGGGTAGTATTACCCAATTTAATGATTCGACACAAGTAGAGACAAAGAATACTTGCAAGCCTTAACAAATGAGTTATCAAATCAGCTGCACCTGGAAATAGTTCTTGCTCACATAAGTTTATCAGTAGCAAGAGTTTGTAGTAGCAACAACAAATCAACAACAGCAGTAAAACATGAGAAATAGTAACAGTAATAGCAAACAGTAGGATATGAGCGCGGTAGGCATATGGATGGATGGATGGATGGGCGTTGCATGGACGAGTCTAAACATGTAACTTCAAGATCTAGGGCAATTGCAGATAAATGAGATAAAGCATCCAAGTAATAAACAATCATAGGCATGTGGTCCATATATAGTCATGCGTGCTCGCAATGAGAACTTGCACAACAACTTTTGTCCTGCCAGCCCATTGCAGCGGGGCCTCAAGGGAACTACTGGCAATTAAGGTGCTCCTTTTAATAGAGCACCAGAGCAAAGCATTAACACTCTGTGAACACATGTGATCCTCACATCACAGCCATCCCCTCCGGTTGTCCCAATTTTTTTCACTCCGGGGCCTTTGGATCCGGACAATGATATGTGTACACAACTTGCAGATAAGATCACAAACAATACTATCACAATGATTCAATAATAAGTTCATATCTGAGATCATGGAACTCGGGCCCTAGTGACAAGCATTTAGCACAACAAGTTGCAATAAAGTCAAATAACACTAATAGAGATACTAGGCACCATGCCCTAACAATCTTATTCGATTACATGATAGAACTCATTCAATCCCTACCATCCCCATAGCCTACAGCGCGGCATTACTCACTCATGGATGAGGGAAACATTGATGGTTGATGGAGAGGCGTGGGTGATGACGATGGCGATGATCCTCCCCAAATTCCCCGTCCCGGCAGGGTGCCAGAACGGAGCTTCTGGTTCCGAATCGCGGCTTCTGGTGGTGGCATTGCAGCGGAACTTTTTCTGGAAAAACGTCAAACCCCCCTAGGTTTTTTGGTCAAGAGGCTTCTTATAGGCGAAGAGACAGGCCGAGGGGCACCTGGGCTGGCCACATCCCCTCCAGGCGTGGGGTGGGCCCATCCGTGCAGTAGGGGGTGTGGGCCATCCAGGGCTCCCCTTCTTCTCGTACTCTGGCTTCGTGAGTCTTCTGGTGAAATAGGATTTTTGGCATATTTTCCGGGATTTTTCCTGATAGTTGATTTTATGCACAAAAACTAGACACCAAGGTAATTCTGCTGAAACTAGCATGAGTCCGTGTTAGTTGTATCCAAATCACACAAGTTTAGAGGAGAAACAATAGCAAAAGTGTTTGGGAAGTAGATACGTTTTGGACGTATCAGGGACGCTGATTGTGCGATCTTGACGGTCCCATCCGGAGCGATCTACAACTCGTCAGCGACGGAGAATCACCTCCTCTTCGGCACCTTCGACTTCACCGTCCACTCGCCAGCCACCCTGAGGGATTTCGAGTCCGTCGGCGATGGGCTCGAGATGTATTTCGGGAGCTTCTGCTTCCAGGTGGGGCAGACTGGCACCCTCCGCCTCCTAGAGCGGGTGCCACCATCGTAAATCAAGCCCGCTTCGTGGGTCCAACCCATCGGCGTGTTACACACGTCGACGCTGACAGATGAGTCATATGACAACAGTAGCCGCAACTCAGATCTGTGCGGCCCTCCCTCAGACGAAGGAACCTACGGTTCCGGATCCAAAATCTGCGGCAGCAGCGATCCAACCCGCGGACGCTACCTATGCGTCGTGGTCATCCAGAGCGAAGCAGAACTGCTGCCAGGTTCGAGTGCACCTAACCCACCTCCCAACCCACAAGGTGAGAACGGAGGAAACAAGGGAGCTCCATCGCTCAGGCCCAACGAAGGCGACGCCAACGCCTACCAGAAGATCAACCTCAACAAGGAAGGATGGCGCCAAGCATGCGAGGCCGTGGCGGGCAATGTCATCCTACCTGTGAATGCTTCACGGGATCTGCTGATGGCCTACCACCTCCTCCTTATCAGCGAGCATAACCGGCAGGTAAAACTGCAGGAGGAGCTCGACAAATGTAAGCAGGTGGCTTCAGAGTCTAGCGCGCGGCGAGCTGCGCTCTCCGCCGCTGGCGGATCCAGCTCGCACGGTAAAAACGCCAACAAGCATCGCTCCCGCATGGAGCACATGGAACCCGCCACACGGTGCAAAGTCACCAGGGCCCTCAACACGTCCTTCATGACGATGGACGTGAGCAGCAACGTCATGCGGAAAACACCGCAGACTGCAATCATGGTGGCCACTACATACCTCGCATCTCACCCACCTCCGGTTGGTGACCCGAAGAGCGCCATGCACAAATCCGCGTTGGCTGGTCTCGGACTCGTCGGAGCTGCGCTCCACGACGAGGCTCATGCGGAGTCGAAGAAGAAAGCTGCGGTCAAGTTCACCCGCAGCCCTACACCCTCATCCGACAAGGACAAGCACGATCTGCCTCGACGTTGCAAGAGCCCACGGCGCCGCACCAGCGACTATGACGCTCGCAATAATCTCACCCAGCTCAAGATCGACAAAGCACACGCTAAGCATGCATGCTCAATCGAATCTGACGAGGAAGACGATGGAGAGCTGTGAGGAGCCAGATGCTTCAGCAGATCCATTGGGCGAACGCGGATGCCGAGAAATTTCAAGATTCCTTCAGACACTCTGAAGTTCAATGGCACGCAGGACCCAAAGGCCTGGCTCAGCGATCACCTCTCACTCGTCAAGTTGCATAGCGGAAACAGGAACACTGCCCTACAGTGTCTTTAGCTGCAGCTGACAGGCGCAGCTTGGATCTGGCTTAGCATCCTATCCTCCGGATCCATCCGAAGCTGGGAGGAGTTGGCATACAGCTTCATCCGCAACTTCAAGGGCACCAGCAAGAGGCCAGCCTCGATCGACGAACTACGAGCCTGCACCCAACATACCGACGAGTCCATTCGCTCATACATCCTATGCTGGTCCCACATCAAGAACTCCAGCGCGCACATCTCCGAGGATAGGACAATCGATGCCTTCAAGTATGGTGTCAAGCGCCCGGACTTCAAGGAAGAACTTGGGCGCGTTAATCCCAAGATGGACATCACCAACCAATGGGCAGATGGCGAGGGCTCCCTCCACCGAATGCATTCGGATGACGAGGACGAGTATGGTTGCAGGCGAGAGTGCCGCAGCAAGCGAAGATCGCGAGTCTACGATGACCGCGACGGAGTTGACATGGTCACGGCTGGACCGACCAACGAAACGACGACAACCGCAACAGCGAATACCGCGGACGCAACTTTCACGACGGAGGGCAACCCACACAAACATGGCAACGTCGCAGTCGTGATGACAAGCCCTCGGCATACGAAAAATAGTCTGGTCCTTGCACCATCCACTTCTACATCGACAAGCAGGATGGCAAGAAGAAGGCCAGCCACATGCTAAAAGACTGCCGCGAGTTCCAAAAGCTCAGTGAGGGTCTCACCCAAATATGACGCCAGATCGTGCACCCTGGATTTGGGCCCGCACCTGCACCAGGTGACATCGCCCACGGAGCTCCTCCACCATCACCCGTTGGACCGTCGAATCCAACAATCGCACCCGCGCCAAACAACGGCACAGGAGGATACCCACCGCCCAAAGGGCCCCTGATGATCCAGAAGGGGCGCCCAACCAACAGGGTGCAAAAGAAGATCACCCTCCAAGTGAGCCTGGCGGTAGCCACCCCACCGGCCATCCCTGAGTACCTCAGTGGCCCAGAGTCCTGCATCACGTTCGATTGTTTGAATCACCCATGCCAGATCCCTCACCCAGGTCATGATGCCCTCGTGCTCGAGGCATAGATTGGAGGATTCGAGATGAGCCACGTCTTCATGGACGGCGGCAGCGGCATCAATCTGATGTTCGCCAGCACACTTGCATAATTGTGGATCCCACTGTGCAGCCTGGAGTAGTCAGACACGACGTTCCATGACATAGTCCCAGGGAAGGGCATATACCCCCTAGGGAAGATATGGCTCGACATCATCTTCGGCCAGCCTGAAAACTTCAGGCGCGAGCGACTAGAGTTCGAAGTGGTGGACTGGCCATCACAGTACCACGCCATCCTCGGGCGCGTGGCATTCGCAAGATTCCTAGCAGTACCGCACTACGCGTACCTGCTATTGAAGATGCCAGGACCCAGGGGCGTCATCACCGTCCAAGGTAGCTTCACCTGACCCGACCACTACGATAGAGACTTCAACAGAATCTCCCAGTCGTTTGGCATGCAGGAGGAGCTCACGAGGCTCAGAGAGGTGACAGACAACGGGGCACCCCCAGTCGCAAGACAAAACACACCCGATATGTCGTTCGACTCCACGGTCAACACAAAAAAGGTGTAGGTCCACCCGACGGATGCCTCCAAGACAGCGCTGATCACTAACAATCTCAGCCCCGCATAGGAAAGCGTGCTCATCGAATTCCTCCGTGAGCGCTGGGAAATCTTTGCCTGGTGTCCTGCGGACATGCCAGGAGTTCCCAGGGAATTCATCGAGCACGCACTCAATGTGTTCCCCGACGCAAAGCCAGTCAAGCAGTCAATCCGACGACTATCCAAACCAAGAGCTGAAGCCGTTGGAATCAAACTTAACAGACTGATCGATGCCAACTTCATCTGAGAAATTAAAGAGAGCGAGTGGCTGGCAAATACTGTGTTAGTTCCCAAGAAGGACACGGACATCCTGCGGATATGCGTGGAATTTACATCGCTCAATTAATACTGTCCAAAGGACCACTTCCCTCTACCGCGGATCGACCAGATCATCGATTCGACTACAGGATGGGAGAAACTCTCCTTCCGTGACGCCTACTCAGGCTACAACCAGATTCGACTGAAGGTCGAAGACCAGGAGAAAACGGCATTCATCACGCTGTTTGGAGTGTTCTGCTACAACACCATGCCCTTCAGGCTGAAGAACACATGTGCCACGTACCAAAGGTGCATGCATGCGTGCCTGAAAAACCAGATCGGTCGCAACATTCAAGTCTATGTCGACGACATAGTAATCAAGACCAGGGAGGCCAAGACGCTGATCGATGATCTCCGCGAGACGTCGATAACCTTGATCACTATAAGATCAAGCTGAATCTAGAAAAGTGCGCCTTCGGCTTCCCATCTGGCCAACTACTCGGCTACTTCATCTACCAACAGGGGATCGAGGCGAATCCAAAGAAAATCAGGGCCATAATGTCCATAGAGAAGCTGAAAAACCTCAAATGTGTCTAGTAGCTAGCTGGGCCGATCGCCGCGCTGAGCAGATTTATCGGTCGCATGGGCGAGAAGGGCTTGCCCTTTTACTAGCTGCTACGCAAGGCGGACAAGTTCGAGTGGACACCCAAAGCAGACGACGCATTCTAGGACCTCAAGCGGCTTCTCTCCACCTCGCCTGTCCTGGTCACACCAAAGGAGCGAGAGCCTCTGCTGCTATACATCGCAGCTACGCACCAGGTGGTAAGCACCATACTCTCGGTCGAACAACCCGAAGATGACAAGACCCATGGGGTCCAATGCCCAATCTATTACCTCAGCGAGGTACTGACTCCAACAAAGCAGAGGTACCCTCACTACTAGAAGCTCGCCTACGGCATATTCATGATGGCTCGTCGGCTGAGCCATTACTTCTAGGAGCACCAGATAATGGTCATCAATGAGGCGCCACTATCCAACATCCTGAACAACCCCGAAGCCACAAGACGCGTAGCCCTGTGGGGCATCGAGCTGTCTCCTCTAGATGTAATCTAAAAGCAGTGCAAGGCCATCAAATCACAGGTCCTCCCTGACTTCCTCATCCACTGGATGGAACTCCAGCTACTGGACACTCCGGACATGACGCAATCATGGACGATGCACTTCGATGGCTCCAAGCGTGAAGCTGGAGCAGGAGCTGGCGTCATACTGACGTCCCCTCGGGGCGACAAGATGAAATACGTCCTTCGGATGAAATTTTGCGCCTCCAACAACGAGGCCGAATACGAGGCCCTCATCCATGGAATGAGGATGGCCAAGATCTGCGGCGCAACGCGCCTAATCATCTATGGTGACTCGAACCTTGTCGTCCAGCAGACGATGAATGAGTGCGATGCTCATAGTGCCAACATGATCGCGTATCGCGCGCTCTACAACTCACCCGAAGGAGACTTTGACGGCTGCGAACTTCGGCACGTCGGAAGAGAAAGCAATGAAGAAGCCGATAGGCTCGCCAACATCGGCTCTACCTGTGCACGGGTGACACCAGGTGTGTTCCTCGAACAAATCTATGTACCCTCTATCAAAAGAAGGTTCCCAAAGGGCACAACCGAAGAAGCAGAGCACTTGGGGGATGCGCAACCCGAAGGACATGAAGGACCTGAAAAACTTGACACCGAGGCCGACCTTGTCAGCCTGATGCAGGTCTTGGCGGTCGAAGAAACATGGACGCAGCCATACCTTTGGTACCTAATAAACAATGAACTGCCCGACGACCTGATAGATGCCCGACGCATATCTCGCCGGTCTAAAGCCTTCACCATCCACGATGGCGAGCTATACAAGCGCAGTATTTCGGGTGTACTACAAAGGTGCATCACCATCGGTGTAACATCCCAGCATTTAGGACCTAACGAAGGGTAGATTTAGGAATATGAATTGTTGCATGCATTCATCTGTGAAGATGTGGGTAAAATTTTTGCCAAATAAAAAAACCTAAGTGATCAATGTTTCTTTCATACTCTGAGATTAGGTTTAGTCTTAAGGGGTGATTGTTATAAACTTTGAGATGATATTAAGGAGTTATGTGTTTAAAATGAATTTGAATTTTAAACTTGGGTGTTTGAATAATAATTTAGATGATTTAGATATAAGATTTGAATCTTAAATCAATTAAGAGATAAGTAATATAACTTAAATCTCATCTAAAAACAATATTGAATAATGGAATTCATTTCATATTATTAATACATAAACAAGTTACAAAGAATGTAATCTACTGAAGTCATTCCAAACTTCACAATTTACAAAAGAATAAAGAATAAGAATATTCTTTATTAATAATAATATAATCTTTATTACAATGAAATAAAATAAAGATTACAAGAATTATAAAAGAAAGATTACAAAAGAATAAGAAAATCACATTTGAATATCTACTAGCTATCCTATATCTAAATCTACACTAAATCTTCATCTTTATCTTTGTGCCTGCAAAATGAAGACAAAATAGAAACAAAATAAGATTAGTGTTAGTATATTTCTCTCAGATATGTCAGTGAAGTGCACTTGACAAACTCATCATTGAGAAATGTTATAAAAGGGGCAAGTTTCACCAATATGAAAGATTTCATCTTTCATAAATTCAAAGCCAGAAGTCAAATGACAGCCAAGAAGGATCAATTCACCAGCCAGGTGAAAGTAAGCTGGTAATAGTAAGTTCAAAAATTCTGAACATATCCACAAGTGCATAGCAGGCACACAAGCTATACACACACTAGCATGCAAAGGGTGTGCTGTCGACCTCACAACCACAGCCAAATCACACAAAACCACAACACAACCGTGGGGGAGCACTAGTGCATCACTCCACTACACAACACACAAGCACATCCAGAGTAAACAGCAAGAACAGCAGCCAAACCAAACCACCCAGATCAACCCAAACATCACCAGGATGGTGACATAAGGAGGGGAATAAATCTGGTGGACAACAAGTTCAAGCCCAGAAGCTAGGAGGAGCAGGCAAGCTCAAGGGCAAGCTCAGGAGCCTAGCAAAAGCAAATCAGTATCAAGATCAAGATCATCATCAATCTACTACACCAACATCAAATTTTGTGGTGAGCCTCATAAAACCATCACATGATTTCATCATATATCTAAACAAAAGCATGTGTTGCTTTAGGAAATGATATCTCAATAATCACCTAAGAGAGGTGAATCTATCCTAGAGATTTCAAGTATTAAGATAAGAAATCGAGCTCAACCACAAGCACTAATCTCTCATACCAGCATCACAGAGTTTAGTGTTAATTTTTGCAACTTAAATCATTTTTATTTGATCTTATCAGATCAGGGCACATCTCTCAAAGAGAGTAGCACCTCTAATGTTACAATTTTCAAACAAACTATTTGCTCAACTAACTAGGAATTAAATCCTAGAGCCTCAGACCAACATCATAGGCAGGAAAGTTAAGAAAAGCTTTCATTTCATCTTGCCAGTATCAATCACAAGTATGGACAAAGCTAAGCCCAGAAATAAAAACCTAATCACTTGTGTGCCAAATCATAGTGGTATCACAAGGACAAGTTCTTAATAAGCTAAAACCAATCTTGCTTAGTTCCCACAGAGAAAAGGGACAAACCAATAAATATCATCTTCCTGAAGTCAAGTGCTAGGAATCAACATTAAATTCATCCATACATCCACAGAAATCATTACATGTAATGATTTGACTCAATATGTATAATCTCAAACAAGCCTACCATTATAATTGCAGTAAGCAACTACTGAGAGAAAACTACTGTCAGTATAAACATTCTAACAGTAGAGACAATTCTCAGATCAACAACATTTCCAATCTGTGATTCCATAGAAACACTAGCATGGGATCATAGTGAATCATCACTAGAATAAATCTGACAGGAAACTAGCATCATCAAAGCCACTACAAATCATTAACCATAGCAAACAATCATTATTCATGATCAAGTATGATCATCACTAGATCTAAAAGCATCATGGATATGATCAACATGGGGTTATGAACCCTAATCAAAACAAGAACCCTAATTAGGAGCTGAACCCTAATCAGCACATAGTCACTAGGCATGAGAAACCACTAGACACACACCGAGAGATTCATGGTAGTAGCAGGAACAAGAACCACAGAAGCAACTTACCCGAGGTCCTCGCTGACGAATCGAAGAGCAAGCAGATTGGCCGACGAACCGCGGCAGCACAGGGAGCACCCAGGGGGGCGCTGCAACCTGCACCTGCCACGGCGGCGGCCACAGCAGCACACCAGCCCAGCATACCCCCGCAGACGGGACCGCGGCGGTGGCGACAACACCTTTCCTTAACCCTAGGGTTTAGGAATGGGGTGGACCTGGCCACGGGGAATCCTCGGAGTCAAATCCAATTTGATAGAACGAACGACCGTCATTGACAACCCCAAACCGCACCACGACGGCGACCAGAACGGCCGACGGCGGTGGGAATCGACGGTGGCGGCATCGTCGGCCACAGGGTCGGGTCAGAGGAGGAGAGGATAAGGTCGAGGGAGAGAGGGAGGCAGAGAGAATGGGCTGGGTGGGCCAAAACCCCTCGGGGTGGTATTTTGACCTTACCCTATTGGGCCAAACTGGCCCAATAAGCCCAAAAGGCCAGCCCAAGTTGTTTTAAAAACTGTTTTAATCAAGTGGAAAAGACCAAAATGCCCCTGACCTCAATAAAATTCTAGAAAATAAAATAAAAGTCCAAAAATTATAAATAAATTATTTTTGGATTCACAATAATCCACTCTGTCTAAATAAAATAAGATATAAAATTTTGGACATTTAAATTTTTATAAGAATTTTGTAATTTATATATTCCTTATGGAATTTTACAAAATTATTGAAAGGTGGTAAAAATAAATAAAAATCACTTTCATTATTTATTAATATTATAGTATTTTTGAAAAATACTAAACAAATATTTAATAATAAATTTTAATGTATAATTAATAATTCCTAAATCAATAAAAGTCAAAGGGAAATAAAATAAAATAATTCAATATATGCAATAACTAAAAACAATATTTATAAATGCTTTATTAAAAGGCACCTTATATAGGGAAAATGCATATAGAATTAAATAATGCATTACATTACTTGCATAATCATTTTGTTTCTTTAAATATTGTACTTACCAGGCAATAATGATGTTTTTGTAGAACTAGAAGCTCAAGGTCCAGTGCAAGCATCAGACTTCACTACCTTGCCATCACAAGGCAAGTTCATCACTTGCTCATGTCCTTTGAAGAGTCTTCATCAAAGTATTTGCAAATTGTGTGTTATCATATATGCTATAAAAGAAAGAAAATAATATTTTCATAAATAAAGAAATCATAGATATCATCCTAAGTGGTGATATAATGGAGCAATAGAACTTAGGGTTCTATTTGCAACAATGATGATCAAGTAGGGACTTAATAACCCCTGACATCAGTGCTTCTAGCGCCGTATATTACGTGTTAGCCATGAGATTTGGAATGGGACAGAGAAGTCAGCTATATCCTCTTCCTCTCGCATGAAGCTGGATATGCAGGTCGTTGCTGTTATCCTTGTAGCGTGCATATTAATTGGTAATTCGTAGAGGATATGTAGCATATAGGTGGGAACCCTCATCGTCCCCTGATAGTTCTGGCATCTAACGGTTGGTACAAACCATTGCCGTAATTCATTATGTAGGCATGGTGTACACCAAGGAGGCATGCGGGGTCGCGAAGGGGGCAGTGATTGGCTTGGACCAACTACTGGGCCCCACATCATGGAATTGTGGACAGGAAAGTACGCCCGGTTGTGCAACAAGGAGTTGATCTCTCATGGGTAAAGTAACGCACCTCTGTAGAGTGTAAGAACTGTAACTTGTTACTCCCTGTTCCGGGAAGGAGCTAGGAACGCGACAGGAAAGGAACTCCATGAAAGTTCTGGTCAACCTGTGAAGGCTGATTGTCATAGTTTTTCGGAATAAAATCAATCTTTGAAGAAAGATTTACAAAAACTGCATAGTGCCAAGGATTTATAATCCGAGGTGGTAGTTAGAGTATCAAACTTCCCACCTTGCATATAATGAACTTGTTGGGTAACGCTGTTACTCATTCTTTCCTTTGATCCCTTGCTTATACTCCGAGGATTCCGAAGACGTGCCAATGTATGCAGCTGGATGCCAAGAAGATGTGTTCTACGAGGAACCTGATCTGTCCGGAGGAGTTGAAGGAGTGGATTACGAGATCCGCTACAGTGTCGATGAGAACGAGTCCACTTAAGTGTCTAGTTATTAGTAACTAAAGGAGCCGAGCAGCATGAACTCTATAGAATAAGCTGTTGAGCCCCACTCCTAGTCGGAGTTGTTACCTTTAAATTTCCGCTGAACACTTTATATTTTGGTTTGTAAGTTGGATCTTTTGGAAGTCTTGAACTTCCGGTATTGTAATAATAATAATGTGTGTACTTTTGTAATATGGAACCGCAATGTTTCTGTTGTACCACTCTGAGGGATGTGATATTTACGGAACGGTGTTCTATAGATGTCATGTCAACGACTATAGTGTACTACACATGCAGTGGTATGCTGGGTCACCGCAGTTGGTATCAGAGCAAATTGCTTTGACCTTAGGTTGGAAACCTAGTAAAGGGTATTACCTGTAGGAGAATTAGCAACGATAAAGAATTCTCTAAAAGTAATATAATGGGTATTCAAATGAGAATATTCCATTATATATTTTAGTGCGATAATTCTTTGTTATGATGCAATATGTCATTGGATACTAATCAAAATTAATTTTCTGATATACAGAGATATGGCACCAAAGTTTCCAAAACAGACTTTGGTAAGGAAAGAGGAGACTCTTGATGATTATCAAGGATCATTTACAGACCAACTTCGTCAACTTTTAAAGCTCATTAATTGTCCAACTAGAATTCCAGTGAACACTATCAGTTACCTTGATGGCCGGATGTTATCCAAGTATCGTGTGAGTATCCAACTTCCAGAGAGGCTTGGATTATATCATGATTTACCCATAGGAGAAGGTAGGAGTCATTTAGCAGCCTATCATGTTGCTGTTGTAGAGGCGATAGCTAATATCCGGGAGCAGAAAACCAAGGAATTAGAAGGTAGCACATTCTCTGTGATACCTCATGATTCTATAGACTCGGAGCCTATACCGGATCATCTTAATTTGGTTAAGAAGCATCCTAAGTTAGCTTCCAAGTTTATGGATAGATACCGGACACTTGTTGCGTCTTTTTATAAGACCCATCAAGTGATTGTTGAAGATAAAAATGACATGTTAGAGGATCTAACTGATCCGGAAAGGAGGAAGAAGTTATCATTCCAGTTAGAGAAAGAAGCAAGTAGTAGTGCAACACCTATCTTTAAGGATATACCTATAGATCCGGAATCTTTTACACCATATCCTTATTCACCAAGACCTGAACCTACACATGATTCTACTATAGATATGCGGTATGCAGTACCATAGGGCTCAGAGGATGGTTCTGACTCAGAACTTCCTATTGAGAATTCAGATGGTTGGAGAATGGGATCATATAATGGATCTCATGAACACTAGATGTCCACAGATGGTTCTGACAGAAATGTTGGACAATCTAGTTGGATGGGTGCAAGAATGAACCATAATAATAGTAGTAGAAATACCATGTCAATAGATGATCAGGATGAAGAAGAAGATCCTGAGGAGAGAATGTTTGAATTATCAACATCTTATCAAAACCCAGGGAATATACATTATCCAGTATTTAACTATCTTGCCCACGAGAGCACCTGGGGAGCAGCAGGATCTGTGTATCCTGTTGACAACTCAAGAAATGAAGCTTAGGAGATACAGGTTGGAGATAATGTTGAATATGTTTCTGAAGACTTTTCAGCTGAGCTGGAGGGAGTCGATGCGCTCAGGTTGAGTAATGACTCAAGTCCTGACACTTCAGATACAGAGTATGTTCCTTCTGGAAGGCCATATGTTCCACAAACTGTGCGACGAACAACACGTCATCATGGTTGGACATCAGGCATGTATGATGAGCGTAGTTACTACTAGAAGGAGACAAGTAGTCAACAGTATTAAGCATTGTGTATTGTACTCCAAGTAATAAGGTAGTGAGATGAATACGGTAGTTTTGTGATTATACCTATATGGTATATGTTGTAAGAACTTTGTATCATTATGATATTATGTATAATATGTGAAATGCATATTTGGATTTTCTTTGGATATTCATTGTGTGACTAGTTCTGTGCGTAAAGTCGAGATCAGAACACATGTGCATGATGTAATTATGAGTATTCGCTTTATGATGCAGGACTAGGGGGTCATGGATACGGATGTAGAAATGGAAACTGAGCAGCAGCGGATGGAGCGTGAGGCCAAGGAAAAGGCCGATGCCGATGCAGCAAATCAAGGAGCATTAACACCACCACCACCAATGAGACCGTTAATGGAGCAGAACTTTATGCAATGCATGCAAATGATGCAAGAGACCCAGAACAAGTTCATGGAAGAGTTGTCGGGGCGAGCAAATCAGAGGGTACCTGAAGGTGGAGGAGTGAGTTTATCTGATTTCCAGAATGCAAGACCGTTACCTTTTGCATCAGCTCCTGAATCAATGAATGCAGAATACTGGCTAACAGATACAGAGAGGAAGCTGAAAACTGTGGGTTGCAATGATGAGGAAAAATTGAGTATGCAACTCATCTGCTGACTGGACCTGCAGCATCATGGTGGGAAAATCAGTTAGCCATGCAACAACCAGGAAGGGAGTTTACCTAGGAGGAGTTCAAGCAGAGATTCTATGAATATCATGTTCCGGAAAGCGTCATGGAGTTGAAGCGGAGAGAATTTGAGGAGCTTCAGCAAGGATATACTAGTGTCATGAAGTATATCCGGGAGTTCAACCAGTTGTCTCGTTATGCTGAGGAGGATGTTAACACTGAAGGGAATAGGAAGAAGCATTTCTTGCATGGATTAAATCCATTCGTGAAGATGCAGCTAAGGTTAGACAATAAGCAAACTTATTAGCAGTTGTTGGATGCAGCCATTACTTTTGAAGATGACTACAAGAATTTCCAAGAGGATCGGAGGAAGAGAGCCAAGAAGGAAACCAAGAGAATTCAGGCAAGTAAACCTAAATCAAACCTGGAGTTCAAACCTCGGAATAGGAATTATGGAAACAACAACAATAACAATAACAATAACAATAACAATAACAAGGGCAGTGGTGGAAATCAATCTAATCCGAGAAGGAATGTTATCTGTAACAACTGTGGAATTCCAGGGCATTTCCAGAGGGAATGCAAAAAGCCTGTAGTGATCTGTTACAGTTGTGGCCAGAAG
Source organism: Avena sativa (assembly GCA_916181665.1). Lineage (NCBI taxonomy): Eukaryota > Viridiplantae > Streptophyta > Magnoliopsida > Poales > Poaceae > Avena > Avena sativa. The sequence continues at coordinate 490,544,085 of OV702294.1, read as the reverse complement.
GGGCATATCAAGCCAGATTGTCCGAGCAAACCACCGGGAGGATGGCCTACCAAGGGAGGAGGACAAGCCAGTGGAGGAAATGGACAGCCTAATAAAGGGGGAAACAATGGCAAGAACAACAATGGCAAGAGAAACTGACCTACCGGAAAACTGAACTGTGCAACCCTCGAGGAGGTGGATAATTCGGAGCATGCAGTGATAGGTACGCTCAATATCCTTACCAATCCCGGCAAATTTCTATTTGATACTGGTGCAACTACTTCATTCATTTCTGAAGAATTTTGTGATAAGTTCGGGATTAGAAGGGCAACGTTAGAAAGTCCTATGACCGTAGTTACGGCAGGAGGGAATGTGATTGTACGCCACATAAAACAAGATCAGGTTATCTCGATCTGTGGTTGTACATATTTCGCAGACCTTTATGTGATTCCTTTGAAGGGAATTGAAGTAGTGCTAGGGATGGATTGGATGATGGAACACGGAGCTCAGATTAATTGTGAGGAGAAAACTGTCTCAATCAAAACTCCAAGTGGAGCAAGGATAGTTTACTAAGCAGATAAACACAGTCATATTATGGTGGATCTGCAGTTGAATTCAATGAAGGAAGTTAAATTAGAAGAGATTCCTATAGTTAATGAATTCCAAGATGTTTTTCCAACAGAGTTACCGGGAATGCCACCAGACCGGGAGATAGAGTTCACCATTGACTTAATACCTGGTACAACACCAATAGCTCAAGCACCATATAAAATGGGACCCAAAGAGTTGAAAGAACTCAAGGAGCAAATTGATGAGTTAGCGGGAGAAGGATTTATACATGAAAGTGTATCTCCATGGGGAACACCAGTAATCTTTGTGGATAAGAGAGATGGTGGAAGACAGATGTGTGGTGATTATAGAAATTTGAACAACGTGACTATCAAGAATAAGTATACTTTACCAAGAATTCAAGATTTGTTTGATCAAGTGAAAGGAGCTAGAGTATTTTCAAAGATCGATTTAAGATCTGGATACCATCAAATAAAAATCAAGCCGGAAGATGTTCCAAAAATAGCATTTGTCTCAAGATATGGACACCATGAGTATCTGGTAGTACCATTTGGTTTGACCAATGCACCGGCAATATTAATGAATCTGATGAAAAAGATCTTCATGCCATATTTGGACAAGTTTGTCATCGTCTTTATTGATGATATTCTGATATATTCCAAGGATAAGGAAGAGCATGCTGACCATTTGAGAATAGCATTGCAGACTTTAAGAGAACATAAGCTTTATGCTAAGTTCAGTAAGTGTGAGTTCTGTTTAGATGAGGTAGAATTCCTCGGTCATGTGATCAGTAAGGATGGGATTTCTGTGAATCCATCTAAAGTTCAGTTGGTACTAGAGTGGACTGCACCGACTAATGTGAAGCAAATTCGAGGTTCTTACGAATGGCTGGTTATTATCGGAGATTCATTGAAGGTTTCTCCAAAATAGCTGGACCAATGAACAAATTATTAAGGAAGAACACACCATTCAAGTGGGATGAGAAGTGTGAAGCAAGTTTCCAAGAGTTGAAGACCAGATTAACCACAACCCCAATCTTAGAAGTTCCTGAAACAGGGAAGGACTTCACTGTATATTGTGATGCATCTAAAGAAGGGTTGGGTTGTGTATTAATGCAAGATCAGAAAGTGATTGCATATGGTTCAAGACAATTGAAACCACATGGAGTCAACTATCCAACTCATGATTTAGAGTTAGTAGCAGTAGTTTTTGCACTGAAAGGATGGAGACATTTTCTTTGTGGAGCCAGATGTGAGTTATACACTGACCATAAAAGTCTCAAATACTTCTTCACTCAAAAGGAATTGAATATGAGACAGAAGCGTTGGTTGGAATTAATCAAGGATTATGATTTAACAATAAATTACACCCCAGGGAAAGCAAATGTTGTAGCAGATGCTTTAAGCAGAAAGAGTGCAGATATTCAGCCAAGCAATAGGGAGTTACCAAAAGAGTTACAAATGGACTTGGAAAGATTAGAACTTCAATTCATCAGAACAGAGGTTCTTGGAGGATTAGCGACTATGCAGGTAGTTGCAGAGCAAGACAGTGATCTTAAGCAAGAATTTGTTAGACATCAAGAAGAAGATCCTTTCATTACTGAGGAAATTCGGAGAATATCTCAACGGCAAAAATCAGTTTTTCGCCTTGGAGATTATGGATCTTTATGGTTCCAAGATCATCTATGTGTTCCAGATGTGACTGAGATCAGAAATGTCATACTCAAAGAAGCACATGATACACCATATTCTATACATCCAAGGAGTACTAAGATGTATATGGATTTGAAAGAACTATTCTGGTGGAATAACATGAAAAGAGATATTACTAAATATGTATCTGAATGCCATACTTGTCAAAGGGTGAAAGTTGAACATCAAAGTCCAGCAGGACCATTATAACCCTTAGAAATTCCTGAATGGAAATGGGAGGAAATAGGTATGGACTTCATCACAGGATTACCTATGACACCAAAAAGGAAGGATATGATATGGGTAATTGTGGACAGACTCACTAAGAGTGCACATTTTATTCCAGTGAATCAAAAGGATAATGCCGAGAAGTTAGTTGAAATATATGTCAAAGAGATAGTAAGTAAGCATGGAGTACCCAAAAAGATCATAACTGATAGGGGATCAGTGTTTACTTCAGCATTTTGGAAGCAATTGCATGAAGCACTTGGTTCAAAATTAGATTTTAGCACGGCATATCATCCTGAGTCAGGAGGTCAAACTGAAAGAACAAATCAAATACTAGAAGACATGTTGAGAGCTTGTGCACTAGATTTTGGAGGAACATGGGAAGATCACCTACCATTGGCAGAATTTTCTTATAACAATAGCTATCAGAGTAGTCTGAAGGCAGCCCCATATGAGATTCTGTATGGAAGGAAGTGTAGATCGCCAATATGTTGGTATGAACCTGGCTGTAGCAAAGAATTTGCGCCAGATTATATCAAGGTTAGACAAGACATCATTGATAAGATTAGGGATAGACTGAAAATAGCCCAGAGCAGGCAGAAAAGTTATGTGGATCAAAGCCGAAGATCATGGCATCCAGAAGTGGGAGATATGGTCTATTTGAAAGTAAGTCCAATGAAAGGAGTAAAAAGATTTGGAGTTAAAGGGAAATTGAGTCCAAGATATATCGGACCATTCAAGATACTGAGTCAAAATAGAACTATAGCTTATGCTTTAGAGTTACCATCAAGATTGGCTCAAGTGCATAATGTTTTCCATGTGTCACAACTTCGCAAATGTTTGAAAGTTCCAGATGATGCAATAACACATCAAGAGATAGAACTACAAGCAGACCTGACTTATATTGAAAAACCCTGTAAGATTCTGGAAGAAAACTGGAAACGATTGAGGAACAGAGCAATCAAATATTGCAAGGTACAGTGGGAACATCACCCTGAGAGAGAAGCCACATGGGAGAAGGAAGAGGATTTAAGAAAAGCTTATCCAGAACTATTCAGGTACATCTCCACAAACTTCGGGACGAAGTTTAATTTAAGGAGGGAAGTCTATAGCATCCCAGCATTTAGGACCTAACGAAGGGTAGATTTAGGAATATGAATTGTTGCATGCATTCATCTGTGAAGATGTGGGTAACATTTTTGCCAAATAAAAAAACCCCTAAGTGATCAATGTTTCTTTCATACTCTAAGATTAGGTTTAGTCTTAAGGGGTAATTGTTATAAACTTTGAGATGATCTTAAGGATTTATGTGTTTAAAATGAATTTGAATTTTAAACTTGGGTGTTTGAATTATAATTTAAATGATTTAGATATAATATTTGAATCTTAAATCAATTAAGAGATAAGTAATATAACTTAAATATCATCTAAAAACAATATTGAATATGAAATTCATTTCATATTATTAATAAATAAACAAGTTACAAAGAATGTAATCTACTGAAGTCATTCCAAACTTCACAATTTGCAAAAGAATAAAGAATAAGAATATTCTTTATTAATAATAATATAATCTTTATTACAATGAAATAAAATAAAGATTACAAGAATTATAAAAGAAAGATTACAAAATAATAAGAAAATTACATTTGAATATCTACTAGCTATCCTATTCTAAATCTACACTAAATCTTTATCTTTATCTTTGTGCCTGGAAAACAAAGACAAAATAGAAACAAAATAAGATTAGTGTTAGTATATTTCTCTCAGATATGTCAGTGAAGTGCACTTGACAAACTCATCATTGAGAAATGTTATAAAAGGGGCAAGTTTCACCAATATGAAAGATTTCATCTTTCATAAATTCAAAGCCAGAAGTCAAATGACTGCTAAGAAGGATCAATTCACCAGCCAGGTGAAAGTAAGCTGGTAATAATAAGTTCAAAAATTCTGAACATATCCACAAGTGCATAGTAGGCACACAAGCTGGAAACACACCGGCATGCAAAGGGTGTGTTGTCGACCTCACAAGCACAGCCAAATCACACAAAACCACAACACATCCATGGGGGAGCACTAGTGCATCACTACACAACACACAAGCACATCCAGGGTAAACAGCAAGAACAGCAGCCAAACCAAACCACCCAGATCAACCCAAACATCAACTAGGATGGTGACATAAGGAGGGGAATAAATCTGGTGGACAGCAAGGTCAAGCCCAGAAGCTAGGAGGAGCAGGCAAGCTCAAGAGCAAGCTCAGGAGCCCAGCAAAAGCAGATCAAGATCAAGATCATCATCAATCTACTACACCAACATCAAATTTTGTGGTGAGCCTCATAAAACCATCACATGATTTCATCATAGTATCTAAACAAAAGCATGTGTTGCTTTATGAAATGATCTCTCAATAATCACCCCAAGAGAGGTGAATCTATCCTAGAGATTTCAATTATTAAGATAAGAAATCAAGCTCAACCACAAGAACTAATCTCTCAGACCAGCATCACAGAGTTTAGTGTTAATTTTTGCAACTTAAATCATTTTTTATTTGATCTTATCAGATTAGGGCACATCTCTCAAAGAGAGTAGCACCTCTAATCTTACAAGTTTCAAACAAACTATTTGCTCAACTAACTAGGAATTAAATCCTAGAGCCTCAGACCAACATCATAGGCAGGAAAGTTAAGAAAAGCGTTCATTTCATCTTGCCAGTATCAATCACAAGTATGGACAAAGCTAAGCCCAGAAATAAAAACCCAATCACTTGTGTGCTAGATCATAGTGGTATCACAAGGACAAGTTCTTAATAAGCTAAAACCAATCTTGCTTAGTTCCCACAGAGAAAAGGGACAAACCAATACATATCATCTTCCTGAATCCAAGTGTCAGGAATCAACATTAAATTCATCTATACATCAACAGAAATCATTACATGTAGTGATTTGACTCAGTATGTATAATCTCAAACAAGCCTACCATTATAATTGTAGTAAGCAACTACTGAGAGAAAACTACTGTCAGTATAAACATTCTAACAGTAGAGACAATTCTCAGATCAACAACATTTCCAGTCAGTGATTCCATAGAAACACTAGCATGGGATCATAGTGAATCATCACTAGAATAAATTTGACAGGAAACTAGCATCATCAAAGCCACTACAATTCATTAACCACAGCAAACAATCATTCTTCATGATCAAGTATGATCATCACTATATCTAAAAGCATCATGGATATGATCAACAGGGGGTTATGAACCCTAATCAAAACAAGAACCCTAATTAGGAGATGAACCCTAATCAGCACATAGTCACTAGGCATGAGAAACCACTAGACACACACCGAGAGATTCATGGTAGTAGCAGGAACAAGAACCACAGAAGCAACTTACCCGAGGTCCTCGCTGACGAATCGAAGAGGAAGAAGATTGGCCAATGAACCGCGGTGGTAGAGGGAGCACCCAGGGGGTGCTGCAACCTGCACCTACCACGGCGGCAGCCACAGCAGCACACGAGCCTAGCACACCCCTGCAGACGAGACCGTGGTGGTGGCGACAGCACCTTTCCTTAACCCTAGGGTTCAGGAACGAGGTAGACTTGGCCACGGGGAAGCCCCGGAGTCAAATTCAATTGGATAGAACGAACGAGCATCATCAACAACCCCAAATCGCACCACGGCAGCGACCAGAATGGACGACGATGGCGGCATCGCCGGCCACAGGGTCGGGTCAGAGGAGGAGAGGATAAGGTCGAGGGAGAGAGGGAGGCAGAGAGAATGGGCTGGCTGGGCCAAAACCCCTCGGGGTGGTATTTTGACCTTACCCTATTGGGCCACACTAGCCCAATAAGCCCAGAAGGCCAACCCAAGTTGTTTTAAAAACTGTTTTAATCAAGTGGAAAAGACCAAAATGCCCCTGACCTCAATAAAATTCTAGAAAATAAAATAAAAGTCCAAAAATTATAAGTAAACTATTTTTGGATTCACAATAATCCACTCTGTCCAAATAAAATAAGATATAAAATTTTGGGCATTTAAATTTTTATAAGAATTTTGTAATTTATATATTCCTTATGGAATTTTACAAAATTATTGAAAGGTGATAAAAATAAATAAAATCACTTTCATTATTTATTAATATTATAGTATTTTTGAAAAATACTAAACAAATATTTAATAATAAATTTTAATGTATAATTAATAATTCCTAAAAGAATTATTAAATCAATAAAAGTCAAAGGGAAATAAAATAAAATAAAATAATTCAATATATGCAATAACTATAAAAAATAATATTTATAAATGCTTTATTAAAAGGCACCTTATATAGGGAAAATGCATTACATTACTTGCATAATCATTTTGTTTCTTTAAATATTGTCCTTACCGGGCAATAATGATGTTTTTGTAGAACTAGAAGCTCAAGGTCCAGTGCAAGCATCAGACTTCACTACCTTGCCATCACAAGGCAAGTTCATCACTTGCTCATGTCCATTGAAGATTCTTTATCAAAGTATTTGCAAATTGTGTGTTATCATATATGTTATAAAAGAAAGAAAATAATATTTTCATAAATAAAGAAATCATAGATATCATCCTAAGTGGTGATATAATGGAGCAATAGAACTTAGGGTTCTATTTGCAACAATGATAATCAAGTAGGGACTTAATAACCCCTGACATCCGTGATTCAAGCGTCGTATATTACGCGTTAGCCATGAGATTTGGAATGGGACAGAGAAGTCAGCTGTATCCTCTTCCTCTCGCATGAAGCCGGATGTGTAGGTCGTGGCTGTTATCCTCGTAGCGTGCATATTAATTGGTAATTCGTAGAGGATATGCAGCATATGGGTGGGAACCCTCATCGTCCCACGATAGTTCTTGCATCTAACGGTTTGTACAAACCATTGCCGTAATTCATTATGTGGGCATGGTGTACACCAAGGAGGCATGCGGGGTCGCGAAGGGGGCAGTTATTGGCTTGGACCAACTACTGGGACCCACATCATGGAATTGTGGACGGGAAAGTACACTCGGTTGTGCAACAAGGAGTTGATCTCTCATGGGTAAAGTAACGCACCTCTGTAGAGTGTAAGAACTGTAACTTGTTACTCCCTGTTCCGGGAAGGAGCTACGAACGCGGCAGGAAAGGAACTCCATGAAAGTTCTGGTCAACCTGTGAAGGCTGATTGTCATAGTTTTTCGGAATAAAATCAATCTTTGAAGAAATATTTACAAAAACTGCATACTGCCAAGGATTTATAATCTGAGGTGGTAGTTAGAGCATCAAACTTCCCACCTTGCCTATAATGAACTTGTTGGGTAACGCTGTTACTCATTCTTTCCTTTGATCCCTTGCTTAGACTCTGAGGATTCCGAAGATGTGCCAATGTATGCAACTGAATGCCAAGAAGATGTGTTCTACGAGGAACCTGATCTATCCGGAGGAGTTGAAGGAGTGGATTACGAGATCCGCTACGGTGTCGATGATAACGAGTCCACTTAAGTGTCTCGTTAGTAGTAACTAATGAAGCCGAGCAGCATGAACTCTATAGAATAAGATGTTGAGCCCTACTCCTAGTCAGAGTTGTTACCTTTAAATTTCCGCTGAACACATTATATTTTGGTTTGTAAGTAGGATCTTTTGGAAGTCTTGAACTTCCGGTATTGTAATAATAATAATGTGTGTACTTTTATAATATGGAACCGCAACGTTTCTGTTGTACCACTCTGAGGGATGTGATATTTACGGAACGGTGTTCTGTAGATGTTATGTCAACGACTATAGTGTACTACACATGTAGTGGTATGCTGGGTCACCGCAATCGGTGACGGCAAAATGATCCTCCAAGACATCCACGAGGGCATCTGCGGCCATCACGCAGGCATCCTCGCCCTAGTCACCAAAGCTCTACGAGCTGGATTCTACTGGACAACACCCATGAACGATTCTAAGGACATCGTCCGAAGGTGCAACGGTTGTCAGAGGTACGCAGACAAGCCGTACGCACCAGGATTGGAGCTAAGACCCATACCACTGGCCTGGCCCTTCGCCCAATGGGGCCTCGACATGGTCGGCAAACTGCCCAAATCTTTGAAAGGAGGCCACGTCTACCTCCTGGCCACAGTCGACAAGTTCACCAAGTGGATCGAGGCCATGCCCGTCACCTACCAAAGTGGCAAAACTGCCGTCAAGTTCTTCGGGTCCATAATCTACAGGTTCGGTGTGCCACACAACATCATCACGGACAATGACTCGAACTTCATCTCAAAGGAGTTCCAAGACTTCTACGAGGGCCTTGGCATCAACATATCGTACGCCTCCGTGGCACACCCACAGACCAACGGGCAGGTCGAAAAGGCCATTGGCATCATAGGCAACGGCATCAAGAAATGCCTGCTATGCCCACTCGAACGGCATGCGGGAGCCTGGGCAGATGAGCTACCCTCCGTCCTCTGGAGCCTGCGTACAACGCCGAACAGCTCAACTGTCTTCACACCTTTCTTCATGGTGCATGGAGCCGAAGACGTACTACCTACCGAGGTACGCCACAAGGCCCCATGGGTCATTGCCTACAGCGAAGCCGAATCAATGGCCGCACTAGAAGATGTCGTAGACACACTCGACGAAGCACGCGACATCACGACTCGCTCAGCGGTCTACCAGCAGAGCCTCCGCAATTACCATAGTCGTCGGCTGCGCCGAAGGTCCTTCGTCGAAGGAGACCTCGTCCTATGAATCAACCAAGAGCGGCCGAAGAAGCTCGAGTCACCCTGGGAAGGACCCTACATCATCACAGAAGTTATCCCAGGTGGCGCCTACCGCATCATGGACATCGCATCAGGAGTCGAATACTCCAACCCCTGGAACGTCGCACGTCTGCGATGCTTCTACCCCTAGCTACCTCTTTACTTTCAATAAGGCTACTGAGCCAAGGCTACTCAGCCGAACAATATATCTCCTCGTTACGGTATGAATAAAAGCTAAGTCCCTTGGCCAAAATTTATTTTTCTTTACATTACTTTTCACTATAACACGCTTGTGGGCTACGCCTCACCTCACGACCTCGTCGACTGAGAACAATGCATACAACCTGAGTAGCTAACCACGTCAGGCCAACGAAAAGGACATGCACATAAAAAAGCACCACATGCTAGTATATACAAAATTTACAAAGGGCACTACGAGCCCACATGAAAAATACACATTTTACATCAAGTTTTTCTTTACAGGACCTACCTATTCTAGAGAATCACATTCGCCCGCTGCTCGAACAGATCTACTATCTCCTCAGCATGTTGTGTCACAGCTGCATAAGGCAGGCGCATGTCCCAAAGGGTGCCATCAGGCCGAAGGGGTGGCCCAGTCGCCACCTCCGCAAGGTTCACATCATGATGATGCAGCCGAACAAGGGACAACGCAGCTTTCACCCCAGCGATCAGCTGACGCCACACTAACTCTTTAACGTGGCCCACGTTCCGAAATTTCGCCAGAAGGCCCCAAAGGTTGGAAGGTGCCTCATCCAAGGGGAACATGACGACCCAAATAGACGCCAGAGAAATCCTCACCTGCTTCAGCACCCGAGAAACCTGGTTGACGCGATCTTGCACTGTCGCAAGGAAGATGGCTCGATCCCGGTCCATCTATAAGAAGCCACCAGCCTCCAGGTCCTGTTGTGTCAGGCAATTCATCCGAACAGCGATGCACTCTTTCTCTTCCTTCGGAACGAGATTCACACCTGCAGAATACACACAATGATCAAACACGCAGAGCTTTAACCGAAAGAACAACAGTTTGCAAAGACTCACATTGCAGTTGCTCGCTCATCTGCCGCGTCCCCCCATCAAGAACTCCTCCCTGGCAGTGGCTCGCTCAGCCTTCGACTTCCACACATCTGCGTGGCCTCAAATGCCAAAGATATCTTTCTCCAAGCTGCGGGCACGATCGCGAAGAAAAACCAGCTGCGAGGCATCATCCAAGGATGGTCGCGGCTCAGGAGCATTCGGAGTGACAATAGGAACCTCACCCGAAAGACCCTAGAGACAAACAAATCAAGACACGAACATTACAAGTATCTCTGGAAACAGCTCGAACATAAATTTATATACATCAAGGCCACCTCGTGGCATAAGTTGGTTTTTTTCATCAGCAAAAGGTTACATTAGAAAAGCAGAAGGATAAACTATCCTAGCTACAACACACGGGCCTAGGCACCCACATCCGGAGTGGCCTTAGAGCCAGACTGCCTGCTCTTGGCCTCCTCCTGCTGCTTCGCCGCATACTCCGCCAGAAGATCAATAAGTTTCGGCCCATAACGCTTACAACGAGAGGAAAAGAGAGCGAACGCTACCTCTGAGCCATCTGCAGCCGTCGGCATCTGAGAAGTGATATGCGGCAGATCCAGCTCGGCTCCAGACGCCATGGCCATCGCCAGCCCCATGGAGGCACCGATGCCCTTCTGCTTGCGCTTATACGCCGCAGACGCATCCTCCAACAGAGAATCCGCAAGGGCATCAACATCCTCAAGGGCAACGCCCTTGGGGACGACCTCCTTGTAGAAGCGCCTGAGCACTTCTTTGGCCTTCGCCAAGCAGCCAGCAGTAGTGCTGCAGCGATATTCGACCGTCGCGGTGGCATCGGCGATCACATCTCCATGCTCCAGCACACCATGATCAAACGTGATCCCTGAAGTATCTAAACCAAAGAAGAAAAAATATTCAAATAAGAACAAGGCAAGACGCAGTCGAAAAAACAGGAGACCCAAAGAGTCAAGGGAAACTCACCAGAGAAGGCTTTGGCTGTAGCCATAAGCCTATCCGCCATCTCCATTTCGCGGGCAGCCGCCTCAGCAGTGAGCTGCTCCTCGCGATCTGCAGCCTCCTTCCGCAGGCGCTCCTTGGCTTCAACAGCATCAATAGCCTACTTCTGCATACGCTCCTTCGCTTCCAGCATCTGCAGCTTTCTTCTCCGCACGACCAAGGCTCTTTTCGAGAGCGTCCAGCCATCGAAGGGCCGCATTGTTTTCATCTGCAAACATCAAGAACCACATGACCAACACAAGCAAAGTCCATGGGACAGACGAACTACAAGAGGGTGAGCAAACTATGTACCTCGAAGTTGTTGCATGCTAGCCTCCAGCGCCAGATGCTGCTGGATAAGGAGGTTAGCGCTATGCAAAAAGGGCTGCAAAAGAAACATAAGCAAAGGACCAAGAAAACATCAGAAAGGGCTCGGGAGCTACGCCCCGCAAGAGCAAAAATAACCAATAGATCACCCGAAAAGGGCTCGGGGGCTCCTCCCAAAGAAACAAATATAAAATACTTACGTGTTCAGGCGTGGACTCCGAAGTTCTGCGTGCAATCTTCTGAGTTATGACTGCCCCAAGCCTCTCGCTTGGAGGAGTTCGGGCCATCATACCCAGAGTCGGCCACCACCTGAGGGGATGGAGCTAACGGCTTTGACTCCGCTATACCCTCCTGGGTGTTCCCGTCAAGGGACCCCTCAGAAGAATGGATACAAATAAAGAATCAATCAACACACCAACTGACATTACTCAGACGTTCAACATGAAAAAAAAGATGCGAGTGAAGCTACTTACGACGCGATGTCAGAAAGGTTGAAGACGGGAGGCGCCTTCTCCTTATTCTTCTTGGCCGGCGGCTGCGGCACCATCGCTCGAATAGGCACGGCATGGATAGGTGCAGATGATGCACCTTCATCCTCGCCATGCTGGTCGAGGAAGGACAGACCCCGTGGAGTTGGCAGGGTAGACGCATTTGAAGACTCGCTCCAGGAGCGCTTTTGGGTCTGCCCTTCACTCACCTCGGGAACATCCGTAGTAGGCGACTGAGCTGGAGGAAGCTCGGACTCAGATTCCACCTCCTCATTGTCTGGCGCCTATGCATACTTCTCGGGTAGAGGGGGCATCATCCCAGCTACCTTGAGGGCCAGTAAAACAATAACAAAAGGTCAATAACACTGCAAGCTGAATAAGTAAACACTCGAAAAGGCGCTACACGCACGAACAAGCATCACCTAAGGAACGATTTTCTTGGCACTAAAGGGAGAGGTCAACGACTTCCTCGGGAGGTCTTCTCCTACTTTGGCCTTCAGCAGAGGCTGCAGGGCCCTATCCAGGTCACCCGAAGACAATTCTTCGGATGAAACCCGTGTCGGATCGCTGGGGCCAGCGTAAAGATACATCGGGTGCGCCCTCGCTTGGACTGGCTGGACCCGGCGCTTGAGGAAGGTGTGGATGATGTCGACTCCGTTGACCTCCTTGCCCGGCACTAGTTGGAGAGCCTCCACCCGATGATAGAGCCCCTCAATCTCTTCAGATTCACCCTCCAGAATGTGGTTCTTCCACGATCTCTTTTGGATGATCTGCTGGGTAGAGTCGAAGGGGGCAAGCCCATAGTGCTGACTGTCCATCTTAACATCGCGGATGTATAACCACTTTTGGCGCCATTGCTGGACGGATTCGCAGAGAGAAAAAGAGAAGAATTGGCCGAAGGGGCGAATGGAAATAATGCAGCCACCAAGCGGATAGACTCCACCGGTATCGGATTGCCTCTTCAAGGAAAATAACTTCTCAAAGAGGCCAAAGTGTGGCTCAATGCCGAGCCAGCACTCGCAAAGGGTGATAAAGCAAGCGATGTGAAGAAGAGAATTGTGAGACATATGATGCAATCAAATCCCATAGCAAAAAAGAAGCCCACGAAGGAATTCGTGAGCAGGAAGGGAAAGACCGTGGATGACGAAAGCCATAAACATCACCTGAAACCCTTCGGGTGGGCGCGGGACTACCTCATCGCCAGGGAGGATGGAGTCCTCCTTGTTCTGTGGATCAACCCCGCGTCGCGCAGCTTGCGCAGATCGGTATCGCGCATCTCCGTGTGCCTCCACCTGCCGTCGGTAATACGGGCAGCAACAGCAACCTTCTTGCCGCCGTCGGCGGCGCTCGAGCTATCTATGATGGCGATCTTATTCGACTTGCCCATCGTGCGACGTCAAGAGTGGCGGTGCGCGTGAAGAAAAGAAGAGGGAAATGAGCGGAGAACTTCTAGTGCGCAAGGGGAGAGAGGCTGTGCTCATGAAAATGGAGGCAATGGCGAGAAGAAAATGGCAAAGGGTAAAACGAAATCCCTGTTTACCCACGGTATTAAAAGACGAAGATGACGAACACGAGCCGTTGATCCAGAAGCCCTAGCGCGCACGCAAGATCTAACCCTACACGTGTCAGCATAGCAACAGACCATCACCAGCACACCATCCACTACGCACAGAAAACAAGGAGACGCAGTAATTCTCGCCACGTCTATGCGTGACTAGTCAACTTCAAGTCAGGTGGTGGGACCCACTATCGTCCCGTCGCCGCAGATGGTTGAGATCAGCAATCGTCACCACTGACGTCATCAAGACCAATCTAGCAATGGTTAGAAATCTTTGACTAACAAATCAAGTACTTACTCGAATCTACGGTTCGAGTAACTACTCGGGGGCTACTCCTATCAAGAGCGCTGGACGCGCACCTGAGACATGATTAAGGTACTACACCTCACAACTGTCTTCGAGTCTTACGTCGAGTCTACGACTCCGCTACGGACTCGGGGGCTACTCCCATAGGGAGGATGGGTTTGGCATCCGAATAATTTGTGTCCTTCGGACCTAAGCTGAAAGTAACTGAACTAAAGTCTTTACTCGAGTCTACGACTCGAACAGACACTCGGGGGCTACTTCCATAGGGAACGCTGGCCGCGCACCCTATGAATTCTTCGACTATGATCCTTCGGATCAAACAGTACAAAATATTTTTGGAAACTTTGCGCAAACCAACGCTAAGTGAGAAGCATCTCCTTGACCACCCGAAACACCTCCGCGGTGATAAAACTTCGGATGTTGTGTCCGTGACACAAAGATAAGTCCTACAAATATCATCTGATGGCCTGGTAATGCATCTGACTGCGTTCTGCCAGTAAACTTCCATGTCAACAGGCACGACGAAAAATCCTGATGGACGCGTTGGGTACATCACTTGAAAACCACTGGGATTCGACTCCTATAAGACCTCAACGGCCTGAGTCGAAATTACACCAGCATTCGTCCCGGATTCGAGTCTAGGGACTCGAGTCTGAAGAAGATCATGTTGTTTTGTCCCATGACAGTTAACTGGCCCTGATCCGTCGGGAGAGTCAGGCACACACATCAACAATCCCTATGAACTAAACACTTTTCCTTTGTAAAACAGGTTCGGCTACATAGCACCCAAAAACTTGAAGAGTCCTTGGTCGAATCTACGATTCGAGTAAGCACTCGGGCGACATGGTTATACCCCGCGGGTACACAACATTGTCATACCTAGTCCAGCCCAAGAAAGGCCCAAGACAAGATACGTGGCCTGTGGAGATTTCGGGTGGCCCAAGCCCATGATGTCTTTGAATCCTTGGAGAACAAGACTAGACTAGATAGAATTTCAAAGGGGACAAACCCTAATCTGTAACCGACCCGACCTGTGCCCGAGACCTGCCTATCTATATAAAGGCTAGGAGGGCACAATAAGGAGGAAAGTACTCACCTCATATGCACCTCACGTCAGATCGCATCTGTGCACCCCTGTAACATTCGGTTCCGCCGTAAACAAGAGCAGACAAGCAGGAGTAGGGTTTTCCCTCCGGGAGTCTAAACCTGGGTAAACCTCGTGTCCCCGTGTTGCTTGTCTGTTAACCGTTCCGCGATCTCCAGCATCCCCATATTCTCCAAAACCCAAGTCCATAACAATGGGCATTTGTGAGATCGAACCTCGTCAGCTACCCATCTGTAAAGTATACGACCATCAATGGCGATGCCAACTCAAGCAGCGGGCCAGATAACATAGAAAGGACCGACAAACATACCTCAGACAAAGGATCGAGCAGGTTGTGTGCCACGTAGAGGGTGTCTTGTGTCCAATCCACAGGCGGAGGCCGGGGCGGCGGGATTGCGGCGCGTCCAGACAACTTCGGCAACGTGCGTGGCCTAAGATGCTGCTCAAAATTGCAGGGCATCGACGGTAGTGAGTGGTGGCTGTTTGACACGAGAAAAACGTTCTAGGAAGGTAGAATGTAGGCTACTCGAGGAGAGAAGGATGGTAGCGTGTTTTTCTCATGCGCCGGGGTAAAAAAAAGAAGTGCGGGCGTGCCAGTGTACCGTAGTACACAAGAAAAGGTAGGGAAGATGCATTTTATTAATCTCTCGTGGAGAAACAAAGTACAAATCCCTAATACAGTGTGCTTCGTGGCCTGCTTGCGCGGCCAGCCTGACTAGGGCGATTGCGATCTCATGGTTCCCGGGGCCTCAGAAGGCACCTGGTTATTTACTCCCGCGGGTTACGCCGCGAGACACCTCCGATTAAGCCGTGTGGTCGTCTTCGTCGTCTTCGCTTCGCGTTCTCCATGCATGATGTGGTGGTGGTGTGTGTGTGGGCGGCGGCAGAGCCCGTGTCCTCGTCGGTACACGCGCCGCGAGTAGTGTGGCCTTTGCTCCGGCCACACCCGCCCTCGCCGTCGTTCCTCGTCGGTCTTGACGGCGTCAATTTAGTTGGAGTTGGAGTAGCATAGGTCCGCTCAGCTGGGACTTCTCGACGACCAGCAGTCTTGTCGGGGTGTGCAAGGGGTAATGCCTTGCGGGAGTACATGTCGATGGAGATCGGCGTCGGTGCGAAACCGACACGCGCCTACAAGTCGGTGTAGCCGGCGCCTCGTTTCGGTCTGACGCCGAGTTCACGGCGGTCGTCGCGACTATGGGCGCCGTCTCACGGGCTCTTGGAGAAGTGACGTCGGAGACGACATCAAGCAGCCAGGCCGCCACATCCTTAGCTGCAGCAGCTAGCTCAGCTCATGAGTTAGCAGTGGTCCTTGGCTCCCACGTATGTGCATGCATGTCCAGAGCCGGTCGCACCGTAGCGATATGGGTCACTCCGGCGACAGCGCCTCATACTGATGGCCGTGAGCAGCAGTTTAAGGATTGCACCAGGAATTAGAGCTAAACAATACGTGCGCCATATTTGGTGTATGCGCGCACGCAAGTCCAACTTTTATTTTCTTTATAGGAGTGCTTTGTGTGCACTTGACGTGATGGCCGCGTATATCCAAATACTGGCCTAGACGAGGCCAGTTTCCGGTCTGAAAAGACACGCCCGGAGCCGGCCTCGTTCCATCGGCGTCGATTGAGGTGGAGGTGGCGTCATCGCCTACGGCTGCCACCGGTAGCGCCGCCGCCGCTTGCGGTTGCGCGAAGGTGGAGATGGCGCTGCTACAGGCTGGCCGCCCCTTACGCCGTCGCTCACGTCTCAAGGAGCTCGAGTATGCCGCCAAACTTGAACGCCGACAGTGTCGCACCGCCGCCTACGGCCACCGTCCATGTTGGAGATGCCACAAGGCTGCACACCGGCGGCGCCGTCGTCGTCGTCTTTGACCCTGTCCATGGTGAAGATGGAGATGGCGTCGCTACGGCACGCCGACAGCCACGTCGTCGGAGCCGTCGTCTTGTTGGGGCTCGTAGGAGGTGAAGAGAAGGTCGGGTTGCACGCCAGCAGCCCCGCCGCCGTCTTGAGCGGCACGGTTCATTGAGATGGACGTGGCGCCGGATGCATGTCGGCTGCCTTCTCGCCATCGTCTTCGGCACGCTTCGCCGGAGTGAGGAGATACCGGGCTCCACTCCTCCATCGTCTTCGGCGCCGCCGTAGAGCATGGCTCGATGGGGGGAGATGGCGCCGCTACGGCACGTCAGCAGTCGCAAGGCCGCCGTCTTTGGCGTGCCACACCGGAGTGGAGATGGCGATGGCACCGGGCTGCACGCCGGCGGCCGCGCGCCCCCCGAGTCGTTGACTTGGTGGCGTTGGGGATGGAGATGACGCCAGGCTGCACGCCGGCAGCCTTACGACCTCGAGGCCGTCCTCTTGGTGGCATTGGAGATGGCGATGGCACCGGGCTGCACGCCGGCGGCCGCGCGCCCCCCGAGTCGTCGACTTGGTGGCGTTGGGGATGGAGATGATGCCAGGCTGCACGCCGGCAGCCTTACGACCTCGAGGCCGTCCTCTTGGTGGCATTGGAGATGGCGCCGGGCTACACGCCGGCAGCCGCGCCGTCGAGGCCGTCCTCTTGGTGACGGCGGAGATGGACATGGCGCCGGGCTGCACGCCGGCAGCCGTGCGTCCCCGGGTCCGTCGTCTTGGTGGCGGCGCCGGCAGCCGCGTGCCGTCGAGGCCGTCGTCTCGGGCACGGCTTGTGGTAGTGGAAACGGCGCCGGCTTGCACGCCGGCAACCCCAACGTCGCCCGTCGGAGCCTGTCACCGGAGTGGACATGGCGCCGGCTTGTACGCCAGCAGCCTCGCCGTCGAGATGAAGAGAGCGTCCACCATCGGCCTTCGAGGCCGTCGTCTTGGCGCCGGGCTGCCAGCTGGTAGCCGTTGATGTATTGGGCACAGTGGATATGGCGTCGGGCTACGCGCCGGCAGCGCCGCTGATGCCGTCTTCTTCAACACCGCTCATAACCGGAACGGCAACAGCATCGAGCTGCCGTTTCATGTGCTGCCCGCCGGCTCCATGCGTCACCGTGCGAGATGAATCTTGCATGCGTGTGCTGTACAGAGAGAGAAAGAAAGGAGGAGGGAGGATTCAACCGTGGTTCTCACCATTAGGGACCATCGTCTTCTCCTCCATGGCCTCCTTACTCCTGATCACCACTACGTGTATGTGTATGAAGTTTGGAGTTTGTGTGTGAGTGCTGATTGGAGGTCGTGGGTGTGAGAGTAATGGTGATGTTGAAGGCCTATGAGTTATGCGGATGGTCTTCGCCGGATGAGAGCTGCGCCTCCTTCCTCGAGAGCTCTGCGTCTCAGGGTCAGGAGGGTGCTCTGCGTGGGTCTCCTGTTTTTCATCTGGGTCGGACGTATGCCTTTTTATAGGCAGCAGCCATGTATGGATAACCACGGAGAGGGTTTATCGCGGGCGCCGGGCGGCCATGCATGCTTATCTCGACGCTTGCACGCGCTATCCCTCCAGGAAAATCGCGGCCGATTGAACGCCCTTGCTTTGATGTTTATCTGATAGCTAGCTTCGGTGCATGGATCGGTGCAAGCTGATCAAAATAAAACTTGTTACACCGGTGGCCAACAAATACGTGAAGGCGCGGCCGGCCGGCCGGCCGAGTCGTATACATACGCCTTACAACTTTGACTATACGTGACCCTGCAAAGTGAACTAGTAATTAATTAAATCATAATTAGTAGCTCTTTTCTTCACTTGTATTTACTAGACTTTGGTTCACAAGAAGTAGCTGTCTGCACCAGCTGTGATTGTATGGATAGATGCTAGCTGCATGCACGTATATGTGTCGAGTTGATCAGTCGAATGATCAGCTCTACGCACACATGCACATACACAGCCTGCTGGCTCCGCTGATCATATGTTTTGCACCTATTAACGTGACAGTATAAATTAGCATCGAACAGTGGCGGTGGCAAATGTTGCGCCTGTTCTGATAGCGAGATATGGAGGACGAGGGTTTGGGAGAAGAGAATGTCCGTTGTGCCAGTAGCGAGAGGGTCCGAGCAAACTAGTGGGAGGACGCGCGGGAACAAACGCGCTGTCCGGAACAACCCAACCGAGGCTCATATTTGGTGCATGGATGCGAGCCGAACACGTTTGTTTGGATGAGTCGGACCGCTGGGCGCCGCGCACGTCCCGCGCGTTCGAGTTCGGATGGCGACCCGGTGAAAATGCTCTAAATGTAGGTGTATCCCACCAAAATCCTACTTCTAATATATTTGCTAAAATCTAGTGCAAATTTTTGCTTAAATTTTAAATTAGATTTTATCAAATAATCTAAATATGGAATTTTGATTGGATCCCACTTGACAGCATAGTAAGACGGAGGTCGTTGTGCTCGTGCCGAGGACACTATTGGTGCACGGAGGGGCGGCGTTCGCCGGATACGTCAGGTGGCGGCGCGCTGTGACAATGCACACGCGCTTCTTCCTGGAGCAAGCACCAGTACTACCCCACGCCAACAGGACCTAGCGTCTTTGCTTGGACAGGGACACAGGGTACAGGCTCATTCGTGGTGCAGGGGGAGCATCACTCAGTTGCCTATCGCGTGTACAACTTATTCGGACAGGAAAGTATAATCTTCAGTAAAAGCTAACCCATTGTCCCTCAGCTGTCATCATGTATCGCGGACTGGGTGATAACATGAGCCACAGCCACTCGATTACAGGCTCGGCCTAAATGAACAAACAAAATAGACCTGAAAGATGCAGACTTCAGTTTCATGTCGTGGATCACTGCACCAATGGCCGATCTGTCGGCAAAAGAGGAACTGATCTTGGAGATCACAGTGAGACAGTCCGATGCCACGATGATACTGTCTAGCGTTCGCTGCAGATGCAACGTTCACAGCATATGCCTCACCGCCCGGGCCTCAGCCACTTCTGGATCATAAATATTGTTGAAGGAGCATCTGTAGCCTCGCAGAGAACTGCCAAGGTCATCTCGCACCACAACTCCAGCACCCACGAAGTCCAATATTCAGAGCAGCATCGATGAACGAGATCATGTGGTTGCTACATAAACTGGTACAGTATACAGAACTGTGTCCAACAGGCAACTCAGTATACACTCTCTTTTTGACTGATACAGTATACAGTCAATAAATCACGATGATCATAGCATGATAGTACACTCTATGCATTGCTCATAAACTGATACGAGTGACATAGCTAACACCGGCAATATGAACCTATGATATTGTCACCTAAGAGAAGAAATCTCGTAGTTTATATGAAGTCAGGTTGTTATTCTGTGATGGAAAACCTATCCTGGTGCCTCATCACAAGGAATCATTCTGAGTCGGGAAGAATTTAGTTCGCACACGTGAGTAGATTTCCTCGGTGATCGAGATCCAAAGTCAACAGCACACGGGGATTTTCTCTTGTTGGAAATAACCGTAGACAGGCTTTCGTTTACTCTGCAAACTGCGAATGGCGAATAGTCGGCAGACAACTTCTGACTAGCATAGAACAGGATAAGAACTGCATGAGGAAATGCTGTTATATGATCAAACTTTTTTAGAGAAAACAAGGATGACTACAAAAGGTACTAGTAGGTTAATTGAGACGGTACAAACAAATGGTTGGTCAAAAAATGAAGAGTGCTCTGCTTGCTAAACAAAGAAAAAGCAAAGGTTAGGCAACCCAACTGATGCCTCAACAACCAAGACGAAGATATATATATATGTCTGGTATGAGTGCTATACTAAACATATTGCCTGAGCAGATATTCAAGCGGCTGGATCTTGCTTGACACAGAAAGAACTTGCATAATTGGTGAAAAGAATCGTAGAAAAACGCAAAGTATTCCATTTTGTAATTGATGTAAAAGAGAATACTGAGCAGCAGAGTCTCACTCGGTGTTCAAGAAATCGTCTATTTAACCAGTTAACTGGCCGATTAATCCCTGCCCGGAGGGTTATCTAGTAGCCGATAAACTGTCCGACTAGCATATTAATCCCCTACTCGCCAGCCAACTGAGCAGCTTCCAGTGAACGATTTCCTCAACAATGCTCACTCATTTCGTCATCTTAGGGTATTGCATGCTGCTGATCGATCAATTTTGGGAAATTTAATAGCACGCTACAGACGTTAAGCGAGTTTCACCAAACTCCACAGGAAATTTGACCATGATGATTTACAGGCTGATCATTGTATAATGAGTTGCATACAGAACTAACAATAGGTCTCATGTAGTTGTTTATTTCTTTGACCCGTCGAAACCCATATCGAGGCCACGTATATCTTCGTATATGTGTACTCGGTTGAACTGAGTATAATCCATGTCCTAGACGGCTGATCCCACCTCTTATTATCGCGATCTACGTCTTTGCATGTCATATTTTTTTTTTTGATGTTGCTGTTATATAACTTACGATTTTCGCTTCTGCAGGCACATGAGTATTTGTGTACGGGGAGTATACGTCTAAGAGGACCATATGGACTTCGGGTGGGTTCGTATGGTCCTGAAAACAATTGGTATGAGTTTTTGTTTGTCAAAGTTTAAAAAGAAGGAGGGAGGAGAAGGGGGGGGGGGGGGGGGACCGAAGCAAAAGTGATAAATCAATACACTTGTTATAGATCGGAATGAGTACAAAAGACACATAGCAAATATGTAGGTGGAGGAGCTACCAGGTACCAGCGTTGGCGGCGGAGTTGAAGGTGGACACATGGGCCCGTCGGCGAGGGGATGCGGAGAATGCTCTTTGGAGTTGGAGATGATGCAATCCTTCCTCAATCGCTCGGCCATGTCGTCATCAAGTCGGTCTTGACACGAACTTCTTCGGCCAGATTGAGGAATGATGGCATCATCTCGAACTCTAAAGAGAGGAAAATCAGGCCACCTTGCGCCTCCTTAAGACAAACTAACCCACCCAGCTAGATGCGGAGAATTCTCTTTGTAGTTGGAGATGATGCAGGCCTTCCTCAATTGGCCCATGTCCTCATCAAATTGCTCTTGGCGCCGAATACATCGGCCACACCGAGGAATGACTGCACCATATGAAAACCATGTCACCCTGCTTGGGTGCTTGTCGTGTGGTATGTGTAGCTAATAAGAGGAGATGCTAGTTATAGAGATGGGAATCTTGATGTGGTGAGATCTGCTGGAACTGCGCAGCAGCTAATTTGGACCTGTAGTTAGAAAAGTCAGGTTAGATCCGGGAAACAAGCTGCAGGCTTCAATAAATTAATATTCCTGTATATCTCAAAGATTTGATCTGATGCCTTATGTCGAATACCCGTTGTCTTCAGCACAGACGCTATAGCCTGCACAGTTCTTTACTCCATGTCAACAATGGACACTTGAAATGTCTTTCTACCACGGTATTAACAAGTTTTGTTCTATTTCAATCAGTTCAGATTTTAGGAAACAGAATGAAACCTGATGATATGTCACGGCGCACACATCTCTTATTGTTTGCTGAGATTTTTCTGTTCGGGGCTGGGCTTTTCCAACACTTTCCTTTTCCTCTTTTTGCGCCAAGCACATAGAGTATTATATCATTTTTTATTTGGTTAACCACACTTGTCTGTCTTTCCCATCTTCTCTTGTATGATGTTTGTTCTAGGCTTGAAATTACAACTCCAAACTCGCGAGTTAAACGAGTAACTCGCGAGCCAACTCTGCTCGACTCAAATTTGGCCTATAACGAACGAACCGAGCCAGGTTTCAACTTTTGTCATTAAATAAGTTTGAGCGGCTCGTTTAGCTTGTTTAACTCAGTTCCCCTTAGTTCCCTCCCGTCTTCTGTCCCATGCGTGCAGCGTGCGCAGAAAGGCGACGTGCAATCTTGTGGTATGATTATTGATTGTAGTGGTTTATCGACTATATTTTTGTGGATATTGTTATTGCCTGTTGTGATGATTGCATCATACATGTCCAAATAATAAGGAAAAAATTACATCGTACATTCATACTTGTAGCTTGTTGGCATTCTTAGCGAGCTGCTCGTGAGTTTTGTGAGTCGAGCCGTGTTTCATTTCGGAACTCGATTAGTCGAGCCAAGCTAACTCGTTAGTTGAACACACTAGATACAAGTTGGGCCAAACCTCCTCCTTTGAACCAACAATTCTAAAAAATAGGATTGGAGGCATCCCCTTTCATCTCCGGCGGTTTTAAGTAAGATAGTACTATGGTCTGATAAAAGTTCCCTGAAAATCAAAACCATTCTAGCCTTTCACAGCTAGGATCTTTATGATAACTACACCAACTATATTATCTCCGGTTAAATCCTCTACCATTAGAGGATCAGTGCTTCCTATTCTATTACATCATTGAAAGACGGCTTATTAATTCAATCATTGCAATCATCTGCAAGAAATATCTAAGTAGATTTCCATGATGAGAGGGGAGGGGTTTCGGAGTCCTTCCACGTGTTGAGAAAATTGCTGTTGGTGCGGTCACCTTGCACGGCATCGATGGCGGCATAGGACTCGAGCTCAGCCATCTCGTCGGGCGTGAGCTTCACGGACAAGGCTCTCACGTTCTGGTCGAAATTCTGAATTTTTGTGGTGCCAGGTATCGGGCACACATCGCTCCCCTTGTGGTGAACCCATGCCAGCGCGAGCTGCGACGCTGTGCATCCTTTCCTCGCAGCCATCTCACTCACGCGCTCGAATATTGCGGCGTTCTTCTCCATGTTCTCCGGTTGAAATCTTGGAAGACTCTGGGAATGCATTAGGATATCTTTGTCAGAAAACGCTGCAGCGAACTAGCCATATGCAGGACCAACCGTACTTCGTTTGGTTCACCTTGCGGAAATCGTCGTGCGGTAACGTGTCCACCATTTTGGCTCCACGAGACAGAAAACCTTTGCCTAGTGGACTGTATGCCACAATTCCGATTCCTAGTTCTCTGAAACAGAAAGCAATTTGTAAGTCCTTTGTGAGATTTTACAAAGAGGAGAACGGCATCTAACCACTACGAAGGACAAAAGTAGGACGTTGTTATTTGCAGAATACCTGCAAGTGGGGATTATTTCTTCTTCAACGTCCCTTGACCATAGAGACCAGTCGAGCTGGACGGCGGTAATGGGATGAACTGCGTGCGCCCTTCTGATCGTGGACGCCGAGGCTTCAGATAATCCGACGTACTTCACCTTTCCTTCTTCGACTAGTTTCTTGATTTCAACCATCTGCCGGCGTCGGTCAAGGAAGCAAAACTCATCGTCAATATCTACAACTACCTCGTGTTTCAGAAAAGAAAAAAAAAGCTGTACACGGAATGAATGAAGAGATGCGTGCTGACCGTGATCTCGACGGGGGTACTGGTGTCCATTCGGTGCTGATAGTAGAGGTCGATGCAGTCGACGCCGAGGCGAGCGAGACTGCCCTCGCACGCCGCCCGCACGTACGCCGGGTCCCCGCGGATGCCCCACTTGCCGTCGGCCAACGTGATGCCGAACTTGGTGGCCAGCTCCACCTTGTCCCTCACGCCGCCTCGCAGCGCCTGTCACATCACATCGTATGGGCATTGCATCGAACACCTTCATTGCCCTTGCCCAGCCATAAATCGAAAGACAAACTTTAATTAGAATCCAGAGCCGACCTTGCCGATGAGGATCTCGTTGGTGTGCGGCCCGTAGATGTCGGAGGTGTCGAGCAAGGTGACGCCGGCGGCAACCGCGTGGTGAAGGAGCGCGATCATGTCCGGCTCGGGCGTGCCCTCGCCGTAGACCATGCAGCCGAGGCCCTGCGCCGAGACCTCCAGCCCCTGCGAGCCCAGCTTCATGCGCGGCACAACAAACACCGGAGCAGCGGCAGCAGCCATGGCGTACGTGCGTCGCGCGCGCGCGCGCTTTTTTCAGCGTGATGAGCACGCAGATCAGTAGGGGAGCTTCCAGTGCAATGCTGCGATATGCTATTAATTTGTAGTGCGGTCCGGCTCGACAGCTGGTCTCTCATAAACCGGGGTAGAGCGTCATGACGTACGTACGTCAAAAGAACTTTCTTCGGTCAACACTGTTTTCTTGGATGCCCATGCCCATCACATCAGCTTCAGCTCAAGTCAACAAGCTCCGTGCGTGCGTGCCATGAAGAATTTTCTTCAGCGAGTTCTGCATGAAGTCTACGAGTGCCGGCCCCAGAAGTTTCTCGCGAGTTCTGCATGAAGTCTACAAGCTGGCAACTTTTTTTTTTCAATTTTTCGTTCACCGTACATTGGAAGATCCGATGGCCGGCGAGCGTTCACTC
This sequence comes from Avena sativa, assembly GCA_916181665.1. Classification (NCBI taxonomy): domain Eukaryota; kingdom Viridiplantae; phylum Streptophyta; class Magnoliopsida; order Poales; family Poaceae; genus Avena; species Avena sativa. Next base: position 490,518,837 of record OV702294.1, on the reverse strand, counting down.
CGCTGAACTAAAATTTTCACGTTCGCTTACTATAATTTAGTTTTTTTTCCGGTGGCTAACAGGCATTAAGGGTTGCTATGTAGTGGATGATCTAATCCCGATAAAGCCATATTATTCCCCCGGTTCATATTAATGACTTCAACTTTATCTAGATATGAATGTATCTAGTTTAAATACTTAAATAGATATATATAAATCTAGATAAAGCTGAGGACATTAATATGGACCAAAAAAAGTACCTATATTTTTGAATTCAAATTAGTGTCTTGAGTTTGATCCCAACCTCTATTCTCGTCCTAGATTCAGACACTATATCCCAGTGCACATTGCCGTCACGCGCCGCCCATCTCCAACGTTACCAAAGCGTCCATCAAAGAACAAGGCGACGCGGAACCACCGCATCAAAGGTCCAATGGCGCAGTGGATGATCTTATCATCGACATGTTGCAATCTTGTTTCCTGAAGACAAACGATGGTATTGTGGGTGTCACGGATGAGGCCACAAACAGCACCAGGACGAACAACGGAATTGAGTACCCTTGCATTCATTGAGCTAAGATAACATCTTTTTGAGCCATATAATCAACTAGGGACGACTCTGGACGCTCAAGCCCTGACAACAGAGAGGCCTTTTTCTTTGAGAGAGAGAGAGACAAGAGAGAGGCCTGAACAGACAGTAGATGCATCTGCGCGCGCGCACACACACACAACTGCCGGAAGCGTCATGCACTGGACACGACCACAACGGTCGGCCTTAGTCTTTGAGTTTGTTGTCTGGCTCAATATCTTAGTCAACTCGGCTCGAAAGCTTGATCACTGACACAAATTGTCGAATTTACGCAAAATTTTCACCCCAAAAAGACATGCAAAAGGTTGAATCATTTTAACAACATTGCGACCCAGTTTCGTAAATTTTTATATTATCCATGCCACTTGGTCTGATTTATGGATCATGTCTAAAGTGGAGAGTACCCACAAGTCGCTCACATTCATTTTCCTGTTATGCGTAGTTTGTTAACGTTTTGTGTGAAATTTTTGTTAGTATATTTCCACAAAAGATATCCTAAGGCATAATTTATAGAATTAAATACATCGTTAGTCACTGAACTTGCTTGGTGAATTTAATACGGTCATTGTATAACAGAAATACGAGTTTACGATCACTGAAAATGCATCGGAGCGTCACTCGCGGTCACTGCTCACGACATAGAGATGCCCAAGGCATAATTTATAGAATTAAATACATCGTTAGTCACTGAACTTGTGAAAGGATACGGATGTCGCCTAGAGGGGGTGAATAGGCGATTAAAACTTTTCCTAGAGTGACTCAACAAGCGGAATAAAACTAGTGTTTACTTTGTTAAGTACAACCTAAAACAACTAAGGTTCACCTATGTACACCAACAATTTATGCTAAGCAATACAAGCAACAAAGTGATAGCAAGATATATATTACTTCAAGCACGAAGGCTATCACAATGTAAAGTGCATAAGTAAAGAGCTCGGGTATAGAGATAACCGAGGCACGCGGGGACACCGATATTTTACCGAGTTCCTCCCAACATGGAGTACGTCTCGTTTGGAGAGGGGGTGGTAACAAACTACCAACGCCACAAAAGGCCTCCCTTATTCTCCGGTGAATCTCACCCCAACGGGATCGATCCACGCTTCCACTATCGGTGCACTTGTCGGTGGCAACCGGAACCTCTCACAAGGTTAGGGCACTTCTGCACAACTTAATTGGAGGCTCCCAACAAATGCCACAAAAGGCCACAATGCCACCAAGACCACAAAACCGTCTAGGGTTCCAAGAACCCAAGAGGGACAAGCTCCAATGAGTAACTCAAACCAAATCCTCCGAGGAAAACTCAAACCGATGCACCAAATGCAAATGGCAAGAACACCACAAAGGTGCTAAATCCCTCACTCTCAAGTTCCAACAAAGCTACTAAATCTATTGGGGGAACAAGAGATGAAGAATCAAAGAGAGACACAAAATCCCCCAAAATTCACCAAAATCTAGATTCCCAAAGATGCATTCACAAAGAGATGAATCGGTTAGGTCAAAACGTGGGTCTAGATCTCCTCTCTCTTCCACTCAAATATGGGCAAAACTCATCGGAGGGAAAAGATTATGCAAGCTTTAAGATCTAGAGCAAGTGTGGACAAAGCTTAGCCTAATAGATAAGAGAGAAGCTTTTAAAACACAAAGCAGGCAAAGCAATATATAGGGTTGGACAAAATCGGGTGTTTTTCAGAACGGGCCAGTAGTACCGACTACTACCGCATGTGCAAGGAAATCGAAATAGCAGCCGTGCACGCGAGCGGGAATCAGGGCTGCAGCGGGGGCCAGTGGCACCGGCATGTGCCAGTGGGCCCGGGCGCACGGCAAGCAGCATGCGCGCAGCTATGCGGACGCGCGCGCGGGTGGGGCCAGCACGCGCAGCAGCAGCATGCAGCGGGTCAGCGCGCGAGCGAGCGACGCAGCAGCTCCAGCAGGTCAGCGGCAGCCAGCCAGGCAGCGAGCGAGCAGGCGCGCATGCGCCATGCAGGCGCAGCGCGGCAGCAGCAGTTGGTCAACACAGCGGCGGCAGCGCGAGCGAGAAAAACGGGTAAGATCAAACGCGGCTGAGCGAGATCGATCAAAGAACCTGGAAAAAAACTTGGCCGGCTGGTAGTACCGGTCCACCCGGGCGGTACTATCGGGCCGGCCGGTACTACCAGAAAATGGTACCGGGCCTGGCAAAAGGATGCGGGCCGGCCGGTACTACCGCTCGGTCCAGTAAACAGATTTTTCTTTTTCTTTTTAAATTAGACCGACAAATATTCAAATGGGTGTAACTTTTGTTTGGTAACTCCGATCGATCCGATTCCAATTGCGTTGGAAAGAGGACGACATGGGCTACTCTATAAAAAATAAAATATTGGTTATCACCAAGTAAGAAAGTATCAAGTAGAATAATGTGAGATACCTCACTTGGTGAGAAACCGAAAAGCCGCATAAATCAAAATCGCAACAAGATAAAAACGGAAGATCCGATTTTGATGACCAAGAACTTATTATGGAGATTAACAAGCTCTATATCCTTATATGAATAAGACCAAATAACAACCAAATATGATGATGCAAGTATGCAAAGGTTTGAGCTCTCCGAACGATGTGACCGAATTACTCATTCGAGGGCCCATCTTGATAGTACGGTTATCTATCCTAAACCCGGTCTCCTACACACAACAAGAGACCGGCAAAGGGGAAAACCTATCAAGATTATACCTTTGCCTTGAGCATTCCACTTGAGCTCGATGTAGACGATCTTGACCTTCTCAAGATGGAACGCTGTTCTTGATTCCTCATCATCAGTCCATGATCACCGAGGATGGCATGCATCATACATGAGATCTTCCACAGATGGCGCATATTGAGCTTGCACAACACATCTTATTCTTATTTCATCGACCTTAAAGCCAACACATGCTCCAAGCGATGCCAATGGATAAATCCTACAAATATAACTTAATACACACATTAGTCCATAAAGATTATCATTAATTAACAAAACCACACATGGGAGCTCACATGTTCTTTCAACTTGCTTGGTGAATTTAATACGATCATTGTATAACCGAAATACGAGTTTACGATCACTGAAAACGCATCGGAGCGTCACTCGCGGTCACTGCTCACGACATAGCGATGTATTTAATGACGTGGCACTAAGTGAATTGTCAGATTAGTTAGCCTAATTTCCAGGTTAATTAGTTGGAGCTACCCGATTTAGTTGTTGCTAATTGCCTCATTAATTAAGCCGGGGACAACAAATTGGGCGAACATAGCTCACAGCAGGCCGGCGCCTCCATAGCGGCAGCAGTGCGGTCACACCAAATAAGATGAATGAATCGACGTGGGAAGGATACAAGTGAAGTTGATACCGCCAGTATTAATTAAGTTTTGGTTATCAGATTAACTATGCTTAATTGGCAGGTTAAATTGCTATACTAATTACCAGATTGATAATGTCAAGAGCACACAGATCAAGGGGTAGAAATCTGGCCCGAGACACGCTGGTCGCCGGGCGTCCTCGACGACCTCCTCCTGCTCGATGCGATAGGTTCCCGGCTGCATACTCGGCACCGTAGAGCAGGGAAAGCAACGGAAGCTCGTCTACCACTAGCTGTTGAGCGCAAGCCAAGATGATGACTTCGCGCGGAGGAGGCTGCAGCCATGAGCGCGCCCACGGCGAGGCTCCATCAGCACCGGCATGTGGAAGCACACCAGAGCGTGCTCGCCCTCGTCCAACATCTGCTGACTGCGCCGGCTGCGGGGCCGTCGAGCCGCGCGCATCAACGCCTCCGGCGAACTCGTGTGCGGTAGCAACACGTCCTGGAGTTGCGCACCAAGAGCCCACCTGCACGGGTGTCATCCCCTTCCCGGCGGAGGCAGCTCTCATCATCCACGGCAACCATGGCCTCGAGGGGAATCCCGGTCTCATTGCGCCTACCACCACTCCCGTCACAGTGGCTCCGGTCAAGATCCGAGCCGCTCAGCCACGGCGATGGAGGCGACGGCAGCGATGGAAGCGGCGATGGAGGAAGGTCGGCAGCCCCGCAGGCCAGCGATGGAGGCGACGGCGACTTCTGTCCGTCCGTCTCCGACCCTGGGAAAAATAGTTAAGCAATTGACGGGGATAAAAAAGTAAATTTGGGGGGCTTTTTGCAAATGAAACACACCTAGAGGCTGCAGTGGGTCCCAGCTCGCCACGTCATAAATACATCGCTACGTCGGGAGCGGTGACCGCGAGTGACGCTTTGAGGCGTCTTTAGTGACCATAAACTCGTATTCATGTTGTACGATGACCGTATTGACTTCGCTAAGCAAGTTCAGTGGCTAACGATGGATTTAACTCTAATTTATACTACACCTTTATGGCCTCCTTGATTTGCATGATTCTAAAAATGCTCCGGATTCCAGCATTTTGTTAGCAACGTTTTTTATTGAACACGGAAAGACATGGTTTTTTATAAAATCTTTGAGTAGATGAAAATTTTATAATTAAGCTCCTCTTAGATATAATCTTAGGAATCAAACAAGCCACGTAGAAAAATTTCCTAAGATGACAAGGGGTGGGATTGCGGAAGTATAGTTTGTATTGATATTGATGGTGATGATTACAATGTGAGTCCTTGGACTGTTTATATAGTATTAGAAGACTTGGGGACAAGAAGACTACTAGAGATAGAATTGAATTACAATATGAGACAACCTAATATGTCTAACCGACATATACTCTAATAATTAGAAACAAAATCACTAAGAGGACACATAGAACGAAAGAGGACCTTATCGAGTAGTACAGCTCACAAGCTTATTCAACGTACTAATTGTGCATATACCAAGAACAAAAGCATACACTACACAAATCATAGCTCAGTTAACAGACCAGATACGATTGGCACTCACAAAACACAGATACGATTACGCTCTTCTTTCGACTGTTTGGACCCGGGACTCCTGTACTAGCTCCCCATTGAAGGAAACGAACATTTCTACTCAGCCTTCCAGGATGACAATGGAGGAGTCTCGGAATATTTCCATGTAGTCGCCATTTGAGGGTACTCTGGGTACCGGTCACCCTGGACATCACCTGAAGCGGCGTAGGACTCGAGTTCGCCCATCTCCTCTGGTGTGAGCTTCACAGTTAGTGCTCCCACATTCTGGTTGAAATTCTCGATCTTTGTTGTGCCAGGTATGGGGCAAACATCGATGCCCTGGTGATGAACCCAGGCCAATGCAAGCTGTGATGGTGTGCACCCTTTTCTTGTTGCCATTTCATTAACACGCTCAAATATCAGGGCGTTCTTCTCAAGATTCTCTGGTTGAAATCTAGGCATATTCTGCAATTAATAGTAGAATGTTCTCAATGAAAGAGCCAACTGATCATAGAAGTTCCAGTTCTCTTTTTTCAATAAAGAAACTGATGATGCGCTTATATATGTATGGTTAAAAAGGTTTGTGTACAGTGGAAAGGAAAGATGAACATTTTCTGTAAATGTTAAATGATGGGAGATATAGAAACCAAAGAACAACTACAGAAATAAGTAGCTACCAGAATATATAACGGCAATGACATGAAAACTCACCTTGCGGAAGTCCTGGTCTGATAGTGAGTCAACCAATTTTGATCCTTTAGAGAAGAACCCTCTGCCAAGTGGGCTGTAAGCTACAATTCCAACTCCAAGTTCTCTGAAATTGTCAAGAAATTAAAAAGACATGCTGGTATATAAAGCTAGGGTAGGGTTCATAGTTTTCACAAACAAAATGGCGCGGTTTTTGTAGAGAATACTAGCTACCTGCAAGTTGGAATTATGTCTTGTTCCACGTCTCTAGACCATAGTGACCACTCCAGCTGAACTGCAGTGATAGGATGAACGGCATGAGCCCTTCTGATTGTTGATGCAGATGCTTCCGATAATCCAATGTATTTTATCTTTCCTTCTTCCACTAGCTTCTTGAGCTCTCCAATCTACAGTAGTAAGAGGAAAGAAAAACAACCCCTACACTTGTAATAACCACTCCAAAAGCACAAACTCAAAAACAGAAACAAAAAACAAAAGGATACTGACCGTGACCTCGATAGGCACCCTGGTGTCTATGCGGTGCTGGTAGTAGAGATCGATAGAGTCGACTCCGAGTCGCTTGAGGCTGCCCTCGCACGCTGCGCGCACGTACTCCGGGTCCCCGCGGACATCCCACTTGCCGCCGTGTGCGTACGAGACGCCCACGCCGAACTTGGTGGCCAGGTCCACCTTCTCCCTCACGCCGCCCTGCAGCAGCGCCTGTCACGAACGCCTCGAGTGAATCAAAGCACGAAGGCGATCAATCGATCATAAGACACACACCACTAATCTTAGAATCTAGCCGAGCGCCCAACCTTGCCGAGCAGTATCTCGTTGGTGTGCGGCCCGTAGACGTCGGAGGTGTCGAGTAAGGTAACTCCGGCGGCGATGGCGTGGTGGATGACCGAGACCATGTCCTGCTCGGGCTTGGGCGGGCCGTAGAAGGCGGACATGCCCATGCAGCCGAGGCCCTGCGCGGAGACCTCCATTCCCTGGGAGCCCAGCTTCACGCGTGGCACCATCGTCGTCACAGGAGCGGCTGCCATGTCCAGGTCCAGCCAGCAAGGTGGTGGTGTGTTCTTGGTTCTGGCCGGATAGATCGCCTGACGTCCCACCGTAGTTTAGTGTGGCCGATTGTGGAGCAGGCTGTAGGTTTATATAGTGTCACCGTGACTGTCTGAGCCTCTGAGGCCGGCGGGATGATGGTAGCGTCACCGCGTATGTCAGAACTCCGGTGGGATACTCCAAATCTTTGTTTTCTGGGTGACTATTCAGAGCAAGTTGGGTGACTTCTCAGAGTAAGTTGCGTCAGTCATCGACTCATTGTACAATCCCTCATGTTATTAGTACAAGTCATCGGCTCATCGTACAGATTCATTTTTTTTCGAAATTTCACCGATCTATTAATAATCATCAATAGTAGTATAAAAAGTTCTAGAAGTAATAAAAATTACAAATAGGTCAATGGACCACCTAGCGACGACTACAAACACTCGCATGAGCCGAAGGCGCGTCACCGTCCTCGCCCCTCCATCACCGGAGACGGGCAAAATTTGTCGTACTAGAGCTTGTTGTAGTAGACAGACGGGAAGTCGTCGTGCTAAGACCCCAAAGGACCAGCGCACCAAAGCAGCAACCATCGCCGAAGATGACCAACATAGATCGAAAGAGACTGGCCTCAAAACACACCAACGAAAAACAATCAGATCCCAAGGGATCTGTCGGACACACGAATCCACACGTCCTCCGTCGATGCTAGACGTACCACCGAAACGAGGATAGGACGGAGAATACCTTATTCTAACTTCAGGACGTAGCCGCCGCCTCAACATCCTAAAAATGACACTAAAAAAGTCTAAACAAAACACTAAGACCTTCCGCCGGCGAGGGGCCGTGGTCCGCCACGCCTCCAAGGCCCTAAGGCCGCCGGAGTCAGGACAGACCGCTGGCGTCGCCGGCGGAGGGAAGGAACCCTAGATGAGTTTTGTCGTCGCCTCTTGAGAGAGCTCTCTAGGTCCCGTACCGGTTCGGTATCATCATCATACAGATTCATGCATGGTCATAATTAACTTGAGTAAAAATAACAACTTAATTAGATTTAGCAAAACAATAAAGCACAATATATTTTGCAAACCCTGAAACAAGACACCAGATCCATCAATCAAGAGATTACTTTTGGTGGAACGGAGGAGGTGGCATATGGCATGATATATGGATCACTACCAATTCTAATATTTCAGAATTGTTTTTAACGTAGTTGCCGACAAGTATATGTAAAGAGAGAGGAGGGATATGTTGCGAGGATTGAAAGTGCGTTATCGAGTACACACGGTGATTTATACCGGTTCATGCCATGCATTATGCAGATCCCAAAGGATTGCAACTAGGGGTGCAAATGGATATGACGCAGATCCAATGGTAACATTCCCACTTCGCTTTCATATTTTTAAAAGAACCAATACAGATATGTATGTCATCGAATATGAATATGGAATAGATATTAATGAAATACGTATATAGATCGAATGTTCACTAACTTCACGACTGGTACAATTGCCTTACAATTTTAGACACAAGTTAAATAAATAAATAAGGCAGTAACTACATGGCATGAATTAGTAGACATGTATAAATATGTGTATAAGTATATTACTATAATGCATAGTAGTTGCAAGGCTCGGTCGTAATTTGTTACGGTAGCATTTTGTATATCAGAAATCAGGGGAATCTTTCGACACCCGGCTTCTCCCATCGCCCAAATGGAGAAGTCGAAGATCAACACACGGTGTTCCTCTTCCCCCCAGACGTCAATCCGACCGGTGTGGTGAAGGGAGTGTAGCACATGGAGACTCCGTACATCATAGTAGTACTAGTAGCATTAGATCTAGGGTTGCCCGGGTGGCGTTTGGCTTCATGCCAGTGTTGAGGGTGCTCCAGATGCATTCAAGTGGTGTCGGGGATGTGGCGTTGATTCTGCTTTGGCTCGTGGCGCTCCTGAGATGGGATCCATATGTGGCACGCAAGCTCACTATCAACTCCAATAACCTTGAGGTTGGTGTTCATCTTCTCGATTTGCTTCCAGATCTCTATGGCAGAGGAGGAAATTAAGTGGATGTTGGGCCTCGTAGAGATAAACAAAAACTTCTCTAGATGGAGCTCCCAAGAACTAGCCGGGGAGATAGGCCACGGGATTACCACCAGACGCGCATGTGCGAAACTTGATGTGGCATGTCGGAGAATGCAGGCCCACCCCACAAAAGGCTCCTCAAATCCATGAACTCCTTTGTGAGCATCACACATGCAATGCCTCTACGATTATGGTGACCCATGTGAGACCCTGGCGCATGGATCAATAGGATTGATAGGAAACTCATACCAACAAGTTGCAACTTCTTTTCCGGAAGCTCATTCGAAAAGAACTCTAAGGTTAAGCGTGCTTGGCCTAGAGCAATTTTAGAATGGGTGACCGACCAGGAAGTGGGTACCGGGTGCGCACGAGTGAGGACAAAGTGCGCAGAAAAGACCAGTGTTGGTCTGTGGGGTTAGTCTAGAGATCCTATTGAGCTGCCAGAAGTGACAGCCGTCGGTCCGGAGTGACCGGGGGTGTTACAAGTAGTATCAGAGCCGACCCTCGTGGTTATATGGGCGTGTGTGGGTCAGTGGCGGACATGTGTAGCATGGCACGTGTGGCCCGGAGTGGACACGGCATGACAATGTGCCGGCACTGGACGCGCAGACGTGTGCCAAGAGGGGACGTTTCTGGCTTGTGGTTGATCGACGAGGACGTCGATCTTCTAAGGGTGGGTGTATGTGAGACCTTGGCGCATGGCTCAATAGGATTGATAGGAAACTCATACCAATAAGTTGCAACTTCTTTTCCGTAAGCTCATTCGAAAAGAACTCTAAGGTTAAGCGTGCTTGGACTAGAGCAATTTTAGGATGGGTGATCGACCGGGAAGTGGGTACCGGGTGCGCACGAGTGAGGACAAAGTGTGCAGAAAAGACTAGTGTTGGTATGTGGGGTTAGTCTAGAGATCCTATTAAGCTGCCAGAAGTGACAGCCGTCGGTCCAGAGTGACCGGAGGTGTTACAACCCAGCATACCACTGCATGTTATAGTATACTATAGTCGTGGATATAACACTCACGGAGTACCATTCCGCAAATATTACATCCTTAGAGTGGTACAACAGAAATAAAGCGGGTCCACAACATACATTATCATTATTACAACCAGAAATTACATGAAGACTTTGAGATCCTCCTAGGTCCATAGAGGTATCCCGATGACTCAGGGCTAAACTATAATAACTCGGATAACAAGATAAAACAGCAACTAAACTTTAAGGCTTATACGAGAGTGAATATATATAGAGAGGATAGAGATCTATGCTACTGAACTTGATCACTATAGATGACACATCTACGCTTCCGATACTTCGGTCTCCATTCCATAGATGTTTTCGTAATTGTCCCCTTCGACGCTTCCGGATACTTCTGGTTCTTCATAGCGGAATTCTTCTTGGTCGTCAACTAGATATAGTATTTCCTCTTCCTGGCCGTTAATGTCTTTAGAATCTAGCAAGGGTTAAGAAGATACATTGAGTACGAGCGTACTTAGCAAGTTCACTAAAAGGAGTGTTTGATGCACTATATCTACAGCCACAGACCATGGGTCGTAGGCAATGCAGGTTTTCGTAAACATTTCTTCAAAGGTTGCTTTTATTATGAAAAGCTATGTCTGTCAGCCTTCACAGGTTTATGAGAACTTTCATGAAGTTCCTTTCCTGCAGCGTTAGCAGCTCCTTCCCGGAACAGGGAGTAACAAGTTACAGTTCTTACACTCTGCAGAGGTGCGTTACTTTACCCATGAGAGATCAAATCCTTGATACACAACCGGGCGAATCTTTCTCGTCCACACTTCCTATGGTGTGGGGCCCAGTAGATGATCCAAGCCAATCACTGTCCTTCTCTGTGACCCCGCATACACCGTAATTGTTGTATGCCCAAACTCAAGGTAGACCTTTCCCCATATAAAACAGCTATACCTTAGTTGGATACACACAACAACTATTAACACTAGAAATCTGTCTTTTGTAAGCCTAGATCCATGGTAGACCTTTCCCCGTATAAAACGTCTATACCCACGATCTGCAACTTACAAACGCCCAGAACAGTATCCAATGCATGCGAAAGGGAGCCGATCCAGATAACTTCTCCTTCCCATTCCAAATCTCATGGTTAACGCGTAATATACGGCACAAGAATCACTGGGGACATTGGTTGTTAAGTCCTAAATGATATATTCATGTGCAGTGGTATTCCAACTGCCAGACTTAATAGATTAGCTGATCACCCTGGATCAGTAACCGATACTTCAAGTTAATTATGAAAATAGTATTTTCGACCTTTTTGAAATGCAGGTGATGACAACACTGAATTTGCAAAATACTATACAGAAAATAATCAAAAGACATGAGAAAGTGTAAACTTGCCTTGATAAATTGAAGTATTGTAGTCGAATGTCTCGACTTGACCCTGGACCTAGGGTTTTACAAAAATATCATCATTTACCGGTAAGGACAATGTTTAAAGAAGCAGTATGCTGTTATGCATAAGTAATGACATGCATAATGTAGAACCCCACGTAATTCCCCATTCATTACAAGTGAGATGGACTTAGATGATTTATTTTAAGGTTTGGTTTAACTTCAAGTTTACTTCACAAAAGAGTGTGGTCGTGAGGATTTTGAGTTAAACATATAAGTCATGAATATAAAGTACAATCATAATACAATTCTAAGATTGGGTGGTATCATGTAATTATTACAAAGTTCATGTTTTAAGTTGTTATGGTTTAAAATAAATGGTATAGTGTTTCTTTTGAAGTGGCAAAAAGAATAACATTTGAAGAAAATATTATTTATGTTAAGTTAAACAACTTTGAAGATTAGTAGGATTGAAGCTATGGTTTTGTAATAAGGTTTAAATGATCTTGAGTCATTATATATCTAGTTTAGGGGATCTCAGACCAAAGTAAACTATACAAATATAATTGGTCTAGAGATATAGAATTTGTAACATTACCAATTATTAGGGTTTTTCCTAAGCATAATCAAATATGAAATCTTATAATTATGGAACTTTGTTTTAAATATTTAAATTTAGCATGTGTAATATTTATAGATTATACTTATGAGATTTTTCTATATAAAGAAAAATAGATGAATTTGTTTTATAATTTATTTAGTGAATACCAAGTTTTCTAAATATGATTATATATGAATTGAGATCACTTACTTCTAATATAAGTTAATGATTTGCAAAACTAAATTTGTAAATCTTGGAATTATAGTTAGTTAAAGATTTTAAAAGAATATTATAAAGTTAATTATTTACACCTAGATTTTATATTAAATTATAATTATGGGTTTAAACTAGTTAAAGGATTGTGTTTTGAATATGATTATTTCTTACTTAGGAAATAATTTTAATTAATTAACAAAGCAACTGTTTCATTTTAATAATTTAAATAATTAAAGATATATGATCTAAAAAAATGTTTTTGGAATAATATATTTAGTACTATCCTAGTAAGTATTCTTACTTAAAAACTTAAAAATGAATTTTATTTATTTTTAGGTATAATCTTGATTTTTTTATAAAATTTCTCAATTATTGAATGTCTTTAAATATTTGTTTTAAGTTTTATTTGTAGAATTTTTAAGTTAGTATTTTTATGAGATAAGAGATTTCTCTTTATGCATGAAAGTGATTTTTATTTATTTTTAGGAATTTTTCCAAATTTACTAGATTTCATTTAGATATTTAAGGGTGTTAATTATTTAGTTGCATTTTATTTCACTCAAATAAGTAGTATTATATTTTTATTAGATAGATATTATTCTAATAAACATTTTGATCTATTAAATATATTTTTAGGATTTTTCTACATTTTTCTAGGACTTAAAATTCTTCTAGGGTCATTTTGGTAATTCCCTTAATTCTCATATTCTATTTATTTTGTTTCCTTATTACTTTCTATTAGGCTAAATCTAATCCATGGCCCAAACCAGCCCAATTCACCTCTTTCCTTTTCATTTCCTTATATCTGTTTCAGTACACACAAACGCACGCGACCCCTCTCTGTCTATCCCCTTCCTCGGCCTCATACGCATGCACCGTCGCCACCGCTACTCCGGCTGTCGCTGGTGGCGGCCGGCGCAACCGCTCGTCGGCGCTGCCTCGCCACCTCCTCCTCTGCTCTATCCCCACCAGCGCCCTCTCTCTCTGTCCCCAAACACGACGCCTTGGCTAACCCTAGGTTTCTTCCCCAGCTCCGGTCCCAGTGAATTCTCCTTGACGCCCCTTTCGTTGGCGTGGCTCCGCCATTTTCTCCTTCTCCACCGAATCCTTCTATTACTCCTTTTCCTATTCGGTGGGACGACGGTGCTCAACCGCAACCCCGATGCCCTCTGGTTCACGGTGGCTTTGACATGGTGTAGATGACAGTGTCGATTATGTTGGGTGCAGGTTCCAGCGGTGGGGCTTGGTGCAGTGCAGAGCAAGGGCGATCTCTGTGCCGCCGTGCCGCAGGTGGACGTGGTGATGGTGTTTGTGCACGGTGAAGTTTCCCCGTGTGTACGCCGCTGCGCTCACGCGAGCCCTGCCCCGCCACACTGATGTGGTTGTGCCTAGGGCGCCAGGTACACGCCCATATGCTTATCTTCCTCCCCCTCTTCCTTTCTCTCAAACCTCTCTATCACAGTACATTGCTCTAGCCATTGTCGTGGAGTATAATTGGTTAATGTGCTACAACATATTGTTGCAAGATGTGTTACTTGTGAGATATGCTTGCTCTCAAACTAGATGCTGGAATTCCATTCATGTAGGATACCCTTCTGATGGAAATACGGTGGTGTTTCCCACATATTGTTAAAATGGAAGTTACTAATTTGAAATGATCCCTGAGGCTATAAAGTATAAACAGGGAAGGTGAATTTAAGATGTTGATTACTTGTGATGGATTTGGAGTAATTAACCACTATGTTATCTTGGCAGAGAAATAACCATTTTCATGATTCCTAAGTGTTTACTGGGAAATTGATCAGATTATAGTTGTTGCTGATTAGCATATGAATTATGTGCTTTATCAATTAGTGGCTAGCTGCAGATGCTTACTGAATGAATTATTCAGTTGAGTTTGCATTCATTTACATTGAACCTTTGTATCCAGAAATGTTTTTGGTGGCTTATGGACTTGTGTCTTATTGATGTGGTACCTTCTAAAAAATGCATAGAAGTTTAGAGTTGGCTGCCAATGATTCGTGCATTGACTGAGGCTCAGATGATAATAAGAACAATTACTATGGTTTGTTTCTTTTTCCTAAATGATGAGATTTAGAATTATGTATTGGCTGTCAATCAAGCATCATCTATAAAAATATGATTCCTAATATATACTAGGGAAATGATTTATATTGTTTGGTTTATTTAAAGATAATCCAAGTGTAATGCTTTCTTGATATCTAGAGAAGAATTGAGTTCCTGATAAAATAGACTGAGAATTGATATGCATATTTGATTCCTGGATTATTTTCTAGGAAAATGATATAAACTGTTTTGTTTATATAACTAGAGGCTAGCTAATGAAGAACAATTTATATAGTGGCTTTTGCTAGCTTGGGTTGCTACTGTGGTGCCTCCAATCTTGGAGTGTGCATAGTGGTAGCCAAGGTAGCATGACTTGATGCTGTAGCAACAGTGAAGTAGTTGGTGTTGGTGTTCAAAAGATAGAAATCTAGCTCATGATGCAAAAGGTTGAAGCTATTTTGGTTGGCCAAAACTGTTAAGTTTACCACTATGGTGCCTCCACTAGGAGTGTGCACAGTGGTAACATCTCAGATGTTGTCTGCTGGATTTCTTGGTTTGGTCTGTGATGCGAAGACTGAGACCAAATCTTCTAGGATAAAAATAGATTCTTTATTGGCCTCAACAGCTCTAGGATGAACTAGTGTAGCACTTCTACACTATACTGAGAGCTCTATCTCTCTTCCCCAACTGATGCTTGTTTTAATTTGACAAGAACATGTATTAGTATGATTCTAGTATCCAACCTGATGCTTGCAGTGGAGATAGATGACTTGGTTGTGGATGTTGTGATGATGTTGTTTTGTTGCAAGATCTAGTGTTTGTCTTGCTCCCCCTTGCACTCCTGGATTTCTCCCCTTGTTGATCACTTGGTCTACTCCTTATGCTCCTGACCTCTTCCTGGTGCTCTTGGATGGCTTTCTCAAGCAACCAGGGTAATGGTGCTGTGATGGTGGTGTATTATGGGGTTGTGGTGCTAACTATAATCTCTGGAAGTGTAGAAATGGCATGGCTGGTTGATATGTGTTGGGTGTATTTGCTGTTCTTGCTATGGTGGAGAAAGTTCAGCCTGGAACTATCTCTTCTTCGGCTGTGTACTTATCTCTCTCATAGTGTATCCTGTGTTGGCAACACATAGGTATGCATGTGTGTGTGAGCTGTGTGGTTGCTTGTTGTGATGTTATGGATCAGATCAAGTTAAAATATCTTGGTCCTACTTTCTTAATTCCACTCTCTATGGTGAAACTTTCCCCTTTTGTCCACTGCCAATGAGGTTGTTCTGAGGCAAGATTTGCAAAAAGAACGGATACTATTTCATTTGGTGAAACTTGCCCCATTTTAATATGCTCAATGATGTGACAAAACAGTGCATCACACTATCACTACTGAGAGCACTAATACTAACCCCTAATCCTTTTTGTTTTTATCTTCAATTTAATTTGTTTTGCAGGAATCAAAAGATTATCCAGAAATATCAAGACTAGATATAGGAATTGTAGTTTAGATTTGAATTACTGTAATTTTCTTATTCTTTTGTAATAACCATGTAATACTTATATGTTTGATTAAAGTATTTCTTTTCTGACAAGAATTCTGTAAAGATATGGTAATGCATTAGTTTATCTTATTATAATTGTATCCATCTCTTATTATTCCTTTATCGTAAAAGGATAATGTAATTTATGTATATATTCTTTTAATAAAGAATTCTTCTGTTTGTTTAATTATTGTGATTCATTTTCCATTTCCTTTATTCACTTTTTTGTTTCATTGTAATATTCCTTTATTCTTTTATTATAAAAGAACATTGTAATGTTGGTTTTTAATAATCTTTATACTTTTATTTATAATACTTGTATTTGTATTATTGTGAATAATTATTTATAATCAAATTTCTCCCTCATAACTCCAGAAAACAATAGAGGTCATGTCAAAATTCATCACACCCCTCCTTGGATGACACTAAACCTAATTCATTAGAGTGAGAATTCTGATCACTCTAGTCTTTTAATTTGGTGAAAAATTTACCCGGATTTTTAGATGCATGCATGCAGATGCACAAAATCTTAAATCTACCCTTCGTTTAGTCCTAAATGTTGGGATGTTACAACGATATCCACATGTACGGGAGGACCACAGGGATGAGGACTGCTACATCCCCTTTTACACGATTTCGGGGTGGAGAAAGTGATGGCTAGGTCAGGAAACTCTTTCCCGATACACTTATATAGGTGGCCTTGATGGGCTCAACTCTTGAGGCCCATACTGACCCTATATCATTGTCCATATAGATCTCATTCATATGGGCTCCTTATCCTTAAGTGTGTGACCTTGTTGGTTGACGAACACTTGGAAATGACTAGAGTTGCTCCTCCAAGTATCTTGTCATGGCTACAAGTCCAACTCGCTTCCATGAACACTCATACTCAAGTCGATAGTTGGCAGTGGTTTCTAGCAGAATGTACTAACTCCAGTGACACAATGACATAAGATGAACCTTTCTGGTGTAACTTTCGTTAAAGTCCTTTTTCCTCACGATATATATTGCGAGTTATCCATCCCTTTAATAGCTTAACTCACATCTCATCTCATGATATGTTATTTATTGAACTAACACTTAGTTTGACTCCTTAGTTAACACTTGAAAGAACATGTGGGCCCCCATGTGTGGTTTTGGTAATTAATGACAATATTTATGGACTAATGTGTGTATTAAGTTATACTTGTAGGATTTGTCCATTAGCATCTCTTGGAGCATCTGTTGGCTTCAAGGTTGATGAAATGAGAAGAAGATGTGTTGTGCAAGCTCAAAATGCACCATCTATAGAAGATCTCATGTTTGATGCTTGCCATTCTCGGTGATCATGGATCGATGATGAGGAATTAAGAAAGGCGTTACATCTTGAGAAGGGCAAGATCGTCTACATCAAGCTCAAGTGGAATGCTCAAGGCAAAGGTATAATCTTGATAGGTTTTCCCTTTTGCCGGTCTCATATTGTTAGTAGGAGACCGGGTTTAGGATAGATAACCATACTATCAAGAGGGGCTCTCGAATGAGTAACTCGATCACATCATTCGGAGAGATCTCAAACCTTTGCATACTTGCATCATCGTATTTGGTTGTTATTTGGTATTATCCATGTGAGGATATAGAGCTTGTGGTAATCTCCATAACAAGCTCTTGTTCATCAAAATCGGATCCCTCTTTTATATCTTATTGCGATTTTGATCTATGCGGTTTTTCGGTTTCTCACCAAGTGAGGTATCTCGTATTATTATACTTGATACATTCTCACTTGGTGATAACCAATATTTTCACCTTTTATAGGGAAGCTCATGTCGTCCTCTTTCCAATGCAATTGGAATCGGGTCGATCGGAGTTACCAATCAAAAGTTATAGCCGTTTGAATATATGTTGGTCTCCTAGGTACCAAAATGCGGTAGTACCGCATTTTAGTACCTAGCAAGGCAGAAGGTTTTGGAAAGTTGCCAAAATCCACTGCCGGGCTAGGTACCAAAAAGCGGTAGTACCGCATTTTAGTACCTAGCGCGGCAGAAGGTTTTTTACTTCGTCATTTGGATCTATCCTCCCTTGCTGGACTATGATGTTTCTTTGCATGATCTTGTAGAGGTTGTTGTCCTCTTCAAAACGAGCCCAAGATCATCGAAATCGGAGTCCGGATGCAAAAGTTATGGCTGTTTTCGTTCTGTGATGACCGGTAGTACCGGACCAGGATCCGGTAGTACCGGGGTCCGGTAGTACCGCTTTTTGGTACCGGGGAGCGCAGAGAAAAAATGCGTTTGGAGCCCCAGGAACCCCAGGAAATGTCCGGTAGTGCCGGGAAAGTCCGGTAGTACCGGGAAAAAGTCCGGTAGTACCGGGAATCGCGTTTTTGGGCTGCAACGGTTGGATTTTGGAGGGACCTATATAAGGGGCCTTCTTCCCCAATGGTTCCTCAACCATTCTTGCAAGTTTTCCCCTCCATTGTTGACCTTCTTGAGCTTGCTTTCTCTCAATCCCTCCAATGATTCTTGCATATTCTTGAGGGATTTGAAAGAGGAGATCTAGATCTACAATCCCACCAATCAATCTTTCCTCTAAGTGAGGGGAACATATTGGGATCTAGATCTTGGAGTCTTTTGTGGATTTCCTCCATTGTTCTTCCTCTCTTATTCCCCCATAAGCTTTTGTAGCTTTGGTGGAATTTGGGAGAGAAGGACTTGAACACCTTTGTGGTTTTCTTGCCATTTGCATTTGGTGCATCGGTTTGAGTTCTCCTCGGAGGATTTGGTTTGAGTTGCTCATTGGAGCTTGTCCCTCTTGGGTTCTTGGAACCCTAGACGGTTTTGTGGCCTTGGTGGCATTGTGGCCTTGGTGGCATTTGTTGAGGTCTTTTGTGGCATTTGTTGGGAGCCTCCAATTAAGTTGTGGAGTTGTGCCCCAACCTTGTGAGAGGTTCCGGTTGCCACCGACAAGTGCACCGATAGTGGAAGCGTGGATCGATCCCATTGGGGTGAGATTCATCGGAGAATAAGGGAGGCCTTTTGTGGCGTTGGTGGTTTGATACCACCCCCTCTCCAAACGAGACGTACTCCATATTGGGAGGAACTCGGTAAAATATCGGTGTCCCCGCGTGCCTCGGTTATCTCTATACCCGAGCTCTTTACTTATGCACTTTACATTGTGATAGCCTTCGTGCTTGAAGTAATATATATCTTGCTATCACTTTGTTGCTTGTATTGCTTAGCATAAGTTGTTGGTGCACATAGGTAAACCTTAGTTGTTTCTAGGTTGTGCTTTACAAAGTAAACACTAGTTTTATTCCGCCCTTGTTGAGCCACTCTAGGAAAAGTTTTAATCGCCTATTCACCCCCCCTCTAGGCGACATCTGTATCCTTTCAATTGGTGTCAGAGCCCGGTCTCTCATTTTAGGCTTCACCGCCTTGAGAGTAAAGATGTCGGTTAGGGGATTAGTGCACAAGGACACGCTCACATTCGATGGCACAAATTATGATGTTTGGAAAATTCGCATGCTTAATTTATTTTGGGAAATTCACCCAATTATCGAGGGCTATCTATATGTGGGTTTCTCTTCTCCTATGGATACCCAAAACGAATCTTTAGAGGAGAAGTTGAACTCTCATATAGATGCTCTAGTTACTAAATTCTTTTGCATGTTGTGAGCAATATAGTTCTTTCGTCTATCATGCCTTATTCAAGCGCTCGTGAGATATGGACCAAGCTTCAAGATAAATATAGCAAGTCCAACATTATTGAGGATGATTGTGTTGCTTCCACTTCCGGTCGAGATGAGTTCTCATCCTCTACCACTTCACCAACATGTAACTTTTCACAAGGTAATGATATGGTGAGTGGTGATAGAAATTGCAATATGGATAGTGTGTTCACTATTTGTAATCCCTCATATCTATCTAGTTGCAATGATCTATATTTGGACCTTAACACTTCTAGCACTCAAAATTCCTCACATGCTTGTGTTAATAGTCCTTGCATATCATGTAGAAATGACTTAAATAAATCTCATGATGATATTCTCATGTTGTCTTGTTGCCATGATAAAAAATGCTTCTATTTCCTCTAGTGCTTGTGTTGCTAACCATGTAGAGGAAAATGAAGATTCTATGGGCCAAGACAAGGTCTTGAAGAGAGATACAAGTGCAATCTCATCATCACCTTCTTCCGGTTCTCACATGTGCCTTATGGCTAAGGGAACAAAGATAACCTCTTTGGATCCCATTGTATCTCATGATGATGATGAGGTTGAGAATGATAATGATGATTATAGAGGTAAGTATGATATTACCTCTATTAAGAAAATGGGAGAGGTTGTCTATAGTGCTCTCTACAAAAATAAACTTGCTTCCTCCAACCTTCTTGAAATCTTGAATTATGCTATAGAAGGCAATGATCTTATTGAGGAGCAAGAAAACATAATTGATGAAAAGTTTGCACTTGAGCGTGAATATGCTAATGAACTTGCTCAAGTAAAGGACTCCCTTGAAGAAGAACAAACCACCAAAGAATCTCTTGAGGAGACTTTTACTCTAGAATTATCTAGAGTAAAGGAATACCATGATAGAGAACTTGCGGTGGCTAACTCCTTCAAGATTAAAAATGATGACCTTGAAGTTGCTTATGCTAAACTTGTTGAGGATTTTGAGCACCTCAAAAATGGCTCTAGGGTCATAAAGGGTGAGCTCATCAAACTCACCGAGTCACATGAGCAACTTAAAGCCTCATATTCAAAAGAGCTTGACAAGTTGCCCTCACCTCTTGCTAATAGTAATGATGCTTGTGCTACTAACTCTATTTCTTGTGAAGCATCTATTTTGAAGGAGAATGTTGAGCTAAAGGCTCAACTTGCTTTGCTAACTAGCAACTATGGGAAATTAGAAGAAAGTCATGATAAGCTCTCAAGCTCGCATGAGGATCTCCTAGTCTCCCATGGTAGGCTAAAGTTGGCTCATGAGGCCATCATGTCAAAGGTAACATCTAGTGGGCCTCATGTGGACATTAGCACTATATCTACTCCAAATGTTATATTGCCATGTGCTAGTCCTTGTAATTCATCCTCTCACAACCATGCTATATCTCGTGATGAATTACATTCCATGCCTTGTTGCTCTAACAATGTAGCATCTACTTCCTCTAGTACTTGTATTGAAACTAACCATGTAGAGGAAATCAAAGAGCTCAAGGCTCAAGTCACTTCTTTGAAGAATGACTTGAAAAGGGGTCAACAAGGGAAGGTCACACTCAACAAAATTTTGAGTGTGCAAAAATCCCCCAATGACAAGAGTGGGCTTGGATTCAACTCCAATGTCAAGAACAAGTCCACTATCAAGTTGAAGCACAAAGACAACAAGAAGAATGGCCAAGATCAAGTCAAGAATCCGGCCAATATTGTTTGCTTCAAGTGCAAGGAAGAAGGGCACCACGTTAGATCTTGCCCATTGAAGAAAAAGTCTCTTAGTGTGAAGCAACAAGGGAAGCGGCCTCAAGCTCCACCTCAAGTCACTAATGGGCCCCTTCCTAAGAGGACTACTCGAGCTATCCCTCGAGTTGTGGCTTCACCTAAGAAGAAAGATGGCAAGAGTAGAACTTGCTACATATGCCGTGAGAAGGGGCATATTTCTTCCTCATGCACTATCGGTATCTCCTCATCCAACCCTATCATTATTGATGATTCTTATTCTCTTTGTAAGGATGAGGTTGGCAATGTGTTTGCCAAATTTGTTGGTGCTCAACGTGGATTCAAGAAAAGAACCATTTGGGTTGCCAAGACTATTGTGACTAACCTCTTAGGACCCAACTTGGTTGGGGACCAACAAGCCAAAACTTGATCAATAGGTATTATTGGAGGGCATTGGAGACTTGGCTACATCATGAAGAATTAAGGGATCTTCATTATTATTTTTGTCAAAGCCAAGTCATGTGGATTATATTGCTCCTATTATATTTCCAATGTTCCTCCTTGCGGTAAAATATGCTTAACTCATTTCATTGAAAGTTACTCGCCCCCTTGTGCATGTGTTGGTTTTGTATCTTCCATGCTTTTGTACATGTTGTGCTTTCCACTTAATTATCTTGAGATATCAAGCATATTTGTGTATGATTAGGTGGCACACCATGTATGTGTGTTTCTTGTGTTTGAGCCTTACTTGGTTATATTTGGTATCTTATTTGGCTCTTTTGAGAGATTAATGGATTATCCCATTTTGGGGGAGTGTTATGCTTGGGCATTCCACAATCCTAAAATGTGTGTAGAGAAAATTAAGTTTTATAATGTCCATTAATTATCTCTATTTGTATCTTTTTGCCTCGTGTTGATTTTATGGTAGTATCACATTATGGGGAGTCTTATGCTTAGTGCATATTACAATCCTAGAAAATGTGAATATTCGAGGTTGTGTCACTTAGAATTGATATTGATAATTATCTAGCACCTATGTGACACATTTGCTCATACAATTTCCAATTTTCTTGAATGGCTTTATTGATCTTATTTTGGATCTTGTATATGAGAGTGGTTCTTGGTATGTGTTTCCTCATATTTAGATATATATATTCGCATGGAAACCATTTGCTTCAAGTTACTCTAATCACTAGTGATTGTGTGACTATGGGAAGCTACCAAGAATCTTGTTTGAAGTATCATGCTCAATTCTTATATTTAGTTATATGCTTCTTGTTGTGTGTATATGATCTTGGATATCCGTATGAACTACCTAGGGAAAATTATTCTCAATATTTCTTGTCCTTGGACAATGAGTACTCAATTTAAGGTAGAATTTATTGATCATATTCACTTTGGCCTTTGTTTAATTTTATCCCATCTTTGGCCAAGAAAATGTTTTGTGTTGTCTCCCAATCCTTCTTTGATTCTTGTGGATCTTCTTATTTTATTGATATCCTCTTGTGTTTTACTTATTGTAGGTACTAGTGATGATCCCATTTGTGTGCATTTTGCATTTAACAGGAAAATCCTATATAATGCACTATCTATGGGGGAGCTCTCCTATGTTACTTAGAACACTCATATTTATGCTTCTTTGTTTGATCCATATCGTGTTTTATGTGCTTGGATCCTCCATCTTTTCATATTGGGACTTGTGCCATAATGTGAAGTTTGGGAGTTTGGTTTCTTGTTGGAACCTTGCTCTGTTTGGGAGTTGGTTTTGTCTCATTCCTTGTTTCTTGATTTGACCATTTTAGAATGAGATAAATCCTTGAGCATTTTTATTTATATCTATCTTTTGCTCTTTTGGTCTTAGCCTAGTTCATTTGTTGAACTTGTGTTCTTTCATGTGTTGAATTGGTTCTTTGATACAATTTGGACACCGCTTGTCTTGTCACACTCTTTTGTGTGCAATATCGTTTTTCCTTGTTGTTTTTGTTCAAATTGTATCTCCTTTTTGGTTCTTGAAAGCTTTATGCATGCTTATTTACTATATGTTTGTATTATGGCATGCTTGCTTTCTTTGATCCAATATATAGGGGAAACTCCACCACATCCCACCGGCTAAGTTGTGCATGAAATTCAATTTCATATCAATATGCACATATTTATGTGGAGTCTCTCCTATGTATTGTAGTTGCACTAACTACTTTGGACCCAATAAGTTTGGGGACCATTTTGTACTTAAATGTGTTTTAGGTACATTGGAGATATATTGGATGCTTGTCTCTCAATTTTGAAGAAGTGGTGCATACATGAAAATTTGAGACAAGCTATGGGATGATCAATGAATTCATATCCTCTACATCCTACCAATTTTATCTCGGTAACAAGTATCTCTTTCTCATGCTCATATATCTTGATTCCAACCGTTTGTCGGTTGCCTTCTAGCATGAATTAATGTATTTGTAATTGTTGTAGTTCTAGCCATGGTTTTAATAGAACTCTCTATTGTAAATGTGTATAAGTTGAGATGTGTACATATAGTTGGGACTATACAAAATCATGCATATTATCCTCCAATCCCAAATATGTAAATCTAGCAATTTTATTGCCTATCATTTCATCAACTTCTCTCATATGCAATAGTGAGATTTTTGCTAGGTCTATTTTATCTTATGATACTTGTTGCCTTTCTCCATATATTCCAACTTTCTCCTTTTCCCTTGGTGATAGTTGTAATATATGTAGTGTGTCGGTGTTTGAAGCCCATTAATGTACAATAAGATATATGTGAGCCTTTGGCCATGCCTTGAAGCAAAATCTTATTGATATATGTTATGACTTCATTTTTGCCTTTCATGTGCTTTCTTGTATAATCTTCTTTATGTGTGCATATTTCTTCTTTGGAATATATCTTTGTGATATTTTCCACTTAGAGACATATACACATATGAGAAGATAATTTTAGTTGATTTTTAATCCTTGGAGACCACCTTTCTATTCCTTTTGATTCTTCGGTGGCTTCCAAATTTATTTTCCTATGAGTACTTGTTCCTCTTGTTTGCATCTTCGGTCACTCATATTTGTTCTTTCATGTCTTGTATTGTTAAATGAATTTGGATTAGTGAGGAGTCCATGACTATGCACCTCGTTCCCAAATGCAATTATCATAATTGGTGCATGCTATTTGGGGAGCTCATATACTTCATTTAATAATACTCATTTGCATTCTTTCACATTTGTTGTGTTTTAAATGCTTATGGGGGAGCGAGGATTCCATATTTGTGCAATATGTATTCTAATGCATTTATTTTGAATTATGCACAAATCTTGGGGAGCTTCTCTATTTGTTATTTAAAGCACTATTTTGCTCATTTCATAATATCTCGTAGTTTCCATTTGAACTCATTTGTTGTTTTCAATTGATTTGTCGGATCTTGTGATTGCTTGCGTCATTTGTGATGCGTCATTTTATTTTATTCCTTCGGCAATCTTCGGGTCCTCGATATAGTCCTACTCCCTCCCAAGTATTCATCATTGGATATGTGCGAAGGCACATCTTTGGAGGAATTATTACTATATTTGCCTTCTAGAACTTGTCACCCATTTCGGCAATCGATGCCAATGGGGGAGAAGTTTTAGAGGGTTTAAGGGAAATGGTTTATGCTTTGAGTTTGTTTCTAATGGTTTATGCTTTGAGTTTGTTTCTAAGCATTTGCCTTTCATGCTCTTGCATCTTTGTTGTTGCTTAGCATGTGGTATATATAGAGGAAACTCCACCAATGATAATAATTGGCAATATATGCAATGAAATTCAAATTCATCACACATGCATAGATTGTGGGGGAGTTTGCTCTATATATGGTGGTGGTACCAATATAACATACTTATGTAGTATTTGATATTAGTGTTACCATTTTGTTCACTAAGA
This sequence comes from Avena sativa, assembly GCA_916181665.1. Lineage (NCBI taxonomy): Eukaryota > Viridiplantae > Streptophyta > Magnoliopsida > Poales > Poaceae > Avena > Avena sativa. Next base: position 490,493,500 of record OV702294.1, on the reverse strand, counting down.
TTCCTTATATAAACCCTCTTAAAGGGATTGTCATCAATTACCAAAATGGGGGAGATTGAAAGAACATGTGGGCCCCATGTGTGGTTTTGGTAATTAATGACAATATTTATGGACTAATGTGTGTATTAAGTTATACTTGTAGGATTTGTCCATTAGCATCTCTTGGAGCATGTGTTGGCTTCAAGGTTGATGAAATGAGAAGAAGATGTGTTGTGCAAGCTCAAAATGCACCATCTATAGAAGATCTCATGTTTGATGCTTGCCATTCTCGGTGATCATGGATCAATGATGAGGAATTAAGAAAGGCGTTACATCTTGAGAAGGGCAAGATCGTCTACATCAAGCTCAAGTGGAATGCTCAAGGCAAAGGTATAATCTTGATAGGTTTTCCCTTTTGCCGGTCTCATATTGTTAGTAGGAGACCGGGTTTAGGATAGATAACCGTACTATCAAGAGGGGCTCTCGAATGAGTAACTCGATCACATCGTTCGGAGAGAGCTCAAACCTTTGCATACTTGCATCATCGTATTTGGTTGTTATTTGGTCTTATCCATGTGAGGATATAGAGCTTGTGGTAATCTCCATAACAAGCTCTTGTTCATCAAAATCGGATCCCTCTTTTATATCTTATTGCGATTTTGATCTATGCGGTTTTTCGGTTTCTCACCAAGTGAGGTATCTCGTATTATTATACTTGATACATTCTCACTTGGTGATAACCAATATTTTCACCTTTTATAGGGAAGCTCATGTCGTCCTCTTTCCAACGCAATTGGAATCGGGTCGATCGGAGTTACCAATCAAAAGTTATAGCCGTTTGAATATATGTTGGTCTCCTAGGTACCAAAATGCGGTAGTACCGCATTTTAGTACCTAGCAAGGCAGAAGGTTTTGGAAAGTTGCCAAAATCCACTGCCGGGCTAGGTACCAAAAAGCGGTAGTACCGCATTTTAGTACCTAGCGCGGCAGAAGGTTTTTTACTTCGTCATTTGGATCTATCCTCCCTTGCTGGACTATGATGTTTCTTTGCATGATCTTGTAGAGGTTGTTGTCCTCTTCGAAACGAGCCCAAGATCATCGAAATCGGAGTCCGGATGCAAAAGTTATGGCTGTTTTCGTTCTGTGATGACCGGTAGTACCGGACCAGGATCCGGTAGTACCGGGGTCCGGTAGTACCGCTTTTTGGTACCGGGGAGCGCAGAGAAAAAATGCGTTTGGAGCCCCAGGAACCCCAGGAAATGTCCGGTAGTGCCGGGAAAGTCCGGTAGTACCGGGAAAAAGTCCGGTAGTACCGGGAATCGCGTTTTTGGGCTGCAACGGTTGGATTTTGGAGGGACCTATATAAGGGGCCTTCTTCCCCAATGGTTCCTCAACCATTCTTGCAATTTTTCCCCTCCATTGTTGACCTTCTTGAGCTTGCTTTCTCTCAATCCCTCCAATGATTCTTGCATATTCTTGAGGGATTTGAAAGAGGAGATCTAGATCTACAATCCCACCAATCAATCTTTCCTCTAAGTGAGGGGAACATATTGGGATCTAGATCTTGGAGTCTTTTGTGGATTTCCTCCATTGTTCTTCCTCTCTTATTCCCCCATAAGCTTTTGTAGCTTTGGTGGAATTTGGGAGAGAAGGACTTGAACACCTTTGTGGTTTTCTTGCCATTTGCATTTGGTGCATCGGTTTGAGTTCTCCTCGGAGGATTTGGTTTGAGTTGCTCATTGGAGCTTGTTCCTCTTGGGTTCTTGGAACCCTAGACGGTTTTGTGGCCTTGGTGGCATTGTGTCCTTGGTGGCATTTGTTGAGGCCTTTTGTGGCATTTGTTGGGAGCCTCCAATTAAGTTGTGGAGTTGTGCCCCAACCTTGTGAGAGGTTCCGGTTGCCACCGACAAGTGCACCGATAGTGGAAGCGTGGATCGATCACATTGGGGTGAGATTCACTGGAGAATAAGGGAGGCCTTTTGTGGCGTATACCACCCCCTCTCCAAACGAGACGTACTCCATGTTGGGAGGAACTCGGTAAAATATCGGTGTCCCCGCGTGCCTCGGTTATCTCTATACCCGAGCTCTTTACTTATGCACTTTACATTGTGATAGCCTTCGTGCTTGAAGTAATATATATCTTGCTATCACTTTGTTGCTTGTATTGCTTAGCATAAGTTGTTGGTGCACATAGGTAAAACTTAGTTGTTTCTAGGTTGTGCTCTACAAAGTAAACACTAGTTTTATTCCGCCCTTGTTGAGTCACTCTAGGAAAAGTTTTAATCGCCTATTCACCCCCCTCCTCTAGGCGACATCCGTATCCTTTCATCGTCATCAACATGTCTGGAGCACGTCAGGAAATGCGGGCTCGTTTCTTGGCGGTCGGACTGTTCCTGTCCGTCCTGCTCGCAAACTCACAACAGGTTATTGAGCACATGAAGAGAGTCTGGAAGATCAGAGGGCAGATGGAAGCAAACTCCTTGGAGGCCGGAGAGGGGCAGCGCAAGTTCATTTTGGAGTTCACAGAGGAGGGGGACCGGGACCATGTCGTGCGTGGGGGTCCATGGCAATACAAAGGATATGCCTTCCTCGTCGAAGGACTCCAGGTTGGTGCAGACCCGGAGTCTGCACTCTTCACCCACGTGCCCATGTGGGTGCAGTTTCGCAATATTCCATTCCACCTCCTCACCAAGAATCTTGCGCGGGACCTTGGAGAACAAGTTGGCACACTGATCAAGATCGACAACAATGCTAGAGGGAACATCTGCGACAAGTTCCTGAGGGTCAGAATTCAGCTCCCGCTGTACTTGGCTCTACAGAAGGTTATTACCCTTATGGATGAAATTACTGACGAAGAAGTCGACGTTCAGATAAGGTATGAGAGACTTCCAAATTTTTGTTTGTTTTGTGGTTATATTGGACATATGGAGGCAAGATGTGATACGCCAGCGGCGGAGAGGAAAATATGCTTCAGCCAAGAACTCAGGGTGCGGCCGGTGCACTTTGAGGACCCACGAACTTGGTTTCTACCAGACGCAATGGGGCAACAACAGGCCTAAACATCATCATCGAACCTCTGGCGCGCCCCCTACCCGGCGCCAGGGCCGGCGCCGTGGGTGGGAGATATGCCTGCTGCGGGAATATCAAGAACAAACAAGACCCTCCCCGGTGTGGAGGGGGTGATGGAGGACGTGGCAAAGCTGTGCGTCAAGGAGACTGTTCTGACCCACGACAACAACAATGGGGTCTCAGCAGCCAAAACGGATGCCGACTCCAACACCAATATGATCGTACAGAGGGAGAAATAAGATCCAAGCATCGACACACCAATGAACAATGGGGCAATAGCAGTTGTTACTCAAGCCCTCGACACCAACAATGGGCCTGAGAAGTTCAAGGAAAATGCAGGCGGCCAAGGAGAGGAAGAGGTGGTGGCCACAAACGACAAAGCCGGAGAGGAGACACATAGAACTGAAAGTTCAGACACGAACTCCTCCAATATGAAGAAAGCTAAGGGATGGAAGAGGCAGGCAAGAGAAGAAAAGGTGCGAAAGAATGTAGCAGAACCAGGGCACCTCGAGGAAATTCGGTGGCAGGGGGCTGGAAAGGTGAGAGCCCGTACTGAACTAGAAAACATAGAAGAAGAGGAATGGCGCACTAAACTGGGTGAAAGGACTAAGAAGAGTAGGACTCAACCACCAACTCTGTCTGAGTGCCTGGGAAAGTAAGGGCTCAGGCGACTGCGTAAGGAGGAACAACTGAGGGAGGAGGTGCAGAAAGCAGAGGAAGGGGAAAGCAAGGAAGCTACCGGCCCTGGGGCTGCCGGTCCACTGTCGGGCGCTGATGTTAGCGCCTGGCAGGAGCCATGATCATACTATTCTGGAACTGCCGAGGACTGGGGCAGCCTCGGACAGTTCAGGAACTGACTCGCCTAGTGCGAGAGTATCGCCCAAGTGTTGTGTTCCTCTCAGAGACAAGACAGAACAAGAAGCTGGTAGAACCTGTGTGTAACAGACTACGCTTTAGCAGCTGTTTTCCTGTTTGCTTGCCTGGTAAGGGTGGGGGGCTTGCTCTCTGTTGGAGTAAAGAGGTTGGCATTGACCTGATAAATTTTAGCCCTCACCATATTGATGTAATCGTCCAGCAAGATAAGGAAATAAAATGGAGGAGCACTTTTGTCTATGGTGAGCCGTGTACACAACAAAGACCTCACTTTTGGAAGCTACTTAGAAGAATTAAAACAAATAAGGAGGCAAATCTCCCGTGGCTGATGCTAGGAGACTTCAATGAAGCCATGTGGCAAAGTGAGCATCTTTCATGTAACAAAAGAAGTGAGAAAAGAATGCAAGAGTTCAGAGAGACTATGCGGTTTTGTGATCTGCATGACCTTAGATTTTCTGGTGTGCCCTGGACATACAACAATAAACAAGAAGGAATGAGAAATGTTAGAGTCAGGCTGGACAGAGTCATGGCAAACCCCGCTTGGTGCAATTTGTTTAATGTTGCATCTGTGAAACACATGTCTCCTGTAGGTCTGACCATCTGCCCCTGATTCTGCAGATGGGGAAGTTTGAAGAAAATAACAGTAAACCAAGAATTCATAGGTATGAGAGTATGTGGGAAAGAGAGGAGTCCCTTGGAGAAGAGATAAATGAAGCTTGGAACGCGGCAGGACAAGTCCAGAATTTAGCTGATATAAAAAATAAACTTCTTTGCACCATGAGAGCTCTGAATACTTGGAGTAGGGAGAGGTTTGGTAGGGTGGATAGAGAGATTAAATTGCTGAATAACAGATTAGAAGGTTTGTACAAGCACAATCCGTCCTTTCATATGTCTGAAATTAAGCGTGTCTCTGCTAGATTGGATGAGTTGTTGCTAAGAGAGGAAATGTTGTGGAGGCAGAGATCAAGAATAACCTGGCTGAAAGAAGGTGACCAAAATACTAAGTTTTTCCATCATAGAGCTACCTGGAGAGCTAAGAAAAACAGAATCAAAACCCTTAAAACGGCAGATAAGAAAGTCCTGCAAAGTAAAGAGGAAATCCATGAGTATTCTAGAGATTACTTCCTTGACCTTTTTACCAAGGACCAACATATTGACCCTTCTCCTCTGTTGGATATTTTACAGAAGACTGTGTCACCTGAGATGAATGAGGATCTAATGAAGGAGTACAGTGAACAAGAAATATCTGACGCTCTTTTCCAGATTGGCCCCCTAAAAGCCCCGGGTCCGGACGGTTTTCCTGCCAGGTTCTTTCAAAGAAATTGGGCTGCTCTAAAAAGTGATGTCATAACAGCTGTCAAGAGGTTTTTCCAAGATGGCACTATGCCTGAAGGTGTCAATGAAACAACAATTGTCCTAATACCAAAAACCAACGACGCTTGTGATTTAAAGGACTACAGACCAATCTCTCTATGCAATGTGGTGTACAAAGTGGTGGCTAAGTGCATTATCAATAGGCTAAGGCCTATGCTACAGGGGTTGATATCCCACAACCAGAGTGCCTTCATCCCGGGAAGACTGATCACGGATAATGCTTTGGTTGCCTTCGAATGTTTTCACAGTATACAGAGAAATACTAAATTAGCTAACGATTTTTGTGCATACAAACTTGATTTGTCCAAAGCATATGATAGAGTTGACTGGTGTTATCTGCAGGGTGCCTTGCTAAAGATGGGTTTCCACCACAAATGGGTCAAGTTGGTAATGGAATGTGTCACTTCTGCTTCCTTCCGCATCAGAATTAATGGAGAACTGACTGACATTTTCAATCCTTCAAGAGGTTTAAGGCAGGGCGACCCTCTCTCCCCATACCTTTTCCTGTTTGTTGCTGAGGGTATGACAAAAATTCTGGATAGAGCTGTATACCAACAGGAACTCAAAGATTTGAAAATCTGCAGATCAGCACTGAGTGTATCTCACCTGTTATTCGCAGACGATAGCCTGCTTTTTTTCCAAGCGAATGCTCAGCAGGCTGGTGTTATCAAGGAAGCTATGAAATTTTATGAAAGTTGTACTGGTCAGATAGTCAGTGAAGGTAAATGCTCTATCCTTTTTAGTAGCATTTGCTCGGTCTCAAACCAAAACCAGATCAAGGATATTCTCAGCATACAACACATCACCTTTGATGAAAAATACCTGGAATTTCCAACTCCGGAGGGAAGAATGAAAAAGGAAAAATTCCAACCGACTAAGGAAATCTTTGTTAAAAAACTCAGTGTTTGGAATGAGAACCATATGTCGATGGCAGCCAAGGAAACTCTGATTAAATCTGTCGCACAATCTCTCACAAATTACATCATGAGTATCTTCAAATTGCCGTCTGGTTTTCATGATGACTATATGAAAACTATAAGGAAGTTCTGGTGGGGGGAAGACGAGGATCATAGGAAAGTACACTGGACGTCTTGGAACAACTTAACTCTACCAAAAGTTCAGGGTGGGATGGGCTTCAGAGATACAAAGCTTTTCAATCAGGCACTTTTGGCTAGACAAGCTTGGAGGATCCTTCATAACCCTGACAGCCTATGCACCAGACTTCTAAAGGCAAAGTACTTTCCTAAGGGTAGATTTTTGGACACGGTTTTCACTGCGGAAGCGTCTCCGGCCTGGAGAGGTATTGAGCACGGCTTGGAGCTGTTAAAACGAGGTATCATTTGGAGAGTGGGGGATGGATCTATAATCGACATACACAGATACAACTGGATCCCTCGTAGAAACCCAACGACCATTGAAAGGGTGAAAAAAACTCTAGATGCAGAAGAGTTAAGGATTTACTTATTCAAGGAACAAGGCAATGGGATGAAGGAAAAATCAAGGAAATCTTCTACCATTATGATGTAGATTAAATCCTCAAACTGGAACCAATGCAGCATGATGAGGACAAACCTGCTTGGCATTTTGAAAATACCGGTGTGTTCTCAGTGAAGAGTGCCTATAAACTTGCCTTTGAGTTGCAAAGGAATTCATCTTATCTTAGTGGAGGTAGCACCACGGGCGATGACTCAAGGAAAATCTGGAATCTGATTTGGAAATGCAAGGTGCCAAACAAAATCAGAATTTTCTCTTGGAGATGTGCGTCTGATAATCTTGCAACCAAAAAGAATAAATGGCGAAGAACACTTGAGTTTGACAGCACCTGCAATATTTGTGGGACTAGTGATGAAACTAGCTTCCATGCTACTGTTGTGTGCCCAAAGGCTAAAGCTCTCAGACAGAAAATGAGACAAGTCTGGAGTTTGCCAAACGAGGAAGACTTCAAATATACTGGACCGGACTGGCTTCTAATGTTACTAGCTAAAACAAAAAAAGAGTCTCATCCAATGATCCTCCTTCTCTGGAGAGCTTGGCATCTTAGAAACAACATTGTACATGAAGACGGTATGAGCTCTATTGAAGCCTCTGCGGGTTTTCTACAAAAATATCTTGATACCCTGATTGGCTCGGGCCTCGACATGACCAGTAAAGGAAAGGCTGAATTGGTGATCTGTGATAATCAAGTCAAGCTATCTGACCATGGCACGATCAAGGCAAGGTGGTATCCCCCCATACAAGGTAAGTTAAAAATGAATGTAGATGCTTCCTTTATACAGGAAACAAACCAAGGTTTTCTGGGAGCTGTTGTTAGAAACCAGAAGGGTACTGTGGTTTGTGCTATGGCTATGCAGCTTCAAAGTTGTGGGGGCGCTGAAGAAGCGGAAGCCAGAGCCCTGTTACAAGCAGTGCAGACGTGCGTACATCATGATATTCGGCCTGCAGAAGTGGAAATTGATTGCTCGGCGGTCTGGTCTGCCTGTAAGGAGGCAAACCAAAACTTGTCGAAGTTGTGCTTCATTTACAGAGAGATAGACAGGATCAGAAAGTCCAATTTCGACTTTATTCTATCTAAAGTTAAAAGAGAATGTAATTCCGTTGCTCATGAGCTTGCTAAAAGCTGTAGGGTAGAGGGAACGGTTGGCTTTTGGATTGATTGTGTTCCAAACCAAATCAGCCCCTTTGTCATGAACGATTGTAAACTGCTCATGAATGAATGAAATCTCTTTTGACGTCAAAAAAAAAGATTAGCATCACCCTACCTATGACAAGTGTAATCGAGTCATCAACCGACTAACACATTAGCCTCGATGCCTAAGGACAATTTAATGTGAACAATATAAATATATAGTTTCACAACCGAATTACATATTTGATGATACATATAAAAGTTCATATAAGGACAACTTAAACAACTTTATGGATACGTTGGGAAACACATTATCTATGATTGCCTCTAGGGCATATTTCCAATAGCCTCTAGAGTAAATCATCCCGACATCACATGCCTAGGAATCCAATGCCCATATATCTTGTGTGCGTCTCAAGCTTAGGTTGTGGAAGTAACTTTATCAACGGATCATCAACGTTTGCATCTGTGTGTACCTTACACAATTTGATATCACCAATCTCCATGAATTATCAAATAAAGTGGTAATGCTTGAGTATGTGTTTGTTCTTCTGGTATTGCAACATCCCCATTGTTGTCACAATATATGTCCAAAGAATTATATGTTTCGTGAACCACGCCAAGATCTATCAGGAAATTCCTGATCAAAACACCTTCCTTTGTTACATTCGAGGGAGCAGTATACTCAACATTTGGTGTAGAGTTGCCCATCGTTTTTTGCTTAGAACTCTTCCAGCTTACATCACTTTCGCTCATCACGAACATGTATCCATATTGCAAAAAAGAATCATCCCGAGTCAGTAAGGTAACTCGCATGCATGTAACCATTTACACCGAGTTCATCCTCATCCCCATAAACTAGAAACATATCCTTAGTCCTTCTTAAATACTTCAGAATATTCTTAACTATTATCTAGTGGATTTTGTCTAGATCACCCTAGTATCTGCTCGTAACACTTACATCATAGAAAACATCTGATCTAGTACAAATCATGGCACACATGATTGATCGGGTTGTTAAAGTATATGGGATCGCAGTCATCTGGCTTCACTCATCAGTCATCTAAGGATTTGAATCTTGCTAAGCCAGATACCATGTCAAATCGTTATGAACCCCCTTATTAGCCGATTTCATATTAAACTTATTCAACACTTTGTCCAAATATGTACTATGACTCAATCCAATGATCCGTCTTGATCTATCTCTATAGATCCCTAATCCGCCTCACCTAAGGAATCAAGATAAACTAATCGTCTATATGAACTAGTAATGAAAAAAATTGTAATTAATCTTTTTTAACCCATGAGCGAAGGGAAGTGCTAACCTTGAGCATATGATTTCACCAATTCAAGCTTGAGAAAGCCTTAGTTTTTGAGTTTGATGCCAGGCTCGATCTCGGCCAGCTTGGATCAAGAAAGCTTGGTCGCCAACAAAGATTGTCGAATTCACGAAACAACCAAAAAGTTATGCAAACTTTTGAATCATTTTGAAAACATTGACAACTCGGTAAATTTTGACCACCTGGTCTGATTTACCCATTTTGTCTGTAGCGGAAGGTACCCACAAGTCACTCACATTCATATTCCCGCATACATTTGGTATACGACTTAGATACAATAATAAGTCGTTAACTTTTTGTATAAGCATTTTTCAATATACTTTCACAAAAGATATCCCAAGGATAATTTATACATGGTTATTCTTTCTTCCAACACGAATTCTATCACTCCTTTATGGCGTCCTTAATTTCCATGATTCAAAACAATGATGGATTCCAGGATTATCTTGGCAACCAAGCTCTTTTGTTGGACAAGGAAAAAAGCAACATTTTTTTCAAATTCTTGAGTAGATGGAAAATTTCTAATTTCTATTTAAATGTTAGTGCAAAGGAATCCTAAGGAAATATTCCTTTCGCCTTTAATTTTACAAACCAAACAACATAGGGAAAAATTCGAAGGATTGGAAACAAAATTACTACTCCTGAATTCAACAAGCTCACAAGTCAAAGCTCCGTTCACATACCCGCATGTGCAGCAATGCATGCCCAGCTCTGATTGGCACTCACAAAACACAAATACGATAACGCTGTTCATTCTACTCATTGGTTCGTGGACTCCTATAGTCCTGTAGTCCCACTGAAGAAATGAAAATGGCTACTTGGCCTTCCAGGATGACAATGGAGGGGTCTCAGAATCCTTCCAAGTATTCATCATTGGAGGGCACCTGTCACCCCGGACATCAGCTGCAGTGGCGTACGACTCGAGTTCGGCCATCTCCTCCGGTTTGAGCTTCACAGATAGCGCTCTCACATTCTGGTTGAAATTCTCGATTTTTGTTGTGCCAGGTATGGGGCAAACATTGTTCCCCTGATGATGAAGCCAGGCCAATGCAAGTTGTGATGGTGTGCACCCTTTTCTTATTGCCATTGCATTAACACGCTCAAATATGAGGGCGTTCTTCTCGAGATTCTCTGGTAGAAATCTAGGCATATACTGCATATATAGTAGAAAGTTCTCAGTGAAAGAGCAAACTGATCATAGAAATTCCAATTCTGGTTTTCATGAAGAAACTGGCGAGGCGTTTATGTATAGTCTAATAACCAGGTTTCTGTACAGTGGTAAGATGAACATTTCCACAAAATATAAGCCTAATAAGTTAAATGATGGCAGGTCTAGAAACCAAAGGACATTACAGAATTCCGTAGCTACCAGGATAACAGCGATGACATGAAAAATCACCTTGCGGAAGTCCTGGTCTGATAGTAACTCGACCAATTTTGATCCTTCAGAGAAGAACCCTCTGCCGAGTGGGCTGTAAGCTACAATTCCAATTCCAAGTTCTCTGAAATTGTCATGAAAAAAGGCATTTTGGTAGATAAAAGTCTCCAGTCTTTTCACGAAAACAACATGGTGTGGTTTTCGTACAATACCTACAAGTTGGAATTATGTTTTCTTCCATGTCTCTAGACCATAGTGACCACTCCATCTGAACTGCAGTGATAGGATGAACGGCATGAGCCCTTCTGATTGTTGATGCAGATGCTTCGGATAATCCGATATATTTTATCTTTCCTTCTTTGACTAGCTCCTTGAGCTCTCCAATCTAATAAGGTGGAATGTAAGTTAGTTCCCAATATGAAAACAAAGGCATGGCTTACATCATAACAACTTAGAAGGGCAATACAAAGGCCTAGCCTGGCGCGGCAGTGTGTAGAGATAAATATAGTCATCTAAGGCACCAACCCCAAACACAAAAAGCACTACAAAACCACAAAGAAACCCATTATGCACATGACACTCACCGTGACCTCGATAGACACCCTGGTATCTACGCGGTGCTGATAGTACAGATCAATGCAGTCGATGCCAAGCCGGGCGAGGCTGCCCTCGCATGCCGCCCGCACGTACGCCGGGTCCCCGCTGACCTCCCACTTGACGCCGGATAACGCGATGCCGAACTTGGTGGCCAGCTGCACCTTCTCCCTCACGCCGCCTTGCAACGCCTGTCACGTACGAGCATTACACCGAACACCCTCAGCGCACAGCCATAAACTGAAAAACACAATCAAGATGGGACTAGACGACCAGTTTAGAAGTTTGAAGTCGAGAAGCGACCTTGCCGAGGAGGATCTCGTTGGTGACTTGGTGTGAGGCCCGTAGACATCTGAGGTGTCAAGTAAGGTGACGCCGGCGGCGACCGCGTGGTGAAGGAGCGCGATCATATCCGGCTCGGGCTTGCGCTCACCGTAGCCCATGCAGCCGAGGCCCTGCGCCGAGACCTCCATCCCCTGGGAACCCAACTTCACGCGTGGCACAGCCCTGACAGGAGCGGCTGCCATGACTTGCAAGGTGCTGTGCTCTGGCCGGATCGGCTGACGTCTGGTGGTCACCGTAGTATGGTGTGGCAATGTGGCCGATTGTGGAGCAGGCAGTAAGTTTATATAGTGTCAACGCTGACAGCATCTGTCTGATGCCGGCGGGTGGTAGACTCATGTCAGCAACTCAGCATTACTGACTACTCAAGGTTCACCTCCACCCGCATGGCTGAGGTCCATACTCCCTATGATGCTCGCCATTAGGTCGCCGTTGTTGGCTGACCCTCCGCTCACTTTCTCTCACTCTCGGTTCACCGCCACGGGTGCCGCGCGACCTCCGGTCGCTGCGAGACCTCGTACGCTAGGAGAGTTTCTGGAAGCGGCTAAATCCCGCTCCAATGCTCTACTCCATACCTCATCAGTTCGACGTCGGCTGCTTGCCATGAAATTTCAACCACATCGTAGCGCGAGGATTGCGGGTCAACCGAACGGGCTCAACTCAGAGATGAAGGCCGTCCGAAACCTGATGAGGAAGCTTGGGCTGATCAGCGGGGATGAAGCGCCTTCTGAGGCAGCTCTGGCGGCCTACCACAAGATGTACAAGCTGCCGATGACGGATGAGATGATACAGGCGGTGGCCGAGCTATACGGATGGTCATTGTCTATGATCAGAGGGTGCTCCCCGCCAGTGGTGGGGCACCAGGGTGGGCATCTCGTGGCGGCTTGACCGCGGGATTGCTCCTGGCCTAGGGTGATGATCGTTTCCCAATGATCTACGAACCTAAGGTCATGATAGGCAATGTGCGAGGCCTTAACAGCCGCGCATGGCGCACGGGTGTTAGGAGTGTAGTGGACACTATTGGTGCTTCGATTGTATGCTTGCAGTAGACCAAACTATCTGTTGTAACTCGCTTGATTGTAATGGAAACCCTAGGCGTGGTCTTTGACGATTATTTCTGCTTGTCGGCTTCCGACACGAGGGGAGGGATCATAGTGGCTTGGGATAACCGCAAGGTGCAGCTTGATAGCGCACATGTTGACACTAATAGTGTTACTGCGAGGGTGTGCCCGCCAGGTGGGGGGGCTGGGTGGTGGCTGACATGCGTCTACGGTCCACAGGAAGATGCCGACAAGGTCGCCTTCCTAGCGGAGCTACAGACGCTTCGCTCCACTAGGCCAGGCCCCTGGATGCTCTGTGGGGACTTTAACTTGATCTACAAGGATGAAGATAAGAACAACAGCAACCTTGATAGGAGGATGATGGGGAGGTTTAGGCGATTCATCAACGTTTGTGAGCTCAAGGAGGTTTACCTGCATGGGAGCCGATATACTTGGTCGAACGAGCGGGACAACCCCACGCTGGTGAGGCTGGATAGGGTGTTTGTCACGGCTAGGGAAGGAACTATATAATAGTTGCTCCCTCCATTGTTTGGCTTTGGTGATTGCTGATGAAAGGATACGGATGTCGCCTAGAGAGGGGGTAAATAGGCGATTAAAACTTTTCCTAGAGTGGCTCAACAAAGGAGGAATAAAACTAGTGTTTACTTTGTAAAGCACAACCTAGAAACAACTAAGGTTTACCTATGTGCACCAACAACTTATGCTAAGCAATACAAGCAACAAAGTGATAGCAAGATATATATTACTTCAAGCACGAAGGCTATCACAATGTAAAGTGCATAAGTAAAGAGCTCGGGTATAGAGATAACCGAGGCATGCGGGGACACCGATATTTTACCGAGTTCCTCCCAACATGGAGTACGTCTTGTTTGGAGAGGGGGTGGTATCAAACCACCAACGCCACAAAAGGCCTCCCTTATTTTCCGGTGAATCTTACCCCAACGGGATCGATCCACGCTTTCACTATCGGTGCACTTGTTGGTGGCAACCGGAACCTCTTACAAGGTTGGGGCACAACTCCACAACTTAATTGGAGGCTCCCAACAAACGCCACAAAAGGCCTCAACAAATGCCACCAAGGCCACAATGCCACCAAGACCACAAAACCGTCTAGGGTTCCAAGAACCCAAGAGGGACAAGCTCCAATGAGCAATTCAAACCAAATCCTCCGAGGAGAACTCAAACCGATGCAACAAATGCAAATGGCAAGAACACCACAAAGATGCTCAAATCCCTCACTCTCAAGTTCCAACAAAGCTACTAAAGCTATTGGGGGAACAAGAGAGGAGGAATCAAAGAGAGACACAAATCCAAAATCTAGATCCCCAAAGATACACTCACAAAGAGATGTTTTGGTTTGGTCAAAACGTAGATCTAAATCTCCTCCAACAACTTCTCAAATATATGCAAGAATCAATGGAGGGGTGTGTAGAAATCAAGCTTAAAGAGTAAAGCAAATGGGGACAAAGCTTAGACAAGAGAAGGAGGAAGAAGTAACCCTAAAAGATAAAGGGGTGAAGCTATTTAAATAGAGGGGCCGTTGGGGCGTTTTTCAAAACGGTCTGGTACTACCGGATTTAACCGGTAGTACCGCACGAGTCCCAGGCCCCAGCGAAGAAATCCTGTCAGCGAGCAAAGAAAAAACGGGGTCAACGCTGGGCGCGCACGGCAACAGCAAACAGCAAGCCAGCGCGCCCGCGCACGCATGCGGGATGCGGGGCCAGCGGTTGCAGCGGCAGCAACTACTGCTGTCGGCAGCAGCAGGCAGGCACGCGCGCGCAGCAAGCCAGGCGGCGGGCCCAGCGCGCGGGCAGCAGAGCGAGCAGGAGCGGGACCACATGCAGGCGCGTGGCAGCAGCAGCAGCAGCAGCGCAGGGCCACGCGGGCGAGTGAGTGCGCGCGTGCAGCGTGGGCCCAGCAGCTGCAACGCATCGCGCGAGCGGGCGTGCGTGCGTGGGTCAACGCGCCAGCGAGGCGGGCGGCGCGCGAGGCAGGCGCAGCGAGCGAGCAGCCGCGGAGCCGGTAAAACTAGATCTGAATCTGGGCGTCTCTGGGAAAAATATCTGGGCCGACCAGTAGTACCGGCCCACGCGGGCGGTACTATCGGGCCGGCCGGTACTACCGAAAAAAGGTACCTAGTGAGGCAGAAAGAAAACGGGCTGTTTTTAGGCCCGGGCGGTACTACCGCTCGGCCCAGAAAATAGACAGACAGGCAAATATTCAAACGACAATAACTTTTGACTGGAAGCTCCGATTGACCCGATTCAAATTGCGTTGGATAGAGGACGACAAGGGCTTCCCAATAAAAAGTGGAAATATTGATTATCACCAAGTGAGAAAGTATCAAGTAGAATAATGTGATATACCTCACTTGGTGAGAAACCGAAAAGCCGCATAAATCAAAATCTCAACAAGATACAAAAGGGAGATCCGATTTTGATGAACAAGAGCTTGTTATGGAGATTACCACAAGCTCTATATCCTCACATGGATAAGACCAAATAACAACAAAATACGATGATGCAAGTATGCAAAGGTTTGAGCTCTCTCCGAACGATGTGACCGAATTACCCATACGAGAGCCCCTCTTGATAGTACGGTTATCTATCCTAAACCTGGTCTCACACACACAACGTGAGACCGGCAAAAGGGAAAACCTATCAAGATTATACCTTTGCCTTAAGCATTCCACTTGAGCTCGATGTAGACGGTCTTTCCCTTCTCAAGATGGACCGCCTTTCTTAATTCCTCATCATCGACCTCGCATATTGAGCTTGCCCAACATATCTTCTTTGCATTTCATCGACCTTGAAGCCAACACATGCTCCAAGCGATGCCAATGGACAAATCCTACAAGTATAACTTAATACACACATTAGTCCATAAAGATTGTCATTAATTACCAAAACCACACATGGGGGCCCAACATGTTCTTTCAGCTGACCACGGCCCCCTACTTCTCGACTACAGCACGCAGACGGTGGGTAGGAAGCTCTTCCAGATCAAGCGTTACTGGCTGAAGCTCGACGGCTTTGGCGAGGTGGTCCAGTCGGCTTGGGGCACGATCGACGGTGACCCAGATCCCTTCAGGAGGCTCACGACCAAGCTAAAGCGCACGGCTCGTCAGCTCATGAGTTGAAGCGGCAAGAAGGTTGGGTGCATCAAGCTTCAGCTGATGACAACGCGAGAGGTAGTCTTGCGCCTGGACCTGGCAAGGGAGTCTAGGCAGCTCTCCTCGGATGAGCGCCGCCTCAGGGCGCTCCTCAAGCAAACCTACTTAGGGCTGGCCTCCCTGGAATGTACGATGGTACGGCAGCGGGCCAAGATTGCTTGGCTAAGCGAGGGTGATGTGAACACATCGTTCTTCCACCAACATGCCTCCTATTGGAGGCAGAAGAACATGATCCATAGTTTGCAGGTTGACGGCGCGGTCATTTCGGACCATGCGGCCATGGCTGAGGCCTCCTTTGACCACTTCCAGGGGCTCCTGGGCACCTCGTTAGACCGGGAGCACTCGCTCAACCTGGACTTCCTAGGCTTGCCCTCGGAAGACCTGGCTGAGCTCGAGGCCCCGTTCTCGGAGGATAAGATCTGGGGAGTGGTGAAAGACCTCCCTCACGGGAAAGCGCCGGGCCTAGATGGGTTCACATCGGAATTCCTGCAGAAATACTGGGCCACGCTGAATGATGATTTCATGGCGGCGTTCACCAAGTTATTTGTGATGTGCGGGCGCGGTTTTCAGGGACTTAACCAGGCCCTCCTCATTCTGCTGCCCAAGCGTCCGGATGCGAGCACGCTGGGGGATACCGCCCCATTAGTCTGGTCCATATCTTCACAAAGTTGGTGGCGAAGACCTTGGCTAACAGGGTGGCTCCGAGAGTGGCGTCGTTGGTGGATCAAAACCAGAGCACTTTCATTAGCAAGCGCAACATCCACGACAACTTCATGCTGGTTCAGCAGACGGCGAGGTTCCTTCACCGGGAGAAGGAACCCAGGGTGATGTTGAAGCTTGATATAGCCAAGGCCTTAGACTCGGTATCCTGGGGGTTCTTATTTCAGGTCCTCCGCAAAGTGGGATTCGGTCCGAGGTTCTGTGAGCTTATGGCAATTCATCTCTCGACGAGCAGCACATGGGTGATGCGTAACGGCGAGCCAGGACCCCCCATATGACATCGGAGGGGCCTCAGGCAGGGGTACCTCTCTCCCCCACGCTATTCGTCCTCATGATGAATACGCTTAGTAGGGTGATGGCCAAAGCTATGGAGTGGGTGTGCAGAAGCGCCTTGCGCGATAGGAGCTGACGACCTCGGTCTCGCTCTATACGGATGATGTGGTGATCTTCTGTCACCTGGATGAGGGTGATTTGTGCACGATCCGGAGCATCCTCGACACTTTTAGTCAGGCCTCCGGTCAGCGCACTAACTTTGCGAAATGCTCAGTTTCTCCGATCGCCTACTCGGAGGAGGTTGCCAATGTGGCGGTAACGGTGATGGGGTGCCAGTTGGCCCCCTTCCCCGTCAAATACCTTGGCATACCATTGGTGTTTCGTAGGATGCCGACTAAAGCCTACCAACCGGCCATCGACCGTATTGCGGATAAGCTGCCCACGTGGAAGGCCTCTATGATGCCCAAAGCAGGGCGTCTTACCTTGATCCGGTCGATGCTCGCGGCGATTCCTCTTCACCAGCTGATAGTGCTTTCCCTGAACAAGAAAGCACTCAAGCAGGTGAATAAGATACTGCGCGGGTTTCTTTGGGTGGGCAGGAAGGAGGCCGAGGGTGGGAACTGCCATGTCAACTGGGCAAAGGTGTGCAGGCCCCTCTGTTTTGGAGGGCTGGGGATTCCGGACATGGCCCGCATGGCCACTTATCTCCGGACCCGATGGATGTGGCAAATGCATACAAACCCCTCGCGACCTTGGAATGGGCTGGATATGCAGTTCACCAAGGATGAGTGTGAAATCTTCTTCGCCTCCACCTCTATGGTGGTGGGCGAGGGGACCACCGCGCTGTTCTGTACAGATAGATGGGTGGATGGGAAGTCGGTTGGGGAGATAGTGCCAGACCTCCTAGCGCTGGTCCCACGACGACTCCGGAGAACACGGACGATCCAGCAGGCGGTTGTTGACCGTTCATGGATCTCTGACATCTCGGGTGCGGTTAACCCCCTTGCGCTCTAGCAGTATGTCCAATTATGGATCAAGCTGTAGAGCATGCAGTTGGGAGGTGTGCCAGACAGACTAGTTTGGCGGTGGACGACGGATGGCCAATACTCCTTCAATAAAGATTGGTGGTATAACTTAATACACACATTAGTCCATAAAGATTGTCATTAATTACCAAAACTACACATGGGGGGCCAACATGTTCTTTCAATCTCCCCCATTTTGGTAATTGATGACAACCCCTTTAAGAGGGTTTATATAAGGAATATTAATGAATAAAACGGTAATACCAATATCAAATACTACAAGAGTATGTGATATTGGTACCACAACCATATATAGAGCAAACTCCCCCACAATCTATGCATGTGTGATGAACTTGAATTTCATTGCATATATTGCCAATCATTATCATTGGTGGAGTTTCCTCTATATGTACCACATGCAAACCAACACCAAAGATGGAAGAGCATGAGAGGCAAATGCACAAGAACAAACTCAATGCATAAACCAACTTCCCTTAAACCCTCTAAAACTTCTCCCCCATTGGCATCGATTGCCGAAATGGGTGACAAGTTCTAGAAGGCAAATATAGTAATAATCCCTCCAAAGGTGTGCTTTTGCACATATCCAATGATGAATACTTGGGAGGGAGTAGAACTATATCAAGGACCCGAAGGTCGCCAAAATAAAGTCAAATGATGTAGGCAACTACAAGGTCCGACAAACCAATTTGAAAACAACAAATGAGTCCAACTAGAAACTACAAGATATTATGATATGAGCAAAAGAGTGTTTTAAATAACAAATAGAGAAGCTCCCCAAGATTTGTGCATAATTTGAAATAAATGCATTGGAATACATAATGCACAAATATAGAATCCTTGCTCCCCCATAAGCATTTAAAACTCAATAAATGAGAAAGAAGACAAACGAGCATTATTAAATGAATTAGATGAGCTCCCCAAAAATAATGCACCAATTATGATAATTATATTTGGGAACAAGGTGCATAATCATGGAATCCTCACTCATCCAAATTCATTTAACAAAACAAGGCATGAGAGAACAAGTATGAGTGCCCGAAGATGCAAACAAGAGGAACAAGCACTCATATGCAAATAAATTTGGAAGCCACCGAAAAATCAAAAGGAATAAAAGGTGGTATCCAAGGAATAAAATTAAACTAAAATTATCTTCTCATATGTGCATATGTCTCTAATTGGAAAACATCACAAAGACATATGCCAACGAAGAAATATGCACACATAAAGAAGATTATACAAGAAAGCACATGAAAGGCGAAAATGAAGTCATAACATATATCAATAAGATTTTAGCTTCAAAGCATGGCCAAAGGCTCACATATATCTTATTGTACATTAATGAGCTTCAAACACCGACACACTACATATATTACAACTATCACCAAGGGAAAAGGAGAAAGTTGGAATATATGGAGAAAGGCAACAAGTATCATAAGATAGAATAGACTAGCAAAAATCTCACTATTGCATATGAGAGAAGTTGATGAAATGATAGGCAATAAAATTGCTAGATTGGCATATTTGGGATTGGAGGATCATATGCATGATTTTTTATAGTTCCAATTATATGCACTCATCTCAACTTAAACACATATACAATAGAGAGTCCTCTTAAAACCATGGCTAGAACTACAAGAATTACAAATACATTAATTCATGCTAGAAGGCAACCGACAAACGGTTGGAATCAAGATATGTGAGCATGAGAAAGAGATACTTTTTACCGAGATATAATTGGTAGGATGTAGAGGATATGAATTCGTTGATCATCCTATAGCTTGCCTCAAATTTTCTTCTAAGCATCACTTCTTCAAAATTGAGAGACAAGCGTCCAATATATCTCCAATGTACCTAAAACACAATTAAGTATAAAATGGTCCCCAAACTTATTGGGTCCAAAGTAGTTAGAGAAACTACAATACATAGGAGAGACTCCACATAATTATGTGCACATTGATATGAAATTGAATTTCATGCACAACTTAGCCGATGGGAATTGGTGGAGTTTTCCCTATATATTGGATCAAAGAAAGCAAGCATGCCATAATATAATCATATAGTAAATATGCATGCATAAAGCTTTCAAGAACCAAAAAGGAGATACAATTTGAACAAAACATCAAGTAAATCGAGATTGCACACACAAGAGTGTGACATGACAAACGATGTCCAAATTGTATCAAAGAACCAATTCAACACATGAAAGATCACAAGTTCAACAAATGAACTAGGCTAAAACCAAAAGGAGCAAAAGATAGATAGAAATAAAAATGCTCAAGGATTTATCTCATTCTAAAATGGTCAAATCATGAAACAAGGAATGAGACAAAACCAACTCCCAACAAAAAGCAAGGTTCCAACAAGAAACCAAACTCACACAAATGGGATCATCACTACTACCTTCATAAAATAAAACACAAGAGGATACCAATCAAATAAGAAGATCCAAAACGTAGCAAGGAATACATGGGAACACACAAAACATTTACTTGGCAAAAGATAGGACAATATTAAGCAAAGGCCAAAGTGAATATGATCAACAAATTCTACCATAAATTACTCGTTGTCCAAGGACAAGAAATATTGGGAATAATTTTCCCAAGGTAGCTTGCATAGATATCCAAGATCATAGTCACAACAAGAAGCATATAACTAAATATAAGAATTGAGCATGATACTTCGAACAAGATTCTTGGTAGCTTCCAATAGTCACACAATCACTAGTGATTAGAGTAACTTGAAGCAAATGGTTTCCATGATGATATAGAGATCTAAATATGAGTAAACACATACCAAGAAACACTCTCATATACAAGATCCAAAATATGATCAATAACAACATTCAAGCGAATTGGAACTTGTATGGGCAAATGTGTCACATAGGCGCTAGATAATTATCAATATCAATTCTAAGTGACACAACCTCGAATATTCACATTTTCTAGGATTGTAATATGCACTAAGCATATGACTCCCCCATAATGTGATACTACCATAAAACCAACGCGGGGCAAAAGGATACAAATAGAGATAATTAATGGACATTATAAACTTAAATTTCTCATGAGACTTGTACCACATAGAGACTTGACAATAATCCAATATAAACACTAGGTGGTATTCCTCATGTACACACAATTTTAGGATTGTGGAATGCCCAAGCATAACACTCCCCCAAAATGGGATAATCCATTAATCTCTCACAAGAGCCAAATAAGATATCAAATATAATCAAGTAAGGCTCCAATACAAGAAACACACATACATGGTGTGCCACCTAATCATACACAAATATGCTTGATACCTCAAGATAATTAAGTGGAAACACAACATGTACAAAAGCATGGAAGATACAAAACCAACACATGCACAAGGGGGCGAGTAACTTTCAATGAAATGAGTTAAGCATATGTTACCGCAAGGAGGAACATTGGAAATATAATAGGAGCAATATAATCCACATGACTTGGTTTGACAAAAATAATAATGAAGATCCCTTAATTCTTCATGATGTAGCCAAGTCTCCAATGTCCTCCAATACACACCTATTGATCAAGTTTTGGCTTGTTGGTCCCCAACCAAGTTGGGTCCTAAGAAGTTAGTCACAATATGCTTGGAAACCCAAATGGTTCTTTTCTTGACACCACATTGAGCACCAACAAATTTGGCAAACACATTGCTAACCTCATCCTTACGAAGTGAATAAGCATCATCAATGAAGATAGGATGGGATGAGGAGATACCAATAGTGCATGAGGAAGAAATGTGCCCCTTCTCGCGGCATATGTAGCAAGTTCTACTCTTGCCATCTTTCTTTTTGGATGAAGAAACAACTTGAGGAAGAGCTTAAGTCTTCTTGGGAGGAGGCCCATCTCTAACAATATGTAGAGCTTGAGGCCGCTTCCCTTGTTGCTTCTTGCCAAGGGACTTCTTTAATGGGCAATGTTTGACATGATGCCCTTCTTCCTTGCACTTGAAGCAAACAATGTTGGCCGGATTCTTGACTTGATCTAGGCCATTCTTCTTGTTATCCTTGTGCTTCAACTTGATAGTGAACTTGTTCTTGACATTTGAGTTGAATCCAAGCCCACTCTTGTCGTGGGCGGAGGCTGGAGCCCAGGGGTTGCGCCAGATACTCCCTTAGTCTAGCATGGGTCGAATTGTATGGTACGGGTGTTGGTCCTCTCTTGGACTTGTAAACTATACTTTTTTGTATTTTCGTGAAAAAAAGGTTCAGCTATCGGACGGCGTCGCTGCATGCGTGGCATCAACGGCCAAATAGATCAATAACTCTTCGGACTCACCATGTCACTCCCAGAGCTTTTGCTCGTTTTATCAAAAATTACTACGGTATAATAGTGTATCTCTTTTAGATCATCTCTAGCAGACCCTCCATCCGACCCATCCACATAATAACCGCCGTTTTCTGGTTCAAACACCGCATCGGACCTCAATACCCAAAAAAACGGGCTATCTCGTTTTGCGCCGCGGAAACCCCAAAGTCCCGGGTTAGGAGGTTGTGCGAACGCGACCCTCGTCTTCTCTCCCGTGTTGGTGCGAAGGAAGTTTTAGCTTGCCACTTTCCCGCTTCCGCCCCTCGTACCGACTCCGATTCCGCCCCTCCACTCCTCTCTGGCCACCGCAGCCATGCGCCCGCACCGAGATGGACACATCAACCCACCGTTGCTCGCAGGCCAGGCCACGTTGCGCGGACCAGCTCCTTCGACAGCATCTGGATCTAGCGCCGCTGCGGTAGCAGCCACCGAGGCCGTGGTGGTCGACGCTCATCCCGCTGATGCTATTCTCCCCAACGGAAAGCAAAAGTGGCTGGGGCAGCACGTCGTCGCCGTGCCCCCGCTGCAGCTGCCCTTCCCGCTCTGGCCAAGCGGGTGAAGCGGTCGGGCAACAAGGCGTCGTCGCCAGCGCAAAAGAAGGCAGCGCCGAAGAAGGCGGCTGCGAGGAAGCCAGCCGCAGCCAAGATGGTGTCGCTGACTGCTTTGACGGTAGCAATGGCGAAGGAGCCTACTGCGTCGGTTGCTGCACACAAGGTAGTCGATGAAAGTCCCGATGTTGATGTCATGCCGGAGTCGTACGTTGATATGCTCAACGAGGCGCCGCATAAACCCTTTGTTTCTGGTTTTTGGTTGCAGGCTCCGTATAACAGCATATTCGAGAATATACTATTATGCGGGCCGCGTTTGGCGAAAAGCCCGCAAAAGGCTTTTGTAGTGGCTTGGATACGCGGATTTAGGGTTTGCGGTTTTGGGGCTGCTAGAGTTCCTCTTACTATCTTCAGCTGTGTCTCAAATATTTACCATTCATCATTATGCTTCTAAGAAAAACCCTAGAAATGTACTATATAAGGCACTCCCGCAAAGCAATTTGTGATCTAAATCAATTTAGTTGAACTCTGTCGTTGATCCCAGTGGCCCTGACAAGTGGTAGCAGTAGCTTTCACTCTTCGGCAACAATTTGAGCTGGGCGCTGAGGGGTTGAGCATGAGCTTGCCTATAACATTGTTCCTTTTTATCCTTAGAAAGTTTTCTTGAAAAGGTTTTTTTAGTGTGTTAACTTTTTGAGATTTTTATTTTCGTGTCCATGATTCGTTAGTTGTACTTATTTTTTCCCAACCGTTTTTTTTCATTTTTGTCCATCTTCTTCTCCGAAACTCGTCAAAGAGCTCGAACGCTTGAACGGCAGCTGTCGGTTGACCGTTGGCTTACGTCTGGGGCCCCTCCGTGTGGAACCATGTGGGTCTGGTTGATCAGGAACGCGTTATGCTAACATGTGGGACCATCCATGTGGAACTGCGTGGGCCGGTTTGTTGGGAACACATTATGAAAGACGTAGTGTGGTACCATGTGGGGTACGTTTGGTGGTTACGTGTGCTCTATCGTCTAAATTAAATGTTTTATTATTTATTATTTTATGATGGGCCTTTTTAAGAGCGTATTTCTCACTCTCTATAACAGTTGTGTTTTTTGCACAAAAAGATAGCGAATCTAGACCAGCTTCTCTCTTTATTCATTGTTTGTTTTGGCCCTCGTTTTTTCCTAATATGGTAGCAAATCTAGAACAGTAAATCTAACCAGCACTATAAATACATTCAGTAAATGAAGCAGATATAGATAAATTAGCTAATATAGAATATATATATATAGTACAATACTTAACGAGGTTCGAAAATTAGGCTGCTCAGCAGTAGCAGCGGACAAGTTAAACACAACAGCAGCACAAGATCAGTGGGCCCTCATGGCCTTCACTAGGAGGGCCTCTGCCTTCTCTCTCTAGCGCTTCCTCCACTTATTGCTTCCTAGTCCCTTGACCTTGGGCGCTTTGGTCTTGATCGGGGGCATACGACCCTCCTCGATGACAGCCTTATGGAGGTTGCGGAGGTGAAAACCGAGCGTCTAGTGCTTGGCTCTGAAGCCGTGGATGTTTACGGACGGGCCGCATGTCTTCACGTCCTCGGCGTGCTTCACGAGGAAGTTGAAGTCGGTGGCGAGGCTCTTGATGTAGAAGGGGCACCTGTAGACATTGACGGTGAAGAAGTTGTCGTACTGGCCAGACTTCAGCCTCCTCAGCACCTAACGAGCCTTGGTGTCCATGGACTTGTCGTCGCTGCAGACGTCGCTGCTATCCACCTGTTGGAACAAATAGTAGAGTGCAATAAGGACATGATTGAGATACCTTGATTACCGGGATTGATTGCTTGCATAAATTAACTGATTGAGATCCCCTGATTATTCCCCAATCCCCAAATCTCAAACCAAATTGAATATTGATCCCAACTATAGATTGGCACTAGTACTAACTAGGGAATCCCTTAACTGCAACTCGGGGGACAAATAAAATAGGATTGAAATACGAACAGGGGGATTCATCGAAATACGAGATCTAACACAAGAGGATTAGCTACTGTAAAAATATCTAGCATCCAACGTTTGAAAATACAAACAGTTAAACCCTAATAGCACACGATCTAGCATCCGATGATGGGAATTGGGGAAGAACAAGGGAAGGGGAGAAAACTCTAGTTACCCCCGACCATGGGTCGAAGAGGCTGGTGTCGTATGGGTTCTCCGGCCTGATGTAATCCTCATCCCCGTAGGGATCCTAGTCGAGCGGGATTTGCCCGAGACCGGTGGGGGCCTCCTCGCCAACGGCTATGGCGGCTACCTTTGATGCCTCGACGGGGGCCTGTACGGGGACGGGGGCCTCCTCGCCGGCGGCCTTGGAGTCGACGATGGCCACCGCGCCATTCTTCTCCATCGCCGGCGTGGTTGGAGTTTTCTTGGGGGTTTGTAGAAGGTGATGCGACAATGGTGACGGTGGCGTGAGTGAGCCAGTGAGTGATGAGTGAGAGTGAGGAGGCGTATCTAATAAAGGTAAAGGGAAGGGACGTTTCGTTGCACCATCGTGCACCGCGTAACCGCGTACACTACTCACCGTGCACGTCCACATGCGTCCGCTACTGCCTTGTGCACCGCGACACACGTATCGTGCGTCACTTTTTTCCCTCGTGTCTAACCCTGACGACTTAGTTGTGCTCAGTTATACATTCGATTGTAACACTGGCAGTTTGGTTGTACTCAGTTTTGCCCTCGAGTACTAACACTGCCATGTGCAATATACTCAGTTTTACCCTCCAGTGACTGGTCAACAGAGAGTCAATGAATGGGTTTTAGCTAGCTAATTGAGTCATTTTATGCACAACAAATTCAAAAAAAATAAAACATAATGGCATCTACACAAAGAGTCTAATTATGTGACATACCACCATAAGAAATGTATGAAAATCAAGTTTTAACCTAAATCACCTACTATCTATGAAGGTTCATGGCTTTCTACTCAAGCCTCTTCCTAAAACATCACTCCCCAAAACATAGTTTGTCTGAATGAGGCAATAATTGTCAAACTAATGTATATTTGA
Source organism: Avena sativa (assembly GCA_916181665.1). Lineage (NCBI taxonomy): Eukaryota > Viridiplantae > Streptophyta > Magnoliopsida > Poales > Poaceae > Avena > Avena sativa. The sequence goes on along the minus strand of OV702294.1, from coordinate 490,467,720 downwards.
ATTGCAAATAGTTTGATGTATGCCAAGATGTATTTTATTTTATAAAAAATGTATTTTCTATTTTCTATCTGAATCCCTTTGTCAGTTTTGTCCTTGGTTTTTAATTTTTACTCAGTTTTGCCCTTGGTTTTAAGTTCAACCCAATTTTCCCCTCTCTTAGTCACAAACTCTCACACATGTGCTTATCTTGACTGCTACACTCTGATTGATCGAGACAATTGTCACGCATATCGTGTCCACCAAACGTTGATCCTCTGTGATCCAGCGGACAGGATAACCCATATATCTATCAGGGGACACCCCTCTATCCATGCAAAATAACGAGTTTTCCACCGATACTTTAAATCCATAAACAGCTGGTTTTGAATATAATTTGAAGGAAAGTGTGAAAATGATAGTCTCTCAAGATTTTCTTAGCACAACAATATCATGTATTAAGTGCGATTTCAAAGAGTTCAAAGGTATATAATTTTCATATATGCAAGTTTATGCATTACATTCCACTCTATGAAAATGGGGAGAAAATGATAATCTCTCAAGATTTTGTTAGCACATAATTATCACGTAGTAAGTGCGATTCCACGGTGTTCAAAGGTTTATAATTTTCATATACACAAGTTTATGCATTATATTTCAGTACATGAAAATGATAAATGATCAGGATTTTATTAGCACAACATTATCATGTCCTAAGTGCGATTTCAAAGAGTTTAAAGTTGTATAATTTTTGTATATGCAAGTTTATGCATTACATTTCACTATATTAAAATGATAATCTCTCAAGATTTCTTTAGCACATCATTATCATGTATTAAGTGTGATTTCACAGTGTTCAAAGGTTTATAATTTTCGTATACGCAAGTTCATGCATTATATTTCACTCCTTGAAAATGATAAATGATCAGGATTTTATTAGCACAATATTATCATGTCCCAAGTGCGATTTCACAGTGTTCGAAGGTGTATAATTTTCGTATATGCACGAGGCATAAAGATTTTAGTTTAGGGATCAATTTTCACACTCTAAAAATGGTAAACTCTCAAGATTTTCTTAGGACAACATTATCATGTACAAATTGCAATTTTAAAGTGTTTAAGAGTTGTGTCAATTATAAACACTCTTTTACATTAAGATTTGTATAATTTTTAAAATTTGTAAGTGTTCAATATTTGTGTCATTTTATTATTTCTTATACATCCATCGCCCTAAGTCTCAAAGTTTGACTTTCACCTCATAGATTCACTTGATTGCAGCCGATACATTAACTCGATAAACCAATTAAATCATCGGAACGGCTCACCAGCCACATTCTCCACAGCAAGGGCGCACCCATTTGAACTCCCGAGTTGCACCAATTGATTGTCCGCAGCAAGCTCCCTTGTCTAATCGAAACATTTTGGTGCGAGATCTAACCTTCCCTGCGTACGGTTGCCATTGTCATCCTTCATATAGGTCAACAGGATGGCACCATACTGCATCGAGGACGAACGGGAGGCCGAAGTGAAGCTATACAAAGGGCCGCCATCGTCGGAGAAGGGACGTCGTTGTCGTCGAAGAAGAAGAAGAAGAAGAAGAAGAAGAAGAAGAAGAAGAAGAAGAAGAAGAAGAAGAAGAAGAAGAAGAAGAAGAAGAAGAAGAAGAAGAAGAAGAAAGGAGAGGTAACGGCATGGGCGCGGGCGTGGTGCTGGCTTGGGGTCCCATCTTGCAACACCAACCTGGGTAAGATGTGGGTCTGGCGCTCACGTGGATAAGCTGTGGGTCTCATGCTGATCTGGATAAGTGGATAGAGGTGTCCACTACGGGAACCGACTGAACGCGTCCCCAGTTGTCAGCATGTAACGGCAAGGGTCCACTACGGGACCCGACTGAACGTGGCCCCAGTTGTCAGCACGTAACGGCGAGGGTCCATTACGGGATCCGACTGAACACGGCCCCACTTGTCAGCACGTAACGGCAAGGCTGACGGACAGCGAGTTTTAGACCGTGTGAGAGTTTCGTAGAAGGAGATGGTCAAAAGTAAGGAAAATTTAAGCGGCTGGGGAAAAGTGAGTACAACTAAGGGACCAAAGGCACAAAAATAGAAATTCCTTTTTTGTCACTTGGCTAATATCACGATAAATCCATTTCATCTAACACATATGTTCCCCACACATGTCCAATCTACTGGATTTATCATCCTCTTCTTTCTCGACCGTCGTTGCACCCAGTACATGCAGCCTATCCTACCTCTCCCTCGAATGGATCTCCTCTTGAGAGGCCTAAACCTAAGAATTACTCTAACTTGAGGTGACGAATGCGAAACGAGAGGAAATTCAGTAGGGCTCTCATCACAAATCGATTAACTTCCAAAGAAAAGGTTGGATATTCAAAGTTTACAAGCAGAGGAGCCTCACCACTACCAGCGGCGGCTAGGGTTACAACCTTTAACAAATAACAAGGTGCCTAGAAGGGAAGGATCCCCACAGCTTAATAGTACTGAAAGTTGTAAACAAAGAGAAAAAACCGCTAAGGTAACTAGCTGGCACGGTAAAGGAAGGTTACTTCTGTAACTAAATAGTAGCCACACGATCCATCAGGGGTGATGCCGGTAGGTCCTGGCACCTCTCCACTCCCAGATCCCAGACACCACTCCCAAGCACCCTCTCCTCTGGATATCTCTCTCTTCTCCATGACAGTGAGCCGACAAAGTTATTTTCCAGCCAGCCACCACTAGCTTGCGTGCTCCTGTAGCAAACCGCGTCGATCTACACTTGTCTAGCCACTAGCTCCTTCCCTAGTAGCCCCACCACCTCGACTCACTCATAACCCTCCCTGCAACCCGTGGTGGTGCCACCTTCGTGCTCAAGCTCCCCATCATTTGACATCCGAGCTTCCACCTATGGCATCCTAGGAGGTATATACCATGTCACTGTGGATGCGACAGCTCCGGTGACCCCCGACAACACGTCCACGGCCTCATCTCCAACTTTGAATTAATGAAGCCAATGTATGGGGTACAGGGTGTTGAAATATCATTTTACGGACCATGATGTTAGACTATTGGCACTGGGGGTACCTCGTCCCGTCGAGGCACCAGACCCATCGATTATACCCTGGCGGGGCTCGCGAGGAGCGTGACCCTCGCGAGGGCATAGGGAGAACATGGAGTGCCCAACGCCTCCAAGGTCGACCGAGGCCCCCAGGCGGAGGCCTCGCGATGGGGTGGCTCTATGACTCAGAGTACAACGCGCTAGGCGACACGCCAACGGGCAGTCCATGCAAGGACTGGTCCACCTTGGGAAAGCAAGATGCTACCATCCCCATTTTGGTGCAAAAGGGGAGGAGATGATGCAAGGAGATGGTGGTGCCTGACGTGCTGCTTTGGTGAAAAGAAGCCAGGGCCGGCGGGGCTAAGCATCGGTATAGCAAGGAGACCGTCCACCACCTCAGCGTCACAGTTGGCGGACGGCCACAAGAAGACAAGTTAAGCCAAAACCTTCAGCGCGGGAATGTGGTATTGATACGTCATAAACGTATCTATAATTTTTTATGTTCCATGCTTGTTTAATATCTACTTTGATTTGCTTTGTCTACACTTTGAGGTGTTTTTATATGTTTTCTGGTACTAACCTATTAACAAGATGCCACAGTGCCAGTTGCCTGTTTTGTTCTGTTTTTGGTTCCAGAAAAGGCAGAAAATCAATATTCTCGAAATTGGACGGGACAAAAGCCAAAGTCAATATTTTACCGTGGGGAACACGGAGTCAGAAGACGAGACGGAGAAGAGCCACCAGGGGGCCACACCCCTGGCCGCGTGGCCTAGGTGGGCCCGCGCCTAGAGGGTGCGGCCACCTTGGGTGCCCCTGCCTCGCCTCTTCGCCTATAGGAAGCCCCCGATACCAAAACCCTAAGTACCCGATCAATCTTCCATAAAACAGTCTGTAGCCACCGCCACCATCGTCCCTAGATCGGGGGGGGTCTGAAGATCTTCGCGGCACCCTGCCGGAGGGGAGATCATCCCGGAGGCCTTCTTCATCATCATGCCAGCCTTCGGTATGAATCGTGAGTGGTTCCACCTTGGACTACGGGTCCATGTAGTAGCTAGATGGTTGTTTCTCCTCCTTTGTGATATCATGTTTAGATCTTGTGAGCTCCGTTCATGATCAAGATCATCTATTTGTAATCATGCATGTTGTGTTTGCGGGGATTCGATGGATATTGAGATTACTATGTCAGATTGATTAATGGTTTTGTCTTATTGATTCTATCATGTCTGTGTTGTTTGTGATCTTGCATGCTCTCCATTTATAGTAGCTATCTTGGCCAAGTAGATGCTAGTGACTCCAAGAGGGAGTATTTATGCTCGATAGTGGGTTCATGCCTCTATTTAATCTAGGGGAAGTGATAGAAATCTCTAAGGTTGTAGATGTGTTGTTGCTACTAGGGAGAAAACAACGGTCTCTTGTTCATGGAACAAGTGGATTGTTTACCTTACACACTTTGCTTAAAGCAATTATCCGTTGCTTGCAACTTAATACTGTAGGAGGGTCGGATGATAACCTAAAGGTGGATTACTAGTCATATATGTAGTTGGATGGCGGTCTATGTATCTTGTTGTATTGCTCAATCAAATCTCATAGGATCATGAATATCTAGTACTGCATTATTATGCCTTGCTCACTCCTGTCAATTGCCCTGTTGTAATTTGTTTACCCAGCATGCCATGTTTGTTTATCTTAAGGAGAACACCTCTAGTGAACTATGGACCCCGGTCCAATCTTTACCATTGATACATCTTCCACTGTTACTGTTTACTGTCTGCAAATCACTATTACCTTCCACACCATATGATTAATCATTTGTTTTCAGCAAACCGGTGAGATTGACAACCTCACTGCTCGTTGGGGCAAAGTCTTGAGTTTGTGTTGTGTAGGTTTCCAAGTTGCTAGAAACACCTTTGAGTCGTTTCGTTCCTCCTACTGGTTCAATAACCTTGGTTTCTTATTGAGGGAAGAACTTGCCTATGTGCTCATCATACCTTTCTCTTGGGGTCTCCAACGAAGCTCAACAATCAGCTGAGCCATCGTCAAGCTTCTTTTGGCGCCGTTGCCGGGAGGCTAATGACGACTTCACAAGGGGAGTCATTCACAACCTTTATCTTTACTTTGTTTTGCTTAGTTTCTTTTTGCTTGGTTTTGTTTGCCTCTTTTTATTAAAAACTCCAAAAAAATTAGTTTAGTTTGGTTTGCTTTCTCTTATCAAAAAACATAAAAAAATTAGTTCTTGCTCTAGTTGTTGTTGCTGTTGTCTTGCTCCACTTTTGCCAAAATGAACTCTGCTGAGAACACCAAGTTGTGTGACTTCACTAGCACAAACAACAATGATTTCCTGAGCACACCTATTGCTCCACCTTCTCCTGATGCTACCTTTTATGAAATTAAACCTGCTTTGTTGAATCTTGTGGTGAGAGAGCAATTTTCTAGTGCTAGTTATGATGATGCTACTGCCCACCTCAGATAACTTTGTTGAACCTTGTGAGATGCAAAAATATAAGGATGTATATGGAGATATTATTAAGCTCAAGTTGTTTCCTTTCTCCTTGAGAGAAAAATTTAAAGAATGGTTGCTATCCTTGCCTATAAATAGTACTGATTCTTGGATTAAGTGCAAAGATGCTTTTATAGGAAAATACTATCCTCCTGCTAAGATTATATCTATGAGAAGTGAAATAATGAAATTTAAACAACTTGATAATGAACATGTTGCTCAAGCTTGGAAAACAATGAAATCTTTGGTTAAGAATTGTCCCACTCATGGACTTACTGCTTGGATGATTATCCAGACTTTTTATGCAGGTTTAAACTTATCCTCAAGAAACCTGTTGGATTCAGCTGCTGGAGGTACCTTTATGACCATTACCTTGGGTGCTGCAACAAAGCTCCTTGATAATATGATGGTTAATTATTCCGAGTGGCACACTGAGAGAGCTTCACATGGTAAGAAGGTAAATTCCGTTGAAGAAACCTCCTCTTTGAGTGATAAGATTGATGTTATCATGGCTATGCTTGTTAATGAAAAAGCTCCTATTGATCCAAATAATGTTCCTTTAGCCTCTTTGGTTGCTCAACTTGAGAACAATCTGCTATCATGAAAACTATGGAAGAACAATCTGTGAAGTTTTGTATGCAGGAAAATGTAGCACCCCGGAAAATTCTCAAATAGAAATTGCTTGTTCTTTTACTTTCTTGCATCATCATAACAGCATCACTCATCATCTTCATGTTTATCATGCCACCTTGCATGGAACATATAATTAAATTGATGCACTTGTATTTGGTTCTTGATAATTGCATTTGACATTTGTATTTATCTCCCTCAATTCTTCCCTCTCTCTATTCTACCTTTAGTCGGCGCCATTTATCATGGAGCCATAATGTCCAATTTCTATTTATTTGAGTCTTGCTTATTTATTTTGACAAAATGCCCAAATTGAATTGGGGGCATCATCTTTTATTCTTTCTATCTCTATCTTGTTGGTCTCAATCTTGCCATGCCATCCACTCTACTTCATATCCTTGTGCCCTACTCCCTTCCATACGTGTGACTTTTTTTTCTTATCTAGAGCTACATGTGATTATAACCTATCCATCTATCCCAAACAAAATCATGTGTCTCCTCTCTAAATCTATTTCTATCTAAATCTAATTCTATGTCCATGCTTGATCTTCCTCTAGTCTATCTTGTTGATCTTCTATTTCTTAGATCCATTGAACACTCCATTTCTTCTATCACCATTCGAATTCTTTTATTTGATGTCTATTAGCACTAGACAACTATTTTCTTCTATGGTTTGATATATCCTCCTTTTGTTTTTTTTTCAAATTAAAATTTATAATATTTCTCGGTCCGTCTTATGACCATAAAAGTCAATCTTATTTTGCTAAAATAAAAATACCCTAAAAGCTTGTCTAAAATTTTGGTCTAAAACTAGTCTCATCTAGTCAAGACCCATCTAATATTTTTGCCCAAAACTAGTCTTATCTAGTCTACTTTGGACTGTATAAATATCCCAATCTTTTTTTTTTCTTCTTCTCAAACCCTACCCCAAATTCTCCAAATCTGAGATCTCTTTTCCCCTCGTGTCTTCCTTGTCCCGGCCACCGGACCAAAACACTACCAGCAAATCTTCCACCGATGCTTCATTGTTTTGCTTGAGAAAATCAATCAGATCAACTCCCGATCATATAGCAGCTAGTTTGTTCCTCGTCAACCGCATGCTTCCTAGATCCCTGAGCTGCTCCACCTACCACCTTACCCCTTCGATCATGCAAGGAGCTAACCACCGCAGCAGCAGCGCTGCACCTCGCTGCCGACAACCCCAAATCCCCAAGTCAGCGTGCGCACAGCTGCCGCATGCAGTCAGCCGCCATCTTTCTCTTCTCTGCTGTATACGCCCTACAGACGAACAATTCCACATTGCCGTACCGTCTCCAGATCCCCTGCACACCATCTCCAGATCCCCTCCAGACTGTGCCTCGGGTCTGCCCCCCTGGCCGCATGTACTGCCAATGCCAGCTTCCAGTTCAGTGTCGCTTTTCTTAAATTTGTAAGTAGTCTCTGCTCTAGCTCCTTAATCCACATAGCTCATTCTGTTCGCCCGCTGTGTGTTCGACAAAATGTCTACTGGTGTTTTGGGCTTGTTTTCTTACACGGCGTTCACTACTTCAACCATTTTGACTATTTGGCTATTTTTATCTATGTTTCAAAGACGGCGTGAACCGAAGGTTCTGGCTTCCGCTACTTTCGCCAGATCGACTAATTCGGCTACTTCAAATATAATCCGAAGACCATTCCTTCACTTCTCCCATCCGAACCGTGAGACTCTGAGCCTATTCATATTTTTATAGAATAGCATAAATACCCTGTATGCATAATAATTGTCCATGTGTGCATCATATATCTTGTTGCATATAATCATTCATGATTGCATACATTTTTGTGTGGTTTGGGGCATTATGGCGGTTCACTTCATAATTAAATATGGAGATCATATGCGGGCGATTTTAGTCCAATATTGGTCCTATTTAAATTTGTGTAGCTAACCAAGTACTATATTTTGCTTGTTAATACAACGTTTAAAATGCGGGGTATCTAAACAAATAGAAACAAATATTTAATTGTCAGGACCCTCGGTTTCGCTTAATATTGTCTAATTGCATCGCACCTTGCCATGTTATACATCATACATGCATCATGCCCGATCTTTTGCCGTAGTATTAAATAGTGCATCCGGTGTTTCTGCTAGTGTTTTGTTTCTTTACGGATTAGGTCGATGAGTTGATGCGAGTGTCGACCCGATCTTCGGATGAACCTTCGGCAATGTTTTCAGGCGAGCATTCTCCCTCTTTCTACCTATTTTACATTTCTAGTCTTTATTTTCTCCTGTTGATCTATTGCTATCTGTGTTGCGATGCTCTAGCTTTCGTAGCCGTGATATACCTTGCAGCCATTATATTGCCTTGGACACATCCTATTACCTGTTGTTTGGTAGATAGTCAGCCTTGCGAGTCGTAGTTGCTTGCGCAGGTGTTGCTTCGCACTGTCGATCTTTCACAGTTGTTGAAGTAATGCCACATGTTTAATGTTGGCGATGATCATGGCTTTAATTACCGTTTAATAACTAAAATTGAAGTAGGTAAATAATGCAGAGGCACAGGTGGGCAATAGATATTATTTGGTTTTTAACCGCCACTTGTGTCCCGTAGGACTCCGAGTACTTGATACCTGTTCTTTGAATATTCGCACTATCCGCATGTGGGACCATGAATCCCCCTAACCCTAGCTTGAGTCATATTTAATTCCTTGGGGCCTAAGTAGTTTGGGGCTTTATTACTATCCTGTACTGCCATGCTTTACTGCTTTATTTACGATTGCGCGTGGAACGTCTGTATTGTTTAGGTAAGTGAAATGTTTCCGCGGTATCGACAAGCCCAGTCACACTTTCGGGTTCCCAGTCGTTTACAGCCATTGACACAAATCTCTGGGTCCGTCTCGGAGCCGGCCAACTTCGTCGCGGGTTGCTTAGTGGGGTGGTCCCCCTGAAATCAAATATGAATCTAGCGAATGTTCTGTGAGTTTTTATTTGGTTTTTCCCGAGGTTGATCGTGCGTGTGTTGCTATTTGTGTCCCCTGCAAGGTAAAACTTTCTGAAAGCCATGTACGCGGTTATGGACGACTTGGAGCACAGTATCTCGATCATAGACAACTATAACTAAAGTAGTGCTATAAATTTGACTTTATAATGACTAGTAATCAGCTTCACTATAATGAAATGGCTAAATAAAAGTGCCAACAATTGTTGGGTTTTGGGATGCCTCATGCTATATGTATCTGACTAGTAAGTACTACAACTACAACAGAATGGTTAACTAAAACTGCACACTGCTTATTATATCAGGGTGGCTCATGCTATCTATATTTGACTAGTAATTGCCGCAACTATAATGGAATGAATAAACCTGCCAACTGTGTGAGTTCCTCGGTTGACTTCCTCGTTCGGTCTCGAGGGAGGAAATACCAGGATGGGTATGCTTGGTGATAGTTTCAGATTGGATCCGAATAGGTATTTCTTATCCCTATCTGATAGCCGCCAGTTGTATTGAGTCTCTATAGGTTGTTTAGTGCATGTTGTGCTGCCGCTTCAGTCCACCATACCTATGTAGGCGAGGATCGTCGAATTCTAGTCTCGCCGTGTACTGGCCTCAGTACTGACCGCTCTCTTTTTCCTTTGTCCTTTGTCGGCACCCCTTTTGTTTAAGCAGGTTTTGAGATCGACGTCGTTAGCAGGGTTACCCTTCCGGCTTGGCCAGGGCAGGGTTATGGACGCCATTGGTTATTATTCAGGGCTCTTAGCTCAATTTGCATCTTGTCCGTACTCGGACGCTGTATCGTTTTAAAGGTGATTTGGATCTTTGTATTGTACATCTGTATTCTTGACTCTGTGAGTCATTGTTGTATATATCTATTCTGTGGGTTCCATCGTGAACTATTGTGTAATGGTATTACTTTGTTTTCCACCCGCACGAAAGTGCTTGGTGGGCACCTTTGAATCGTTTCTATACGGGTTTGGCGGGAATCGCTGAAACTTGCATAGGACCGATTCTGAGGGTGTTACGGAGTGGTATCAGAGCTCAACAGTTACGATACCCCATTGGTCCAGCCTGTAGGATAACCTAACTAACGGCCGATGTAAAGTGTCAAAACTGTTTTGCAAAATCGGTTGGATAGATCTGATTAGGTCTGCTTTTACTCCTTATCCCTCTGCTATTCTTATCTTACCTTTGCGAGTTTTGAATCTACCTCTTATCTTTTCTTCGAGTCCAGGATTTCTCGTGGTTGGGTTTCTGTCGTACCTTCAGGGTTTCGCTTCCTCCTTGTAACGGTGCTTTGACATTCGGACTTCATGCCATCTGATGAATCTTTCATCTGTTGTATCATTCAATGGACCAAAAATTCACTAATTTTTTTCTTTGTATCTTCCGGTGATTTCCGACTCGATGAAGTCATCTACATCAGATCTAATGAGAATCTCCATCCCTCCTTTGTTTCCGAACCTCTCTTGTCGAGATCTTCAGTCTGAATTCCGAGAATTGGTTCCATAATTCTCCTATTTATGTGCAGGATAATGCTTTGGGTGCACGATAGACTGATCACCATCCGACTACTCTTATCATTCGCTTTTGTACATTGAATCGGTGGATCAAGCAATTTTACTCCTTCCACAGAAGTTAGAGGTGGCCTTACCCTTTTGAGACCTCTGCCTTCGTCATTGTTTGCCGGAGTGTTCTCTCGACGAACGTGAGCAACATACCTTGTTGGTGGTGTCGACAATTTCAAGACGGAGAAAGAATCCTTGTTAGTGGTGTCGCGAAGATCTACACGAAGCGCGAAGGATCAGATCGTCGGCCTTCTTCCCCGTACCATGAGGCGGATCTCAAGGGCGGGATCCATTGTTAGTGGTGTCGAATTGTAGCACCCCGGAAAATTCTCAAATAGAAATTGCTTGTTCTTTTACTTTCTTGCATCATCATAACAGCATCACTCATCATCTTCATATTCATCATGCCACCTTGCATGGAACATATAATTAAATTGATGCACTTGTATTTGGTTCTTGATAATTGCATTTGACATTTGTATTTATCTCCCTCAATTCTTCCCTCTCTCTATTCTACCTTTATCGGTGCCATTTATCATGGAGCCATAATGTCCAAATTCTATTTATTTGAGTCTTACTTATTTATTTTGATAAAATGCCCAAATTAAATTGGGGGCATTATCTTTTATTCTTTCTATCTCTATCTTGTTGGTCTCAATCTTGCCATGCCATCCACTCTACTTCATATCCTTGTGCCCTACTCCCTTCCATACGTGTGACTTTTTTTTCTTATCTAGAGCTACATGTGATTATAACCTATCCATCTATCCCAAACAAAATCATGTGTCTCCTCTCTAAATCTATTTCTATCTAAATCTAATTCTATGTCCATGCTTGATCTTCCTCTAGTCTATCTTGTTGATCTTCTATTTCTTGGATCCATTGAACACTCTATTTCTTCTATCACCATTCGAATCTTTTATTTGATGTCTATTAGCACTAGACAACTATTTTCTTCTATGGTTTGATACATTCTCCTTTTGTTTTTTTTCAAATTAAAATTTATAATATTTTTCGGTCCTTCTTATGACCATAAAAGTCAATCTTATTTTGCTAAAATAAAAATACCCTAAAAGCTTGTCTAAAATTTTGGCCAAAAACTAGTAACATCTAGTCAAGACCCATCTAATATTTTTGCCCAAAACTAGCCTTATCTAGTCTACCTTGGACTGTATAAATATTCCAATCTTTTTTTTTCTTCTTCTCAAACCCTACCCCAAATTCTCCAAATCTGAGATCTCTTTTCCCCTCGTGTCTTCCTTGTCCCGGCCACCGGACCAAAACACTACCAGCAAATCTTCCACCGATGCTTCATTGTTTTGCTTGAGAAAATCAATCAGATCAACTCCCGATCATATAGCAGCTAGTTTGTTCCTCGTCAACCGCATGCTTCCTAGATCCCTGAGCTGCTCCACCTACCACCTTACCCCTTCGATCATGCAAGGAGCTAACCACCGCAGCAGCAGCGCTGCACCTCGCTGCCGACAACCCCAAATCCCCAAGTCAGCGTGCGCACAGCTGCCGCATGCAGTCAGCCGCCATCTTTCTCTTCTCTGCTGTATACGCCCTACAGACGAACAATTCCACATTGCCGTACCGTCTCCAGATCCCCTGCACACCGTCTCCAGATCCCCTCCAGACTGTGCCTCGGGTCTGCCGCCTGGCCGCATGTACTGCCAATGCCAGCTTCCAGTTCAGTGTCGCTTTTCTTAAATTTGTAAGTAGTCTCTGCTCTAGCTCCTTAATCCACATAGCTCATTCTGTTCGCCCGCTGTGTGTTCGACAAAATGTCTACTGATGTTTTGGGCTTGTTTTCTTACACGGCGTTCACTACTTCAACCATTTTGGCTATTTGGCTATTTTTATCTATGTTTCAAAGACGGCGTGAACCGAAGGTTCTGGCTTCCGCTACTTTCGCCAGATCGACTAATTCGGCTACTTCAAATATAATCCGAACCGTGAGACTCTGAGCCTATTCATATTTTTATAGAATAGCATAAATACCTTGTATGCATAATAATCGTCCATGTGTGCATCATATATCTTGTTGCATATAATCATTCATGATTGCATACATTTTTGTGTGGTTTGGGGCATTATGGCGGTTCATTTCATAATTAAATATGGAGATAATATGCCGGCGATTCTAGTCGATTCTAGTCTAATATTGACCCTATTTAAATTTGTGTAGCGAACCGAGTACTATGTTTTGCTTGTTAATACAACATTTAAAATGCGGGGTATCTAAACAACTAGAACCATATATTTAATTGTTAGGACCCCCGGTTTCGCTTAATATTGCCTAATTGCATCGCACCTTGTCATGCCATACATCATACATGCATAATGCCCGATCTTTTGCCGTACTATTAAATAGTGCATCCGGTGTTTCTGCTAGTGCTTTGCTTCTTCATGGATTAGGTCGATGAGTTGATGCGAGTGTCGACCCGATCTTCGGATGAAACTTCGGCAATGTTTTCAGGCGAGCATTCTCCCTCTTTCTACCTATTTTACATTTCTAGTCTTTATTTTCTCCTGTTGATCTATTGTTATCTGTGTTGCGATGCTCTAGCTTTCGTAGCCGTGATATACCTTGCAGCAATTATATTGCCTTGGACACATCCTATTATCTGTTGTTTGGTAGATAGTCAGCCTTGCGAGTCATAGTTACTTGCGCAGGTGTTGCTTCGCGCCGTCGATCTTCCACAGTTGTTGAAGTAATGCCACATGTTTAATGTTGGAGATGATTATGACTTTAATTACCGTTTAATAACTAAAATTGAAATAGGTAAATAATGCAGAGGCACAGGTGGACAATAGATGTTATTTGGTTTTTAACCGTCCATTTGTGTCCCGTAGGACCCCGAGTACTTGATACATGTTCTTTGAATATTCGCACTATCCGCATGTGGGACCATGAATCCCCCTAACCCTAGCTTGAGTCATATTTAATTCCTTGGGGCCACAAGTAGTTTGGGGCTTTATTACTATCATGTACTTATGCCATGCTTTACTGCTTTATTTACGATTGCGCATGGAGCGTCTGTACTGTTTAGGTAAGTGCAATGTTTTCGCGGTATCGACAAGCCCAGTCACACTTTCGGGTTCCCAGTCGTTTACAGCCATTGACACAAATCTCTGGGTCCGTCTCGGAGCCGGCCAACTTCGTTGCGGGTTGCTTAGTGGGGTGGCCCCCTGAAATCAAATATGAATTTTGCGAATGTTCTGTCGTGATGCCTCATTGGGTTTTTATTTGGTTTTTCCCGAGGTTAATCGTGCGTGTGTTGCTATTTGTGCCCCCTGCAGGGTAAAATTTTCTGAAAGCCGTGTCCGCGGTTATGGACGACTTGGAGCACCGTATCTTGATCATAGACAATTATAACTAAAGTAGTGCTATAAATTTGACTTTATAATGACTAGTAATCAGCTTCACTATAATGGAATGGCTAAATAAAAGTGCCAACAACTGCTGGATTTTGGGATGCCTCATGCTATATGTATCTGACTAGTAAGTACTACAACTACAACGGAATGGTTAACTAAAACTGCCCACTGCTTATTATATCAGGATGCCTCATGCTATCTATATTTGACTAGTAATTGCCGCAACTATAACGGAACGAATAAAACTACCAACTGTGTGAGTTCCTCGGTTGACTTCCTCGTTTGGTCTCGAGGGGGGAAATACCAGGATGGGTATGCTTGGTGATAGTTTCAGGTTGGATCCGAATAGGTATTTCTTATCCCTATCTGATAGCCGCCAGTTGTAGTGAGTCTCTATAGGTTGTTTAGTGCATGTTGCGCTGCCGCTTCAGTCCACCATACCTATGTAGGCGAGGACCGCCGATTTCTAGTCTCGCCGTGTACTGGCCTCAGTACTGACCGCTCTCTTTTTCCTTTGTCCTTTGTTGGCACCCCTTTTGTTTAAGCAGGTTTTGAGATCGACGTCGTTAGCAGGGTTACCCTTCCGGCTTGGCCTGGGCAGGATTATGGACGCCATTGGTTATTATTCAGGGCTCTTAGCTCAATTTGCATCTTGTTCGTACTCGGACGATGTATCGTTTTAAAGGTGATTTGGATCTTTGTATTGTACATCTGTATTCTTGACTCTGTGAGTCGTTGTTGTATATATCTATTCTGTGGGTTCCATCGTGAACTATTGTGTAATGGTATTACTTCGTTTTGCACCCGCACGAAAGTGCTTGGTGGACACCTTTGAATCGTTTCTATGCGGGTTTGGCGGGAATCGCTGAAACTTGCATAGGATCGATTCTAAGGGTGTTATAGAAAATTTGCAGGTGTAGAGACAAAATGATGTAATGAGATGAAGAATGGACAAAAGCTCAAGCTTGGGGATGCCACCCCGTGTCACCCTAAGAAATATCCAATAGGTACAAGCGTCAAAGCTTGGGGATGCCCAAAGAATCTCCTTCATCAATAAAAATCTCAGGTCTTTCTAGACACTTTGTTTTTATTGTTTCATGCACTGTTGTGTTGTTCTTGGAGCGTCTTAGTTTTTGTTTTGGGTTTGCTTAATTTGCTTGAATAAAGTAGTTTAGACCCCCGTTCTCTCTGTGTTGTTGCAAATAAGTTGGTTGGTGATGGAGAGGAGTAGAAAGTTCTTGCTTGAATAGTACAAGAGGAGCTTGCTTTGACTGTGACTTAGACTTTATTATGTCATGCTAGGTGTTGTTTTGAACTTATGCTTAGTGATTATTGCTGTAGCATGACTTGTTTCAAACAATTGAGATTGCTTAATGTGCCTTGGAAGAATCAAGCGTTGTTTTTTAGCATTAAAAAGCATAGTATTGTGGTATTCTCCTTTGATGCTTTGTTTGGGTTGACTTGGCACATGCTCACACCATGTTATGACTATGAACAAGTCACCATAGCCTCTATGATCATTTAGTTCTTGACTCGTAGTACCACTTTATGCTTTGATTAGTAATGTTTTGTCGCTCTGCATGATTATGGCCATTATTGCTCTCTTAGTTGGTCACTCCCAGTCTTTTGCTAGCCTCCACTTGTATGATTAAGCTCTTCTTACGTATCCAAATCCCAAGAAACCAAGTAATTCCAAAGTGTCCACTATAAATTCATATGCATGGTGTGTTACACCATTCTAAGTATATTCTTGTTTTCATCTACCTTCCAATTAAAAAGTCTCTTTGTTATGTGAAAACTTAGTAATTAAAGCTCTCACAAACTTGATGACACACTTTATTTTTCTTGCCCCTAATAAACTTGAACCACTGTGTCATCTATGTAGTATATTCTTGCACTTATACGTTGGAATTAGCAGAACCATGTTGTCACGGGGAACGCTTTCAACATTGCACTTGTACATTATACACAGTTGATATCATGCTCTTTTGTTTATGGATGTCGTCGGTGTGAAATAAATAGGGAAGCTTGTAAGTCCATGGAGTTATGTATGTGTTAGAGAAACGCCTGAGCCGCTAGCCTAAGTCATGTCTAATCATGGTAGAAACTTGCAGCATCACCATAGTGAGCAATCTATGAATCTTTCTTCTTATAGAAAAAAGAGACATTGAAAAGAGGAAAGAGAGAAAAAAACACAATTTTCCCATGGTAAATAAGAAGATTGTTGAGATGCTCATTGTATGCTTGCCTTATTATTTTGATTATGGGATAGCTCATGTATCATGTGCAAGGGGTACCCCTTTGGCAGTTCTCTATGATACACATGTACTTACTATGACAAGAACTTACAAGTGACTAAAGTTGAGTAGCATAAGGAGCGGCCCTCGTATTCAAGGGACATGAGATTGCCAACTTATACTTTGTCAAGCATATACTCCATCTGGCCAAAGTTAATATTTTACCATGGGGAACACTTAGCCAAAATCAATATTCTCGGGATTGGACGGGACAAATGCCAAAGTCAATATTTTACTGTGGGGAACACGGAGCCAGAAGACGAGACGGAGAAGAGCCACCAGGGGGCCACACCCCCTGGCCACGCAGCCTAGGTGGGCCCGCGCCTGGGGGTGCGGCCATCCTGGGTGCCCCCCTGCCTCGCCTCTTCGCCTATAAGAAGCCCCCGATACCAAAACCCTAAGTACCCGATCAATCTTCCATGAAACAGTCAGTAGCTGCCGCCACCATCGTACCTAGATCGAGGGGATCTGAAGTTCTTCCCGGCACCCTGCCGGAGGGGAGATCATCCTAGAGGCCTTCTTCATCATCATGTCAGCCTCCAGTATGAAGCGTGAGTAGTTCCACCTTGGACTACAGGTCCATGTAATAGCTAGATGGTTGTTTCTCCTTTGTGCTATCATGTTTAAATCTTGTGAGCTCCATTCATGATCAAGATCATCTATTTGTAATCATGCATGTTGTGTTTGTGGGGATCCGATGGATATTGAGATTACTATGTCATATTGATTAATGGTTTTGTATTATTGATTTTATCATGTCTGTGTTGTTTGTGATCTTGCATGCTCTCCGTTTCTAGTAGCTATCTTGGCCAAGTAGATGCTAGTGACTCCAAGAGGGAGTATTTATGCTCGATAGTGGGTTCATGCCTCTATTTAATCTAAGGGAAGTGACAGAAATTTCTAAGGTTGTAGATGTGTTGTTGCTACTAGGGAGAAAACAACGGTCTCTTGTTCATGGAATAAGTGGATTGTTTACCTTACACACTTTGCTTAAAGCAGTTATCAGTTGCTTGCAACTTAATACTGTAGGGGGTTCGGATGATAACCTAAAGGTGGATTACTAGTCATAGATGCAGTTGGATGGCGGTCTATGTATCTTGTTGTATTGCCCAATCAAATCTCATAGGATCATGAATGTCTAGTATTGCATTATTATGCCTTGATCAGTCATGTCAATTGCCCTGCTGTAATTTGTTACCCAGCATGCCATGTTTGTTTATCTTAAGGAGAACACCTCTAGTGAACTATGGACCCGGTCCAATCTTTACCATTGATATATCTTCCACTGTTACTATTTACTTTCTGCAAACCACTATTACCTTCCACACCATACGGTTAATCCTTTGTTTTCAGCAAATCGGTGAGATTGATAACCTCACTGTTCGTTGGGGCAAAGTCTTGAGTTTGTGTTGTGTAGGTTTCTAGGTTGCTAGCAACACCTTTGAGTTGTTTCCTTCCTCCTACTAGTTCGAAAACCTTGGTTTCTTACTAAGGGAAGAACTTGCCGATGTTCTCATCATACCTTCCTCTTGGGGTCTCCCAACGAAGCTCAACAATCAGCTGAGCCATCGTCAGGTATCCCTTCCCGCCTAATGTTTCGTGGAAGAGGCCCAGCGCCGCCCTATATAAGGGACCCTTCTCCTACCTTAGAACAGGTCGATCCCTTTTGATCTAAGCCCTAGACATACACCCTCCATTGTACCCTCGCGAAGCAAGCGAGCAATATAACAAAGCAGGAGTAGGGGCTTTACCTCCTCACGAGGGTACCGAATCTGGGTAAAAAAATGTGTCATCTCTATGTCGTGTGCTTGCTCCGCCGTTGCCACCGTCGTCGAGGCTTCTTGGAACTGCGTGTTCATTCCCCTCTTGAACCAAGGGTTCATTGGACCCTAGTTCCTTCACGGGACAAATCTCCAACACACGAACCATAAGAAAACTGAAAATTACAGGAAAGCATGACTTGGTGGATAGTGTAGCATACCAAAAGTTTCTGAATTTTGGAATACTAAACTTAATAGCATTATTTGCATATTTAATTCCCAAAAACAGCTTTTTTGAAAAATCTACTCTTATATTTAAAATCTAAACCCTAATTTCCAACTTTTTCAAATTTAGCCATATAGTGCATTCAATGCAAATGGAAATTTTGATATTTAATTTTTGGTCAAAATTAGTTTCTATAAATTTTGCAGTGTGTGGTTCGTTTTTAGAAAATTTTAGAAGTTGATTTTACTCCATTTAAAGTTATAAAACTAAAACTATAAGAGAATTTGTTTGAAAAGGAATAAAAAAAGTCAGACCAACCAACTGGGTCGGCCCATGGTCCCCCCTCTATTTACTATGCAGCCCACCTGCATGAGCAGCACATAGCAGTGTAGCAGCAGCCTGTGCGGCCCAGCACTAGCCCAACTTCCCTCTTTGCCACTGACACTCGGGCCCCACCCCACTGGTCCCCAACCTCCAGCTCATCCACCTCCCCCACTCCCGCACGCCCTGGTGTCTGGAGCCCTCCCCTTTAAATCCCCTTGTCGCCCTCTCTTTTCCCCTTCTCTCTCTCTCTCTCTCTCTCTCTCTCTCTCTCTCTCTCTCTCTGCCCCGTCACTAGGCTGCGCAATTTCCTCGTCGGATCCACCACCTTTCCCCACTGGAGACCGAGGTTCCGACTATCCTCGTCATCCTTTCTCTCACTGACCTTCTCCAATTCCCTCTCCTCCTTGTTCTGACCCTTTTTCCCTCTCGAACAGCGCCCCCAAGGCTCGCCCATGACATAATCGGGGTATCACCAGAGTTGTGGTGCCCCAGCCGACCCTTGACGCCATTCAGAGCCGCCTACAAGCACGTCTTGTAGGGGTTCGCAGCATGGAAAACAAAAATTTTCTATCGCATACAAACAAACAAGCCAAGATCTATCTACTAGATTGTAGCAACGAGTCGATGGAATAACTCACCCTCGAAGATTCCAAAGTGTTTAACGAGAGCAGATTCTCGTGGGTGATGTAGTCGTACTCTTTCCGATCTCAAGATCGCGTAGACGATCCTTCTAGCGCCACGTTCCAGCAGCGCTCCCGCAGTCGGTCACACGTTCGGTACTCGACGAAGACCTTCCTCTCCCTTGTTCCAGCAGGCAGCGGAGGTTGTAGCACTCTCCTCGCGATTCCGGCAGCACAACGGCGTGGTACCGGAGGTAGAGGGGAGATCCCGCAGGGCTTCGCCTTAAGCCGGTGCGAGTATGGTGGAGCTTATGAGAGAGGCTATTAGTGGTCTAGTAATTAGACACACCAATTAGAGGGCTCTAAACCAATTAGAAGGCTCTAAACCGAATAGCTCTAAACCGGGGTCTAGATCTAGGGTTTAGTTTAGAGGATAGGAAACTTGTGTTGTTGTGTCTAGAGGAGGAGGCCCTGCCCCTCCTTTTATAGGTGGGAGGGCCGGCGCCATGGGGAGGAGTTCCTCCCCAACTCGGCCTAGGGAGGTGCGCCGGCCTAGGGGAGGAACCCTCCTCCAACTCGGCCTCCACCTCTCCTCCTCTTTCTCCACTTTCCGAAACTGGCAGTTTGACCGAAAACTGGCAGTTTGACTTTTCCAATTAGGATTTGAATTAACCCTTTATTTCGGACAGCGAGAACACTTAGTACATGATGCAATCATTCCAACATGCAATGACACATTCATGTACCAATTCCCCCCCCCCCCGGAGTGCCGGACATTCCGGGACCTTCTAGAATGTTCCCGATGAAAACACCGGAACCATTCCCCAACTCCGAAACGGGACTTTCCTTATATGAATCTTATTCTCCGGACCATTCCGGATCACTTCGTGATATCCCGGATCCCATCCGAGACTCCGAACAACATTCGGTCTCTTTCTCATAATACCATAACTACTCAAACAACGTCGAATCCTTAAGTGTGTCTCCCTACGGTTCGTGAATTATGCAGACATGATCGAGACACTTCTCCGAACAATAACCA
Source organism: Avena sativa (assembly GCA_916181665.1). Lineage (NCBI taxonomy): Eukaryota > Viridiplantae > Streptophyta > Magnoliopsida > Poales > Poaceae > Avena > Avena sativa. The sequence continues at coordinate 490,447,370 of OV702294.1, read as the reverse complement.
ATAGAGGAATCTGGAAATTCATATGGCTCCCACATATTTCTACGATTACTTTGCGATCGAATGAACCACTTACATACGATACCAATTTCCCTTTGTCTCACGATAGTTTACTTATCCGAGGTTATGATCGTCGGTATCTCTGCATACCTAGTTCAACCTCGTTACTGATAAGTACTCTTTTCTCGTTCCCGTGATATGTGATCCCTTGTGAGCCAGTCACATGCTTGCAAGCTAATTGGATGACATTTCACCGAGAGGGCCCAGAGAATATCTATCCGTCATATGGATGGACAAATCCCACTCTTGATCCATGTGTTTCAACCAATACTTTCCGAACACTCAATACCACCTTTATAGCCACCCTGTTACGGTGTGGTGTTTGATGACATCAAAGCATCCATCCGGTAAAGGTGATATGCATGATCTCATGGTCGAAGGAATTAGGTTACTATGTATCAGAAAGCATATAGCAATTGAACTATTGAAATGACTTGATCTTTATGCTACGCTTATCTATAGGAGTATGTCCACCATATCATTCTCCTAACGATATGATCTTGTTGTTAATAACATCTCAATGTTCATGATAGGGAAACCACAATCATCTATTAACCAACAAGCTAGTTTAACAAGAGGCTTTACTAGGGACTCTTATTTTAAGTTTACAATTCACACAAGTATTAATGTTTCCTTGTTAATACTATTATAGCATGAATATAAACATTTATCATAAACACAAAGATATAATAATAACTATATTTATTATTGCCTCTAGGGCATATCTCCAACAGTCTCCCACTTGCACTAGAGTCAAAAATCTAGTTTCAAACCTTTGTGTATTCAACACCTATGGCTTTCCGGTGTTTGCATGTACACGATTGCTAGTGGTCAACTGATCTCCGGATCTGACACTTCCAGGTCCGTGTGTAATTGCATGTCTTTGCGTCTCTACGCATCACTCATTCTCTAATGAGATGGCTTTGTATAATTTGGTCTTTCGGTGTGACCTTTAGTTCTTTGGGGTTAAAACATGTTGATAATATTGTCGCACAATATATCTTCATAGTATTATCCCGCTGTGAACTACACCTAGTTTGATAACAAACTACTTGACACAAATGCCCTCTTTTGCTGCTATAATAGCAGTCATATACTTAGCCTTTTGTTGAAGTATCTGTCACAATGTCTTAACTTTGGAACTCATCCAAATCCATTTATGGAACTCACTTTCCATTATATTGTGCCACCCTTAATTTAGATTGAGATAAACTTAATTTGTACTCTGTGACAAAACTAGTATCAATGTAGTACTTTTACAATGAACTAACCATCTATTTGTCACTTCTACAAATATTATACTCTTAGTTCTTTCAGAAGATCATAAGAATATCCTTACTATTGTCCAATGATCATCTTACGAATCATTCTGGTGTATGCTCATAACTTTTAGAGCATAGGACATATCTGGATTTGTACATACCACAGTATGATTGATATAAACACTCTTTGTGATTTCATACATCAAGTATCAATCTATACTTGATTATTTGTTTCACTTTACCAAATGTCAATACACTTGAATATATCATCAACATTGAACTCATTCAATCCTTTCTGTGCGACAAGAACCTTCTCTTGTAGTTTCTATATTGAACTCATTCAATATCTTGTCTATGTACTTCTGGCACAACCATATTAGCGTCTATTGATGCCAAATATTTGGGTTTTGCCTAAGTCTTTCATCGGGATGAAATTCTTAATATGTGTTAATAAAAGATACATTATTTCCAATCAACAATATGTCTTCCACATAATGTATTAGAAACATGTCTTAGCGCTCCCACTTAATTTCTTGCAAATGCAAGTATCTTCATTGTCTTTGATGAAATTAAACTCTTTTAACAGTTTCATCATAGTGAAGATTCCAACTCCGCTATGCTTACTTCATCCATTGAAGTTTGCATATGCTTTTAGCATCCTTTGAATTAACAAAACCCTTTGGACCGTGTCATGCACACGTCCTAGGTAACAATTCTATTAGAAGAACTTGTTTTGTTTATTCAACTACCACATAACAAAATTATATGTAGTGGTTGCTACATTAATCCGTCTAGACTAAATATCGCTATGAAAGATCAAATCTTGTCATAGTCAATCTTTGAACATTGTTGTGAACTCTTTCCCAACATGTCGACTTATAGATGTGAAACATCCATGTCTATTTCTTTATAGATCCAAACACAACTGTAAGGTCTTACACCTTTCTCGAGGGTCCTTCAAGTTCAAACCTTGATTTCTCGTGTATGGAATTATCACGGATTTTATGGCTTCAAGCCATTTGACGGAGTCAGGGCCCATCATTGCTTCTTTGCATGTAGTCCGTTCATTATTCTCAAATAATGATTCAACCCTCAAATCTTAGTATTTGATTGTTTACTTGACCTACTTGTTTCAATAGAAACTTAGACCTCCGTGACCACAACTTTTGAGGCACGTGAGCCATGAGCATTATTGCTGCCTCCGGAACACTTTTCGGTGCTGCGCAACTCTGCACATATAGCTAAGGTTCTTTTAACCTTATCAAAGTTCTATTGTCCTCCCACTTTAACTTATCACGAAAAATTCCTTCTCAAAGAAACTTGACGTTCTAAGCGACAAACACTTTTGTCTCCGGTGTTATGGAGGAATACTTAACAGTAATACAAAGACAGGTTTATCCGACTTTGGTTGCAAACATCTTTCTTATGCATAGCATACCAATGTTTAAGAAAGGACTACTTGGGTTTTATCCCAAACCATAACTTTATATGGTGTCATTTCAACGGATTATGATGGAGCTCTTTTTAGTGGAAAAGCAGTAGTCTCTAAAGCTTTTAATCTTTAAAATATAATGGCAGTTCTATATTTTACACCTTTGATCTTACCATGTCAAACAAGGTTTTAATTACATATCTCGAACACTCCATACTCTTATGGTGTTTCGGGAAATGCAAATCCACGGAACGATTCCTTAAATCTTAGGTATTATGCTAAACTTGTAACTCAAATATCTTCCTTTATGATCTTTATCATAAACTATTTATATTCTTATTACAATGATTTTGCTCTTCATCTTGGAAGACTTTGAACTTTTCAAATGTTTCATACTTCATCCTTATTAAGTAAATATTCAAATATTCACTCAAATTTTTGGAGAAAGCATATGAAGTTGAAATCCATCGCTCTTGACTACACATAACGGACTTCGTACAACAATATGTACAAGTTCCAATAAGCTAGTCGTTCGTTCCCTTTTGGCCTATGAACGAAGTTTTAATTATCTCTAGGAAAGTTTCACAAGCATCATTTGATCAAAATCAAAAGACTCCAAAATTCCATCAACATGGAGTTTCTTCATGTTTTCTTTCAAATATAATTTAAACGGCGATGTCACTTCCTAAGTGATCTTTCAATCAATTTGTCTTTCGACATTTTTAGCACTAGTTTTATGGATGTGATTTCTCCAACGAGATTTGTGAATCATCCATCTTTTATGGATTACGGCAATTATTTGAACAATCCTTTTGTTCTCATAATACCTGATAAAACAAATCTTTGAAGGCAAGCTTTGATGTTTAACAAGCAACACAATAACCCTTTATTTTGTTCTTGATGAACATCATCACATATTCTTTTGCTAGTTACTTAGGCCATTGTAGTTCATGAATTCTGTTGTTTCGTGTGACGATTCACACCAACAAATTCAGTATCAAATACTTAAGAACCACATTGTTTAAGAAGCAAAGAATATAGCCATAACATGTATATCATCTATATACTTAAGCTGAACAATTCTAGTCTTTCGTTTTCTGCCATATACTTATGAGATTCTCTTTCAGTATTTCCTTTTCTGTTTGAAAGTATCTATCAACATCAATAGTGGGGTCATACATATGACACATAGTCCAAAGCGTGTATAATAAAATACAAATGTCTTTGGACTTGCACTTTGAAGTAGATCACCATCATCAAATGTTTGGTGTGCCTTCAAATTCCTTTCTTTAGTAATCTCTTGGTGTAGTAAACATTTTACCTACATCAAATATTCACCCTTATCATGGAATTATTCATGATCAAGCTACTTTTAGCTTATAACGGTGAATCGCGAGTATAATGTTGCTCTCCAAAACCTTTTGGAGGATTAAGACAACTAGTGTCTTCAACCTTTTGCAAATTCTCATCAAATATGAGAACATGACTTTTGCCATATTATACTCTATCATGTTGCAACCAAAACTTCGTTTTAGATATCACAATATCTTCCACACATCATGGTTTCTGAAACAACTCTTTCAGATCCTAGATAACCTTGATATTAAGACAATCCTTTGAATATCAAGAATCATGGAGACAAACACGATACTTATACACTAACACTTGGAATTGTCACTCTTGATTTAATACCAATTATTAAACTTCATGGAGTAACCGGAACTTACTGAAAGTTTGCAATAGGACTTTTAAACTTTAGATTAACACTTCAAAACAATACGATACCAGTTCGTAAAGTAACTAACCAGAATTCTATAGTTCTATCATCTCAATTATAACTAAGCGCAAGGTGGTAAACGGATGCCAATGACTACAACAACTATGCAAATTCACTTTGATTTAGTTTATGATAAATTGAGTTCTAATTAATAATTAAATTAATCTAGGTGAACTCCCACTCAAAACAATATCCCTCACATTGTTTTAGTGATCACACGAACCAAATCCCCCATATCAAAACCGATCATCACGAGAATTGATATAGCTTCAATGGCGAACAATCGACATGTTCATCATATCTGCTATATGATTCATGCTTTACCTTTCGGCGATCCGTGTTCCTGAGGCCATGTCTGTACATGCTAGGCTCGTCAAGATCAAACCTTAGCTACCGCATAAGCAAATCTGGCTTGCTTACGTTGTATTCACCCGCGGAATCAAAGACACCCGATCATCACGTGGTGCTTCGAAGCAACAAGCTTTGGCAACGGTGCATACTAAGGGTGAACACTTTAGAACTTGAAATTTATGTGCATGAGGGATCATCTTATAATGCTACCGTCGTCTACTAAGCAATACAAGATGCATAAAGGATTAACATCACATGCAATTCATAATATGTGATATGATATGGCCTTTCTTCTTTGTGCTTCCGATCTCCATCTTCAAGCACGAACATGATCTCCATCATCATCGGCATAGCATCAAGGTCAATGACGCTTCTTCATGGTTGTCGTCCACCAGCTTTAACTATTACAACTATTTTGAATAGACACGCAGGTCTTAACAAAAATTAAAGACAACCATATGGCTCCTGCCGGTTGCCAACTTACAATAAGGAACATTGCATACATCAAATATAATCACAATCATGGCCATATCACATCACTGCACACCCCTGCAAAACAAAGTTAGACGCTTCTACTTTCTTTGCATATTTTACGTGGTTTGGGGCTTTCCATAAGTGTCGTTCTAACCTACGAACAAGAACCACAACATTGATACTAGCATTGTTGATTACCCGTTGTAAATTGGATCTTTACTATGCTAGGAGAAACAGGCACCCGCAAAGCCACTTATGCAATACAAGTTGCATGTCAAGCGTGGAGCAAGTCTCATGAACGATGTCATGTAAGGTTAGCCCGGGCCGCTTCATCCCAACATACCGCAAGATGCAAAGTACACAAAAAGCAATCTACAATAAAAGCATCAACGCCCACAATGACCATTGTGTTCTACTCGTGCAACAGATCTACATATAGACACGGCTCTGATACCACTGTAGGGGTTCGCAGCATGGAAAACAAAAATTTTCTATCGCATACAAACAAACAAGCCAAGATCTATCTACTAGATTGTAGCAACGAGTCGATGGAATAACTCACCCTCGAAGATTCCAAAGTGTTTAACGAGAGCAGATTCTCGTGGGTGATGTAGTCGTACTCTTTCCGATCTCAAGATCGCGTAGACGATCCTTCTAGCGCCACGTTCCAGCAGCGCTCCCGCAGTCGGTCACACGTTCGGTACTCGACGAAGACCTTCCTCTCCCTTGTTCCAGCAGGCAGCGGAGGTTGTAGCACTCTCCTCGCGATTCCGGCAGCACAACGGCGTGGTACCGGAGGTAGAGGGGAGATCCCGCAGGGCTTCGCCTTAAGCCGGTGCGAGTATGGTGGAGCTTATGAGAGAGGCTATTAGTGGTCTAGTAATTAGACACACCAATTAGAGGGCTCTAAACCAATTAGAAGGCTCTAAACCGAATAGCTCTAAACCGGGGTCTAGATCTAGGGTTTAGTTTAGAGGATAGGAAACTTGTGTTGTTGTGTCTAGAGGAGGAGGCCCTGCCCCTCCTTTTATAGGTGGGAGGGCCGGCGCCATGGGGAGGAGTTCCTCCCCAACTCGGCCTAGGGAGGTGCGCCGGCCTAGGGGAGGAACCCTCCTCCAACTCGGCCTCCACCTCTCCTCCTCTTTCTCCACTTTCCGAAACTGGCAGTTTGACCGAAAACTGGCAGTTTGACTTTTCCAATTAGGATTTGAATTAACCCTTTATTTCGGACAGCGAGAACACTTAGTACATGATGCAATCATTCCAACATGCAATGACACATTCATGTACCAATTCCCCCCCCCCCCCGGAGTGCCGGACATTCCGGGACCTTCTAGAATGTTCCCGATGAAAACACCGGAACCATTCCCCAACTCCGAAACGGGACTTTCCTTATATGAATCTTATTCTCCGGACCATTCCGGATCACTTCGTGATATCCCGGATCCCATCCGAGACTCCGAACAACATTCGGTCTCTTTCTCATAATACCATAACTACTCAAACAACGTCGAATCCTTAAGTGTGTCTCCCTACGGTTCGTGAATTATGCAGACATGATCGAGACACTTCTCCGAACAATAACCAATAGAGGAATCTGGAAATTCATATGGCTCCCACATATTTCTACGATTACTTTGCGATCGAATGAACCACTTACATACGATACCAATTTCCCTTTGTCTCACGATAGTTTACTTATCCGAGGTTATGATCGTCGGTATCTCTGCATACCTAGTTCAACCTCGTTACTGATAAGTACTCTTTTCTCGTTCCCGTGATATGTGATCCCTTGTGAGCCAGTCACATGCTTGCAAGCTAATTGGATGACATTTCACCGAGAGGGCCCAGAGAATATCTATCCGTCATATGGATGGACAAATCCCACTCTTGATCCATGTGTTTCAACCAATACTTTCCGAACACTCAATACCACCTTTATAGCCACCCTGTTACGGTGTGGTGTTTGATGACATCAAAGCATCCATCCGGTAAAGGTGATATGCATGATCTCATGGTCGAAGGAATTAGGTTACTATGTATCAGAAAGCATATAGCAATTGAACTATTGAAATGACTTGATCTTTATGCTACGCTTATCTATAGGAGTATGTCCACCATATCATTCTCCTAACGATATGATCTTGTTGTTAATAACATCTCAATGTTCATGATAGGGAAACCACAATCATCTATTAACCAACAAGCTAGTTTAACAAGAGGCTTTACTAGGGACTCTTATTTTAAGTTTACAATTCACACAAGTATTAATGTTTCCTTGTTAATACTATTATAGCATGAATATAAACATTTATCATAAACACAAAGATATAATAATAACTATATTTATTATTGCCTCTAGGGCATATCTCCAACACGTCTACCATGCCTTTGAGATCCCCGTGAGGCCTCGGTCACCGTAGACCTCTTCTCCGTCACCGCCTACCCCTGTAATGTCGTCCCCGTCAACCCCGAGCATCGTCGCCACTGTCGTCCTTGACTCTGGTGACCCAAGATCAGGGGTGAGACACTGCCACCTCTCGGTCATCGGATTGATCATAGATGGCTAGGATCTAATCTAGTCGAGCCTAAGCTCCAGCCGAGCCCTGAGCCACGGTCGTCCTGTTAAGTAGATCCAATGGTCTAGGTTAATCAACCCACCAAAATGGTATCGTCCGGGAGGATTTTGCCATCTAGATAGGCTATTTAAAAATAGGCTCTCCTGCTCATTTTAAATGGCTATTTCGCAGAAAAACCCCTGCAACTTAGAAGTATCATAAGTTTTTATCCATAAGCTCGAATAATGCAAATAATATATTTTTGGAATCCTTGTGACATGTAGAATGTTTTCCCACTATTATATTTTAGATGAATATTTTAAATTGAACAATATTGCAAGGTTTACATTTAGGTATTATGAGCATAAATTTAATTCTAAAAACGATATTAATGTGCTTCTTGTTTCTAAATGCTTATATTTTAGTCCCCTATCCACAGTGGCGGGCTCAGAAATTTCATAATGGGTATTCATAGTAAAAAAATGAAGAAAAAACAACAAAAAATGGTGCAGGAGTAGCACTTGATCTTGTGATCAATTGGCTTGTAAGTATTTGTCATAACCAATTACTTCTATGCATACTTGTGATAGAATTTTAATCAGTTTTCTATACATGCAGACTAAAATATAAGACACATTATATAATTTAAAAGTTTTGGCAAAACTTTTGGGTATTCAGCTTGATACAAGCTGGGCCCGCCCCTGCCTATCCAATAGAAACAGAGGATAATATTTTAAAATATGTTTACAAAAAAATATGAATCTATACCCTTTTAATAACTATTTAAACATAACTTTATTTATAAAAATGATTTTTTTAAATGAAACTTGTTTCATCATACATCATATAACTTTTATAAACCTTATTCATGATTTTGCAATACATACCAAATTTTATGTATGAAGATCATGCATAGTTGTCTTGTGCATGATGTTTGGAATGTGATTGGGTGTTTATTGGAATTCTTTGTCTTATAAGATTGTGAAGTGTGCAAGCCCTGTGATTGTAAGAAGTGAGTGAACATCCATCATCAATAAGGAAACTGGAACTTTCTTTTTGTCTATGTTACGCTTATTATGTGAGCATAGAAGTAATTTTTTGTATAATTATACACTATGAAACCCGGATATGATAGCCATATGGATATTCAACTTGGTTGTTGTGTGATCAATGTTTGTGTTGGCTATGCCTAATTAGAGATGTGGGCGAAAACCTAGGATAAGACCTTGAGTTAGTGGGAACTGTGAGATTGGTTTGACCTAGCGAGTGAATCGACTGGGAAGAATGGAGGAGATTTCTAGGATGAAGTTGCATGGTAAGGGATGTGGCCTGATTTAGTGACATGTTAAGATGAGTGTGGATGGTATGCATGGTAAAAGTTGTGGCTTGACTTACTAACATGCTGAGCTGAGTGATGGGATGGAGTGCATGCTACGGGCCACGGACTGACTCGTACTAACACGTTGATATTTGGGGGTTATACAAGTATCGTGGTAGGGGCGTGGAGTCTGACTTACTGACATGTTGAGCTTGGCCCTTAAGGAGGAGCATGGTAGGTGTAGTCGACCGGACCTTACTGACATGTTTGGAGTAGTGGAGTGAGGAGTGTTTTGGTAGGTGGCTTTGGACTTGACCTAGAGACAAGTACATAAGAAGAGCTGATTGTTTTTGCCTTGTTGGATTTTTTATATCCCTTAGTGACACTTGCCAATACATTCAAAGAATTGACCACTCGTGGCTGCAACATTTCATATTGCAGGTTATCATGGAGATGGGTGAAGTACAATGTTAGGGTGGCGAGTCTCCACTCAGCATGCTTCGCCTGTGGCATTTGTATGGAGCTCCTTATATTCTGTTAGTCTTCCGTTGATGAACTTTGATTGTGAAGCGTTAGCCTTTCTGCTATACAACTTGTATGAGACTATATTATATTTTGGATCATTCGGTAATAGAATTATGACCTTTGCTTTGTGATATTACTCTTACCGGGTCGGGTTGCTTAGATTGCAGGAAATTACAGAAAAATTGCAGATAGTTGGATTAACACCACGGGTGAAATATTTATAGGAGTAAAAAATGTTATTCAGATATCTTGTGGCATGCTCTCGCGCTAGGTCGTGGACTAGAAACAAAATTACAAGGTAGATACTTTGAATGAAAGGGGGCTTTATGAAGCAGCACAGCTCACAAGCTTATTCAACGTGCTAATTGTAAATATAATACCAAGAAGATTTTGTAAGGTTGATCTCCACACGATCGAGCCCAACGGCTCGACCGAACCTTTGACCACGTCCTGATCGGGGACGCCCAACCCCTCTGGTTGGTGGGCCCCTGTCACCTGCGCATATATATAAAGAGGTAGGGTCCGGTGGCACAAGACACGAGGTTCATCGTGTGCCACTCCCCACGCCCTTCCGATCGAGGGCTCGCGCAGTGTGGCGGGAAGCACCACCGACGCCACCGCCTCGCTCACCCACGCTCACACCGTCGCCCTCCCAGATGGCCGCCGGCTCGGGCTCCTCGAGCCACACTGAAGGTTTGTCTCTCTCTCTCTCTCTCTCTCTCTCTCTCTCTCTCTCTCTCTCTCTCTCTCTCTCCCGATCTCCCTCTCCCTCTCAGTTTTTGACTAGATCCTTATAGACAAAGATCTACCGTGATGATTCTAGACTAGTTGATCCTAAGACAGACTCTAACAATGGTATCAGAGCCAGGTTCTAGGCTCTAGATTTTTTCCGGTAGAAATAACTCACACAAAAGTTTCGATTTCAAAACCCTAGTTCATCCTGAGTTCATCCCCAAAAGAAATCCCCAAATCCCGAAAAGAAAAGGAAAAGAAATCCCGAACCCTAATCCTAACAGAGAGAAGGGGAGGGGTATAACCTTACCTGGCAGCCTCGTGATCGCCGGCAAAGAGCGCCGCCATCGGGCCACGTGGTTCCTCTCCAACCGACGGGCATCGGCAAGCCGAGCCGTCGGAGGAAGAACATGGGCAGTGGAAGCGGGCACCGTCTCCACCACGGCCGAAAGGAAAGAGCTCCTTTCGAGGGCAAAGACAGCACCACCACCGCCATGGCATCTTCCGGCGAGATTCAACGTCGTCACCGGCGCAATGGCGAAGCAGGGACCGTCGGGTCCTACTCCCTCTCGAGCCAGCAGGTGGTGTTGGTGGATGGGGAAAGCACAGGGCAAGGTGGAGGGGAAGGAGCACCGTCGTGAGGTGCTACCGTCGCCGGCGAGACGCCGGCCACCGGTGCTTCTCCTCCCAGAGGCCGCCGCCATCGTGCGGGAGAGATAGAAACAGAGAGGGGAGGTGGGGAGAGCGGCGCCAGCCGTCTCCGTGCCGTCGCCGGCGGGGCGCCGGGCGCGGGTGCGCGGTGGCTCCAGCCGCCGCCACGAGCGGAACAGAGGCGAGAGGCGCGCGGGTGGGAGCGAGTGGACGCTAGGGTTTTTCTGCAGGGCTGGTCGGGGTTGGTTTTGACCCAGCGAGGAGTGCGGGCAGCCGCCCGATCTAATCCTACGGCCAGGATTGACCGCGCGCGCAGGGTAGGGCGGCGCTGGGCCACCTGGGCCGCAGTTGGGCCGCGCAGAGTGCTGCGGGCGGGCGGTAAACGCCGCACAGGCGTGGGCGGGCCGCTGTTTTCCGCCCAGGCACATTACACAAAACAATTTTTTGATGTTTTGTTCAGTTTTTGAGCAAATTTTTATATAGTTTTATCTATTCAAAACATTCCAACAAAATTTTGTTTAGAGAATGTTAAAGTGATAGAAATATTTCTGCAAAGTATTAAAGTTGATGAATTTTATTCATTTTTCCGCTGTAAATAGTTAAAGGTAATTGCTTAAATACAATAAAGTGATAATTATTTTTTCAAAAGATGTGATAAAGTGATATTAAAATGTGATTGTGATTCTGTTATTATATAACCAACGTTATTAATAGCATGATCATGATTTGTTATTTTTATGTTAAAAGGTGCTTTTATCTATGTAAATATTTAAAAGTGTTTATTAAAGGTTTAAAGTCAGAATTAAATTTTAAAAGTATGTTAAAGTAATTATTGAAACAATTATGGTTCTGTTATTTTATGACCAACGTTATTGATAACATGATCATGTTTTGTTGCAATAATATGTGCATTTATCTCTATTATCTGCCCAACGGTGATATAGATTTAATTGCATAAACAGTTGTATGTTTTAATTTATACCAACGTTGGATTAATGCATGCAATTGTTGTTATGGTTACACAGAAAGGTTCATTGTGGTTTAAAGAAGAAAAGATGATGTTGCATGGCAGGAAAACAAAAAGGACCATGCTCTATTGGAGATGGCATATACCTTAGAGAACAAAAGATGTTTAATAACGACAAAAGCTGCACCACCTGCTGAAACAGCCGGTGATAGAAAGGTACAATGGAGGTGCACATGGCATAAGAGACTCCGGATGAGCAACATAACAGCTAAGCTTAAACCCATGGCTGCTGATTTGGAGCTAAAGGCTGCACTCCTTGTTCACTTGGTGATGGCTTCACTGCCTCAACAATTTGACACCTTTGTTGTCAATTATAGCATGTTCCCAGAAAAATGGGACATAGAAAAGACTAAAAGCCTTCATTACACAGAAACTTGATAAGTATCCCGTGTGGACAAAGATAACTATGAGTGTGATGTGGCAAGTGTGCCATATGGTTTAATAATGCTTATGTGGGTGTTGTTTTGCTTCACTATGAGCTTTATTTATTATCTTTGCATGAGAAAGTTCTTTCTGTGTGTGATGTGAATGAAAAAGTTTCCTTGTCGAACAAAGAACAAAAGAAAAGAAAGCGAACTCTTGACTCATCGAAACTATGGCACTGTAGACTAGGCCATATTTCGAGGGGAAGAATAGAAAACCTCGTTAAAAATGACATTCTTCCTCCGTTAGAGTTCTCCGAAAGTATGTCAAACAAATTAAAAAGGGTGCAAACCGAAGCATAGCTACACTAGAAATAATCCACACGGATATTTTTGTGGACCGTTTCCGGTGAAAAGTATGGATGGCTATGATTCATTCATAACATTCACGGATGACCACTCCCGGTATGGTTATATTTATCCAATTAAAGAAAGATCGGAAGCATTGGATAAATTTAAAATTTTCAAAGCTGAAGTAGAAAATCAGCACGATAAAAGAATCAAAATAGTCCGGTCCGATCGTGGGGGGAGTACTACGGTCGGCATACTCCATATGGACAAGTACCAGGACCCTTTGCAAGGTTCCTGTAAAAAAACGGAATAGTCGCCCAGTATTCTATGCCGGGCGAACCTCAGCAAAACAGAGTAGCTGAAAGGCGCAACCGTACCCTTATGGATATGGTGCGCAGCATGATGAGCTATTCCACCCTCCCATTGGGATTGTGGATGGAGGCGCTTAAAACCGCCATTCATATTCTCAACAGAGTACCAAGTAAGTCGGTGCCCAAAACACCGTATGAATTGTGGACAGGCAGAGTCCCCTCTCTGCACCACTTGAGGGTCTGGGGGAGCCCAACTGAGGCAAAAGTTTTCAATCCAAACATCGCAAAGTTAGACCCCAAAACAGTATCTTGCCATTTTATTGGCTACCCGGATAAGTCCAAAGGCTATCGTTTCTACTGTCCCGACAGATACACAAAGTTTGTAGAAACGAGACATGCAGTCTTCTTGGAGGACGAACTGATGAGGGGGAGCACGGTAGCTAGGAAAATTGATCTTGAGGAGAAGAGGGTGCATGCACCTAACCCGATGACTCAGGAGCCATTTTTCTCGCTACCTGTTGTGCCACCATCTACAACCCTTGAGGTTATGGTGCCGGCACCTGTTGTGACTCCACACGTGACAACAATGGGCGAAAGTTCGGAACCTGTCCATCAGGAGCCACCTGAACCCACTGTTGAGCACGAAAGGGAGCCAGAACAGCCACCTACTATAAATGTGCCTGAACCCGAGGCAAGAAATGAGCAAGAGTCTGATGAACTCAGACGGTCTAAAAGAGAACAAAGACCAGCCATTTCCAAAGACATCTACAAAGTTTACAATGTAGTTCATATGGAGGGCGATCCTACCTCATATGAAGAAGCCATGAGTAGCCCTCACTCAGCCAAGTGGGTGGAGGCAATGGAAGATGAAATGAAATCGATGAGTTCCAACAATGTTTGGAACTTAGAGGAAAGTCCCAAAGGAGCCAAAACAGTAGAATGCAAATGGGTCTACAAAACAAAGTATGACTCCAATGGGAATGTAGAAAAGTACAAAGCTAGACTCGTGGCAAAAGGCTTTACACAAAGAGAAGACGTAGATTACAATGAGTAAGGACTCCTTCAGAATCATCATGGCACTAGTTGCACATTTTGATTTAGAGTTACATCAAATGGATGTCAAGATGGTATTTCTAAATGGAGATTTAGAAGAAAATGTTTACATGAAACAACCCAAGGGTTTTTTCATGGAAGGGAAGGAACATATGGGATGCCGCCTAAAGAAATCCATTTATGGGTTAAAGCAAGCCTCTAGGCAGTGGTATTTAAAGTTTAATGATACCATTAAAAGATTTGGATTTAAAGAAAATATTGAGGACAATTGCATTTATGCAAAGTTCAAAAGTGGGAAATATATTTTCCTAATTCTATATGTGGATGACATTCTGCTTGCTAGCAGTGATGTTAGTCTACTACTAGAAACAAAGAAGTTCTTGTCATCAAACTTTGACATGAAAGACCTTGGTGAAGCATCTTATGTTTTGGGCATAGAAATTCACCGAGACAGAAAGAATGGAGTGTTAGGACTGTCGCAGAAAGCGTATTGTGAATTTTTTTTAAAGAAATACAATATGCATGCGAGTAATTCAACACCTGCTCCCATAGTCAAGGGCGACAGTTTTGGGAAATCCCAATGTCCAAAGAATCAATATGAGATCGATCAAATGAAGTCAGTACCATATGCTTCTGCTGTTGGAAGCTTACAGTATGCACAAGTGTGCACTCGCCCTGACTTAGCATTTATCACCGGGGTACTCGGTAGATATCAAGAGAATCCAGGCATAGAGCACTGGAAGATGGTAAAGAAAGCTTTGCGTTATGTGCAAGGCACAAAAGGCCTCATGCTAACATATAGACGATCTGATTCCCTAGAGATAAAAGGGTATTCAGATGCAGATTTTGCGGAAGATAAAGACGACCGAAAGTCCACGACAGGGTATGTCTTTACTCTCGCAGGAGGTGCTATTTCGTGGAGAAGCGCCAAACAGTCGATAGTTGCATCATCTACGATGTATGCAGAATTCATAGCATGTTATGAGGCCATGGGACAGGCGTTATGGTTAAAGAAATTCTTACCCGACTTGAAAGTGGTTGACTGCATCAGCAGGCCACTAAAGATGTACTGTGACAACAAGCCCACAGTATTCTATGCTCACAACAACAAGTCGAGTAATGCTACAAAGTCTATAGATATAAAGTATTTTGTTGTGAAGGACAAAGTCCAGGATCAAACTATAAGACTCGAGCATATAAGGACAAAGGATATGCTTGCGGATCCGCTAACGAAAGGCTTACCACCCAATGTGTTCAAGGAACACATAGCCGACATGGGTTTAATGGAAAGCCTATGATACCTGGACTACTGAGGCCCAAAAGTAACATGATTTGTTTCAAAATAGAAAAGTATGTAGTGGTTGTCTGATTCTATCGGCAATTGAGCTGAGACGATGAAACATGCTCTATGTATCGATCTAAGATGAAACGAGTAAAGTACAAAGTTAAAAGTAAAGTTGAAATCAAGAGAGAGAATGTAAGGTTGATCTCCACACGATCGAGCCCAACGGCTCGACCGAACCTTTGACCACGTCCTGATCGGGGACGCCCAACCCCTCTGGTTGGTGGGCCCCTGTCACCTGCGCATATATATAAAAAGGTAGGGTCCGGTGGCACAAGACACGAGGTTCATCGTGTGCCACTCCCCACGCCATTCCGATCGAGGGCTCGCGCAGTGTGGCGGGAAGCACCACCGACGCCACCGCCTCGCTCACCCACGCTCACACCGTCGCCCTCCCAGATGGCCGCCGGCTCGGGCTCCTCGAGCCACACCGAAGGTTTGTCTCTCTCTCTCTCTCTCCCGATCTCCCTCTCCCTCTCAGTTTTCGACTAGATCCTTATAGACAAAGATCTACCGTGATGATTCTAGACTAGTTGATCCTAAGACAGACTCTAACAGATTTTACAACAAATCGCAGCTCAGTTCACATACGGGCATGCGCAGCAGTGCATGTCCAACTGTGATTGGCACTTCACAAACCACAAATACGATCACGCTATCCTTTCAACTGTTTGGATCAGGAACTCCTGTGGTCCCATTGAAGAAAATGAATATGTCTACTCGGCAGCCTTCCAGGATGACAATGGAGGGGTCTCAGAATCTTTCCAGGTACTCGCCACTACAGGGGATCGGTCACCCTGGACATCAGCTGCACTGGCGTAGGACTCGAGTTCGGCCATCTCCTCTGGTGTGAGCTTCACAGACAGCGCTCCCACATTCTGGTTGAAATTCTCGATTTTTGTTGTGCCAGGTATGGGGCAAACATCGCTGCCCTGGTGATGAACCCAGGCCAATGCAAGTTGTGATGGTGTGCACCCTTTTCTAGTTGCCATTGCGTTAACACGCTCAAATATAAGGGCATTCTTCTCAAGATTCCCAGGTTGAAATCTAGGCAAATGCTGCAATAATAGAACGTTCTCAGTGAAAGAGCCAACTGATCACTGAAGTTCCAATTTTCTTTTCTATGAAGAAATTGAGGAGGACGTTTATGTATGGTTTAAAAAGGTTTATGTACGGTGGAGATGAGCAGTTCCACATAATATAAGATTAATAAGTCGGATGATGGCAGGTTTAGAAACCAAATGACAATACAAAATTAAGTAGCTAACAGAATAGCAGAAATGGCATGAAAACTTACTTTGCGGAAGTCCTGGTCTGATAGCGAGTCAACCAATTTTGATCCTTTAGAGAAGAACCCTCTGCCAAGTGGGCTGTAAGCTACAATTCCAATTCCAAGTTCTCTGAAATTGTCAAGGGAAAAGACATTTTAGTAAATAAAGCATCTACATGTTTCAACAAACAATATGGCGTGTTTTTTTTACAATACCTGCAAGTTGGAATTATGTCTTCTTCCACGTCTCTAGTCCATAGTGACCATTCCATCTGAACTGCAGTGATAGGATGAACGGCATGAGCCCTTCTGATTGTTGAAGCAGATGCTTCGGATAATCCGATGTATTTTATCTTTCCTTCTTCGACTAGCTTCTTGAGCTCTCCAATCTAATAAGGTGGAATGTAAATTTAGCTCCTGATATGAAAAACAAAGGCATGGCTTACACTAACAGTATACTCCTGTTGCAAAATATAAGACGTTTTAGCAAGCTAAAACTAATTTAGTTCGCAATATGAAAAACAAAGTCATTATGACAACGGTGAGAATACAAAATGTTTTTTTCTCTACTCCTTCTAATGAATAGGCAGCACTCCTGACACAAATCTATGGAATGAAGAATGAGTAAGGTCTGTGTTGGTGGCACCGGATGCAGATCAAATACTTCAGTTACCATGGCCTGTGAATGAGTGTGATGATTTCTGGGCCTGGTCGTGGGAGAAATCATGGCTATTTCGGTTAAATCAGCATACGAACAATTGCTTGAGGATGAATAGTGCTCACAACAGCCAGCCAGCTCTTCGAGTGTTGAAGCAGTTTGGAAATCGTTGTGGAGTTTGAAGGTTATGCCCAAAATTAGGATTTTCTGGTGGAGGGTGTTGAAAGGGATGTTACCTAGCTTTGCAGAGTTAAGGAGAAGACATATTATGGAAATCGGTAATTGTCCGATTTGTGGCAATGAGTCTGAAACACTCTATTACTCTTTGGTGATTTGTGCACACGCCAAGCTGTTCTGGAATGCTACTTTTGATTTCTTTCAGGTAATGACCCCTACATTGCATCCTGTCTGGATGCCGCTGTGTTTGCTCGAGAACACAGTTACCAAAAGGTTCAAACTGAGACAGATTGTCAGGTTGCTCACACTCTGTGGCAACAGAGACAGAGACAGAGACAGGGGCAAAAACATGAGGGATTTCGTATGATAAAGGATATCGAGGTTTGTTCAGGTTTTTTCCAGGATTTTGAGCTTAGCTTTACAAGGAGAGAGGCGAATCAAGCTACACATCTGTGTGCAGAGGAAGCTCTGAGTTTAGAGTGGTTTTCTTTAGACTTTTCTTAGTTTCTGGTTTTCTGAATCATGTTGCACTCCCTCATTCCCAAAATAGGATGCATATAATTTTTAGTCAAAGTCAAACTTTTCTAAAATTTCACCAACTACACAGAAAAAATTGTGACTATTTATAATCTTAAATCAGTATTGTTAGGATCAGCATGAAATATATTTTCATTGTTTGTACATTTGGTGTTGTAGATATTCATATTCTTTTTAATAAATATGATAAAAATTTATATTTTTTTACTTTGACCGAAAAGTGTATGCATCCTATTTTGAAAAGGAGGGAGTAAGTTCAAAGTTATTTCGTCCGAGGAATAAAATTCGGATGGCGTTAGCTCAGAGAAAAAGACAGCGCTCCTGGGAAAAGATAGTCGTTATTAAGCCACCAACCACCATCCTCTCTCTACAACTACTAGTACTAATTTGACTTCTCTCCTGCAGCCTCTCCAATTGTAAGCACTCCAAAAACACAAGTATATCAAAAAAAACAATTCTAAGAGCATCTCCACTCGTCGGGCGAATCCAGGCCGAAATCCGGACCAAACTTTGGCCGGACGAAACACGTTTTCGGCCTGGGAACACCGAGTTTTCCACTCGCGTTCCCAGCCCGAGTTCCTGGGACGCCCGTTTTCGCTTAAATTCGGCTCAAGTTCATCTAGATTTCGGCATAGTTCGGCATACTATGAATACAGAACATTTTACGGCCATAGTTGGGAGAAATTTTAAACATAATTCGGCGTAAATATAAACATAGTGTCTCCTCGGCGTTCTCCTCCTCCAGCAATACGGCGAGTATCTCCTCATCGTCGGAGTCCATGGCCGAACCGGCCAAATGCCGAACACTTGGCGGGCGTGGTGGTGGGAGCTCGCAGTGAAATCGAGCTACGTCGAAGTTCAGACGGCGAAAGCGGCGGCGAAGTAGGCGGCAACTACGGCGAGCATATCTAGAGGCGTGGGCATGTCTCGGCGTGGAGGAGCTTCGCCGGCGAAGTCATGGCGACAGAAGCGCTGGGAGCTCTTCGCCGCGGTCTGGGCAAGTGGAGTGGGGGGGAAATGGGACTGTCTCGCCGACGGAGCTGGCCACGCCCGTTTTCCCTGCGTCCGGCGTTTACAGGGCGTTTCCGGAAACCTGGGTACGGCCTAGAAAGTCCGGACCAAAGTTCGTCCGAATTCAGACGAAAACAGGTTTCTGGATACGTGACTGGACTAATTTTTGGCGTTCGGACCGATTTTCGGTGTCTGGATCGACTCTCTGAGTAGAGTGGAGATGCTCTAAATCCTTCAAAAAAGCATTTATAATACTTACCGTAACCTCAATAGGCACCCTGGTATCTATGCGGTGCTGGTAGTAGAGATCAATGCAGTCGACGCCGAGCCGCTTGAGGCTGCCCTCGCACGCCGCCCGAACGTACGCCGGGTCCCCGCGGATCTCCCGCTTGCCGTCGGCGAATGAGATGCCGAACTTGGTGGCCAGATCCACCTTCTCCCTCAGGCCACCTTGCAGCGCCTGTAATGGCGAGTATTAACATCGAACACCTTTAAAGTCCAGAACTGACCTTCCCCGCAAATAAGGAAAAGTCCACCTTCCCCGCAAGAGAAAAAACGGAGAAGTCGAGAACTGACCTTGCCAAGCAGGATCTCGTTGGTGTGCGGGCCATAGATGTCGGCGGAGTCGAGCAGCGTGACGCCGGCGGCGACGGCGTGGTGGATGAGCGCGACCATGTCTGGCTCGGGCTTGGGCGGGCCGTAGAAGGCGGACATGCCCATGCAGCCGAGGCCCTGCGCCGAGACCTCCATCCCCTGGGAACCCAGCTTCAAGCGTGGCACCACCGTGATAGGAGCAGCCGCCATGACCGGCAGGCAAGGTGGTGCTACTGACTGCTCTTGGGTGTGGCCGGATCGGCTTTCCTGCGGTTATGTGGTCACCGGAATTTGGTAGTATGTCGTGATGGTGAGTAGCTTTACGACCTTTATCGGGCGATTGTGAGAGGGGTTGGTAGCGGCAGGCCGGCAGCATCACCGTTGACGTGGAAGAGCAGGCCAGTGTTCAGCTCAAGCTGACTGTCCCGTTTTTTTACATATTCCACTTCTAAAAAATTTACTGTTAGTACGGTGCAAGCTGAGCAGCACAGGTGACACTACTACTAGCACTTGCCATGATATGGTTAAAATTTCGCTGCCTAAATCTTCTTTTTTTGACACTTAAATCTTCTTCTTTTGGGACGGAGGGAGTAATACTAAATCGGATTGAAGGTTCTACTACGAACTGATGAATAATGACGAGTTGACGCCGTGATGATACGCTGTGGCAAATCTATATACAAAGGCCATGCTGGACAAAGTGAAGTTGACATTAGCTCCTGCTTTTTTTATTAGTGGCAGTTGACATTTATCTAAACGGAAAAATCTGATGTACATCAGGCTAATAGGTTGCGGCCAGATGCTACCAGCATATCCTGATCCGTTGTTCCTTTGCAGCTACCAACAATGCGTAGAAGACGACCACGAGAATGGTAAAGAAAACATGAATCCTTCACGTGCAATCGTTATCTTAGAAGAAAAATCACAGAGAATCCTGTATTGCATGTACTGATAACCAGAACCAGGTTACCACATGCATGCAAAGCTTATTTCACCAGACATGCACCAGTAATGTTCAACAAATCGTCCGGACAAAAATGGCACTCGCTAAACCCTGCAGCGACAAAAACCATCGTATCGGTGACCCACCAATAACCACCCAATCATATACACTCTACAACGGACCTTCCTAGACTATATGCGGACTTGAGGATGCGCCCCACCAAAGGGCTCATCAACAAATGTTCATCAACCAAGGGAAGACAGGGCCCAGGACCAAAACAGCATTGTAACAAGTGTGTAGTATCCGTGGGGAGCTCACACCACAATCCACTAAAGAAGCCAATACCCGCAGGCGATTAGCCACGATGGTTTTGTCGTCGTCCTCTATTCCAAGATCTGTGTGCCTCAGGACTCCAAAACAAGTAGACCAAGGCTGCTGCCAAACTCAGTGCCTAAGATCACCAAATCAGAGGATACTGGCCAGCAACTAAACTGAAGACATGATATAGCTCGTCACTGTGCATTTGCTTTCTCCAACTTCTCTTTCTCAATTTCAACTTTTCTTTCCTCGGCATGTTGAGCTACGCCACTAGCAAGTGCCTGGTAGTGGAAATCCAGAGTCTGCATAAGGTTCTGGAACCTGGCTGGATCGGATGCTTGTATAGCTGAAACAAATTTTTATTACCTTGTCAGGAAATTTCGAGCACAAGTAAATATTGTACTCCCTCTGTCAACTGACTTGGGTTTGTCTAGATTCGAATGTATCTATACACTAAAATGCGTCTAGATACATTTGAATCTAGGCAAAACCAAGTCAGTTATTTCTAGATAGAGGGAGTAAAAAAGAATGTATAGAGTATTCTCTACCTTGGATGGTCTCAACAAAGAAGATAAATGGATCCACTTCATCTATCGGTGTTTGCAGCTCCTCGCTATCGCTAAAATCGTCATCAGAATCATCATCGTCATCATCATCATGGAGCTGGAAACCTCTTGCCTGAATTACGAGAAGCGTGTAAAGAGTGAGCACAGGACGAAGAGAACATAAAGAAAATTATACCCAAAATAATGATGCGTCTTTGCCACAGCATCTTTGCACTTTTTATTTGCAGAGAACAGTGTTAACAAGAGGACCGTTAGGTGTTCTTTCCAGTGCAGCTAACAGCATATGAAGAAGAGAAAAAGAGGCAAAGGCTCCTGAAGCTGCTTAGGGTACATCATACAGATGGGTCACGAGGCCTATGGAACAAGCAAGGGCAAGTAATTGTACCATAGATTAGGTCAGGTGTTAGCCAATTACCACAGCATCTTTTAGAGTATTCTTAATACTCCCTCTGTCCTAAAAAGGATGTCGCAAATTTGTCTAATTTCGAATGTATCTATACACTAAATAGTGTCTAGATACATTCGAATTTAGACAAATCTGCGACATCCATTTCAGAACGGAGGGAGTACAACTTTTCATCTAAAGTATCATTGAAGATACTATTCATGCAGATCTAAGGCCCAACTCTCGGTGCCAAATCCTCCCCCTTAGCAGGATTTGTTTTCTTGAGTAGAACCAAAAAAAATTGTTTGTTCACCTAGTTTGTAAGCACTTCAATTTTTATGTGTTACAAGAACTTTTGCTTATTCCACCATGGCTGTAACATAAATTGAATTCTCATTTTTTTTCCAATATTTGATGTATCGCTGATTCCATAATCACCATACAATATGTTTTAGTTGTAGACTTGTGGCAATTTTTATTCACTCAGTTGTATTACCTAGACCTTATCAAGCCATATAATTGTTCATGAACAGTATATGTCTATATGTAACATGCTAAGTACTGCAAATACAGATGATGCATCTAAATGCAACGATGGTAAGAAATTAAGCGATCTTTCTTCTGCTTCAACTTTAGTGGATTAGTATCTCCAAGTAGAAGATTAGACTGCATGACTACAATCTTATCATAACACGAAGTTGTACACGTAGGAGCATTGCTAATGTGATGCTTCAGAAGTGCAATTAGGGAAAGAAAATCAACTTATATTGCTACTGCATATGTGTGTGCATTGCTCGGCCATAACATTTTATATAGTACTCCCTCCGTTTCATAGGTTCACTCCGAATCTAAACACTAAAAGATTTCTAGATACATTACCTTCACAGACCTAAAACATCTTATATTTTGAAACGGAGGGAGTATCATCTAAGTTTAGCAGAAATGCAACACCTCGTATACACAGATAAATCAAAGCCAGAGTGTATATACCAAGTGGTCTATTTGTCCCAAACCCCTTTTCAGTGGTTTTCTAGAGCCGACCTGATAACCAAACATATCTTTTTTCTGTAAAATGTTCAGTTCTACTACTACTTCCTTTCCAAAGAAACAAGTGCATATTTTCAGTAAAAGGTCAACATCTTGTAAGTTTGACAAAAAATTTAGACAAAAATATAAACATCAACACAATGGAATAAATATAATATTAAAATATTGGCTATGATGGATCAATCGATATTGATTTGGTACTGTAGATGTAAATATCTTTGTCTATAAAACTGGTCAAACGTACAAGGCGTTGACCTTTGACTACAAATATACGCCTTGTTGTTTGGAACAGAGGGAGCAATAACTTCCACTATCTAGGATATTCGGATTTTTTATGCTCATGAGACAGATTCTGACCCAGAAGACTCCAAAGGAGTGGGATCCATTGTGAGGATCAGGAGCTGGGGGCTGAAAATTAAGGATCTGGAGACCTACCAAACAGGGTTGTACGTATTTATATGTATATAAGTTTCTACTGACATTTCTCTGATACTCATTATTTAAAGGAAATAAACATCAGTAAGCTCTTCACCATGGACAGCACTATTTCTATTAACTATTCCACCATGACAAGTATCTTTAGATAAAATTAACATAATGGGCAAATGAAATGTAAATTAAAGCATGACAGTAAGATCTCAGAATGCAAATGCCATTCAAGTCAAGATCACAACACAAACCTGTACTAGTCTCTGTATATTAAGACTATTTACTTCATCCTGATCCTCATCATCAGCCCCCATCTCCCTATCATCCTCATCCTCCTCTTCCTCTTCTTCATCAGCATCAAATTCATCCACATCATCAGTAGCAGCTTCATTTTGTCTCTTGGTTTCTGGTTTATTAATGCAAAAGATTAAGATTTGACAAAATACAGAAGGTGCTTAATCAACACGGTGTTTGACATAAGTTTTTAAGGGCTAGTGTTTCATCATATCAGACAATCAACAAGAGAACTGAACCTGCAACTTGATCCTTGTAAGCGACAAGCAGCTCTAGTGTTGCCTTGAAAACACGCTCTAGAGCCTCTGCCGGAATATGATTAGCTGGAAGGCCAATAAGTGAAGTCAATCCTAAGCAGCAGACTTTCTTGCCATGCTCTCTGCGAGTAAAAGGGAAACGCCATTTCTCGAGTCAGTACAGCATATAAACACCACAGTATAATCTCACAGTCAAGAGATAAGAAAACTTACCTTTTGAAATTCGCCCGCTCGCCGCTTTTCTTTACTTGTTGTAACATGACAAACCAAAGATTAAAAATTTCTGTTGCAACTCCAAGTTTATGCAATATTGCAAGTGTGAATGAAGGATTGTAGTAGAACGCGTTAGCTATCTGCAGTAGGGATGGAATTAGATAATTGTGATCAGTAAACAATATCTCTGCTAGAACATACTTTTCTGATGAGATTTAACTCAACATGGCTACATGATTATCAAGAGAATCGGCAGAATCAATTCTAGACAGACATCAGAAGGAACACAGAGCTAGCCTAGGACATGAGGTTACTTCATGCAAAATGGAAAACCTGGATCTGCTCACTGAAGATACATGAAACCATATAGTGATGTTTTACATTTACAGGAAAAGGACAACACTTTACAAGAAAGAACAAGATGTTGATGCAAGCTGACTAAACCCTAGATGAATCTAAAGTTTGAAAGACTGGTCATAATATATGAAGATATATTATCAGGATTCGATTTACATAATTTCCTACAAAAACACAATGAGTCCAGCATAATAAATGAGACACCCATGTATGTAGGTGAAAGAATTGCATGATAACCTACCAATAATACCCTAAATATTAAAGCAGTTGGATAGTTTATCACATAGTTGCAACAAACTGACTGGATTCAATGGAAATAGTGGCAAGAAAAGGTACTCCTTCAATTAGAGAAGCCCTATTCGGATGCAAATTATTTTGAAAAGGCTGTAAAGTGCATTTTATATGTTGTAGCTATGGACTACCAGAGTTCACCAATAGTTCAGTTTTCTGCAGTATTAACAAAAACAAGGTGTTAGCAATTAGAGTATTTATGAGAGTACTTTATTTACTCAAATTTTTGAACATCTGCAACTAGCCAATCCAAAAATAATTAAAAAAGATTGCATGCATGCATACACATAACTACCTAAGTGCAATTGGCTAGCTAGCTGTCTAGTTGCATTTTAGCAGTTACAGTATTTACAAGAGAATTTTATCCACTTAACTCTTTGAAACTCTTGTAAACTTGCCAACCTACAAATAATTACCACAAGAGTGTGCATACACAGCATTAAACTACCATACTTCCTCTATTCTAACTGAAGTTCACACTTATCTATATTGACCAAGTCTACAGAAAAATATGCTAATAGCTAGAACATAGTACATGTATGAAATATGTACAGCATCAAATACATAGTATGAAGATATTTTCTATGATGAAACTAACTTCTTGTTGTAGATGTTGATATAACTTTTTATAGAAATGATCAAACATAATGTAATTTGATTTAGGACAACACTAGAACTTCAATTAATTTGGAACTGAGGGAGTAGTTTATTAGCTACAGTTTGTGGTATCCAAATTTCTCAAAATATTACAAACTCTACTTTCCATTTTCAGTTCTAACCAGTTGGTTAAAAAAAAGCATATGCTTACTCCTGCTTAAGCAGAAAATAAAGCGAAGTGGAGGCAAAACGCCTCGCTTTGGGCCTGAGCGGCTGATTGAGCGCTAAGCGAAAAAAAGGCAGGCAGAAGAAAGAGAAATTGGAGGAAACGCGAGGGAAAATGTGCAGGATCGATAGGGTTAGGGAAAGGAAACCCGTGGCCCCTACGGCAGCTCTCCTGCGCAGCCCTCCACCCCTTCCTCCAGGCCGCTGGACATCAACCCCTTCCTCCAGCAGCTGTCCCATTCCCCCCGTCCCCTCTCTGTCTAGATCGATGTCGATCTGCTCCGCTACACAGGGCCACGAGAAGATTTCTGGCAAAGTGAGAGAGGCAGCGTCCCAGAGTGGTGGCTAAGACCTGGGAAGTAGGAGGGGATCGCTGGATTGGTAATTTGGAAATGCGTCAATGAAGCTAGGTTTTCTTGTTGGGCTGGAAACAACACAGAACTACATGAAGTTTTCAATATTTCTTGTTATGTTCCTGTCCGTACAAAATGCTTAAGCTGCACCTAGGCACGCTTAAGCGTCAATTATGCTAAGTGGGGCCTCACCGCTCGCTAAGCGCTTAGCACTTTTTTGTAACTTGGATTTAGATTACTTGCAAACCCACGAAAGTCTTACAAACTCTACCTTTTCAATATATTAAAATGCAAGCTTTGTGTTTCCTCAGAATAAAAAAGGAAGGTAAGACAGGCCAGTTCGACCCAGCTCAGAGTTGCCAAGCCAGGCTGTGGAATACATTTCGAGTTGATCATTTATGTTTAGCATCAAATATTTAGCTATCCTCCAATTTTAAAGTACTGCTGCAAAATCCTACTGTACAGTGACGTATGACGCTACTTATAGACACGGATAGAGAAGAGCTAAAAACAGTGGAAAAATTAATACAACAAAATACCGACAGTTGTACTATATGATCAACCATTTTAGATGACTAGATTGTTTAGACCAAATAGAGAAGGGCAAGATGCAGATTTCTTACCACTTGAACAAGGAGACATTTCAGATATGGCTTCTCTGCTCGACGGAGCCTATCAATCGTAAGCCTGAGATACGGCTCAACCCAATGATCGACTTGACCTTTGCAATTTTGAAAGAACACTTCAATGAGCTTGGGAGCCGGCAAAATATCGGAATCTTCCATGTTCTGGTCTGTCATAACCTAAAAAAATGTTGATATGATACTGTAAGATGAAGACTACAGATACATTCAGAACAAATTCTAGCTAAGAATGAATCTAATCCACACTCACAGTTGATAGTGCTTTCCATAGGCTTTGTTGATAATCAGGCTCTTTGCAGCTAACAAAATGTTCAGTACCACGAGAAATGTAATTGTCTAGTGGGACAAGAATATCTGCAGGGCAACAAAATATTAAACAATGAGCTAAAATGCTGCAAAAAATAATGTATAACCACCATAATTATTCCAACAGCTAGGACATTGACTACCAGGTCAGCTTGCTATCTTAACAGCTGGCAAACAAGCAGTTAGTACGTAAAAGTAAGCACTTCATAATAACATCCCACAGACCGGATATTGTACTAATTATGTCAAACAGAGCAACAAAAGATATGAAGATTCCTGGTGTTCGTATTACAAAGAGAAATGTTATGCCAATGAATTAGCGTCTTGCGCCGAAACACTTAGCACCTTCAATCAGAAGGAAAATAAATTTTGTATTTAATATGCCAAAAAAAAAAACTCAGTTACTACCTTTGTTTCAGAATATAAGGCGTTTTAGGTAGAGTAATAATAGCCTATCTAAAACGTCTTATATTATGAAACAGTGGCAGTATATCTTGAGCGGTTAGCAAGGTAATAATGTGAGAGGTGCAGGTGGAGTTAAACAGGCTGGTATCAGAAAATATCTCACAAGTTGGGGAAGTGCCAGAAATTTGGAAAGCCCTTTTTTTGGTATCCACGCAAAAAGCAAGAAATGTGCATGATCTAGAATTTAATTTCCAGCTAAAAACGTTAACAGGAAAACGTTCAACACTAGACTTACTCTCAAAGAAGTCAATTGCCCAATCATTAAGAGCTTCCATCATCAATGGCCACAAGCTCCACATTTCCAAAGAAATTGTTGGTGCGTAGAAGGTCATGTAGGACACTATTTCCAGAACTTCTTCATAAACATCTGCAAAATAAAGTCAAGTGCATCAGCAGAAACTGAAGTAAGAATAAATAAAATGTATAAAGTCAAAACTAATATCAACCCAAAAACTTGTCGCCCTCAAAGATAGGATAGTTATCTGAGTTCTTCTTGCCTAGCAAATATAGAGGGGGGAGGGTAAAAGATAACTGCAGCTATCTATAAGTTTCTAATGAGCCAAAAGGCCTATCACTTCTGTTAAAAGGAACGTATAATAGTAGAGACCTATCACAATTCAAAATCGTTTATGTAAAAGGCATCAACATCCTGAAGAATCAATGTTAGTTCCAATAAAGCTTAACCATAAACTGGTATGCAAACAGATAGTTGAGACTACATCCTTGAAATGTAACACACACAAAAACACCATTATTATAATCAGAACACAGTACCTTGACCGTCTGACGTCAACATCCTGCGTAAAATGGGCAACAAAGTGGGCTCTATTTGGATAAAAAGGTGGGGAAGACTGCTAATGGACTCAAGGATAGTGCTCAAAGCACGCAAGCAACCAACAGCAGCCAAAGCACCAGAGTCCTCGACTTCATCATCAGCTTCTGAACTAGCCATGCATCTCCAGAAGGCAGCAGCCTACAAATTTAGTAAACATGAAGTTCAGGAAGGTTAATTCAGTGTGGCGCATAACAATGAGTTGAATATAAATCAAGGGGCAACGTACCAAACTCTGGCACAATCCAAGAGCAAACGGTGCCATCTCTTCACCAAATCTATCAACAATTGTCTCCAGGGTGAAAACAAGGTCCTCATTCTCAACTTCACCCATAAGCTTAAAAAATTCTGCAAAAGAAGTAATAAACCACCAAACCATGACAAAACCACCGTCCATACCAATGTTGAATAAAGTAGTTATTACCATCAAGAAGCTGAGGAAGAATTGGACGGATCTCATCTAAATCTGTAGAATAAAACAGAAATTGTAAGGAAGAAACAGAAAAAGGTCAATAATAACTGACTAAGTATCAAGAAGCTCACCTTTACATGCTTCAACGAAAGAACGGAGAGCAAAGACTGAATCAACCCTGACAGGAAGTTCTGGATCACGCAAACCAGCGATAACACAATGCATAGCTTTGCGGAAATTGTCCTGGTCCGAGAAGTTGATGCTCGCATACTGCCCCGCAACCCATGCTGCCTATTGCCCATATAATATATTAGTTTGATATCACATAGAAGTAGAGAGTACATCAAATAAAAACTTAGGGAAAGGAGTTCTTGAATTAAACAAGAACATAATCACAAAATAAAGTTAAACTAAGAAAAGTAATACTCCCTCCGTCCCGAATTAAACATCGGGGATTTGTCTAGATTTGCATGTATCTACTCACTAAAACATGTCTAGATACATGTGAATCTAGACAAATCTGCGACATCTAATTCGGGACAGTGGGAGTACTATTAAGTAGCAGATAATAAACTTGTGTTATAACATATCAAATAGAGTACTTTGTAGAAGGACTTGAACAAAGGGTCTGCTAAAGAAAGCAATTTATTTAAATATGACAACTGAGGTCACAATTTGCAGTGAACTTTGAGCTTGGCAATGATCTGAAGCTCATATTCTCCTGGACTAATACTTGACTCGATGCCGTCAGCTTGTTGGCACCTAACTTCTGGGCATTGGTCCAGCCCAGAACAGGAAGTCTAGGATGGTGACGCAGGCGCTGAGTAATACTTGGATCCAAGACATTCAAACTCTCAGTTCAAGCTATTAACAAAGCATCTGTCACTCTGAACCGCATCTGGACCATATTCATTTTGGATCGCCATTTTCTGGCACTGTTCTCCAAACCTTCAGTACATGGGCTAAGTCAAAGTATAAAGATTACTTTCCCGAAATAATACCTAACATTTATAATTCCTTCTGTAAGACGAAGCTACCGCTCACGTGTCAATTATTCCTTCAACTCGAGCTACAGAACCATATTACCTTGCGGGCCATCAGCTTCCGAACCATGGTTTTTGTCCTCTCCACTCAAAAGAGACAGAGACACCAGAGCACTTGTTTGTGTGTTTCTCAGCTTTGACTGAACATCTCAAGATGCTTGGTAACAGGATCACAAATCGGGACAACTGCACCCAGCTTGGCAGCAGGCGCTGTGTAGGGGTCCCAAATGAAAACCACAAAGATTTATACTCCACTGTGGTTCTCCAAATTTGGTTTGTTTGGCGCGAAAGAAACAGCCAGTTGTTTCAAGCCTGTCATGGAGGTGGCCAATGCCATCGATGCAGAAGCTCTGATGGAAACCCTGTAGCTAAAGTATGCCCTTCTCCTTAATGAGTACTAACCTTCGTTCCAAAATGTAAGCCTTTTTAGCAGTTCAGAGGTAGTAGGTTTTTCAGGTTCACTAGGAAAGGAGTATTTAGATTGTTCACAAGAAATGACATAACTGGTTTGTGTTAGGATTTGGAAGAAAATTCCTAGTTACTTCTTCACTAATTATTCACCAAGCTACTATGAAGAAAAATAGTGAACAGATTCGGATCTTACAGAAACATTATGTAAGTAATAATGAATACGTTAATTTTTTGACCCTGGGGTGGTACAAAATTTCTGTACAGAAGCATATTTCCAACTTTTCTAATTAAAGCTAAGTAGATATCTGAAGTGGTATAAAACAATAATATACATCTGTAACACTGGAATGCAGATGCTTTAATAAATTTTGTACCTCCGATCAAAAGTAAGTTTCGCAGTTTTGAAGTTACATGATCTGAAGGTCTAAACTGTAACAGCAAATAAAAGGTAGAACTGCTAGCCAAGTTGGAGCACACTACCTTCGCACGCAAGTGTCCAACATTACTACTGAACTCTGGGAAGACATGTTGAACTAACATACGCTCCAACTCAGCTTTATATGGATCAGTTTGCTTCAGCCTATCACATAATGTCCCAATGGCAAGAAGTGCGCCATCTTTTTGGCGGTATGGCTTCACTTCAATAGATGCCTCATCATACCTACCAAGGTATTCTAGAATTAGATAGCTCGCGAAGGTTGAGACTCGCAACATAAATCACACAAGAATGATGAATACCTCATGAATATTCCCACAATAAATTGGATAAACTTTTGTAGGTTGCCTTTTCCACGTTTTCTTACCAACTCGCTGACAAAATCCATAGCAGCTGTTCGGGGACTATACAGATCTTCAATTATATCTGTATATGCACCAAAAAAGCATCAAGAGTAAAGAGATGGAAACTGAAAATGCAATTCAGATGAATTTAATCATGCAATTTTACCATAGCCTTTCCGAATGTATTCATGTGGATCTTCATCCCATAACATTTGGTCATTGTCATTGAAGCACATTAGTGGAAATATTATCTCAAAAAGAATTATGTCGATTTGTGGTTGCATCAGCTGATACATGCTGTTTTTCGTGATACTGCAAGAAACACGTAACCCATTACTTACAGGCAGTCATCGCGCATTTAGAGATCACCAGACAAAGTATCATCATATCAAGGATGCACATATTTTACATGGTAGACAAAGCAAGGGATGCAACAGTAGAATAGGAGGAGATATCCAGTGACCTATATATGCTGAACAGAAGTTCCCAAAATGCAAATAGTAAATTTCAACAAAAAAAAGTACCCTCTAAAATGCATATATCAAACACTAGTAATAAAAGGTATATTTTGCTTGGCCTATTATTTAGTTCTCGGAAAGACAGCACCAGAGCAGAACTTGGGAATGATCCCAGTAAAGCAAGTTGTGTTGTCGAAATTATCTAACATAGTTGAGATTGCAGCAAGATCATGGTTAGTGGGACATGAGAGAAACAAGAAATAAGGAAAGGTCACAATGCGAATTTAATTACAAAAGCTAGTTTGTCCTATGGAAGTATATCATGCTGCTCCAAAAACGGACTCCACAAACCTGTTAGTGAGATATTGAAGAATAAGATTGATAACCCTATCGGGCAAATAACCACCAGTGCGGATTGCATTGAGCAACTGTAAGTGACATCCCAAAATTCTTCCAGCATAGTTCTTTTGAAACATTTGAGCAAAAGCTTTGCTCTCTGGCTTATGAACCTTCATATCAGCAAACCTGTAAATGATGAATTGAAAACAAAGTAAAAATAATGATTAGAAAAAAGGTATCAACTTAATTCAATACTGACCGGCTGTATAGACGGTTCAAGATATGGGTAATCCATTTCTTGACTTTCCACCAGCCCCAAGCTTTCCTAGCATCAGGATCAGATGGTTGCCCTTCCAATGGAACTGGCCTTTCCAACAAGTTCAAGAATAGAACAATCCATGCATTGAAGATATTTGGTTCAAACAGTTGCTTTGGAATTTCAAGCTGCAGAAAGCACATGGCAAGAGCATAAGCGGAGAAGAAGAACTGGGGAAAATTAACTTAACAAGACCAAGAACATACATAAATTGAGGACCAGAATATTTTGCAGATCAGCTTGATCAAGTCAGCTACTTCAATTGGAGGATTGGCAATCTGGACAAGTGTGTTGAATATGTTCAACAAACGAGGAAAACACTCCTCGACAATTTGATACAAAGGCATCCTTTCCTCCTCTGACTTGAACCTAAGCAATGAGGTGTAAATAGGATAAGTGTGCCAACTCATATAAACAGAAAGCGATGGCAGTGTGGTGTGATGTCATCAAGAACTACAGCAAAACTTCATTAGAGAAGATCTATGATGTAGCCCGTACATCCTTCATTCAAAGCAGAAATCTAGGATAACGATGTTATCTTGACAATACGAGGCGTAAATAGGATAAGTGTGCCAACTCAAATAAACAGAAAGCAATAGCAGTGTGGTCTGATGGCATCAGGAACTACAGCAAAACTTCATTAGAGAAGATCTATGATGTACATCCTACATTTAAATCAGAAATCTAGGATAACGATGTTATCTAGACAATATAGCTTCATGTTCTCTCTAAACGACCCCCACATCAGTTTTCCAGAGAAATGAATGAAGCAACAGTATGTGTAAAAAAATCACAAAAAAAGCAACAGAAATATGCAACCCTATGTAATTTTGAGTTACAGAATTTAGAAACATATCAAATAGAACTGATAATGCAATTATCAAGCACATAAATAGAAGGAAGGTGGTTTGTATGCTCACTCGTATTTCCGGGAAAGGATCCTTAGTACATAAAGTGCTCCAAAAATTTGATCCTGTGATTCCAGGTTACGTGTAACCCAATGTAAGAGACTAGGCCATTGCTCAGGATAATCCGCAAGGATCAAGGTCTTGATGCTTTCTCCAAGCTGTGCTCTAAATATAGTTGTGAAAGATGTGTCAGTTATCCATACATTTTCCTAGCATCAATAATGCCAAGTGGTGTGTTTTTACCATTAAGAAAGCATACCACAACAGTGGAGCATTATGAAGTAAAAAAAAATGTGAGCTAGCATGCTTGGCCAAAAAAAATTACCATGTGTCCACCTTACAACCTGAGGAACAATTTGTATGATGATTCTCTACAAATGGAGGTTTCATACAAAGGAAAACAGTGTTTTATATAACTAACAAATAGGATGGCGTGTATTATATGTGTTTCATGAAGGCACAATCAATATTCTTTTACTGCATATTGCTTCTATTATACACAAAATGGAACTTCAAATCATGATTGCTGCTCCTTTTAAACTGCAAAAAGCTGGAAGATGAATTTACTCATATGTAGACAGAAACTAAATATGGTGAACATTATTTTCTCTCCCTTAGGTAAAGGAAAATTAGTGACATCCAACAGTAATAAACATGGTGATAACTGAAAACTACAGGTCCTAGAGTTCAGTTTAGCTGGTAAAAAGAACTAGCAATATACCAGAGTAACCAAATACATACGGCACTACAACTCTATCAAGAGGCTATGACAGTACAATGTTTACTTGTTAATGAAAGGATAGGTGGATTGTAAGAAAGTTATTTACCTTAGTAGTGGAGGCAATTGAGTAACAAAACCCAGTATATTCTCACGAACCATAGACTTGTCAGCTTCTGGAATTGTTTGTGTTTCTTCTGAAGAAAGGAAAAGGAACTTTAGTTATCAAAAAAAAAGAAGGGAGTCGGTGCTAATCTACTACCCTCCACATACCAGGATCAATAGGTGACCACGCTTTCGAAACAAAGTTCTTGAAGTGAATGCTTGCGACCTGTCTCACGGCAATATCACAATTTCCATCGACGATGATCTGTAACAATCTCACCAGATGTTGTTGCGCATACTGAATCTGCAGCAACCATAGGAACTTCAGTATAAGGGTCCAAAGTAACATTAACATTATGCAGAGCGTCAGAATGAAGGTTGGCTGAGAAAATCTCTTTACAAAAAGCTGACGTGACTGGAAGTGTGAAAGGGGATAGCTAAAAGAACGGATATCACTCCGCTCCAACAATTTTCCAATTTGTAAACTATTTGACAGCATCCTTTCACTAAGCATATTGATATTATGAAATAAAAAAGAAAGGGAGCAAACGTTTATCGAAATAAGGTTACTCATGAGAAGTAATTACACCTAAAAAATTAAAATTTATATGGTAATATCTTATTTTAAGCTGTAATGACAGGCTACTTGATTGAACATGTTGATAAGCTTACTCATGAGAAGTAATTACATCTAAAAATTTAAAATTTATATGGTACTATCTTATTTTAAGCTGTAATGACAGGCTGCTTGATTGAACAGGTTGATAAGCCACCAACTCTGAGGTGTTGATGACCTGGAGCAATAATGCCAACCAAAACACCTGTACGAGCTAGGAAAACAACCCTGCCTGCAATAATTCCGTCGAGCATAACTCCACAACAAAATCCAACTACACGAAAATGCGCATCAAGCATCAAATCAGTCCAGGAGTGAAGCTCATACACAGATCAATAGTTCAAACTGATCCGATTCAGCACGGTGATAAACTAGCCCCAGATCGAACATAGCAACAGCAATCAACTCGATACGGAAACTAATGTGACTGATTCAATTGAGTTAGATTCCACGGCAAAACCCAACACCGGAGAGACGTGAGGCAATGACCCGACGAACCACCGCCCAAATCCAACTACACCATAGCGCATCAACACAAGCAACGGACCCAGAGAGACAAGAGCATGATCGAGGCGGCGGTGGGGGCGCTAACCTGGTCAAGGCTGGCCTCGGCGGCTTTGCGCTCCTCGGGGTTGTGGCTGAGCGCCGCCCGCAGCACCAAGGTCAGGCTGGCCAGATCCATCCCGGCGGCCGGGCCCACCTCGAGCAACAGCGGCGACAGCGGCAAGGCGCGGTACGGGGCGAGGCCGGAACCCCGGGCTAGGGTTCTCGATGGGCGGGGGCGGGGGGCGGATTGGCGAGTGGGGAGAGTCGGAGTCGTCCTCCCACTTTTGGCGTCGCGGTGACTTCGGGAGCTGAGAAGGGTGCGTGCGTGCGTGCGCGCCGCGCCGTGCGTGCTTGAGGCAGAGAAAGGAGGGGTGGATCGCTGAGGGGTGGGTATTTAAGTCTAGGGTTTGGTCATGGGGTTTTGCACGGCTGAGCCCGAGGAGCAAGCCCGGCCTGCGACCGCGAGCATTCCTGGAACTGGATCCCGTGCGCCGAGCAGCACACGGCTTGCTGATCTTCGGATTGTTACCGTACATCTTACCAGATCTTCGGTTATGTCTTGTCATTGTCTGAACGATGGACAATCTTTTTTGTAAGAAAAAAATTTGTTTTAAACCCTGAACTTGTAGTGCTCCGGCGAACTGAACCCCGACGTCGAAATCCCTGTCGATCGTACCCTGAACTCTCTAATCCCGGTCTAAATCGAACCCTAATGCAGTTTTAGGGAGTAAGTTGCTAACGTGGATAATTGTCAGTTGTGGGGCCAGAGCTGGTGGGATAACCTTATCGCGCGGGCATGAAGAGGTACACGCTTGGCAAATAGAAGGGAGGGGGAATAAAATTAGGGTTCGTCGGGGCAGGGCAGCAGGTGATGGAGAGTGGCGGCGTAGAGGAGAATGTCTCGATCTTCCGGTGGTTCTTCGGCGGCAGGGTCAGGCTTTCGTGCTGCCGCGGGAAGGAGGAGGGTCACGGATTCGAGGTCTCCAGTCAACTATCGGGAGAACCCAATGGCTTACGAGCCGGAGAGGCTTTGCCATTGCAATCCGCGGAGGAAGGCACTAAGATGGATTTCATGGAGTTCTCGGAACCCAGAAGAAGGTACTACGCATGCGTTGATGCAATGGTGAGCTATTGCCCTCAATTTCATTCTTTTTGGCTGCAATTTTCCTCCTTATTCCTTCTCTGATTGATTCTTTGTTGGGACAATGAACAGAACGGTTGTGGATGTGGGTATGTGGAATGGCATGATGATCCTCTGCCTGAGTTTTGGAGCAATTTACTTGGTGATTTGAGGGATGATGTTTGGAGGTTGCGTGGTCAGCAAAAGAAACCTAAACAAAATGAGGCTCGGTCAGATGAAGAAGGAACTGTCCAGGTCATGGCTTTGCAAGCAGAGTTGAAGCAGAAGGATGAACGGTTATCTACAATTAAGTGCAAATATGAAAACATTTTGTTTGTGGTAGTTGTGTTTTTGATACGTTTAGTTGCAGGGAAGTTGTTCTTCTAGTGAACTAGTTAGTGTTAGGTAGTGCAAGTGCTATGTAATGGCAAGATGATGTTGTGTTTCTGTAAGAATGTATTGTAATGGTAATACATGTATGCCTTTTGTTTGCAATGTTTTAAATTCAAAACAAGGTAGTGAACTATTGTAATGGCAAGTGCTATGTAATGCATCAAATTCTGCAAGAATATATGCCTTTTGTTTGTAATATTTTAAATTTAAAAACTGAACCAAAAGCAGCACCATAATCTAGAACAATAAGTAGCACATAAGATGGTTGGATGTGGATACTGAACCAAAAGAAGAAAATATGAGTACCTGGAACATAATCCAACATAATCTGGGAACATAGGAGTAGCTTGAAC